>CM070503.1:26984846-28184846 GCA_036346375.1 Guadua angustifolia
TTAGACTGCCGCGAGTTGGCATGTCAATTCCGGGCGATCCGCATCCAATAACACATCTTGCGTTAAAGATGGCCACGGAAATGTCGCTTTCAGGAGGTACTGGTACTAGTATGTGGATAAGCTTCGGCGCAGACCCATTGGGCCCGTCTTGATTTGCTCCAATCCTAGCAGTGTAACAATTGGATAGATCCGCGTTATGTCGTGGTCGAATTTTAGTCCGAGTTAGACGTAATTTTTTTTGAATCATCTGGATTTTTTTTTATAAAAAGAGGCGAGCTCTGGGTTTATATACAGTTTTCTAGAACCAGAACTATAAGGTGTTTTTGTGGAAGGATACAGTTCGTAGCTATATGTTTTTTTGAAACTGCGAGTTTTGTTTTGAAAAAGAGCCGTGGAGGGATTAAACGTAATTTGTGGAGCCTTGAGAGTTTTTTTTTGGCAAAAGAATAGGGAGAGGAGGTAAAGGTAATTTCGAAATTCAAGGATGGCTTTTCTGCAAATATGGTGAGCTTGCGTTCTCCCTTTACGGGGATTTTTGCCGCTTTAATAGATTAGATACAAAGTAGGGCTGTACGTTACGTCATGCCGTGTAAAATTTAGTCCACGGTGCTGTTTGCAAAAAAACTGTGGGAGGATTTTAACGTAATTTTGATTTTTGAGGCCTTTTTTCAAAAAAAAAAAAACTGGTGCAAGGACCTTAGCATAAATTTGATTTTCTCAGATTATTTTTATAAAATAGGTCGGCTAGAAGCCATTAATAAATTGCAGAATCACGGTTCTTTTTGCAAAACAAACCAATGAGATGAGAGGATCTTTACACGATTTTGAGTTTCTCACGGGCTTTTCGCACAAAAAAAATATATATGTGGTGGGGCTCCACGCGTGATTTTCTTTCGCTGGGATAGTATACAACCACACCTAATTATGAGTTGATTTTAAGGATATAAAATACAATAAATTTTGTGACGCCTTCACGCCATTTTCCGAAGTTTTAAGTTTAGTTGACCGCCGGCTTTCCGTTTATCCAATGGCAATCAAAGAAGTATAGAGGTGGATCAGTGAAAAAACTTGCTCCTTCCTCTGGTTACGAATAGTTATCGTTTTGAATATCAACACGCTATTTAAAATACAATTTTGACCACTAATTTCTATTATAATATATTTATAAAATCTAATAACATTATAATATTATGAAAGAAAATACTTTTTAAGACAAATCTACATATATGATTTTCATATTTCTAATTTAAATATTTAAAAAGATATTGACAGTCAAAATTTCAAAAGTTTAACTGCACAAATATCCAAAACGACAACTATTTATGAGATTATATAGCTAGTCCTGAAACTTTCACTCAAAGCACTTCAGAAAGGTTAAATCTTTACAACTTTGCAGAGAGAAGATTCTGCTTTCGAGCCCAAAATTAGATTCTGATCCCAAAGATAGATTCAGATCCATTAACAATAACAAGGTAATGGTCAATCTCAATCTCAACTTTTGACTTCATTGCTGCAAGTTTATAAACAAAGCAATCTCCTTACTGACCGGTGCTGGAACGAAAGAAATAGTAGCAAAAGGCTACCTCCACCTATATTTAACATAGTGGGGGTACACAAAGGCACCAAGGGTTACTAGTTACTACAGTTTTAGAAGTCCTCTTTGTTTCTCAACTGAAAAACTAGCAGCATATTAAAGCACAACAAATTTGTAATGCTATTACAAAATTTCAAAACTTTCCTCGCAAAAAAAATCCAGATTTAATCATCAATGTTAGTAGTCCCGTGCCACTCCTGTATCCTTCAGCTTGCTCTCCAGGAGAGGAATTCATTTCTACGGTGCAAACATCAGTGGACCAAAATACCTTAAGTAGCATAAGAAATTGAATGTGGTCACTCCAAATCCCTGTACTTTAGAACATCCATCTTGTCCAAATCATACGCCTGGCATATGCTCGAAATAGTATCACAATCCAAACCTTCATCACAGTTCCTCCTTGCAAGAAACCCGTCAAGCGTTTTTGATGGCTGCAAACTCTATTGAAGGAATAACACAAAAAAGCATTAAGAAAGTACAAATGAGGAAATAAAACATAAGGGTATAAGCCATTAAAATCTAACAAGCTCGTCTAAATAAAGAGAGTGCAAAGCGACTGTTACACCACAACCCAATAACTCTTATTCCCACCTAACCTCTGAAAGGATATTATGTGTTTAAGAAATGCACACACCAAACGCGATCATCTTATGATACTAAACATGGAACTCTGAAGATATGTTTGCCCATTCATAGTGGGTCCATTTCATAAATGATTGGAGACTGATGTGGCCGCATGTTAGTTCATCTTAGCTTGATACCAGAGAAAGGACAAAAACAGAAAAGTTTGGGTATTGGCAAAAAGCAACAAGCAACAAAATTACATGAAACTAATGAAGAAAAATTAAAAATCTATGCAGGAGAGGATCCCAGGGTCTATTGCAGTAAGAAGAACATGTCACGTTTAGATTACAATAGCAAAATTATCACATCATGTGGCAAAAATTTGAAGGATGCCAAGTTGGAGTGGTAGAAAAACTGTATATTCATTATGAAGGCGTGCAAAAAGGGGGAACCTCTTTCAGAAGGCCAAGATGCACGGATACCCCCTATTTATCATTGCGTTGGGATTACCACATGACATGCACATAATTGACTAATCATTGTTGTGCATGTCAGGCAAGCCTGAATACACCCATCATTCACCAGATGTACAACAACTATATAAATCGCACGGAAAGACATATTAAAATAGCTGATTGCAATGATTGTTATATAAAAGTCTCGCACGCCTTCATATACTAATCAACCGTATAAAAATAACTATTAAGAAAAGCAATAACAACATATCCTTCCACATAAAGTCATGGGCATCCATATAATGCGTGCAGGCAGGTAAGCAAGGGCATATGCTGACATGCCATACACCCCCAAGGTCAAACAAATTGTGCCTAGTAAATAAAAGAACTCTGATATACATGCAAGTGCAAGTAGATTAGTGATACTTTTGGTTGGCCTACTTCCTCACATGACTCTTGACTAACTAATGATTTTTCATTGTTTAGTGCTTCGTCAATTTCATATTTTTTAAATGCAATTGAGTTTGGTCTTCAAATTTTACAGGGTTGTAGAAACTCACCTCCCCTACATATAGTATTTTTTTGAAAACTTGTACATATAATTTTCATATATTTTACACTATAAAGCTACTTTATACAGTATATAGTAACACATTGAGTAATAGGCATTAAAATGTTGTTTTTTTGACAGTTAAAGACAATATATCCTGCTATTTAGTACTTTGTCATTTTCATATTTTTCAAATGCGATTGAGTTTGGTCTTCAAATTTTACAGCGTTGTAAAAACTCACCTCCCCTACGTATAGTAATTTTTTTAGAATTTTTCAAAGTAAAATGTTATTTTCTTGGCAGTAAAAGACAGCATATCCTGCTGTTTATCACTTTGTCAATATCATATCTTTCAAATGCAATTGAGTTTGGTCTTCCAATTTTACAGGGTCATAGAATCTCACCTCTCCTATGTATGGTAAATTTTTGAGAATTTTTGAAAACCCAAACATATGGTTTTCATGAATAAGAATTGGCCGTACATGTAAAAGGTGGCACATTGGATACATCTAAAAAGGTCCACTAAATTGCCTCAGTAGTCAGTCCAAAACTGCCCGAAGGATACAATAATCTGAAGGTTTCACTCATTTTGGAATTAAGATCAACTTACCCAAGGAGAATATTGTGCGTTTTCACAGGGGTTGCCATCCTTTCTGGAACTCATTTCTTTCTTCTTTTCGAGAAGGATTTCCCATTGAACCCAAGCAATCAGAAACTAGCAACTGGAGCCTCTCATTTCCCTATATAAAAATAAATATCACATAAAACTGAGAAATAAAAAAGCCATATGGTTAACCAGAAAACAGCATGGCCCTCTAGTTCTCCATATACACCAAGAATGGGCAAACCGGCAAACGAGCTTTTAACTTTCTCAACAAGAACAAGATTCAAATTTCAATGCAGTAGAAAATTTTCCAAAAGTAGTCTATTTGCAGAGCCTTCCACTTACAGAAACTTTAAGCCATACTGGTTGGTAAACCAGCTTACCGGCCATGGTTGCCACTTCAATGATTAGTGCAACACCAACAAAGAAGGCCATGCCTGTACAGTGGAAGTGCATGAAATCTTAAAGAAGAATAATTCAGCACAAGCTTGGCATGTCAGAGTCTCTTACTATGTATACTTTTTTTTCACCCTTTTATATTGGATTTTCCATTTTCCTGACTCGATCTGGCATTGCGCCATCTCTACCAACAAAACAAGTAATGCAAAGTACAGGTCCCTCGAACAGTAGTTTCTATTGTCAACTCAAGAACTAAGTAGCAACTGTGCCATCATCAGCAACACTATATGTCTATACCTAAGAGAGTAAACTTGCAATAACCGATTTGACTTTTATGACCTTTATAGTTTATATGAACTGAAAAACAAAGTTTGCATAATTCTATACCCTACATGCACTACATACCACAAACTAGATTTGGAGGGTTTTTTTTCCTAAAAAAGAAAAGCACTCAGTGAGTATAAGCTCACAAGTAGAAATTCAAAGAAATTGGGATAATGATCTACATGATTTGCATTTCCAGAAAATTCACAATGCTAGGCAAAAGCTCGAACAGAATAATTTGATCATGGAGCTAAAATCTTTTCAGGATATTGGATGACTTCACAAACCTGTAGAGCTCTCCAATGAGAATAAGCACGAAATAGCACCCAAAAAAAATGGTGTGTTTGGGAAAGGCAGTACCTGCAAATGAATCAATGCTATTAACTAGACAACATAGACCACAATTCCACAAAAACAATTATTTTACATGATAACTGAATCAGCATTAGTATAACTTGTACTCTAACAAATCTCAACAAGCAAGCCCGACTTCCTGATCTTTAAAATATGCAAATGTGCTTATCATCTTTTTCCGAAATAGGAACACTAAGTTGCAAAGTAGGCCAAACAGGAGAGTTGCTCCAAGTCTCCAACAAGTATTAGACCTCAATCAGCTGAGCTGTGTGCAACATAGAATGGACAGCAGGCACGAGCTAAAAATGATATAACAAGCACAAACAAAGACCTAGAAACAAACAAAGACCTAGAACTTTTGAGTCTTCGATTAACACTTAATGGAAGTAGAATCAAAGACAAATGTAAAATAAAAACATCTTCAGAATACATTTAAATAATCCCACTGAAAGCACTATTATGAATTGCTAGCTGACACCACCTTTTCCAAAGAAAATAACCATAAACATACCATGAAAACACTAGTAACTGGAAGCAAACAAATGGATCCATAAAAAAATTTCCTGTGAACTGATGCACCCCTGATTCTCAAAAATAATGCACAAGCAAAGGGGTCAGGAAAGATGAAATTTGAACTAAACAATACCTAATTCTGGGGTTTGATCATCATGCATTCACCTAACAGCAATGTGATGCAACTGTCGACACACAAGACGAAGATTTGTACTGCAGTGAGAAGTTATGATTTAGAATAAACAAGCGCAAAGATAAAAGAATGCACATGAGTAAGAAAATTGTCGACAAACTGTGTTGGCAGTGGGAAGAGTTGGTCTGGTGTTGCTTGATAGTGCCATAGAGATTCCTAAAGCTCAATAGCTATCTTCCAAAGGACAGCAAGCATATGATTTGGTAACATACATACGAGGTTTTTCAAGTATAACCTAAGTCAGTAAAAGAAAATCATACTACAAAAGTAAAAAGTACAAATTCCTCACTACTAGGACCTTAGTCCTATAAAGTTAGTACATACACAACACAAAACACCTTACAAGTAAGAAAGTAAAAGTAACAATACAAGTGAATTTTAGCATAAATTTACTCTATTATAGCAAATTAGCAAGTTAAAGATGCCAACATCCATCCTCAGACTATGACATGTTGTATGACATCCTAAAAGCCTTAAAATACGAATAAAACTGTAACTCACAACTATGAACCGCCATGTTCAAACAATTTACAGAAAAAACAAAACTAGAACAAGTGAAGTTTCAATTTGTGACTACTTAAGAACAGCTAATTAATCTATCTATAACATATGTATGGAAGTTTTGCAAACACAAAACTCCAACAATTGGATCATGAAGCCAAAAAATTATATGTCACCTATAAGGCTATAACCAAGATACTTCAAGACAGAGATTAGGTTTGTACTAATTGAACATCAGAATCATGCTATTTTTGAACTAGGAAAACAGCACAGAAGATTACCATGTCATGCACAAAAGAAAAAACAAACTTCATGAAAGACATTACCATTTCAGTAAGACAGGACTGCAAACCTATGACATGGTGAAGATCAACAAAAGAAGACTTGAGTACATAGATAAACTTCCATTAGGAGACATACAAATTCTTCCAAAGGATTTCAACTACTTTGCGTCGGTCCTAGTTTAAAGAACATGAACCATACAGCCACATCCAGAGAAAACTGGTGTGTGTAATGTGTATTGAGACCAAATGATAGAGAAGCTCAGCAGGTCGGTGCGCAAACTTGATCATACAGAACCCACCTATCTCTCTAGGAAACATAATCAACCACGTATGCCTATTTTATTTTCTGCTCAGTGTAGCTAACTAATGCTATTCATTGGTGACAATGTATGTTTGCTAAAGATATATTGTTTTTGTACTTCAACTAACAAGTAACAGAGCAGATACCATTTGCATTCAGAGTTGCCAGCTTCAGACTTCCAACAATTTGAACACCAAAAACAAAACAATACGACACAAATACACCCACATTACATAGCAAAGTCAAGCAGCGATGCTAGCGATCATCACAGAGCTACACCTCGCCGGGCGTACTATCTCGAGCATGGCGACGTCCTTCGTCACCGACTTCAAGAGCACCTCCGACGGCCGCACCCGCGAGAGCAGCTTCAGGCCGAAGCTGCACCACAACAAAACGAAACGAAATGGCACACGCCCAACGACTAAGCATCTCGCCATTTCCACACACAAACCCCAATCCCAAACCTTAAACCCCCGACCTGTGGATCCGGCTCTTCACCGACCCCTCCGGAGAGCTCCCGAACCCAATCCACGCCCGGTTCATCTGCGTCGCCTAACCCCACCATCAGAAACCCAAAACCCCCCAAATGCAGGCAAGAGAGACCGGTGCGAGAATCAATGTGGCGCGTGGAGGACATTGTCGGCGACGAAGTCGACGACGGCCTCGGCTTTCTCCGCCGCCGGCGATGCAGCGCCAGAGGTCCTTGAGGGTCGGCGGCGGAAGGGTGCCATCGCCGCCGCCGGCGGAGGCAGCTGGGGCGATGGCGCACGGTCGGGCGAAGCACCGGGGCTAAATAGCAAAAATAAACGGGCGGCAGAAGGCCACATCACCCCCAGCCTCCTGTCGCCTAATGAAATGGCGACAGGGGCTAGGCGACAGGAATCAAATTAGCCCCTGTCGCCTAATGAAATAGCGACAGGGGCTAAAATTGACGCCTGTCGTCCGATGAAATGGCGACAGGGGCACATGTGGCCACGAAACCGAAAATCGTGGCCACTTAGGGGTTGAATTAGCCCCTGTCGCCATTTCATCGGGCGACAGGAGGCTGGGGGTAACGTAGCCTCCTGTCACCCGTTTATTTTTTCTATTTAGCCCTTTGTTATTTCTGTAATTTTTTGTTTCCGTGGTATATTTTTGAAATTCTGAATAAAAATGTATTATTTAAAAAAAAATATTCTTTTGTTCGTGCATACGGGTGAAATTTGATTATTTGCTCTAAAGTTGATGTGCACTTACTAAAATGTCCAAAGTTGATGTGCCTTTGATTATTAATGAAAGGCACATCAACTTTGGACATTTTAGTAAGTGCACATCAACTTCAGAGCAAATAATCAAATGCCCCGCATGAGGCGGTCGGCGGTGGCGTTGGGGCGTTTGAGCCACTGGATGCGGATCGGAGGGCGAGATGATCATGAGGTTACTACAAGACTTCTTCATTTCGAGGTAAGGTCATTACCAGAAAGCATCAGTGCAGCTAAACACAGACCATCTCTGACTATCTCATTTGCATGATGCATCTCTTTATAAGCAATTAAGTATAAACAGACAGTAGAAATCAATTTGTACATGTCGACATTTTGCATACAATGTCGATGATCAATAATCATACCAGCTGGTTTTACACCTGTGACAACATAGCAAACAAAAAATGACTATCATGCAACGATCATGGTTTAAGCAGAGGGCTGCTGCATGTTTGTAACAAGGAATTATCCTTGCTGATTCACATGGCAGTTTCAGATCCCTTTAACAAAATCCAAACGAAACAAACACTAAGCAGTAAGCAGATCTCTGAGGATTCCATGTTTGACTTCAATCCAAGTGAGCCTATGCCTTACAAAACCACCAACCACAGTGAAGAAAAGGAAGGGAAAACAAGGGCCAAAATTAGTTGCGATTAAGGTAGGCAGAATACTATCCCCCGGAATTTACATTTTATCTGGAAGACGCATACAGAAGGAAATGCTGCCCATGAGATCTAAAGACTGCTATTGTCACCTCTACTCTAAGTCAGGGCAAGAGACATGCTCAGAGCACAAGTCAGGAATGAATATACAACAGTCTACGCACCCTATGCATCAGTCAGACAGACCAGGCCGCTTCCCAAGAATCCCTGCATCCGCCACTGAATCTGGCTTTTGAGTCTCTTGCTGAGTCGCTGCTGGAGGAGCTGGAGTCTCCTGTGGAGTCGCTGCTGGAGGGGCTGGAGTCCCTAGCTGTGTCTCCTGCTGAGCACCTTGCTCAGTCTCAACTGCGGTAGACTGTGGAACCTCAGCTGGAGTGACTGGTGTTGTACCTCCATCAATGGCCACTGCTTGTTCACGACGCCTCTTGAAATACTTCTTGCAGAATGAGTCACCATGCTCCGCGTAGGCCTTCCTCACATAACTCTCCATGCACTTCAAGTAGGAGAAATCTGAGCATGTTCCATCTGACAACACCACAAACAAGCATTGACTTTCCTGGAAAATTTGGTGCTTATCAACCTGCCAGATTAAAGGAGGCCATCATACACCATAAGACAAGTTAAGAGATGGCTCCTGTTCCTTGCAAGAGATGGCCTGCTTCTCCCAGGTACCATCACCTCCATCTGATTTCTTTTTGCCCCATGTATAGAGTGATGATGATGTTGACATGTTGCCCCATGAGTCTTGATCCACATTTTTCTTCAACTCCTCACAAGTGCTGGGCTGCTTCTCCCAGCTACCACCACTTCCATCTGTTTCCATTTTAGCACCCAGATCAGACCAAGTATCGAGTTCAGCAGGTTCTCCGGATACAGTCTTCCTGTCCTTTGGCTTTTCAGTGCCCCAGCCTCCCCAATCAGTGGAATTGTTCTCCACAGTTGCAGGCACATCCCAACATGAACCATCTTGTTCTGCTGGTTTTGCAGCTCCTGTGTCAGCTGCTTTAGCTCCATTACTCCAGCCTCCCCAGTTATCAGAACCATTCCCAACTCTTGCATTTTGTTCCCAACTTGCATTCATCGTTGCGCCATTTTCCCATGAGCTGCCCTTCTGATTATCTTGCTCTTCGAAATTATCCTCAAAGGTGGGCTTACCAAGGTTCCCATCCAATTCAGGAGATAAGCACGCATCATCTATTTCATTCTCTTCTACAAGGTAGTCCACATCATCCAAGAATGTGTACCTTGCCTTTTCTTGGTCGGTCCTCACTCCTCACCAAGGCCAAGAAATCATACAGCTCATCACCATACTCCTTATTGCTTTTGAGCTGCAACAATCAAATTAAAACACACAAGTGTCCTTCCATATGGTTAGACCACATAAAGCAGTAGCGTAGCTTTCTAGCAGCTTCTATATTAAGGGTTTTCTTTTTAGTAAAATGCATATTTATTGGATAGACCCCATCTTCTGAACATCTTTTAAGCACAATTCATTGGATTAGACCCACTAATGACTCAGGATCCACTTCTGACATAGATAATAAGCTCTGTGAGTAAAAAGATCAGCTTACCTGACCTTCGTTCCAAAGAATCTGAAAAGATGATCCAGTGCCAATTGCAGCATGCCTGCCCCATGAACATGATGAAACCACACATCCCAGTGAATCAGAATGGCATTTCTCTGCAGCCTTCTCAAAGCACTTCATAGGGGTCTACAACAACAGCCACCAAAAAAAAAAAGAAAACAACTAAATGTATGTGGTGATAAAAACAAATCAAGAGATCTCAGACATGAACTTACAATCAATGTGGACACTGTGAAAGGTACTTGAACTTTTAATGAGCGGAATGTTGCCTCGTAACCACCAGTGTTAACCCATTCAAGTTTCCAGTGCATGTCATGTTGTTTGCCACAAGTACCAAATGGTCCTTGAGAACTCCTTTAGCAAGCATCCTTAGGGCATCCGCAATGGTTAAAGATAATTACTCTCTATAGTAAGATCTATGTCATCTATATACCATGCTATAGTAAACCCTTGCAATGGTGAATCTATATAGATGTCTATAGCTATTTTAATTAATAGAGTGCTCTCTCTCTCTTTCTTCATTTAATTAATAGACAATCTACAGGTCCATAGATAGCAGCGCTCTCTCTCTTCATTTAATTGCTTGCCACATAGAATAGATGCTGATATGGACTTCTTATAGATAGCTGACTATGCACCATTGTGGATGCCCTTACAGTTATTGAAAGGCGCTGCACAATTCAGCAATCATAAAATTATCTACTGAAATGGGATGCAAGATAAAAAGTGTTGAAAGGAGCTGCACAAATCTCCAAGAACAAAAATTAATGTAGAAAAGAGTTTATTGTAGCAGATTAAGGGCATGTACAACAGTAATTAATGAGCCGTCTGCAAGTTGTCACGTAATCTTTATCATCCTATGTGGCATAGAATTAATAAGGAGAGAGGCACTTGCCATCTCTTCGCGAAAGGACGGCATTGGCCTGTGCTCCGATGCAAAACGACGGCTCCGTTGCCCGTTGTAGGAAAGAAGCCGTCTACATACTCATGTTTGATCACGGTAATTTATAGGCCCATACATAAATTAATTAGTTTATAGACTGCCTGACAGACAAGCCATTGTAGAAGCTGTCTGCTTTGTTGTCTTTATGTGACATGGCATACACTTACAGATAGTAACTGTCTAGACTGTTGTACATGCCCTAAAAGGAAAGGCGATGCACAAATCTGCAAGCGCTATTAAATGAAATGTTCCACCACTCAGCATTCTCTATCAGCATTAAAATCATAGGCATACATGGAATAACTACACCAAATTACACAAGAGACTAAGGGCAGTCCTAACCCATGGTGTTTCTATGAGCAGTGTTTAGAGGAGAGAGGGAGCAATAAATCAATGCATAGTTTCTCAACCCATAGTTTTCATGAGCAGTGTCTAGAGGAGAGAGAGAGCAATAAACCAATGCATGCACCACAAACACAAATTTGGTCGTGTGAAACGTCCAATCCCGATTTTGCTTTCGTTTCTTGTGTCTTAGTGCTCAGCACCACCCAGTTTCTTGCATGAGACACGGTTTCTTTGTTTTTCCTTCTCTCCTTCCTTAATTCCTATGCCACATCAGATTTTTGCTTAGTTGGCGGCAGAATTAATTCTATGGACATTAGTGAGGTGGAAGATTGGGACTGCTCTAACATTGTGAAACGACTATTCCCAAAAAATGGATAAATAATGGCACATGTAGTAGTAGATTTGTCATCTAAAATACTTTCATGATATTTATAATTTTTCTAATAAATTATTGTAAATACTAATGGTCAAAGATGCACCCTGGTCAGTGGTCACCATGCAATGTCCAAAATAACTTCATTTGTGAACGATTAGATTTTCCTTTCGTTTTCCTTTTAATGAACTAATCAGTGCTACAAGGATCCAGATCTTGGAGGTCAACCTGTTCCAGGAGGCCAGCTGTTTGCAGTGGATACTGGAAATACATTTTGTTTCCAAATATTCTGTTTACTAAAACTGGAGGCCCTACCCAGGATTTGGAACCTTTGTCACGAAACAGTGGATCTTGAAATAAATTCCTCCTATAGTTTTTACGAACAAACAGAAGGTGACAAACCTGCACAGCTTGATCAAAGGCACATGAGATGCCAAAAAGTTCTCGCACTTGTTGAATACCATAAGGAATGGACCTTCGTGTGTCAATGAGGTGGTATGCAGGCACGTGAAGTGGTATGCAGGCATCCATTGCTGTTCTCCAGGCATCACCATTGTGTAAAGCTTCATCTTTTTCAACAATAATTTCTACTGCTGGTTCACCCTTTGATGCCCTCCGTGTGTTCTTTACCCAAGACGTTGCATCAGATCCGACCCAAATGATTTTAACTTCATGAATTCAATGGTCACCTGCAGAGCAAATTTCCAGATTGCTTCTTACTTTGTTCTTGCGAGTTTCTTGATTACTAGTAGGGATAAAGGTTGATCGAGTTGGACACAATTGATAGCGATCTGATTCGGTGGCTTTGCGATTGTCGGCTCTCTTCCTTTTGGTTGGTAGCCGAGATTCAAGAGGTCGTCGTTTCTTCAAATCGACGTAACGTTCTCATCAGAAGATCGGGTACCCCCGTGTGCGCATCAAATGTCATCATTAATTTGTTAAATTACTTATCATTTTAGCTCATGATATCTTTACTAATATATAAATACGAGATAGCGGCGATTGTCTATCCTTCCTCTCTTCCTCTCTAAGAAAAGCAACATGCCAACATATAGACCATGGACCGTGACATGCTCCCCCATCTCTCGAGAATAAAAAGATAAAAAATCACATCTCCCTTCCCACCCATATCTGCTCCCCCGGCTAAGCCATTCTTCACTTCTCCTTTCCCGTCACAACTCAAGAGTGAAACTTTATTTTTGTGAATACGTGGCGTGATTTGATTATTTTGTTCATAAATATATTCTCACAGCAACGCATGGACATTTAACTAGTACGTATATACATATGTATGTATGTATGTATGTATGTATGTATACACACACGTGTTTGTAACAAGGTAATTCCGTATTAATTTTGCAGCAGTTCTCACAGAGATCCTGCAAATTACTACGTTTGAAAACAAACGTACTTTTGGTTTCTGTTACGTTTCTACTTTGAATGTCATTGTTAGGTATGTAACATGAGTAATCCGTTTAATTACTTGTGATTTTAGCCTACGATATACATACATGCTTGGAAAAAAAGGGGTAATTCCGTGTTAATTCTGTAGCAAACAATGCAATTCTCACAGATCCGGCAAAATTACCGCGTTCCCAACGGGCCAACTTTAAAATACACCCTGTTTTGTGTTCTGCTACGTTCTGCTTCGAAGAGAGAAGAAATAGTTGGGATTCTAGAGGACGCTACTAGCTACTACTATCTTACCAAGCGGCAATCCTCGTGTGGCAAAAGAGGAAAACTCCAAGGCGAGATGGGGGATAGAAAGAAGGCATCCTCTGCAATCTCTACTATATAAAACAAGTTTCTTTTTGGTCACTGCATCAAAATTATTTATCTTTATCACTGCTCTTTAATTACTCATTTTTGCTATTGTCTTTTAATTATTCACCTTTGCCACTGTTAGTGCTCTTTACAAATAAACTTTTTATCGTAAATTGAGTTTTCGTTGCAACGCACGGACACATAGCTAGTCTGTATGACATGGGGGCAATGTAAACTACCCTTAGAAATAAGATAATAAGAACTCTAATTGCGGTGGAAGAGTACATTAGAAGGTGGAAGAGCACGGCAAACAAAGAAGATAATCAAAAGAGCGGGAGGCACATATTTAACACAGGAAATCCAAACCAAGAAAAATCCACGAGGAAACAAAAACAATGATCAGCTATATGAGGAGAGTTACATTACAGGCAGAGGATTTTATAGGAGGCTTCACTTTTATCCTTTTATAGAGGTATATACTCCTATAATAAATCCCAAGAGTTTCGCTCACTCACTCGGTCTGCCACGTCGGCTTTGGGCGACATGATCGCTTCACCGTTGCATCGCGTCATCTGTTTGCACCGTTCTTTATACGGTTTAAATAATTTGCCTATGTAGCTTGCCGCTAAGGCACAGAGCGCCAACGACACGAATGACAAGTTGCCCGTTCGCCTCGCGTACACGTGTGGGATTTTTTCTGCTCAACGTGTGGCGTCTGCGCGTGTTTTCGAGGCGTGTCGCTCGCGTGCGACGTATTTTTGCTTGGAGCTCCCCCCCCCCAAAAAAAAACTGGGTATATTGATTTTTTTTTCCACGTTTTCCTTGCGCAATAGGTCCCCAGGTATTCGTGAATTACATTCAGACCATCGAGTCCATTTTTTGCGCAAAGAAACCCCTGAGTTTTTTTTGTTGCGCAAAGACATAGTAGTCCATTTTTTTACTGGAAACTTTCGAAAATTGTTTTTAGCGCATTGTTCTGGGTGAAAAGTCACACAAAACTTTCTAAAATTGCATATTAGTCCTTTTTATGTGGGAAACCCTCTGAAGCTCTGCACGATTTTTATCGCTGGTCATGTATGGGCTGGCCCGGCCCTACCGTTCCACAAACCATCCTCCCTCTGAATTACCAAGTTGGAATCACAAATCAACAAAGTATATACGCAGAAAGCGGGATAATTAGTGTAAGTGGATTAGTGGGATAATTAGTGTAAGTAGATTTTGATGTTTGATCTTAGCCTTCCACATTCAATCCAACAACAGCTAAAGTTGCAACTTCTCATTATCATTTATTAAGCATAATTCTCATTTGATACATCCTTAGCAGGGGATTACATCAATCATCAATGGAGTGTCTGTACGAAGCAAGCTACTGTGGCGCCAACCCGTTGTCGTAGTCATTGCCCCTCCGTGGCCCATTCTGCAGGTTTCTCTCAAACTCCCTCAGGTAATCCAGAAGCAAAACGATCATAAAGAGGATGAATCCACCGGAAGAGCTGCTGCCACCGCCGCCGCCACCACCTCCTCCTCCACCGAACCGAAACGGCGGGAACCCGACACCTCCATCATCAAGTTTTGGCCCCTTCACTTTCTCTATAATCAGAAATCATCGAAGTAAGAAGTGAGAAGCACAGCATTGCCATACACCGAGCTTCATATTTAGGGGGAGGATATGAGGAACAGAATGGTCGTGCAAATGCCTTCCATTACCTTTAACTGAACCTGATGGTGGAGAGGTCGGACCAGAAAATGATTTGCGGCGTGCAGTTTGTGTTTGGTTTGCACAGCATGTTATGTTCTGCCGGAAAAATTCCAGAAGCAATATGTGTGAGACGCTTTCAGATTTGCTGGTTAGACCTTAGAACCGACAAAATAGATGCAGCAACATTAAGATGTCAGATTTACAGACTGCGGTAACTTCAGTACATGTGCCACATGTACTAGTCAGGTGATTGTAAGATTTCAGCTTTGCATAGAGATAAGAAACAGATTTGTTTAGCAATAAATGTGTCGCATTTGCTATCCTTGGAATTTAAGTTAGGTCCAAGTTAAAACCTTAACTTTCAAATTAAAAAGCCCTTCAAATTTCACTTTTCGCATTCTTTTTATCCAGCTAAAGTCTGAAAACAATGAGAGTTAAATAGTTCCATTGTTCTAGTTCCCAGGGGTGATTGCTCCAACATGAATAGTATGTGATACATGAAAATAGACCACGGTACCATATTTATCCCTTCTGCTTGCAAGGCCAAATATTCTTCCAGCTACAAAATTTTATATAAGATATTTGTTATGTTTCGATGCATACATTAAAGATTTTCAATATGTGGTGATCTCTCGACGTTTTTTTGAAACTAAGAGCAGAGCTCGCCATTCATTTCGTAAGGAAAGAAACTGAATGTAAACCTCCAAGAGGGAATACAAAGACAAGACCTACAACCATCTCCAACAAGGAGAACACCAACAACGCGTGCAGAGCTCTAAACCCGAAGCTCTCACAAGACACCCCAAATACTCCGCAAAGAGCAGCAAAACATAGGCGCGACAAGCCTCAATCGAGACGACCTTCTCATCAAACGACCAAAGCCATCGCACAATCGAGACCACGAAAGGACCATCGCCACACATACCGCCCTCACCCGAATTGAAGGGTTTAGCGAGCCAATCGCGACACACGACACCCACAACACGCACATCAACCTCGTCGCCCACCTTCTGCTGGCTGCCTGAACCCAATCTCGGCCGGAGGAGGAAATGGAGCAATGCGAATCGATCGCCCTCATGTGCTCGCTTTCTCGATCTTCCTGTCGTCGTCCCCATGCCATCGCCCGCCACCGCTAGACTTCTCACGCAACCGCAGAGAGAACCTCACCTCCACACGGGAAAACACACTGCCGACACCTAGGCTCGCGCTTAGGTCTCGATGGTAACGCCACACCACGCCGCTACCAGGCTTTGACCCTCACCATTCATCACCTTCCTTCTTCGCCGTTTGTCGTTCGTTCTCGCCGCCTTCCCATCACAGAGATCTTCATGTTCTCGCCGCCCCAACCCGCCGAGGAAAAACGCCGCCAACAAACCCCGGACGACCGCAACGGTGAGGTCACAACCGGTGTCCAAGATCATCTGGAATCACTGGGCGGCGCCGATATGGACATCCACCAATCACAACCCCAGACTGACCGCCACGCCAGATCTCCATCGTGGCGGCAGCAAAAGACCGACAACGCCCGTGAGGCAGAAGAGGCGGCCATAAAGAAGCCGCTTCGCCCTTCGCCTCCACATCTTGCTCACACAGACTTAGCACCAATCGCTTTGCGCGACCGGTGGCCTCGCCACTTATTCGATGGCCGAGCCACCTCGCACCAAAGATGATTACCGGATCGACAAAGCGAGGCGGATCCGGCTCGAATCCGTCAGACTCGCCAGATCCGAGCATGAGAAAGGAGCCACGCCAGAAGAAATGCAGCTTCACCACGCAGGGCTCGCGGGGGGGTACCACCAGCAGCATCACCGTCGGACGGACGGCACAACAAGAAAATGAAACTCCACAGCCGCTGATGCGAAGTAGCCGGAAGAGGGATTGGAGAAAGGTAGGGGAGAGAAGAGGTGAAGGGAAGGAAGGAATCGGGTGTGGACGCCCCGCCGCTGCCGCCTGCTCGCCAACAAATTGGCAACCAAGGCAAGCAATGAGGTCGAGATGAAGTGGTGAGGGTCGGTTTGCTGGAGATTTTTCATCTCTGACATATTTGCTTCACGAATTTTTCCTGCTGAACAATCGCAAGTTCAAAAATTGTGTCTTGCACTAAATTTTGAAGACCTTGAACTTTGTCAACCTATTAGATTGCCGAGAGCAGATAAACTATTTCTGAGAACTCTTACAGATTAAATTTAACATGTACAGCATTTGACCAGGTAAAATTACAATAGCAAGAAAAGAATACGAGCAAGCATGCCATAGCTATACTAGAAATATTCCACACGACCACAAGAACAAACAAGTAGGCGTGTCTTACCTTGGAAGCTACGCATGAAATTGCTTTGGCCGAAATAGTGGCACTGAGTTTAGTCCTCCGAGATTGCGAATCCGAGATAGATGGTTCTTCCCGGCTTTGTCCTGCATTGAATAATGTAAACTCTACATGAACTTTGGTAAACGAGAGCCATACTATTCTAAGCTGTAAGCACTATTTCCTAATATTAAATTGAAATGATCATTATTCTTAGGGCAGGTATAATAGCAAAGCCTACTACTGGGTAATAGTAACCTAAAAGGCAGCTTGTACAATAACTGTCTCTAAAGGTTGTCTCCAGATGTTGTGCAATAACTATCTTTTCTCTCTTGTATATAAATAATCTACCTATATTTCTCATTTAGTAGCCAGCTCTCTTTTCTCTCCTCTTTTATCACTCTTCCACATAGACCAAAGTTGATATGTACAGGCTAAGAGCCAATTTAGGTGGTCTTATTGTACATACCCTTAGCAGGGTAAGCCTTTGAGCGACATCGGTTTATGAAACTCAACTCGGCATCAAATCACACATTCCCCCAACACTAATTTTTAGTCCTTGCCAAAGCCCAGATGTAAGGTAGTATTACAATGCAACTAGAAATGCCTCTCTTCCATAAAACTTTGTGGGCAAGGTGGTTGGTGCCGCAGTGCAAGAAGCTCAACCCCAACTAAAATTATCTGCTTTGCCATGACGGATGATCTCTCTTTATTCTGAATACAAGCAGGAGGCGCACAAACACACAATTCCGGCAATTTAACTCACGATGTATACAGGTACGAAGTCAGGCAGGCCATGCGTCACGAGTTCAGCATTGCGGTCATCATGTAACTAACAGCTCGCGCTAGTAGTTCCAAAACATGAAATTAACCAAATTGAGGAAAATAAAATTGCTAAGAAATAAAGAGATACTTGTTCTTCCCCCCCTTTAAAACGGATCTTTTTGTGTGTGACGGCAGCAATTCATGGATAAGACAAGTGGAAGCCGATTAATCTGCAAGGTAATGGATGAGCAGTACCAACCTCCTCGATTTCTCCTAATCCCTTGGCACGCAGCGGGCAGTAGAAGAAGCGAAGTTGGCGCAGACATTGTGGCAAGTGGAGGCATGATGACTGTGCAGTAGCTACTGTAGATAGAAAAACTAGCGAACAAGTGGCCTGGACAAGAAAATTACAGAAACATGCAGTTTAGAACCGGACTGCACACACGCAGGAAGCACGGCGAGAGAGGAGGTGGGCAAGGTCACCTTGCAGTTGCAGGTGAGAGCCTTCACAGTCCCCAGAGATGGGAGGAGAGGCAGCTTGGGGGGGAATAGGGGTTTGGGCTGTGTTGTGAACTTGTGATAGGGTGAGAGCCGAAGAAGGCACCAGGCACTGACGAGCGGCTGGCTAAGATTTTATGATTTTATCCATTTGCTGACGTACTTTGGGCCTTTCGCTGTCTCTTTCTAGTCCGTTTCTCTTGCTGCTACTATGTTCTTTGATCTCGAAACCGACCCTTCTCTCTCTATTTTTTTTTTCAAACCGTAGAGACACTCCATGGATCCTTGACTACATAACCTAGGTAGATTCAATGCAATTTTTAAAGGAATTATACCGATTTTTACTATTTCTGTGCGATTTTTTTAGGTAACTTCCATTGCAAATTCTAGTTAGCATTTTGCTATCTAATGCTAGATTTTAGAGCCAATCTCGTCTCTTAACGAACTTATTTTGTTTGCTTTTATGACTGATCACTGTTAAATTTTCGTATGGCAGAAACTGAATCCACCTTACCCTCTCTGTCCAAATTTATATGGCGTTATTATTATATAGGTTCTTGCACTTATACCAAGACACATATATAAAAGAACGTGTTACTCATCTTCGTTATATTTTTGGATAGTGTATTTTACTCTAATATATAGTAATAAATGACATTAGAAATAGCTAAAGTTGGACGGAATAGAAGGAAAAAAGAAAAAAAAAAGTTACATCGAAATTGTACAATGACATGAAAACAAAATTTGAAAGCTAGAATGATATGTATTTGAAAACAGAGAGGGTATTTTTTAATGGTCTTGTCTATAAGTATAAGATGTATTTTATATTTCAATACAAAATTAGTGTGATGTTCTCTATATACTCCTAATAAATATCCACCTTTATTTTATATTTTCTACATGTATGCATTGAATATAGTTGTCGGGGATTGGATGCACTGTACCAAGACGACCATCGAAGCACGGCGCCAACCGACCAAGATCTTGCCCGGTGGCGACGAAGTCTTCGACCTAAGACTTACCGAGCAAGCCCATTTCGGGGCCGCGACAAGGCGACGTGGCATTAAATGCGTGGCGGCTCTAGGATCGCACGCCCGGGATCCGCCTGATCCACGTCATATTTGCCCGCCTTTTATGCCACCGTGCTCATCGTCATATGCACCGTGGTGGCCTTGGCTCTCGACGACCTCCACAAAGGATGCGCCTGTAATTAATGATTTGTCCTTGTAACTCTCTATAAATATCCTCCTCCGAAGGACCGAGGTTTGACCTTCAGAATACGCACACATTCATGCACAGAGCTTGCTCGCAGGTGCCCTGGGACCCCTAAGGACCCCGAAAGCAAGCGTATTGTAACACACCTTCGCACACTAGTGAAATCCATCGACGTAGGGTTGTTATCTCACCGAGAGGCTGAACCAAAAAAAAATCGACTCTGTGCCTTCCGACTGCCTTGCATACCTTATTTCTTTGCTCGGCATACCTCGACGCCAGCACTTTCATGAAAAGGGTCTTAGGTTGATCCCATTCAACAAGTAAGCTTTCTATGGGGACCTGTCCCTAATCGACAATAGTGCTCAATAATAATAATTAGAGGTTATCTAGTCATTTTCAATATCCTTTTGATCTATATGTTGAGAAAAAATACGTCTTATAAATTTAAACAGAGAGAGTAAGCTAGATTCAGTTTCTGTCATACGAAAATTTAACAGTGATCGGTCACAAAAGCAAACAAAATAAGTTGGTTAGTGGAAGATGTGGGTGCTTCTCTTGTTTTTAACAGAAGATACCGCAGTTTTCTACTAGCGGGAGAATAGTTTGAGCACCATTGAAGCTAACCCCAGAAAGACATCTTTAAAGAAAAAGAAACATCTTTTAAGGAGAAAAGAACTCACTGATGCAACTCGTCCCTTATCTAGTCACATGGACATTTTTTTCAAATTTAGCCCTCATATAGGTATTGCAAATTTAACCCTCTCACCCATCGCGAAAAGAGTACGACAGACGACACATACCCATTGTAGCCCTTGAAGAGCACAGAAACTTGCCGGCGTTGCGACAGCGCGCACGAGCTGCGTTGTCCACCACACCACAAGAGCTTCCACACAACCTGGGCACAACAGTGAGGCTTGCCTACACGCTCGCCCTACCAATGCCAACATGCTCACCTCGCCCTCGCACACCCTTGCGCATGCCTGTGCACTCTAGCGCTCAGGTGGTTGCTCCCATGCTCATGCATGTTGCCGCGGCACCAGCAAGTCGGGTGCTGTAGAGAACTTCCATGCAGTGGTGGTCCTGAGGTTTCAGGGGTCCGAAATAAGATTTAAAATGGGACCCTTCTAATTAATAATAATAATAATAATAATAATATATAAGTGTTACCAATAAACACTCAAGATGCATCCAAAAAAATTATTCATATCAAGCTTCGTTTCCTAAGTACTACTAACTATACGTATTATACTGTTATATATACAATATACTAATACTAGTATATGTACAGGGGTGGGGCCCTATGGTTTGGGGGTTCGAGCGGTCGCCCTTCGCCCCCTCGTGGTCGTGCTTGCTTCCATGCTCCCAAGTACGTAGAGGACATATATCATCTATCGCACTATTCATAGTAGAAAAAGAGGTCGAATTTATAAATATGTATACCATGCAACTATATTTTTTTTTAAAAAAAAAGAGCTCTAGAAAGGGTTGATAAGCGATGTTTTCACCGGACTGCATCTCCATTGAGAAGTGAGAACGGGCATTGTGACATCAACATTCACAATCGTCAGCTCGGTGTAAGGCCAAGTTTAAAATAGTTTTTGATTGTGTAGATTCTAGATTTTCTAAGAATTAAATGGGTGATAACTTTTGATTTCTAAGAATCCATATTGATTCTCTATAAAATTTCTCTTACAATCAAAAATAAATTTATACACCACTCATTTATTAAAGAATTCAAAATCTGTGCCTTGAGAAACTGTACGAGACTGGCCTAAGTAGTCACGCACGATCGCACGCCATTAATAAGCAGCCTCCTTGTCCTCACCCACAAGCACTAGTCGCTTACGGTGTTTCAACGCCCACCCCCCATATATCGTCTACTTCATACTTGTGATTCAGCAGCAGCAAATCATAGGCTCCCCATGAGCATTAGTTCGCATTCGCCTCCTGTTTCGTCAAGGCCGTAGCATCCGCGACGCCGTGGAGCGAGCGAAGAGCTCCGTGCGGTGCGCGAGCGCCGAGGACGCCCTCCCGTCCGCCGCCGCCGCCGACATGGCCGCCACTTCCGCCTCCTCCCAAATGTGAGTGTAATTTGCCTAGCTCTTAGGAGGTGTTTTGGTTGCTGTTCTTGAATCTTTCCTGGCATTGGCGCGTTTCTTTTCTTTCTGTCTCTCGAATCTTTTCAACCATTGATTGGCGCGCTTCTTGTTTATTGATCTCCCTGAATCTTTCTGAATTCTGAGAATGGTATGTTTCTTTGTGTTTCAGAGGCGGTCTGATCCAGAAGGTTGGCGGTGGCGGCCGCCGGAGATCGGCTGGCTCTCGGCGCGCGCTGCATCGCTCGGCGCATCTGTCCACGGGTGGCGGCGACGCACCGGCGCCGGCGGCCAGCTGCTCCGGGGTTAGCTCTCTTTTGTCTTGGTTCTTGCTCCGTATCCAGCATTTATGCCTCACAGAAATCGCAAATTTTGTTTGGATTTGAGACAATAGAGTTGGGAAAAGCTAAATTCTTTGTAGAGAAAGCGAAATTTTAACGGAAAATGCTGGAAAGGCGGTGTGGCAAATGCTGGAAAGGCGGTGTCTTTTTGCGTGTGCCGTAGCACGCAGGGCGCTGTCGGCTTCGGCCGAGCTATTTGCTTGCCTGCAAATTTCCATGGGGGACCCTGGATGAACTGTCGCCTACCCTATTTGTCTCTACTTACCATTAATTACATCAGACTGTATGGTCAACCGACAATCTTGTTGCGTCTTGCTTCCTGGATTGTATTTTTTTGGATTGGATTAATGTCGCGTGATCAATTTGGTTGTTCTTTTGTAGGATGGTAAGGGTAATGGTAGTGGGAGGAGAGAAGGGAGGAGCCACGGGGGCAGGATGCGGCAGTATAGGTCGGAGCTCGAGCAGGAAGTGAGTGATTCTCCTGAGCTCTGTCCTTTTTTCACAGTCTAATGTTGGTGCCTGGATGTGATGTTCTTATCCTGTCCAAAATCAATCTGCAGGTCAAGAAATTGCAGAGGCAGCTCGAAGAAGAGATCGATCTGCATGTGGCGTTGGCAGATGCTGTTACGCAAAGTGCTGCGCCTATATTGAAGTCTTGTATGAAGCTTCCATACAAGGTGCAGGAGCTACTAGTTTTCTTCTTTTCTTGTGTTTAAGCCACTCAATGTACTCACTAATCTTGTTTTAACCTTTCATTCTCTAGGCACAGGAGCTACTATTTAACATTGCCTCCTTGGAGAGTATTGTTTCAAAGCTTGAAAATGAGTTAAATGACTTGTATTACCAGCTTTGTTATGAAAGGAATGAAAGGCTACTTGCTGAAAATAATCCAAGATGCCTGCCATCTACATCCCCAGATGACCAGTCATTGTCAACTTGCACGTGTACATGGGAGAAAGTAAGTTTTCTCAGATATGGGAGTTTTTTTACACTTCTTGATTATCTTTCTTAGCACATATCATCATTGAGAGATTTGAAGTTTGGAGGATCTGAGTCAATGAGGTCAGCGCAACAAGATTTATTCCCCGAACTGGAATACGAGCAGGATGTTGGAGAAGAGTCTGAAGATAGACATACAGTTTCTTTAAATAGGCTACTGGAAAAACACCAAGATACTTCTTTGAATAGACTGCTGGAAAAGCACCGTGATGAAGAGGTCCTTTTCATGCCTATTTGTATAGTTTTAACAAGTAATTGAGTTTGTTAGGCATATTAGTATATCAAAGATTAATTTATCTTTCTGCAGGTGGAAGAATTGTGCTCTATGGAAAAAGAAAGCAAGGAAGATGAGAAGATTGATGCTTTATCATTTGAACAGTCCATTCTAAAGATAACTAGCATGAAAGGAGGGAATCTTTGGAACAATCCAAATCAGCTTTCAGAGGAGATGGTGCACTGCATGAGAAACATTTTCCTCCGTTTATCTGAATCCTCCAAGATATCACCAAAGGCATCTTCTGATTGTTCATCTTCCTCAGCGGAGCGTCTATCTGGCTCTACACTAGCATCTTTCTTAGATTCACCCATAATACCCTCAATGCTACGGAGTCCTTCAGCTGACTCAAATCACAATGATGAGATGATGAATGAAGTCAGAAACTTCGATCCATATAAAGTTAATGGAAAGGAAACCCGAAGCAATATTGGAAACTATCGTTCAGCAACTGAAGTATCGTGGATGTCTGTTGGAAAGGACCAACTTGAATATGCATCTGAAGCTCTAAAAAAGTTCAGGTTTGCTGCTGCAACCTCGGCTAAAGCTACCAGCCCTAATGTGGATATATTGCATGTTTACATACAAACGTTACTACTGATGTATGAAACAGTGGACTTGCAATTCAAGCATGGGACATGAAACACTAGTTCATATGAATGAAACTGTTAGCATACAGTCTACATTCATTTTACCGTTGATGCCTGCCCTAAGTGAATTTATAAACAATTGAACCAGTATAAGGTTTGGACTTTGGACTAAGGAAAGAATATGATGCTCCATGTAATCTTTGGACCAAGGAAAGAATAGGAAACAAACTAGGTTTAAAATTTATTTGGAATCTGGCTGCTTGTTATCATTATTAGCCCCACAAGGAATTCTTGTCAGCATGCAACTTGCCTCTTATCTGAATGTGTTAGCAAACACACTTTTCCATCTCCAGTTTGTCATATCTTTGATTTATCTTCCATTTATAACCCCCAGGTTTTGCTCAAGTGCTAGTGAAAGTTAATACATTTTAGGAATAAAAAAATTCTTAACATCTCACAAGAAACATTTTCTCTACAACATTTTCCTTGTTGGTGTTATATATGCGGATGATGATGTTCCTCATTTTGTAGCCTGTTTAGGTTCTTAATATTTACAATACAATATATGTGCTAAAGCATGTATTTTTTCAATGTTTGACAGATTTCTTGTGGAGCAGCTATCGAAGGTTAACCCTAATTGTATGAACTCTGATGAGCGGCTAGCCTTTTGGATTAACTTATACAATGCCTTGATAATGCATGTAAGTACAACTTGTTACTTAAGAGGCTGGTTTTGCAGACAGGAATTGTACTTTCCTCATTTCCTTGATTATATGTATCTATTTCGGTGTTCCCATATATAATTGGAAATAAGACCTCTCCATTCAACATCTTTCTTTAAAAGCCTTGTTTTGCTTTGACTCCCTATCGCTTGCATGTTGAATGTTGTGCAATAACATTTCTGTATTGGTGTCTATCAGGCATATTTGGCATATGGAGTTCCCCGAAATGACATCAAGCTTTTTACTCTAATGCAAAAGGTTTGACTATTATCTCTTCTGTGTTGAACAAAATATATGCCATGTTTCTTCAATTAGGCTGTTGATTAAAGTGTGTTAGTGATGCAGGCCTGTTACACAGTTGGTGGCCAGTCCATCAGTGCAGCTGAAATAGAGTTTGTGATTCTAAAGATGAAGACTCCAGTGCACCGGCCCCAACTTGTATTACTCTTTTGTTAATCCATTTCTTTGCCTTTAGTTTGCTGATAATGCCTCTTATTGTTCTCGTTACCTTTTTATAGTCTTTGATGTTGGCTCTTAATAAGTTCAAAATTACCGAGGAGCACAAGAAGTATTCGATCGAAGAAACTGAGCCCCTTGTGTTGTTTGCACTCAGTTGTGGAATGTTCTCTTCACCTGCTGTAAGTATACGAACTTATAGTTTTCCTGGAAACATGTGTATATTGCCTCAGCAAATATACTCGGCAAGTTTTTTTGCAGAAATCACTGCTACCAGTCCTCTTTCTTGTACTTCCCTAGCCTGACATGCCACGCTAGTTTCTTCAAACCGTTTCTCATGTACTATTACAACATATTCTGTCTAGGATGTTTGAACATCTACATTGTCTTAAACGTATCAAGTCAATTTGAGCCTTATTGGGCTGTCCTTATGATTTGAAATATATATATTCATCTCAAACACGATTTTAAGAATCATAGAGTATGACCTTTTTTATATTCATATTGTTGAGGTGATGATCTGTTGTCACACAGGTAAGGATTTTCTCTGCAGCATATGTCCGACAGGAGCTTCAGGAATCCTTGAGAGACTATATCCAAGCGTCTGTTGGTATAAGTGACCGAGGGAAGCTACTAATCCCAAAGTTACTGCAGAGCTACGCCAAGGGGGCTGTCGAAGACTCTCTGCTCGTGGACTGGATATGCCATCACCTCACAACTGATCAAGTTGCAGCTATCCGTGATTCTTCTTCACAGCGAAAGCAGCGGCTTCTTGGAGCACGCAGTTTTACTGTTGTCGCATTTGACTCAAAATTCCGGTATCTCTTTTTGCCTGACAACAGTAGCTCCCAGAAGCCAGAACCCAAACAGACTTCCTGAGCTTTCGGGAAAAAAAATATATTTGGGCCGTAGAACCATTCTTTGCATACTGGAAAATGGGATAGCTAGCTGTATATGATTTAAATTTTTGGAAGAAGAGTATATGATGCGACAAAGCTTGGAAGCCGCTTGGCTACACAAAGAACTTCAACGAGAATAGTTGAATATGGTTGTGTTGGATCCCATGGTGTTCAGTACCGTCTTTCATACTGAAGATAGCCTTTTGTTCTTTCTTTTACCGTATACCGTTCTTTTTTGTAAAGTTCTTTGTCGTGGTCAATTGATTTGTAAGTTGTGCGCTAATAAGGTGGATAGTGCTATATATAATGTGAGTTTTTTTTTTTCACTGGGATGTGGCTATTGCTGGAAATGAGTATTGGATGATTTTGCAACAGGTAGTGGTTCTTACCACTAGTAACGATTCTTCTCCCTATTAATGCTTGTAACACGATGCTAATATGATTGAAGCTTTGATCCTAAAGAAAACGATTGAAGTTTTGAAATCTCTGTATCATCTACCAGATATATCAGGTTTATGCCTTGTGATTTCAAGGCCTTGAAACTAAGCAAAGGATGTGTTTGCACCCAAATTTGATAGGATAGTCAAAATCGGTAGGGTATAGTTAGCGAATCGTAACCGACGTGCGGTATGAAAAGACTTAAAATATTTGGTTACGGTGAAAATTTTAAGGAAAATCCCTCTGGATAAAGACCGCTACAGATTATACTTTGTAATATATTGTAATAGGACTTGATCGGCCGATAGGTATAAAAGATAGACTAGGATGGCATAAATAACATGCATCAAATCAACAAGCTTGCATTATACTTTCATCTATTTTCTATCAACTAGGAATAGTTTTTGTAATTTAGAAGCTCTGTAATCCGATCCTGATTAATAAAGTTATGTATCGCCGATTGTTGATCTTAATCGATTAAGCCCTTAGGTTCAATGTTCGATTTATTCTGATTTTGTTGCGCATCGCCTTTTTTCGGAGTCTATCAGCCTTCATCCTTTGATTAGCCTTAATCGGCTAATTAAATTTACCCCTTGATATCGATTTGATCGGCTTTCAACTGATTAGATCTAAGCCGATTGCCTTGTAAGATCGGTTTTGAGCAAATTTTATATTTTTCTTACCGATTGCAGGGTCAAATCGGTTAGCATGCTCTGAACCCCGCGTTCGTTTGGTGTGTTGTGGCCGATAAACTCTACGTCAAGTTTTTGGCGCAAACAGGATGCCTCCATTTCAATGTAAATACCATAGGCACAATCAATATATATAGGATAATTCATACTATAACCACTCGTTGTCTCAATGACAAACGAGTGGTATTTCTTGAAATGCCAATATTTGGAGTGGTATGGTATGAATTATCCCATATATTATATATATGTATGTGTATGTGTATATGCATATATGTATGTGTAT
This sequence comes from Guadua angustifolia, assembly GCA_036346375.1. NCBI lineage: Eukaryota > Viridiplantae > Streptophyta > Magnoliopsida > Poales > Poaceae > Guadua > Guadua angustifolia. The sequence goes on from CM070503.1 coordinate 27,012,672, forward strand.
ATGATGCCGAAATGGGCATCATAGAGCCTAGGCTCCATGATTTCAAATGAGTGAATTCAAGCCAAATTTGAGTATATTTTTTAAAATTTCAGTTTTAGGATATATACCTATCTATAACAATTCAAATGAAATAGATAGCTTTGAGAAAGTATACTCGTATTCAAACATTTTGAATGAATTTAGATTGGATGCTTTATTGATTTATATATAATTAGCATATACCTACAATCAAATTATCATAAAAAAGGAAACTTTAGTTTGAATTGAAATTCAGACTTGTTTAAACTAGTTAAACTCAACATCCTAGAAGTTTAAAATTTTTTTTGCATGAAATACATAGGAGAATGCAATATAAGTTATATAAATCTTAAAGCAAGTGAAGGGGTAAGTAATCACTATTTATCGTTCATTTATGCTTTAATAGTTACGCAACAATAAAAAAAGAAAGACATTAAAGCATCTCTCATATTTTTTAACTAACCCACACGTACTGTGATAATGGGATTTACCCGTGAAGAAACCTTGAATTGAACATTGTTAATCCTTTTTATATATAACTCGACCTATTTTCTACCTTTACATGCAATTCAAGGTGGCCAGAGATCACGGATGTGTTGAAATATGAGCCTGGTCAGAAATATCATGACTGTTCTGACATTGTGACTCGGGTTTTCCATATGAAGCTCTATGAGCATATTTCTGATATAAAAAGTGGTCAGACTTTTGGTCCTATCTATGCAGGTCAGTTCTTTATTTAGGTCAGGCGTATGTTGTTTCCTTTTTGCTGTGTATTCATTCTTCCTTACTATTGGTTGTCACTTTCGTTTTGCGTAGTTTTATACACGATTGAGTTCCAAAAGAGAGGCCTTCCTCATGTTCACACTCTTACATGGCTTGCTGACCGCATGAGAGAACCATCTCCCGCATTCATGGATACCCTGATATGTGCCGAGATCCTTGATCCAATCGCTGATACACTTGGTTGTGCTCTTGTGCAAGAATTCATGATGCATGGGCCATGTGGAGATCTCAATAAACATTGCCCATGTATGAAGGATGGAGTTTGTTCAAAGCAGTACCCAAAGGCTTTTAATACAGAAATAATAATTGATGAATGTGGGTTCCCAGTGTATCGTCGCCGAGATGATGGTCCCTTTGTTATAAAAAATGGAGTGAAGTTAGATAATAGATGGGTTGTCTCATACAATATGGCACTTCTTAAAAAGTTTCAGGCTCATATAAACATTGAATGGTGTAGCAAAACAAATCTTGTGAAGTATTTATTCAAATACATTACTAAAGGTCAGGATAGAGCCCAAATGTCCTTTTTTAGTGGTGATCAAACCATCAGAGGCGCCCACTGCAAGTGCTAGCCATGATGTAGATGAGATTGCTGACTATATTAGATATAGGTATTGCTTTCCAGATGGCCGTTATGAAGGGTGGAGATTAGTTTGTTATCCAATGGCTGGCTTGTGTGGGCGACGGTGAACAGTAATTGTCGTTTAACTGGACGGGTAAACTTTTGTAGGATACTTTGATAGGTTGGTGTAACCGAATTGGGTAAGCAGTTGTCAAGGTATATAACCTTTTGTAAGCCAGGGAAAGAGACGATTTGACAATGAAATGAACTTTGCTTCTGCTTGAGTTTTGTGAATCTTCTTCATCTCTTCTTTCCCTTCTTGCCGTTATCAGTCTCACGTCCCAGATTCTAGCGGCAAGAGGATAATAACGGACATAATAGTTGGTATCAGAGCCATGTATGATCGGGTGAGTTGTTCGGCTGGGCTGTAAAATTTTTTCTAGATGAGGGTTAGGGAACTTGAAGTATGATTCGCTCTACTTCAATCGATCCCTGCAAAATCCCCAACTCTGGTTAGCCTGGCTTGACATTCGATCATCACGGCTCCTCCAAAGCCTTCAATCCAAACCCAGTTCATCTTGGAGGCAATGGGAGAGACCTCAGGGCGAGCAGGGGAGCAGATGACCGGAATCAAGGAGAGTTTGGATCTTCTCTTTACACGAGTGGAGATGATTAATGCGACACAACAACAGCTAACGACCCGAATAGATCTTACAGCAAAAGCAGTGGAACAGAGCTTGAAGGATCAGCAGCTACTCGCGAGACAGATGGAGGCGACTGTGCAAGCGGTAGCACGAGTCTCCACAGGGCGAGAGCGATGGAGATGAATCGGAATGGAGAAGGAGCAACATCAGCAATGGGTAAGGTCATACTCACACCTGCACCACCCAAACAACAATGAGCAAATTTAGAAGGGGAAACTTCATCAGCTTTTGGAGGATTGCGCTTTAGTCGACCATCGGGTGGTCATTTGGACAGGACTGCTCAGAATTTGCGCCCAATAAAAGAAACTGGAGGAGCAACGAAGAATCCTCTACCCAAATTAAACTTCCCAAAATTTGATGGGGAAGGGCCACGGATTTGGAGGGACAAATGCACAGGCTATTTCCATATCTTCAACATACCTGAAGCGTTATGGGTAACTGCAGCTACAATGCACATGGAGGGTAATGCAGCACGCTGGTTACAAGTCTACAAAGCAAGAAATGAGTTGGGTAATTAGGAGCAATTTGTTCAAGCAGTAGAGGCGAAATTCGGTGCCTTCGACCATCGAAGACTTCTGGAAGAGTTGGTGGAGATTAAACAGATGGGAACTGTGACAGAATACAAGAATCAATTCGATGAACTGATGTATGAAATCTTGATACACAACCCATACTATGGTGAAGAAGTCTTTGTCTCGCAGTTTGTAAAAGGGTTGAAGCCTGAGCTAAGAGGGGCTGTACAAAGCTTGGTGCCTGAATCTGTAGAATGCGCAGCTCTCTTAGCCAGAATTCAGCAGGATGTCTTGGATAGTAGCAAGCATTGGAAACCAGAGGGTCAGGCAAGTAGTAACAAAGTAAATCAAGGTGAGCTATGGAGGGCTAGACAGGTGAGAGAATATCGCCGTGCCAATGGCTTGTGTTTTCAGTGCGGTGAGAAGTTTAAGCCCAATCATTACTTACAATGTAAGAAGTGAAGTCAAGCACAATTGCAGGCAATTTCCATTGAAGATAAAGAAGAAGTGTTAATAGATGCAATATTGGACATGATTGAGACCAAAGAGCAGAACAAAGGAGAGATATGCAGCTTGTCGTTAAATGCTTTGTTAGGAACTGAAGAGAAAGAAACAATATGAATTTTGGCTTTAGTCCGAAATCAAGTAATGCTCATATTACTGGATTCAGGCAGTACTCATAGTTTCGTGAATGAGGGGTTTTTGCATAAAATTGGATGCATGCCATAGAAGACCAAACCAATGAAGGTCCGGGTAGCAAATGGGAACAAAATGAAATGTGATCAATGGGTTCCAAAAGCTGGAATGGTGGGCATAGGGCCACACATTTCAATCGGATATGAGGGTGTTGCAGTTGGGAGTTTATGATGCCATTTTAGGGATGGATTGGCTGGATCAACATAGTCCTATGACATGCAATTGGAAAGAGAAAACAATGAAATTCAATCTCATTGGTCAACAGGTTCGAATACAAGGTGTGTAGGGAATCAACAGAAGTGAACTTAAGTCCTTGTCAATGGAGCAACTAGAGAAATGGAATGAAGAAAATGACATTTGTGCACTCGCGCATATGCGCGTGTCGTTTTTCAGAGAAAAATTTTCTTTTGTTCTCGGCGCTTATTTTTTACATCATCGAAATAATGAGTGAAACAGTTGAAAGGATACAAAATTTTTGCAGTGTATACGCCTACGCCTCTTTCCCGTAGAGAAAAATTACATTTTTTTCCATGCGTTTAATTTTTTAAATCGTTGAAATAATGAGTAAACGGGAAAAATAGAGATAGAGTTGTAGAAATATCTCTTTCGATTTAATTATTTCGAAAATATTGGAGGCCAAGGTGGAAAACCGCTGGGAAAAAGTCTAGAGGGAAAAGGTTGAAAAAGCATTAGAAACGACAACATTCTTTTGTCGAGTCTAACACTCTACGCGTTCACCGAGTAATAATACATGATTTTAAAAATATCAGAGATGGAGATGGAAAATCGAGATGGGAAAAAAGTCTACACACATCTTTCTGTTGACGAAAACAATTTTTCCCGCAAAAAACGGAGAAAAGACCTAAACGTAAGGAGCAAGGACCTGATTGTTACGTTTTTGGACCTATCCGCTATCCTGAAAAATTAGAAAAGGGCTTCTCCGCGATTTGAATTTAACGGAAGGGTTTTCCTGTAAAATGGCGAACGAGGGACCCAAATGCGAGAAATGGGAAAAAACTTCCCCTCACAAAAAATCGCGAAGGACCTGTTCGTAATTGATAGGGACCTATCCGTAATTTCAAGAAACGCAGGGTTTTTTTTGCAAAATTGCAAAAGTGACAGGTGGATAGCCTCATCTCCCGGGAAGTCTTCCATCTATATTTGGGGTATTATTCCTAAAGAATGCGTTTCTTACTTGAAAGGTTCGGCTATGTAGCCTATCCTTGCTGTTCTTTGTTCTGCCATTTTTTACCCTAGTCGCTTGGGCTCAAGGCTGCTATGTTTGCTAAGTTTGTTCTTCCTCATCTTTCCTACTTCCAGGCGCTTAGGATCCGCGAGCGGATCTGAGGTATCGTTGGGTGGGCCACGATACCCTCAGAGATTCGCCCAATACGATTCATAATACCGCCATTATCTTATACGTTAGCTTGTGAAGGTCATAATTTTAGATCCGTAGATCCGATTGAGCTGATTCTTATTGGTTTAGTTTTGAAATTGAATCTAATTTCTAAAATTTCACATCAATCCAATGGTTGGATCTTTGGGAATTACTGTTTTAGTTAACATATGTCAGTCTGTTTTTGCTGAAACCGAAGCAGTTAGCTTGTGAAGGTCATAACTTTAGATCCGTAGATCCAATTGAGCTGATTCTTATTGGGTTAGTTTTGAAATTGAATCTAATTTCTACAGTTAAAATTTCACATAAATCCAACGATTGGATCTTCAGGAATTACTGTTTTAGTTAACATATGTCAATCTGTTTTTGCTGAAACCGAAACAGTTTTTTATATTTTGTTTAGGGGTGATTTGACAATCAATAAAAATTTATTTTAGCTTCCACGCAACCATTCACCCCCTCTGATTATCATATTAGTGTATATTGATCTTACATATGATTTGAGTGTAAGAATGCTAGTTGATTTATAGAGTAAAAACAAATATAATTGCTACTTTGCTAGAGACTAGAAAGTTGCTTGTTGATGCATTGTTTTTTTTATTTGTAGAGTTGTTGAATTATGAAGAGGAACGGAGACATTGCATATCTTTTCCGGAAACATGCAACAAAGAAGGCTGCTGCTTCATCTCTTTTCCGGAAACATTGCAAAACGAGAAGCAAAGAAGGCGGCTGTTGCTTCATCTCTTTTCCGGAAACGTTTATTGAGCGAGATATTTTCTTCCAAGTTGATGAAAATGATATAATCAAGAGTTTCATGGCTATTAGAAGGCGGTGGCCAGACAATAAGTAATATTGTATTCTTTGAACTATTGTAGGTGCGTAAGCTTCTTTTATGCATATTTCATACTTAAAATGTCCGGACTATTTATATTGTAATTTATACTTGTATTATCATGTTTCTAGTTATTTTATACTCGTATACCGAATTTCTCGACAATATTTGTAGTTGTTTACCGAATTGTTCATTGGATTTTACCGAATTGTATATTATAGTATTAGCTCGGCATACCTTAACTTAAAATCCTATATCCGCCACTGATGCCCGATCATATTACAGTAGTCTAGACTATGAGTGTGGCAGATGTGGTGCGGTTTTCTGGTTTCAAGAAAGGTCTCAGTATAGGAGCTCTTCTAGGCAACGATGAATTATTTATAATACATGCTGTTAGGGCGGTAGGGTTTCTCTTCCGACGTATAAGGAATTCCCATCCCCACTTTGAGAGCTCATTGGTTTCAATAATGGATCTCGCTCGAATGAATTTATGCACTTGATCTGTCATTAAAATTCCCTGTTTGCATTCAGTTCTTTGGACGTGGATGTCGATAACAGTATCAATACTGGCCAAGGCCCTTATGTTTTCCATATCAATGTTGTTGTTCATCACCATGCTGGTTCGTTGGTTCCCAAGCCAGATCGAAAACCATATTATGCTCAGCTATACATCTACGATACTTCTAATGAACTTTAGAACATGTTATCATTATTCACCAAGGAAGGAAATCAGGATGATCAGCCAGACCCTGTTATTGTTACTGATCTCATTGCCATGCTTAACTCTTATAATCCGCTGGTCAAAAAATTCAAAATCGCCTATGATCGACTATTCTCTCAAGAAAATCCAAGTTTATATCCAGCTTATTGGTTCATCTGATAAACATGGCGATCGATATTCTTTGCCTACTGTGCCAGAGCTAGCTGCTTTAGTGGTGGGCGATGTATCTATAGAGAGCATCAAATTTGATGTAGTTGTCGAGAGCTAGGCTGGTGAACTAAAACATATTTCACCTCTTAATCCTGTGTAATGTCTCTTCAATATCCATTACTATTTCTGTATGGCGAAAGGTTTCCATTTAGGTATTAAATATATGGAGGTTGATGATGAGCATCCTCCTACCAGAATAAGGTGTCCATGCTTGAATACTACTGTTATGAATGTCATTATCATAGAAATGAGCCAAATCCTTATACGTGCTATGGTCGCCTTTATGATCAGATAAAGGTTGATTGCTACTCGTGTATTGAAGCAAACCTCCTTTCATTTGATTTCTTCAATCAGGATGTGTTTCGCTCCGAGACATACAAGGCATTTTGGATGCGCTTGGGGAGGGTACATCAGAGGGAAAGAACATTGGTGTAAAAATTTGGTTGTATGCAAGCTTCATTGGTAGTCCTCGGTACAATGTATTGAATTATCAGAATGCTATGGCTAGTTGCCGTGAATATAGTGCTCTTGACCTATTTTCTACCTTTACATGCAATTCAAGGTGGTCAGAGATTGCGGATGCATTGAAATATGAGCCTGGTCAAAAATACCATGACTGTTCTGACATTGTGACTTGGGTTTTCCATATGAAGCTCTATGAGCATATTTCTAATATAAAGAGTGGTCAGACTTTTGGTCCTATCTATGCAGGCCAGTTCTTTATTTAGGTCAGGCGTATGTTGTTTCCTTTTTGCTGTGTATTCATTCTTCCTTACTATTGGTTGTCACTTTCGTTTTGCGTAGTTCTATACACGATTGAGTTCCAAAAGAGAGGCCTTCCTCATGTTCACGTTCTTACGTGGCTTGCTGACCACATGAGAGATCCATCTCCTGCATTCATAGATACCCTGATATGTGCCGAGATCCCTGATCCAATCGCTAATACGCTTGGTTGTGCTCTTGTGCAATAATTCATGATGCATGGGCCATGTGGAGATCTCAATAAAGATTGCCCATGTATGAAGGGTAGAGTTTGCTCAAAGCAGTACCCAAAGGCTTTTAATACAGAAATAATAATTGACGAATGTGGCTTCCCAATGTATCGTCGCTGAGATGATGGCCTCTTTGTTATTAAAAAACGGAGTGAAGTTTGATAATAGATGGGTTGTGTCATACAATATGGCACTTCTTAAAAAGTTTCAGGCTCATATAAACATTGAATGGTGTAGCAAAACAAATCTTGTGAAGTATTTATTCAAATACATTACTGAAGGTCAAGATAGAGCCCAAATGTCCTTTTGTAGTGGTGATCAACCATCAGAGGCGCCCACTACAAGTGCTATCCATGATGTAGATGAGATTGCTGACTATATTAGATGTAGATATTGCTTTCCAGATGGCTGTTATGAAGGGTGGAGATTAGTTAGTTACTCATCCAATGGTTGGTGTGTGTGGGTGATGGTGAACAGTAATTGTCGTTTAACTGGGCGGGTAAACTTTTGTAGGATACTTTGATAGGCTGGTGTAACCGAATTGGGTAAGCGGTTGTCAGGGTATATAACCTTTTGTAAGCCAAGGAAAGAGACGATTTGACAATGAAATGAAATACGCTTCTCCTTGAGTTCTTGCGAATCTTCTTCTTCTACATCTCTTCTTTCCCTTCTTGCCGTGATCAGTCTCACGTCCCAGATTCTAGCAGCAAGGAGATAATACCGGACATAACAGTTGGTATCAGAGCCATGTACGATCAGGTGAGTTGTTCGACTGGGCTTTAAATTTTTTTCCAGATGAGGGTTAGGGAACTTGAAGTGTGATTAGCTCTGCTTCAATTGATCCCTATAAAATCCCCAACTCTAGTTAGCCCAGCTTGACATCCGATCATCATGGCTCCTCCAAAGCCTTCAATCCAAACCCAGTTCGTCTTGGAGGTGATGGGAAAGGCCTCAGGGCGAGCAGGGGAGTAGATGACCGGAATCAAGGAGAGTTTGGATCTTCTCTTTGCACAAGTGGAGATGATTGATACGACACAACAGCAGCTAATGACCTGAACAGATCTTACAGCAAAAGCGGTGGAACAAAGCTCGAAGGATCAGCAATTGCTCGCGAGACAGATGGAGGCGACCGTGCAAGCGGTAGAGCGAATCTCCATAGGGCGAGCAATAGAGATGAATCGGAGTGAAGGAGTAGCATCAACAATGGGTAAGGTCATACTCACACCTGCACCACCCGAACAACAATGGGCGAATTTAGACGGGAAACTTCATCAGCTTTTGGAGGATTGCGCTTCAGTCGACCACCGGGTGGTCATTTGGACAGGACTACTTAAAATTTGCGCCCAACAAGAGAAACTAGAGGAGCAACGAAGAATCTTATCTTGGAGTTTAAAATAAGCGCTCCTAAAAGATCTTAGCTTTTACTATTCCTAGTGTACTAATAGAAGTAGCAAGAAAGATGAACTGAAGGGGGAATGTGTCATGGCCCCAAAATCGAGTTCGGCTCATGCGGCTAACATTAGCGCCAATCAAGTTTTGGCTGTAATTGAGCTCAACTTCCGACTTCAGTGAATATTCTAAATTGCCACTTAGAAGAATTTCCTAACTTAGCAAAAAATTAAGAGTTAGGAATTTCAGTGTGCATGTTAGTGGGTTACAAGCTAGGAACTTTTCTCTATACCAGGGTAGAGATTTGAGCCCGATCCAACATCAAATGCTAATTTCATTCATTGCATCAAAATTGAATCCTATGTTGAAAATTCGGGAGACTTAGCCAATTTATCTCTTCTTACTAGTGGAGTCAAGTGAGCAAATCAGCACAAAAGGACTTGGGGGCAGCCAAACCAATGCAGCATCTTTTTCCTGAGTTTTCTCCCCAAGCAAAACTGAAACCAGCTTCATTTCTTTTCCCCAAGCCAACTGAAGCATCACTTCTCCTGGTTTTCTCCTCCCAGCCGAACCTCCCCATTCCAGCATCTCCCCAAGCTGGCCACGACTCCCCTGATGCTCCCCAGGCCAGCACCTCCCTCCAGCCCTCTCACTGGTGGCGCCCCTCCCCTGCTGCTCCCTGGTGGTGCCTCCCTCTCCCCCACAAGCAGCAGCTCCCTCCTTCACTTCCATGAGGTAAGGCTCCCTAGGGTTTAGGGTTGGTGTTTTCTTGTTTTGGGGGCAGCAATGGTGGTTTTGGGGGTTTAGGTGAGTGGAGATTTGGGATTTGGATGGGGAATAACCAATCTAGGGTTTGGAGCAAAATCTGAATTTTCAAGCAGATTTCGTAGCTACTGTTTTGGGTTGATTTGAGCAAGTTCTGAGCATCTCCTGCTAGGTTGGCTGTAGAGAAAGTTGTGGGTAATGAAATTATCTTTCATTTTCAACTGGAATCACTCAATTTCGTTAACTCAGCTGAACGTTATGATAATTTTAGTGCGTGCTGCTCTGAAATACTGAAAATGTGGAGCTGAAACTTGGGCTGCGAATTTAAATTATTTCTAGCCCGAATTAGAAATTAATTTTACCTAAGAAGTTGTAGGAAATTTCGTGTAGATTGTGAAAATGTTATCCTTTACTCAATTCCATTAAGTATAGCATTTTTTATGTTGAAAATGGTGCATGCTGTTCTGAAACTCTGAAAATTCTGGACACTGAAACTGCTCTCTGTACCTGGCCGAACTGGGAATTCTCTAGACAGATTCTGGATAATTGGCCAAAGCTAAATTGTAGTTCTATGTCTTGCGGTCATTTCGAGTCTAAGTTTACTCAATTTGGCTTAGTGGTTAGAAAGTTATGGCCATTTGTGTCGATGTCTGTTCTGAAACCGGTTTTTCTAAAATTCAGACTTTGGGGCTGAAGTTCAGAGTTTAGTTGAGGGCTTTAAATTCCATTTTCTGAATGTTTGCACTTTTGGGGCTGTCATGGGGATTGCATTTTAGTTTTTTGATTTTCATATGCATTGCATGCATCTCATTTCATATGCATTGTAATCGTAGAGACCGAGACACGTGAGGGTGACGCATGGACCGAGGAGGGTACCGGAGAGCCAAATATTATTGAGAATCTAGCACAAGCTCAAGGCAAGCACCTAAGCATGTTCAACCTTATTTATAATTGTATTTTTGTGAATGAATTGCTTATTGGATGGTTAGGTTATGCATTAGGAATTGAAATGTGGGAATGGTATTAGGACCTAATTGCTGCATATACATTCATTGATAATTGTTGAACACCTCCATTGGAACCAGTATATGGGTAATTATATTGTGTCCAGTGTCCACGCTTAGTATGCTTAGATGTCGGGTATGGGCCAAGTGGTGGACAGCTCCATCACTTGAGATTTATTACTTCACACTATTGGGTTGCAATGGATATGGTTATGTTCGAAATGTAAATTTGAGACCAAGTAGAGGGTTGGATCATTTGGGTGTGGAGACTCAAATGTTGTAGTCTCGCCTGTGTTGGTTAAGGACCGATCCGTTGTTTGCCATGTTGATCGAGCACCCCTTGTTGATCGCATGCCCGATATAATGGTACGGTAAGCCACCTTTCATGGCATACTACTCGATGGGTCATGCCCTCATGCGATTGGGCGTGGTTGAGGGCGAGGCCTGGCGACCTCGAGGGCTAAGCAAGGCTTGAGCCGCTCGAGGAGGTTGCTAGGTGCTCGGCCGCATGAGGATGGTTCAACGAGTAGATATGGATGGGAGGAGGGTTGACATGAGGTTCCTTGTGGCACATGTTGTGCGATTGATGATCCCTCGCAGGTGAATAAGCGATTGAATTGCCGCTCTTCGGATATGAGCACGCTTGTATCATCCGACACTTCAACGTAGTAATAACTTAAATTGAAACTAGTTGGTATACTTGATGTGGTTACTTGTTCATGATTTTATTTGCTCTCTTAAATGTTTAAATTCAACTCTCACTTTAGCATTAGGTGCTGTACATAATCGCTATAAAATTTGTAAATTGAGTAGTTGAATGTGAAAATGAACCGGTTAGCTTTTATGCACTTTTACCTTAAGCTTATCCCTTGCTACATCCAAATGCATATTCCTTCGAGTCGGTCATACATGGACCACGGGTAAGTCTTATGAGTACCTTCTATACTCATGCTTCGCTTTGTGGTTTCAGTGAGGACTCGACGGTGTGAGTTCTGTCCGATCGCTTCTGGCTGTCAAGGGCACCGAGTAAAAGCTAGCTCAACGATATACGCCCTAGTGTTCAAGGGCAGGACACTTCGAGATATCCGACTTTTGGGTTGAATTTGGTGGTTGTTCATTTATTTTGTTGTAAAGTTAACTCTAAAACTTGTTATGGCTACGTTTAATTATTTGGCTACTTCCGTTGTTGAACCTCGTTGTATCACCGTGCTTAACTCCTGTCTGTGATGTTATTTCTATCCATATCGTTGTTTATGTTGTGGTTGTAGTTGTGTTATATTTGTTTAGTTATTTGTTTCTTATGCCTGCTGAGTGGATGTCCTTACTTCTAGAGGCGTCATGCCGAAATTTTTGGAAAATTTCTGAGTCTAGGTAGGATCTTGCGATTTGTCTGTTTTGTGAGTCTTTATCCGTTGTTGTTAGTTCTTGCCCTGTGTAGTTGTCTGGTTTGTCTTTGTGCCTTGATTTTAGTCGTTTTGTTGTGCTTCCACGTTGCGTGTCTGGTTGTAAAGTTTTGGGTTCGTTGCCCTTTATGCAATTGAATTGATATGGCAATGGAAACCAGTATTGGGCGATCTCGGCGAAGCTTCGGTCGCATACGGGGAATACCGGATTGTTGTCGAGTTATTCGAATGGGGTCGTTGTTGTCCTAATTGGGCTTGGGTGTTAGCACCGTGAGCACCATCGGTGATCCGCTGCTAGCCTCCAAACCGGATGAGGGCAACCGGCATTCAATAACCCGAGGACGCCTCGGGCGGCTCCTCCGTGAATGCCAAAGAAAGCTTTGCGGAGATATGAGAAACACTCAAAATCAGAATATAATTTAGAGGAAGATGGCGCAGTTCAATCTCATAGTGATCTAGCACTTGGCTAAGAACTCACTCTTAGAGAGGCAAAACCCTAACCACGCCAAGGCAGTGAAAAGGATGAGATGCCCCTCCTGAGGCACTGGTTTCATATCCTCCCCGCTAGGATCCCATTGTAGCATTTCATGGGAGGGATCAAACCTTGATCCTCAAGTTCTTTAACCCTCCCCTCGGTAAGGATCGACTTATCCATGGCCATTGGTTGGGGAGAAGAAAAGGATTGAAGGCAAGAGTCCAAAGGTTGCAAAGGGCTTAAGAGCTTACTTCTACGCTAAAAAAATAGCAAAGACATAAAGAATCAAAGAGAATTCATCCTCTTATATAGCCTAACTTGTGTCAGTTTTGGACAACGTTTCATTTTCCAAGAAAGGATGAAAACTGCCTTTTTTAATATTTAATAATTAACACTAGATTGATATTCTCAAACTTCCTTTTAGATCTTCAGGCTTTTCACCTTCTTTTCTTGATCATACTCCCTATCATATCTAATGAGAGAAGAAAGATGGATGGAAGATGAAAAGCCTAAAGAGCCAAGAGAAGGCTTGAAAAATAGAGTTAAAAAAAATTAGAGATGTTATCCTCAAAACTTCTTTTAGATATGTAAGCTTTTCACCCCCATCCTTGATCATACTCTTCATTGTAATTGATGAGAAAAGAAAAAGAGTGGATGATGGAAAGCTTAAACAACTAAAAAGAAGTTTTAGAAAGTATTTTTTGATTCAGAAGTCTGAAGGTATGAAGGAGGCTTTTCTCCCCTTTATATACACATTACGCATTAAAGATAGTTAGCGCCAGTTTAGTTATCAAGAGAAGTGCAAAGATTTGGCACTTAAAGCAATAAGACAATTGGCACATAACCCTATAAGGTCACAGAAGATGAAAGGCCTTGAGTAATAAACTCTTATTTCTGAAGACTTGGGGGCTAGCTGACGAGGATTGAGAGTCTGTCATTTATTTGGGCCCTCAATTATCCGTGACTATACTCTATTTATAGGCCTACGATACATAAAGCCCATAATACATAGAATGAAGCCCACCTTTATACAAATAGTTATGTCTTCGACCAGTTCAGTCAAGGTGGTCAATAAACCCTGCTATACATTGGTCATCCCCGACCAGTGAAGTGGTTGGAAACAAACGGTTACCCAGCACATGTCTCCATGCAGAGACTTATCTAACAGGTATACATAATTACCCGAAAGTTACCTCTGGAAAAGGCATTCTTTGGCGAGAAGGCACTATTTGGTGAAAAGACGCCTCTTGGTTGCACGATATCTTCATAAAGAACAACTACCGCCTCTTCAATCAGGATAAATAGGGGGGCAATCCATGCTATAAAGGGGCATCGCATAGCATCTAATCTAGACATTTAGAATTTGACATTCATTCTTGTCGATGTCCAAGATCTTGGGTCTCTTAATCGAGCTTAAGTAAAATTTATAAGATGTGGGTCCCTGAATATCAAAATGGAGACAATGAAGACAATGAGAATGCTTCTTTATTAGCCAAGCGACTATGACATAATATTTTAAGTACAAGATGATCTACGTGATTACAGATAGCTAATCATATGTTACAAAGAATGCAAGATTGCAAATGTTTGATTTTGGATTGTGCTAGATGATCCTTCACAGCGTGGCTTGGCCCTCTATTTATCCTTGATAAAGAGGCGACAGTTGAATTCCAGAAGGGTGTCTTGTAACCGGGAGACGTCTTTTCACCAAACGATGTCTTCTCGCCAAAGAGTGCCTTTTCTGGTGATAACTTTCAGATGATTGCATGTCTGTCATATAACTGTTCGTATGGAAACCTGTGCAGGAAAAACCGCTTGCCCCGACTAGTTTGCTGGTTAGAGACGACAAGTGTGAAGCTAAGATTGACTATCTTTGACTGAACTAGTTGGAGATTTAACCGTTCAAATAGGGATAGGCTTTTGTCTCGATGTATTATAGGCTTAAGGTTGATAGGCCCATTTACCAGCGCATATTCACGAATTATAAAAAGAGGGCCCTAAATGGAAAACAGGGTTTTAATCCTCGTCAATTATGTAATTTGTATACTCTGTAGAACCGCTTAGTTAATAAAGAAGCGATCCCTATACACAATTTTCTCATCTTGTTTGCTAAGAGCCAATGATTATATTTTAGTAAGTTTGATTAAGAGACCTTAGTTCTTGAACATCGACAGGATTAAAATAATAAATCATACCAAGCCAGCCTTCTGATTTTGTCTGTGTATTACATTTTCGCTTTAAGAAATTGTCCATCCAAAACATATACTACTCCTCTCAGGACTGATGAACAACACACCTGCCGCTAAAGTTGCTTCCAACCAGAATATCCCAATCGAGTCAGCTAAGTAGATGGCAACAACATCAATAATCCAACTCCAGCCAGAAGAATACCCCACGGCAGTAGCCCTATATAAAGTCTTGCATCCCGCACCCCGCTGAGTCCTGTGTGTATGTCTCTGGTATAAGTTCTATAATTCTGTTCTCCAAAAAACGCTAAGGTCCTATTTGGAAGCAATGTATTTTCATAGTTTCTAGGTAATACCATGGTTTTTAAGAATACCATGGTATTTTATACCATGAGGTGTTTGGTTACCATGCCAAAAGCTCTGTATTAAAAACCATGGTTTGGTAGATACCATAGTATTTTTGGAGTATTTGAAACTCCACTCCAACCCAAAGTTTTCATGGTTTGGCTAGCTTCTTGTCTATTTCCACTTAAATACCATGGTTTGTGATATTGCATCCAAACAGTTGGTAGTTCCAAAAAATACCATGGTTTTAAAGGAGTTTGGTAAAACCATGGTATTCATGACAAAACAATTGTAAACCATAGTATACCAAAATCATAGTTTTGAAATACATTGCTTCCAAACAGGGTATATTAGGCCCTATTAGGAAGCAATGTATTTTCATAGTTTTTAGGCAATACCATGGTTTCTAAGAATACCATGGTATTTTATACCACGAGGTGTTTGGTTACCATGCTAAAAGCTTTGTATTAAAAACCATGGTTTGGTAGATACCATGGTAATTTTGGAGTATTTGAAACTCCACTCCAACCCAAAGTTTTCATGGTTTTGGCTAGCTTCTTGTCTATTTTCACTCAAATACCATGGTTTGTGATGTTGCATCCAAACAGTTGGTAGTTCCAAGAAATACCATGGTTTTAAAGAAGTTTGGTAAAACCATGGTATTCATGACAAAATAATTGCAAACCATAGTATACTAAAATCATAGTTTTGAAATACATTGCTTCCAAACAGGGTCTAATGTGTGAATGTATATGCGTGTCGGCCACCAAAAAATACCTACACTACTGCTGCTTTCACAGAAATATAATACACCAGCACATTTCTCTCTATACGATAGATTGGTTTATATTAAAAAAAACAACAATAGTAAGATGTCATTATAGAGAAACTGATTACCCTGTTCAACTATACTTACACTCTTACCACATACCAGAACAATATATAAAAAATGCATTACTTACTTACTTGGGTATATCCTGCAATCACTATCCTGAGCATCCAATCTATATCCAACGCTGAGAGTAGCGAGAGTGTTCAAAGAAATTTCAAGGAGAAGAGATGGAGGGTGAGGTGGGAGGGTTAAAGCCCATAATACATAGAATGAAGCTTACCTTTATCCGAATAGTTATATCTCTGATCATTTCAGTCAAGGTGGCCAATAAACCTTGCTATACATTGGTCATCTCTGACCAGTGAAGTGGTCGGGAACAAGGGATTACCCAACACATGTCTTCGTGCGGAGACTTATCTAACAGGTATACATAACTGCCCGAAAGTTATCTCCGGAAAAGGTATCTTTTGGCAAGAATGCACTATTTGGCGGAAAGACGCCTCTCGGTTGTACGATGTCCCCATGAAGAACAACTGCCGCATCTTTAACCAGAATAAATAGGGGGGCAATCCATGCTGTAAAAGGGCATCGCATAGCATCTGATCTAGTCATCTAGAATTTGACATTCATTCTTATCGATGTCTAAGATCTTAGGTCTCTTAATCGAGCTTACGTAAAATTTATAAGATGTGGGCCCTTGAATATCAAAATGGAGACAATGAAGACAATGAGAATGCTTCTTTATTAGCCAAGCGACTGTGACATAATATTTTAAGTACAAGATGATCTATGTGATTACAGAAAGCTAATCATAGGTTATAGAGAATGCAAGATTGCAAATGCTTGATTTCGGATTATGCCAGATGATCCTTCACAGTGTGGGTTGGCCCCCTATTTATCCTTGATAAAGAGGCGACAGTTGAATTCCAGAAAGGTGTCTTGTAACCGGAAGATGTCTTTTCGCTGAACGATGTCTTCTCGCTAAAGGGTGCCTCTTCTAGTAATAACTTCTAGGTGGTTGCGTGTCTGCTATATAACTCTTTGTATGGAAATCTGTGCAAGGAAAACCGCTTGCCCCCGACTAGTTTGCTGGTCGGAGACGACCAGTGTGAAGCTAAAATTGACCATCTTTGACTGAACTTGTTGGAGATTTAACTGTTTGAATAGGGATAGACTTTTGTCTCGATGTAGTATGAGCTTAAGGTTGATAGGCCCATTTACCAGCGCATAGTCACGAATTATAAAAAGAGGGCTCAAAATGGAAAACAGGGTTTTAATCCTCGTCAATTATGTAATTTGTATACTTTATAGAACTGCTTAGCTAATAAAGAAGCGATCCCCATACATAATTTTCTTATCTTGTTTACTAAGAGCCAATGATTGTATTTTCGTAAGTTCGATTAAAAGTCCTTAGCTCTTGAACATTGACACGATTAAAATAATAAATCGTACCAAGCCAGCCTTCTGATTTTGTCTGTGTATTACATTTTCGCCTTAAGATATTGTCCATCCAAAACAAATACTGCTGCTCTCAGGACTGATGAACAACACACCTGCCGCTAATGTTGCTTTCAACCAGAATAACCCAATCGAGTCAGCTAAGTAGATGGCAACAGCATCAATAATCCAACTCCAGCCAGAAGAATAGACCACGGCAGCAGCCCTATATAAGGCTGTGTTTAACACAATACAGCTCCAACTTTATCAGATCCGTAGATCTGGTGGAGCTAGGTATTCCTAGCTTCACCATATCCGTGGAGTTAGAGCTATAGGTAGATGAATCATCTTATTTACATTTTAGACTAAAAATATAAACTTAACTCTCAAGTGGAACTAAGATCTGAAACTCTACCAAACAGGATCTAAATCTTGCATCCCGCACCCGGCTGAGCCGTGTATATGTCTCTGGTATAAGATCTATAATTCTGTTCTCCAAAAAACACTAATGTGTGAATGTATATGCGTGTCGGCCACCAAAAATACCTACACTACTGCTGCTTTCACAGAAATATAATACACCAGCACATATCTCTCTATACGACAGATTGGTTTATATTTCAAAAAAAAAAAAACAACAGTAAGATGTCATTATAGAGAAACTGATTACCCTGTCCAACTATACTTACACTCTTACCACATACCAGAACAATATATAAAAGATGCATTACTTACTTGTGTACTCATAAGGCACTCTCTGATGAAGGCACATCCGGCCGTTACCACAACACATAGCGCCACTCGCTTAAAAAAAACTTTGCAGACCAAAAGTTTGGATCCAACGACAATATGTCACGATGCCTGACAATACCTACCTAGTTGTTTTTAGAGGATGGAGATTGACAATCTTAGTAAAAGAAAAAAGAAAAAAAAAAAGGTTCTTCGCGAGCTCAATGGGCCAAGATTCTTAGATGGGCCAGGCTTACGTTACGTTCCCTTCTATTTTCCTTTTTCCCTTGCGCCTCTTTTCATTTTTCCGCTTTCTTTCCCCGCGAGACGAACCAACCCCTGCTGCTCCCGCACCGACGAGCGGCGGAGCCGCGCGCGTCGTCCAGCCGCACGGAACGGGAGCCAGCCACGACTGCCAGGTTCAGTTGATCACCGCGCTTGCCTCCTGCTCGTTACTCCTTTCTCCGCGAGTGCTGGCTACATGCTGATTTAGGCATTTAGTTTGCTCATCGTGCGGTGTGTTGTGGGAGTGATTCGCCGCTTCGTTAGAGATTTGCCGGGGAGCGAGGCTACGCTAGATAGGTTGTTTCTAGGCACCGAACCACCGGAGCTATGGATTTGCTCAAGGATTCATTAGCCGGCACCAAACTCTCAAGGTGGCGTTCTGAAATTGCCGTTGCATGGTTGGTTCTTGGTCTTGTACTTATTATTGGTTTGCAAAAAGCTCAAGATCTGAGGTTTCCAACTCAAGTGGAAGATATTACTGTAAGACTTGGTGACGGCCTTAACATTTGGTGATGGTTTAGGTGCCTCTTTTAAATTTTAGTTCCCAGGTAGTTGTGTATTTCCTTCAATTTTGAGTGTTTTTTTTATGTTATGGTCATTGGTACTGTGCATGAACAGTGAAATGTGCTGTAGCAATGGGATTACGAAGGATTTAGCTTCCCCAATAAGAATATTTATTTCCCTAAATAATTAAATAGTTTCCTAGGATAGGGATTATTTAATTGGTATCTTATCTGGTAGTTAGAAAGCTTATTATTTAGGGTGCGTTTGGTACAGCTCCTAGTTTCAGCCTCCCCATAAGAAGCTGAGGAGCTCTACCAAACAAGAAAAAATCAACCAGCTTTACATAGGAATCTGAGAAAGTGATTCATGTTTTTTGACTAGCAACCTGGGAGCCAAAAAACTTACTCCCCACCTGATTCACAACCTCCCAGTTATGAACCTCCCCACCAAGTTCATAACTATTTCTCAGACAGGAATCACTTCCACCAGAGAATCGATTCCATAGAGAATCAGGAGTTAAACCTGGAGAATCAGGATCTGGAGCTCTGCCAAACAGGCCCTTAGATTGATCTTACCCATAATTGTTAGTAGAGCCCTCTATACAAAGAGGCCTAATGTACTCATTGACATTAAGCAATGAATAACCAAACAACTCTCTAATCTCCTCCTTTCTAAAGTTAGGCCTCAGATCCTCCCTACCACATCAGGGATGAGCCCTGCTGGTTGCCAGATGAGGGTGAGCGCCCTACCCAAGGTCCTCGGACCCATGCCACAACATTTTATTCAAGAAAAATTAGCAGGGTGGCCCGCGCATTTGCGCGGTTAGATTTGTTTTAAAGTTTGTAATATTAAATGATATAACTTAGATGCTTGAGAATATATTTACATATCTTGTAGGCTATTTAGATTTTTAAGACATCGCAAACATTGGAAGTGACAATAGAAACTTGAGGAAAATACAACTATTTACAGATTTTACTTTGGAATTCGTATTGAAATCAATTTTCTATTTTTTATTTTCTTGTGCTGAATTTTAGTTATTTTTCCTTGGAATTCATACACTAATGCAATTGCTAATTTTTGTTTATTTTTATTCCAAATTATATTTATTTTGGGATTTTAGTTAGGAATTCATATAAGAATCAAATTGCTAACTTTATTCTATTTTTTATTCTAAATTTCAGTTATTTATGGGTTGTATTTGATATTGACTCTTTCTTTTAATTTAAACCGTTATAATCTGAACCCACCATAATTGGTATTGTAGATCTTTCTCTTTTTTCACCAATTAACATGGGAATTTCTAGCCTTCGAGAGAGAACGTGGTGGCTTCTTTTTTCTTTACTTTAGTAAGATAATAGATAGAAGATTTTTTTTATTTCACTGTTTGTTAATCGAATTGGTAAAGTTTACTGCTTAATATGATTCATGTATTTTCTCGGCTTGTATGGAATTGGTAGTTTTGTTTCTGCCATGGTTCCCTACAATTGACTTCTAGTAATGTCGAAATTTCTGCAATGCAATGCAGCTCATTCTGTGCAACTCATAAGGAACATGCTAGAGATGAACTTAGCAACTGTTCATAATCTTTCCACTTGCTTCTCATGGGTCATGATATACAATAGTTTGGGAAAACAAAAAGGGGAGTTGAATTACAAAAGTTCACAAATCACGATAGCAATATGTCGGAAGCTGTACCTAAAGAACTGATGACATCAGTCAGAACAGAAGTAGTAGCTCTTGTGAAACTATACATCTACTCTGTGCCCTGAAGTACAATTTGCCATCTGTATTATATGTTAACTGGATTTTGCATCTGCAGGTTGGCATCTATACTGTTCAGGCAAGATACTACTTCCAGTATAGTTGGCCTCATGCCAGGATTACGGTTGACACACTGACAAGCAGCTTCAAGCACCTTCAGCATCTGATCTTCATATCCTGTGCCTCGTAGTGTTGGATCCAGGACTTCAATCTGCTTTCCTTCGGATCTCATCTCCTGTACCCACTGGACAAGTTCTTTTGATGTAGACAAGATTGAAACAGGTCGCTTCCCCGTGAGCAGCTCAAGCAGGACTACTCCAAAACTGTACATGTCACCTCTCAGTGTAGCCATCCATCCTTGTGCATACTCAGGGGGGATGTAACCGAGAGTGCCAACCAACTCGGTTGTGACATGAGTTTTGTTGGGAAGGATCAGTCTGGATAGCCCAAAATCAGCAACATAAGCCTTGAATTCTTTGTCCAGTAGGATGTTGCTGGACTTGATGTCACGGTGAACAATTTGAGGCTTGCTGACATCATGGATGTATGATAAACCCTGGCTTGCTCCTTGTGCGATCTTGAGCCGCATCGGCCAGTCAAGAAATGAGCTGGCATCATCGTCCCTGTTGTGAAGCCAATCATCCAGGCTGCCATTCTCCATGTAGGAATATATGAGGAATCTTGAGTTTCCCTGGATGCAGTAACCCCAGAGTGGCACAAGATTGTCATGCTGCGCCATGGAGAGTGCATCAACCTCTGCACTGAATTCCCTTTCCATCAGGCACATTTCACTTTCGATCTTCTTTATGGCAACCTTGGAGCCATCAGGTAGCTCAGCCTTGTAGACTAGCCCATGACCTCCACAGCCAATGATATTCTCCTTGTCAAAATTTTTTGTAGCCTTTACGAGATCAGTGAATGTGAGCTTGTTTTGCTCTCCTTTGCCTCGTGAAACCATCACCAAGGATTTCTCTGAATTGAAGTTGGAGGATGGTACTTCTATGTCATCATTGTTGTTGCTCCTGTTTTTACCCCTGAATAAGACAAGGAGACGAGCTAGCAAGAAAAGGATGGCGATCCCTCCAAAAAATACACCAAATGCAACTGCAAATATGGCTGTTTTGTTGTGTTGTTTCTTGGAGATCAATGGCGTTCCAGCTGAACTGCAATGGTTTACAAGCATAGGACCACACAATTTTGGGTTGCCATCAAAGCTAGAATTTGGGAACGTGCTAAGCTGGCCTACGGTTGGAATAGGACCTTGTAGGTCATTATTAGAAATGTTGAATTTAGAAAGGAAGTGCAGATTGCTCAGTGCTGCTGGAATTGTACCAGTGAGATGATTGCTGGACAAGTCAAGCACCTGCAGGATCGTGAGGTCGCAGATCGGCTGTGGGATCTCTCCAGATAATCTGTTGAAGCTCAAATTGAGTGAAAGGAGCGCTTTCAACTTACCAATCTCCCTGGGGATCACACCAGAGAAGTTATTGATGCCTAAATTTAGCACTTTAGGGAAAGCACTGGGCATGCGGTATATAAGTGACTGAGTTGTATAAACAGGCAGCTCGAAGACCTTTGGTGCTACCTTGTCTGTTTTTAGCATTGGCGTCTCCATTAAAGCTGTTGGAATTTCTCCTGTAAGGCTGTTGTTTGATATGTCTATATAGAAGAGGAAGTTTAGGCTGCTCATCCAGTCAGGTATTGGTCCAGTTAGTTGATTGTTGTATAAAAATAACATCTCCAAATTCGTGAGCTTTGATAACCAACGAGGTATGTTTCCAGACAATGAACAACCATTTAGGGAAAGAACCTGAAGATTCTCAAAACCATCAATTCTGTCATCATCTGGCATGGCCTCGTGCATGAAGTTCTGCCCAATAAGCAAGGTTGTGAGATTCCTGCAACTCCTAAGGATCTGAAGTGCACTTGTGATATTTGTAAGAGAGATGTCAACAAGTGATAGGAATGAGAGGTACTTCAGATTGCGTATTCTTCCTGACAGTTGACCATGGAAATTATTGGAAGATAGCCGTAGTGCAGTTAGATTGCTGCACGAGTAGATGCTTTCTGGAATTGTTCCAGTGAAGTTGTTCCACACAAGATCTAAAGTTTTTAGATTGGGTAGGCTGGAGAAGTTGACCTTGCCGAGCTCTCCGATGAAGTTGTTTCTCTTGAGGTTGACGGTTATGAGATTTGTGCAGCTGCCCAGAGTTGATGGCAGCTCCCCTGACATGTTGTTGTTATCCAAATGGAGCTCCTCCAATCTCTTGAGCTCACTTATAGAATCTGGGATACTGTCACTGAGCCCATTCCCTCCAAGATCAAGGGTGACCAGATTTGTGAGCTTGATTATGCCACTGAGTGCTCCTTCTAACCGATTGTTAGGTAAAGAGAGGTGCTCTAACGAGGTAACATTGAAGAGCTCATCTGGAAGAGTTCCACTGAGGTTGTTGTGGCCAGCGCTGAGCGATGTCAGCATGGAGCAATTACTGAACCCTGGAGGGATGCTTCCACTGAATTTGTTGTAACTGAGTTCAAGCACAGCGAAGGATGGTGCGCTGACACAGAACGAAGTTGGTATCTGCCCAGTAAAGGTGTTGTTGCTGGCATTGAGCGCCACCAGACTCTTCATCACCTCCCATGTGGTGGATGGAAACCTTCCTGTCATCAAGTTACTTGAGACATTCAGTACCTGCAGAGGTCGGACAGGGGATGAAGATGGCAGTTCACTCAGGCCTTCCGTTAGGTAGTTAAAGCTGACATCAAGTACAACGATGCTGCTCGATGACACCAATTCCAGCGGCAAGTCACCGGAGAGCGAGTTGTGGGACAAGTTGAGGCGCAGCAGGCCGGTGAGGTTGCCAAGGAACGGTGAGATGGACCCCTCAAGACCCTTAGAACCCAGCAAAACGTCGGTGATCGTCGCATCTGTGCTGCAGGTGATCCCTTCCCACAAGCAGCAGTCCGTGCTGCTCTGCCATGATGCGGTGAGGTTACTGTCCTTGGAGAGCCCAGCAAGGAACTGGAGGAGGGAGCTCTTCTCCTGCTCTGTGCAGGAGCTGGTGGGAGAGGCCAAGGAGATCAGCAGCACAAGAGCGCAGCCAAGGAAAGGTATGGGATATCCGTTCCTGTTGTTCCTATGTGAGCAATGGAGCGGCCACATGGTTTTCTCGAGAAACTAGCATGGACACCAGAGGCTCAAGTTCTGTTCTTCCGGGATGAAGTGCCAATGGTCTGATGAAGAAAGAGCACGAGAGGTAAGGAACAATCAGCTTCTAGGTAAGGAACAATCAGCTCCTGTCTCCGTTTTGTTTGATCCTTCCAGGTCATAGTCACGAAAAGAAAATCTGGGTCAAGGATTAGCATTTTCTAAGTTCGCACGATGACATTTCGCTCGGGTCGCCTGCTATAGCCTATTGGTAAGTCTGACTTCCACGCACGAAATGGTGCGTTAATACTTACTAGTCATCCATGATCGAGTCCTTATTGAACCGTTACAGCATGCCATAATTTACTTGATCTGACATTACTTGTCTTACCAGCTTTACTATACCTTGTGCTATTGGCATTCACAGTGGCAGAACTAAAAAAAAAAACGTTGACTAGGTGTGATTCATACACACAACTCTATAGTCTTATACAGTGGTTTCGTAACATTATAAATCCTACACATATATTTGAAATTTGCAAAAAGTACAATACAATTAGTTCTAAGGCTTTACAAATCCCAAACTAGTAAAATCAAAATCAATTCAATCAATAAATTTAACCCATTGAATTGGCCTTTTTCAAAATTTTGGGCATACCGGCACCCCACCTAGATCGCCCATGGTATTTGGCATTTAGGGGCTGTTTGGTTTGTGGCCATGAAAAGCCATGCCAAATATTTGGTCATAGCCAACTCATGGCATGACCAAATATTTGGCAAAATGAGACTGTTTGGATTGTATCCAATAATTGGCATAGCAACAAAAATGGTGTTTGGTTCATAGCCCTAGAAAGTAACCAATTGTTGGTATGGCATATTGGCAATGTTTGGTTTGATGCCAAATATTTAAATGAGCATGACTAAATTTCATTAGGGATCTCATAATGAACCAATAAAATGATAGTTGACAATAATTATAAACATGACGGTATATATATATCATCATTCCAAACAAATAGACAATACCATATAGCATAAGTATGCAATATTTTTTAATTGAAACATCAGAGAGCAGAATTCTAATTTCCAAACAATTTAGTTTCAATCCCACGGTCTGCAATTTTAAAATGTCACATCAGTTTAGTTATCCAATCTCAGAAGAATTCGCTACTACACTATATACCAAAGAGGCAAATACAACATACGACGCATAAGAGATGCATCTCGGCAAGCACGAAATGCATCAGATTAGCCAATCTGACGCCTCGGCGATTAGACAGACACACTGCATACAACGAACAGCACATGTCAGGGAATTCAATCGCCGCCCTCCTCGAAGTCAGAATCGCCGCCAAATCCTGCACTTCATCCTCGGAATCGTCGCCTCAATACACTGAATAGAGTAGGAGGCAACATTCTTCTTCCCCCTAGTTGTTGGCCTTCTCGCCGCCGGTGCAACTGGCTCGGCAGAGCTACCGGAGGGGGAGGTCTCAGTAAATTAGAAACGCCTTGGCCTTCCCTGGTCAGCTGTATCCGTTGCCCTTGTAGGCTACTGTACTTCACCTGTTTTCCGCGGGATTGAATTGGAGGCAGTTAGAACAAAACAATTGCGTACACATCAGATCAGAGCTGAATCTGAGCAGGCTGTGTGTACTACTTACGTGCATTGATGTTTGTGTGGACATCAACTCTCTGCACTGCGTCATTAGAACGTGTTCTTGAATGGCAATTCTGGAGAGATATGACACCAAGTCCAGGCTAGCATTTACATGGGTGCAAGGAAAAACCTCACTCATCTTCAGAATAATGTCTGGTTGCTCAATTTCGAGATGCTTTTGAGGTGATCCCAGAAAAAGCATTTTCCATTGCAAGAGATAAACAGGCTGATTTTCTCATCAAGTCCATCTAGAACAAGTGCTAGTGCACTCCCAACATCACCAACCCTCTCTTGCAAAAATGCAGCAGCATCTGTAACTCCATAATCTAGACAAATATGCAAACACCACTCCAATCTGTAACTATCGAAAGTCTCCAGAAACTTCAGAACTGACCTTCGCTCATACTGACACAGAAGCTGTGCAAGAAGGTGTGTTTGATTAGCAGAAATGAATAAAATGATGACGATCACACAAAACATGTTGCAGTCACTAGAAAAACTTCAATCTAACAAATTGCATAGAATTACTTTTGAATATCACGTTTTTAATAATCATTAAGACCATATTTGCATCTCTCTAGAAAAGTGGCAGAATTGTAGTATTCACTACAACAAAATGGAGAAACTGCAGAAACTATTGATTTTGTGAACAGCAGTTCTAAAACATAATCAGATTGCAAGATCCACAGAACCTAACCCCCAAGAGAACTAATCCCCAGTGCAATTGGATAAACAGGGGATTCTTCATGTTGTGTCATTGCCTATAAATATGCTCTACAGGAAAATGAAAGGTTTTGCAGTGAAAAACAGTTATGCTAACGCCATTCTATCAGCGTTATCAGTTATGCTAATGTTGCTAGGCAGGGTTTGTTTTTTTACAAAAATTGTTCACCATGCTCACAATTCATACGTACGGTGTGATCTTTATTGGTAAGTATGACCTTAGAAACGACATATGTTGCACATGATGTCTAACGATAGATCAAACACATTCCTTCCTCCATATTTTAAAAATCTGAGATACTAGATTTTAAATTGGGGGAAAAAAAGGAGCTGAGCAAATTTTGTGACGGCATACTCATATAAAATGTCCATGTAACAGTGTTCCTAAACCAACAAGAAGTGGCATCTGCAAAGCACCGCTAAGATTACTCACAGCGACACTAACAAAATAGAAATTACCCCCAAATATTTCACTAGAAAAGACTACCAAATGCTTAATGAATATTTCGCTAGAAAAGACTAGACTCCACAACCAATTCCTAAGGACCCAGATCTAGACTTCAACCATCGCAAAACCCACAAAACTCCAGGCTTTGAGCAGGAAACCACCAGATTTAAGCAGGAAGATCTCAGCCTGAAGCCAAAGGTAGCGCCTTTGGCCCAAGAACACCATCTCCGAGCTAAATTTACGCGACTTGCAGCTAAACAAATACGTGGTGTTGGAGGCCAAGAACGTTGGGGGTTGGAGCTCACCAGTGGCGCGCGGACGCGGATTCCGGCCGCGGGCCGAGGCGGGGCTCCCCCGGTAGCCGCGTTTATGGCCGGATCGAGCCGAGCAGGCGAAGAACCCCTCTTGATTTGGCCTCGGGAAGCGAAGAAGCCTCCTCCTCCTCTCCGGTCTCCACGAGGAGTTCCTTTTGAACAAAGCCCCCAAAAGAAGAGGACGAGTAGATCGACGGCCGGGACTCCCATGGAGCCGCTCGGGAGCTCGGTGGAAGAGAGCGCGGGAGAAAATGGGGGGAGAGCGCGGGAGGGATTAGGTCACACGCGCACGCGGTTTCGCCGAGGAATGGCGAAGAAATCGCTCGTCCGCGCCATGCCCGCTCGGTGCGTTGGAAAAGGAAGGCGAGCCAAATTTTGCTGATGGCGAGCCAAAATTTGGAGTTGAACCAAATAGCAGCCAAATTGAGATGGCATGACCAAAATTTGGTATGGCTAGTGAAGGCTTCAATCCAAACAGCCCCTTAGTGACAAAAGCTGAAGAGGAAATTCACTTCTTGATGCTTGCCTCTTGGTGAGCAGGGAAAGGCGCGCTTTTGCGAAAAGAACGAATCCCGCAGATTTGCAAGATGTTAAATCAAAGAGAGAGACTGCATAGTTCAAAGCAATCATCATTCAGAGAGAGACTGCATAGTTCAAAGCAATCATCGATGTGGTGGTCAATGTGTGCACATGATTCGGAGAAGAGCCAGTGGCGGGCAAGAAATGAACAGTTTACGTTCTTGCCGTTGTCATCATCCAAGCAACCAAAGCTTGGTTAATGTATGCATTTTGAGAAATTGATAACTGAAGAGATAGATTGATGCTTGTGTTGGCATATGATCCGTCTAACGGAATCGGGTGGTGATGCAGGCCAGTTGATGTTTCAGTAAAAGTAAAAAAGATAAAGACTATGTGCATTTTTTTTTCCTTCATATTTTTAGATTTTGATGGAATAGGTGCAATTTTGCTTTCACATTTATTGCTATCGATGTAGCTATCATCGGTCATAGTCGGATGATATTCTCAAGAGGCTCTTCTTGGGATTCATATGGATGGGTTGGGATTTTAGACCTATTCATATGGATTTTTACACCCTAATATATATATATATTGTCGGCGTATTCCACCTAACAGCCTCGAGTTCTCAGAACGGCTTTGGTTGTAGAGAGAACGTTCAGGTCTAACCCTAGAGGGTGAAAACCCAGAGACTCCCTACACCATTAATTCCTGGCTATGAACTAGGGATGACACAGAGATTTTACCCAGGTTCAGGCCCGCATTGCCTTGGGTAATAGCTTTACTTCCTGGTGTATTGTTTTACGAGTGTTTGAAGCAAGTACAGAGCTTCCAAGTTACAAATTCTCCCTTAGACTCTCATCATTGAACTCTTGGTGCTTGACTCATCGCCTCTTCCCCATGCACCGTAAAGCCCTTATATAGGTCGGGCTAATGGGAGTAGGTACAAACGGGGTCATCATGCGATCCTTATACATTTATTACTCCTTCCTCGTGTGCTCCTGCTCTCCAAATTTCATTAAATGCCGACGCATGGTCTCGCCTGTCCGCCTCGACACGTGACCTCTTTTGACGTAGGTGAGAGGCGCCGAGGAATGGGTCGTGCGTAAACCTCGCAATGAGTAGGCTCGACACGCAGCCGCCGCTGCACGCGACAATAGGGAAGGAGGCTTGAGTGAGGCTACCACACCACCTTTTTGCTGCGCGGGCGAGCAGTGCGCCTCGCCACCGCCGCTAAGCGCCACATGGGTCGGCGCGTGCGGCGCATGCCAAGACGATCGCAGCCGCCACGTGGCCGGGCGTCGGGCGAGGTGCGTTTCGCCACTCGCCGGCGCCACGGGATCGGAGCTCGCCGGCGTGCCGTCGCCCGATCGCTGCCGCCACGGGCTGGCGCGAGCGAAAGGGCGCCTCGCCACTGCCGCTGGGCGCCACGTGGACCGGAGTTTAGCCGGCGCGTGTTCGCCGCGCACGATCGCTAGCCGCACGCGGCTGGCGCTCGGCGAAGAGGCGCTCGCCACTGCCGCCGGGCGCCACGGGACCGAGTTCGCCGACGGCCGCGTCTCGCCGACGACGCTAGCGCCACGGGCGGACGCCGCAAGCGTTGCCTCGCCACTCGCGCGCGCCACGTGACCGAGTGCCGGCGCGGTTCGCCAGACGATCGCTAGGCCGCCACGTAGGCCGGGCGCCGTGAGCAGAAGGCCCTGCCACTCGCCGGGCGCCACGTGATCGAGCTCGCCGACGGCTAGTCGCCAAGACGACGCTAAGCCGCCACGTGCGGGCGCCGGAGCATGGCGCCTCGCCACCTGCCACGGACGCCACGTGGACCGCTTTTTGGCGGAGAGGGTACCCAATCAAGGACGACATATATATATATATACACAACTGGTAATATTTAAGGTATTTCCTTCGTTTTAAGAGCAAGAAAATCCCACAAGAATCATAAATTCTTGAAATTGTCATATTAGTCGGAAGAAAAAAAAAGATCTTCATCACTAATTTTGGTGGAGCTAAATTATAACGGTACAAATTAATCATATATAACAAATACAATTGTATTTTAATCATTGCAAGTAGACTTGTATATCAAAGAAAGGATCTCCATCATTTATTTTGGTAGAGTTAAATTATAATGGTGCAGATTTATTATATATAAATAGAGTTATATAATAAATACAATTGTATTTCAATCATTAGAAGTAAAATTATATATTAAAGACAATTATATCATAATATCTAGACACGTAATAACATGGGTAAGTCTGCTAATTCCCTATACAAGGACTTAGGGGAAAAAAAAGGCAACTCCACAAGTTTTTTTTTTTGAAAAAGGAAGCTTTTATTAATTTCAAGAGTAATACATCGAGAAGATACAAGTTCTTGAAATTTCTTCTGGCCTCTGCTTAACAAGAAGCACACAGCCCAGACAACTCCACAAGTGGCTAGCATTCAAAATTGCAAGGAACTATGAGATTTCAGAAAATGCAGAGCCGGCATTGCTTACTTTCTTTATTTTGCAGTTAGTCAATCATAGATCTAATTGATGTGATTAACCTAGCAATTAGTCCGTGGGTGTCCGGTGTCAAATGTCAATAATCTGACACCTCGCTGCTTGCTCTAGTCTAGACCCGTTGACCATCTGGTGAAAGAAGGGTGCGCTTAGGACATTACCAGTGTATTGTTTCTAAAGTTTTTTCTAGGAAGTGAGAGAACGCACTAAATGAATATTTAGATACAATTAGCTCAATGCATAGTATGTATAAGGGTATTCCCAACCCTTCACCTCAACTGGTGTCTATAGAATTAATTACGCCGCCAACTAAGCAAAAATCTGATGTGGCATAGGAGTTAAGGAAGGGAGAGAAGGAAAAACGAAGAAACCGTGTCTCATGCAAGAAACCGGGTCGACGCGGGTACCAAGACTCAAGAAACTAGCAAAATCGGGGTTAGACGTTTCTGCGTGTTTACCAAGTTGTGTTTGTGGTGCATGCATTGGTTTATTGCTCTCTCCCTCCTCTAGACACTACTCATGGAAACCATAGGTTGGGAAACTATGCATTGGTTTATTGCTTTCTCTCCCCTCTAGACACTACTTATAGACACCATAGGTTGGGACTGCCCTAAGCTGTATCTACAGGGTTAACAAGATTATTTATTGTTGCATGTAAAAAATGATCAATTGTAATCTATTTTCCTGTGTGGCTAGCTCCTTGGTCCTCTCAAATGGCACAAATAATCCGTGTAAGACCACAAAACATGTAAAATTGAAACGGCTCAATCATAGTGCAGTTTTAAGTTATCTTTAGCTCGTTGGTCCTCTCAAACAGACTGTATCTTGCATGAGATACAACTTTCTTCTCTTACCTTATTAGCTACCCCTTCATATCACTCTTTATCCTACGTGGCTCATTCTTAGTAACGGGTCGCTAGAAGAGTGCCCTTATGCATGAAGGGGACTCAGTGCAAAATATATGGATTTAATTTTAACTAATGATAGATTGAAGGGGTTTAAATCATACATTTGAGTAAATAATGTAATTTGTGGAAACAGCAGAGATTAAACTGTAAAATTTCAGTTTTGTGCAATTGGGTTGCGCGGCTCTGGTCTCCTCTCTCTCTCTCTCGCACGCGTGCGCCGCGAGATGAACACCGATGACTCCGGTGCCGGCGAACGGCGGCCGCCGTCGTCTCTTTCCCGAGCAGCCGCGCAGAGAGTCAGCCGCAACTGCAAAGGTCACTTTGATCTCTGCGCTTTGCCCCCTGTTCCTTACTCTTCCTTAAATGCTGATTGTGAGGGATTGCCAAGGTCCTTCATGACTATCAATTGCAGATTGCTCAGCAGCTCAATGATTAGACCCTCATTTTTTTAGACAAAAAGAATCGGGGCAAGCTCTCATGTGGGCATGCTTCAATTCCACTTGCCCTACCAAAAAATTGGTCATGCCTAATGTATTTGGCTATTTCTTGGTTTGTTAACAAAATTTTGTCTGCCCATGAGCATTTACTCATCCCCCTCACAATTTGGGCATAGCAATCTCTCACCAAAAAATTGGCTAACCAATTCTTGCCAAAGTTTGGTGAGGCTAAAAGCCAATTCTTGCCAAAGTTTGGTGAGGCTAAAAGGGCATAAAACCAAACATATCATGGTCAGGAAGTCAATAGTCAAGTTCTTGGCTTAATGTTGATGTTCATACAGACCTGGGCCTACTGAGGTTTAGCAAAAATCCCAAATCTAAGGTTTGTAATAATCCTTACGTTTGGTGACAATTTTGTTGTATGTGTTAATAATGCTGAGCATTTTCCTTTTTTTATGAGCTGTTTAAGAAACATATACTTGTCGGCTTGTCGCACTCTTTACATCATCAGTGTGAAGTTTGGTGCACAATATGATTCATATCCATTCTCGCGCTGTATTGAGTTAGTAGTACACTAGTACTTTTGTGAAAGGGCATTGTTCCGATGCAATCGACTCCTAACAATTTGTTGGGATTCTGCGCTTCGATTTAACTATTGTTTTATGTGGAATTCTCAGGAACGTGCTGGAGATGAAAACTGAGGAAAAGTTCATAATCTTTACACTTGTTTACCATGATGTTAAATAGTCTGAGAAAAGGAAAAGGAATGAATTGCAAAATTCTCAAAATGGTAATCTGTCAGAAAGAAGCTGTGGAAAAAGAACTATAACGATCTCACAAAAGATCCACGATTCTAAACCAGAAGACTCTCTTTGTAAAAAAACCGTGTGAAGGACCTACACGTAATTACGCATTTTTTGAGAGACCTACCGTGGGAAAAACAAAACAAGCCGAGCTGGCCGGGTTATGATTTTTTTGGTATTTATTTAGGATCCTTTCACGAAAGCTTCGCGATTTTTCGGAACCAAAAGGTCTGTTTCGCAAAACTTTCGAGGCGTAATACGCCGCACGCGTTGTTTTTTTCGAAGAAATAATTTCGTATTTTTCGGCATTTTTTTAAATCGCCAAGAACACATGTGAAACGATTGAAAGGATACGAACGCCACTTTTTTTTGTATCCATCTGGGGTTCCCTCACGAAGGATCCGCGATTCCGCGCAAAATCGAAAAGGACTTTTCGTGAAAAATAGCCGGAATGATCCTAACGTCATTACGTTTTTTTTTGTATCTACCTAGGGTCCTCTCACGAAAGATCTGTATTTTTTTTTCTGAACTAGAAGATCCTTTTCGTAAAAAAACACGAGAAGGACATATGCGTAATTACAGTTTTTTTCTAGGGACTTAAACGCGAAAAAAATTTGAGCCGAGCCGAGCCGAGCCGCCGGCCCGGTTCAAATCGTTGTGGTGGCCGGAACCTTGCATGAAATAATAGAGGTATGATTCATATGGATTTTTACACCCTAATCTATATCTATATATATAAAAAAACAACTGGTAATATTTAAGGTATTTCCTTCGTTTTAAGAGCAAGAAAATCTCACAAAAATCATAAAATTCTTGAAATTGTCATATTAGTCGGAAGAAAAAAAAGATCTTCATCACTAATGTTGATGGAGCTAAATTATAACGGTGCAGATTAATCATATATAACAAATACAATTGTATTTTAATCATTGCACGTAGACTTGTATATCAAAGGAAGGATCTCTACCATTTATTTTGGTAGAGCTAGATTATAATGGTGCAGATTCATTATATATAAATAGAGTTATATAATAAATATAATTGTATTTCAATCATTAGAAGTAAAATTATATATTAAAGATAGTTATATCATAATATCTAGACACGTAATAACGTGGGTAAGTCTGCTAATTCCCTATACAAGGGCTTAAGGGGCAAAAGACAACTCCACAAGTGGCTAGCATTCAAAATTGCAAGGAACTATAAGATTTCAGAAAATGCAGAGCCGGCATTGCTTACTTTCTTTATTTTGCAGTTAGTCAATCATAGATCTAATTGATGTGATTAACCTAGCAATTAGTCCGTGGGTGTCCGGTGTCAAATGTCAATAATCTGACACCTCGCTGCTTGCTCTGGTCTAGACCCGTTGACCATCTGGTGAAAGAAGAGTGCGCTTAGGACATTACCAGTGTATTGTTTCTAAAGTTTTTTCTAGGAAGTGAGAGAACGCACTAATGAATATTTAGATACAATTACCTCAATGCATAGTATGTATAAGCTGTATCTATAGGGTTAATAAGATTATTTATTGTTATATGTAAGAAATGATCAATTGTAACCCATTTTTCTATGTGACTAGCTCCGTAGTCCTCTCAAATGGCACAAATAATCCATGTAGGACCACAAAACGTGTAAAATTGAAACGGCTCAATTATAGTGCAGTTTTAAGTTGTTTCTAGCTCATTGGTCCTCTCAAACAGACTGTATCTTGCCGGAGATACATCTTCCTAATTCTCTTACCTTATTAACTACCCCTCCACATCACTCTTTATCCTACATGGCTCATCCTTAGTAACGGCTGGCTAGAAGAGTGCCCTTATGCATGAAGGGGACTCAGTGCAAAATATATGGATTTAATTTTAACTTATGATAGATTGAAGGGGTTTAAATCATACATTTGAGTAAACAATGTAATTTGTGGAAACATCAGAGAATAAACTGTAAAATTTCAGTTTTGTGCAATTGGGTTGTGCGGCTCTGGTCTTCTCTCTCTCGCACGCGTGCGCCGCGAGATGAACACCGATGACTCCGGTGCCGGCGAACGGCGGCCGCCGTCGTCTCTTTCCCGAGCAGCCGCGCAGAGAGTCAGCCGCAACTGCAAAGGTCAGTTTGCTGCGCTTTGCCCCCTGTTCCTTACTCTTCCTTAAATGCTGATTGTGAGTTATTGCCAAGGTCCTTCATGACTATCAATTGCAGATTGCTCAGAAGCTCAATGATTAGACCCTCATTTTTTTAGACAAAAAGAATCGGGGCAAGCTCTCATGTGGGCATGCTTCAATTCCACTTGCCCTACCCAAAAAATTGGTCATGCCTAATGTATTTGGCTATTTCTTGGTTTGTTAACAAAATTTTGTCTGCCCATGAGCATTTAGTCATCCCCCTCACAATTTGGGCATAGCAATCTCTCACCAAAAAATTGGCTAACCAATTCTTGCCAAAGTTTGGTGAGGCTAAAAGGGCATAAAACCAAACATATCATGGTCAGGAAGTCAATAGTCAAGTTCTTGGCTTAATGTTGATGTTTATACAGACCTGGGCCTACTGAG
Organism: Guadua angustifolia; assembly: GCA_036346375.1. Lineage (NCBI taxonomy): Eukaryota > Viridiplantae > Streptophyta > Magnoliopsida > Poales > Poaceae > Guadua > Guadua angustifolia. Next base: position 27,047,222 of record CM070503.1, read on the forward strand.
GTTTAGCAAAAATCCCAAATCTAAGGTTTGTAATAATCCTTACGTTTGGTGACAATTTTGTTGTATGTGTTAATAATTCTGAGCATTTTCCTTTTTTTATGAGCTGTTTAAGAAACATATACTTGTCGGCTTGTCGCACTCTTTACATCATCAGTGTGAAGTTTGGTGCACAATATGATTCATATCCATTCTCGCGCTGTATTGAGTTAGTAGTACACTAGTAGTTTTGTGAAAGGGCATTGTTCCGATGCAATCGACTCCTAACAATTTGTTGGGATTCTGCGCTTCAATTTAACTATTGTTTTATGTGGAATTCTCAGGAACGTGCTGGAGATGAAAACTGAGGAAAAGTTCATAATCTTTACACTTGTTTACCATGATATTAAATAGTTTGAGAAAAGGGAATGAATTGCAAAACTCTCAAAATGGTAATCTGTCAGAAAAAGCTGTGGAAATAGAACTATAACGATTAGTCAGGAGTAGTAGTTCTATGGAAACTGCATCTGCTATGTTAACTCGACTACAAGGTAATCATGTCTAACTACATTCATGTCTACAAGAAAGGCCCTGGCTTGCTCCTTGTGCAATCTTGAGCCGCGTCGAAATGAGCTGGCATCGTCGTCCCTGTTGTGAAGCCAATCATCCAGGCTGCCATTCTCCATGTAAGAATATATAAGGAGCCTTGAATCTCCCTGTATGCAGTAACCCTAGAGTGGTACAAGGCAGTCATGCTGCGCCATGGAGAGTGCTTCAGCCTCTGCAGTGAATTCCCTTTCCATCAGGCACATTTCACCATTAAGCTTCTTGATGGCCAGCTTGGAGCCATCGGGTAAATCAGCCTTGTAGACTAGCCCATAGCCTCCACATCCGATGGTGTTCTCCAGGTGAAAGTTATTTGTTGTCTTCATGATGTCAGTGAATGTTAGCCTGCTTTGTGCTCCCTTGCCTCGTGACACTAGCACTAATGATTGTTCTGAACCATACACGAATGAAGTTGCTTCTACATCTCCATTATCTCTATGGGAAATCCATTGCTGTACCTCTTGCCCGAGGAATGGAGTTGCTGCTGCATGGCTTCCTGACGAAACTAGCATGAAAGCAGATGCGTAAACCTGATTCTGACTGTGTTGACAATGGCCGTTATCAGGAAAGAGCACGAGGAGGAGGAAGGATTTGATTCCGTGTTGTTTGATTTCTTGCAGTCGTAGTCACCACAAGGGAAAACAGAATTGGGTCAAGGATTGTAAGCTGTGGGCACACATCCACACTGGTGTTTTGCACACTTGCCACAGCAGCTTCCTGTTTCATATCATCACGTTTCGGTTGACGCCGTCTGCCATAATCTATCGAAAAAGTCCAACCTTTTCTAAAAAAAGATAGAACTAGGACTCGAACGTTCGATCTCAACATATTGTATCGAACGCTCGGTGCAACATTTTTTTCTAATATCTGCAGCATTTTTTTTCAACATGTGTAATATTTTTTTGCACACACATTTCTACCGTTATTGAAGGAAAATGTTTCACGCGTAGGAAAAAAATGTTGCAGCGATCTGGATCGGCATTTCTACTGTTATCGATGAAAAATGTTTCACACATAGAAAAAAAATATTTCACTAGTAGAAAAAAATATTGCAGTGTGCTAAAAAATCGGACGTCCGACTCCTAACAATTCCGAAAAAAATGGTTGCTTTAGTAGCCACTCCTTTTTTTGAAGGGAAGGGCAGAAACTCTGCCATGCATTTAGGTAAAAAAAAGAATAGCACATACACTACAAGTAAAACGAAGCGTTTGACCGCTTAGAATCATGTCCAACGTTAGATAGAGATGAGAGGGTTACATTGAAGAAAGAAAAATTAGATGGGAGGAGACGACGAGACACAGCGAGCATATTTGCGGTTGCGGACATCCTGGACGACAATACTAGACAAATGCATGGGCGAGGTCGTAATAGCACTGAAGATCCTATTATTTCTTTCCTTCCATAGGTTCCATAGGGTGTACAAGATGATTTCGTCCACTTCCTTTCGTCGTTGCCTGTCAGTTGAGTCCCTTAGAACAAGCCATCATTCGTCAACACCGCGAATGAGATATGAGGTTTGAGAAGGCGGATGATTGATCTGAAAGGAATGAAACACCTGCCGCCAAACGTGTTGCGCAAAAGGACATAGAAGAAGCAGGTGGGTCACTATTTCAGGTTCCGTTCCGCATAAAGAATAGGACACGTCGTGTGGCCAGCCCTTAGCCGCGAGTCTGTCTGTTGTGAGAATCCTTTGCTATAAGAACAACTATGCGAAGAACTTACATCTTCCTTCCGCACTTGCTTTCCAAATCTTGCTATAGTCATGTTCCAGGATTGACCCATGGAATTGGATCCTGTACGCCGATTTGGGCATGTAGTCCCTATTCTGCATCCATTTCCCTGCAACGCCATCCTGTATATCTGTTTGCAATTGTATCTGTTGGATTGCTCACTATAAACGAACAAAGTCGTCTAACTGCACCTCCGATGTGATTCGTCAAAGCGGCCTCAGCCAACTTCCACTTGATAACTCCTCATGGACTGTACGCGTCTTCTCTTGGAAAGCTGGTAACAAGTTAGTGCTAAATCTCTTGGGGAGATCCCATGCAGCTAATTAGAATCCCAGAACCTTACCGTCTTACCATCTCCCAATGTTAACTAAGTACTGACGGATACTTATACCAGGGGGTACCCCACAGCAAGGTATACATCTATTTCAAGATCGTCCCTCTCTCAGTCGTACAGACATAGCGGCAAGATCGGCGGCGACGCAGAGTGCTGGAGAGGGTATTACCAAAGTCTCCATCCCTCACAGATGGGATTATCACTGAATATTGGCTGGAATACCAAATGGGCCATCTTGAGCCCAGCTTTGGCCCAAGGCCTCATTGGGCCCCGAAGGATCCTCAGCCTCGATCAAGCCCACTAGGGGCGGTCCGACTGCACCACGAGTCGACGCCTCACAGGTTCGACCAGGCCACTTGGGTCAGGCGCCCAAGAGTTCGACTCGCCTCAGCCGAGTCCCTAGCGAGCTCCAACTCAGCGACCTCCGCCACCTCGCTGGTCGATCTCAAGCTGGTCACCTGCCCCATGGATACGACGGCCACGCTGGGGCAGGTGGCTCCTTCCCAAGGTAGCCAGGAGGGTTGCCAAAGTCAAGCGCCTGTCCTTTCACTCCGTCCTGCGCAGTGGAGAGACGCGCTCTGTTCTGAGGTGGTACCAGAGCGCAGCATAGACAACGTCAACATCTGACAAGCGCTCAGAGGGTAGGTGCGCACCTTCCCAATGGAATGCCATCCGTTGTGTCTACCAACCAAGGCGTGGGATAGACAGACCCGCTCGATCGTCAAGACCAAGACCGGACTCCCATGAAGCTTACCCTACCTTTTTTCTCCAAATTCCCGTGTAACCTGCCCCCTCCGCCTATATAAAGGGAGGCAGGGTCCTCAGGAAAGAAAAAAATTGGCATTCGATCGGTGTCGATTCAGTTCGATTCGATTCCACACGAGCCTTCCGACCTAAGCAAACACGTCCGATCTCCAGCAAGTCTGAGACACAGACGAGCACTCCCGAGCTCCTCCACTCGGACGAGCGCTAAGGGCCTGTCCTTAGCCCTCGCTTGTAATCCCGTGTAGCCCACTGCACCCCGAGTAATACAAGCCGCCACCACGAACTGGAAGTAGGGATATTCGGTCCGAACCAGTATACACCTTGGACTCCTGTAGTCTAACCATTCAAGGAGAGGGAACGCGCGACCTCTATACTTACAAATTTACTTGCCGGTTGTACGAAACACCGACAAGTACAGGCGTTGAATAAAGCAAGATCAGTATGTCACATGGCACTGGTGTACCTGCCCACAGTCGGCCCTGCTAATTCCAACCTACCAAAGCCAACGAATTCGCTCGTTTGAACCTATGCAAGTCTTTTACCCCCAGTCCTTCCAAAGTCCCGGGCCTACAAACTTTGTTCCAATTGATGAGACAGTGTCCTCCGTTGCATTCATGTTCCCCTCTCCAAATGAAACTTTTTCGAAGTCAATCTATTTTATTTGTAATCCATCTGTTCGGCGGATAAACCATTAAGTGGTGGACTACGAGAGAAGTGAGGACTGAGTTGGTCAAAACCAATCTAGCAGCCTCTAGAAAGCATCTTCCCTTTCCACCCAGCAAGTCATATTTGGACTTTGTCGATGAGAGGCTAAAGATCCAAACGCTTCAGTTTTGTTGGATGCAAGGGCAGCTCTAGGTACCTGCAAGGGAAGGACTGCAGATGTGCTAGGAATTTCTGTAAAAGGTTCGCTATGTCAATGTTGTTACACCTTATTGGATAAACCTCGCTCTTTTAGAGGTTAGTCTATAACGCTGTAGCCCCGCTGAAAATATTGAGCATCATTTGAATCATGTTCAACTCATCTTTGTCGGGGTTTGCAAAAATAGCTACATCGTCTGCATATAGTGAAATCCTCATTGTAGCGCACCTGGATGGTATATGTGGCAGGTAGTTATCTCTAATAGCCTTAACAATCAGTCTGTGTAAAGAGTTCATTGCAATTATAAAAAGCATTGGCAATAAAAGGTCGTCTTGCCGAAATCCTCTCCTATGCTATATGGACAGACCAGGGATGCCATTGAGGAGAATTCGAGAGGTAGTCAATGCTAAGATCATAGCAATCCACTCTATCCATCGGCAGCCACTCCTGATTCTGTGATTATTGAGTTGTTACATGATGCATTCGTTTAATTACTACATGATCTGATAGTCTCATATGATATATGTGATATGACATGGCTTCTTTTGCCCACTTTACAACTACAGTCTTTACTTATGGCAGCAATTCTTCAGCGATGGTGTGTGGTCAGTGGTGGCCATCTTGGTTAATTTCTCTGTAGTCTGTTCCCTTGTTAGTTAAGTAGTTCATTAATGACATATTTTGTTGCCTAATGTGGTGTGTCTTAACCAATTTATATTATTTTCTCACGAGGAACCAATTCATTCTCTCCTTGAATTAAAGTAAGATTTTTATGGAGGAAAAGCGAATTTAATCTGGGTGTTAGACCAAAAGTGGCATTTTTTGGACCCTGGTTATATATATATATTTAATAATACATTTTTTATTCGAAATTTCAAAAATATACCACCGGAAAAAAAAATCTCAGAAATATACACCTGTCGCCCGTTCAATGGGCGACAGGGACCTAAATAGAAAAATACACGGACGACAGGAGGCCACGTCACCCCCCCAGCCTTGTGTCGCCTGATCAAATAGCTACAGGACCCTGTCGCCCGACGAAATGGCGACAGCGTCCTGTCGCCCTATGAAATGGCGACAGTAAACAAATCGATGAATGACTGGGCGACACGCACATCTATCGCCCAGCCATATGGCGATACATAATTTGCAAAAAATATTAATTCAGTTAGATAATTTGTTTACATTTCATTGATTTAGAATTTACAAAAAAATATGTCTAATCGTCCACAAATATTATAAGATATTGATGAGGGCAATTAGATGGAATTTTTAAAATAATATATTTTTGTTAAAAATTTACGTAAATATTATGTCGAAAAAAAATTACAGAAATACCCTATAGTCGCAATTCCAAATTGACATACATCTTTGTCTCAATAGTCGCAGCTTACATGCGGATTGGAATTATGACACAAATCACTCGTGGCCACGAAACCGCGGAAATCGTGGGCACTTAAGGGTTTTCGCGAAGATCATGATGTGCCGGATCCGTGCCAAAAATACGAGAAAATCAAGAGCGACCTACGCAACGCTGCGCTACTACTTACGATGGGCGAGATAGCGACGCGTTCCGGCAGAAGTTGCGAAATCGGAAATGGCACTTGCGCCATGAAACCACCAAATCGTGGGCCACTTAGGGGTTTTCGAGGGGCCACCGGATGTTTCGGATACGCCCAAAAAATACGGGAAAAATCAAGGGCGACCTACGCAACGCGGGCTAGCACTTACGTATGGGCGAGATAGCCAGACATTGCCCCGGTAGGAAGTTACGAAAATCGAAAAAGGCACTCGCGGTCATGAAACCACAGAAGTTACGACGTCGAAAAATTTTAAAATTTTTTATAGAGGTTCCTGATAAATCAGTGATATTACCATAAAAATTTCAAATGATTTTAAGATGTGAGGAATTTTTTAAAATTCAAACAATACAACTGTCCTAATAAAACGCTGGCTGACAAGTTTGAATCAAATGAAAAATGAAACAAACCACGTTAGACAATTTTAAGGGCACATACACCGAAAGTTCAGATGATAAAATAAGCAATAGATTAGATTATATTACAAGGGCATTACAACAGTGACGAAATTCTTGACGAACTAACTAACGAAAGCACTGTTTGTCATGGTGGAACAAATGATCATTCCGCCTATCTGGGTACAGCCAGAATAATGCCCTACATTTTCTCGCATATTACCCGACCGTGTTTAATTTGCGATTTGTCCTCGGACACCGCTTCACCCTACTATGAAAGAACTCCATGGGGATCCGCAGCTTCTCCCACCAAGGTCGAATGGGTGGCCTATGTCGACGCCCCGTGTGTAAGACATAATTTTTGGTCTTTTATGTGGATTTACGCCTCCCATATGGGCATGTCTTCCCGATTCCCGGCGTCCCCTATGTTAATACCACCCGGTTCCTGTTGGTTTGCGCAAGCGTCAAGGATTTATTGCGTCTTTGACCTCCGACCGGCTTCCCTTGTCCCTTCTTCTTCGAGAGGAGGAACCTCTTGCACCTCGGTGTGTTGGTGTCGGCGGAGGCATGCGGAGACGCCTTTGCTGCTTCGCTCGACTCCACTATATGGTGCAGGAGGTGTGTGTTGGGCTTATCCTTGACAACCGGAAGCGTGCCCATGATCAATGCAAGATGCCCGCTTTGGTCGTTGAATAACACCGTGGCGCACTCTGGTCTGGCTTTTACAGGCGGTAGTGGCACCACGGAGAGGGTTGCTCCCCGCTTATCCCATACAGAAGCATGAGATGTGGGTGGTACGCCTCCGTCCACCCAGTTGAAGTATCGGCACCATTCATCCTCGGCCAAGGCACCCCAGGTAGAATCTCCATCCGCTAGATCATCGTGGCGGTATCAACCATCGCCGCAGCCATGTTCTCAGTTGTCGGGAACTGCGGGTGGCCCCAAGGAGGTTTCTCCTTTGACTTGAGCAAATTCGCAAGTTTCCTTTTGAACTCCGTAATGCGATGAACGGTTTAGAACTACTACTTTGTGAGTTTAACATGAGTATGTCGTATGAACACAATTACAGCACTTTTCCATTTTGATGGCCTGGCATCCTCTGTGAAAAGCTGCACGACGTGTCACCCATCATCAAAGCTGCACGACCTGAAACCTTATGAGAAAAGTCGCGACGACCGTCACCCTCTATCAAAGGTCGCACGATGTGTCACCCTCTACAAAGCTGCCCGACGAAAAACCGCGTGTTGTCGTTTGATCAAAAGCGGATGCGCTGTTGTCGTTTGGCTTGAAAAGCGGGTGCGCTGCGGTTGTCGTCTCAAATGAGAGCGGCGTGGTGCGAGTGTTGTCGTTTCACCGATAAAGGTAATAGGTGTGTGACAAAGCTAGTAGGCGATGAAAGGATTAACTAAGGACATAAGATTTAAATTACAAAAATGCGAATGCAATTGTTCGTGCAACATATTTCAAACGATCAACTAAGTACATAATACACTACCAATAATAAAATCAAAAGAAACTCTTCGCTTACCGCTCGGGAGGCCTCCTCCTCGAACTCGGGTCCCGCGAGTACGCCAACTGCGTGGCTGCGGTGGGGCCTCTGCGCCTAGTTGGAGGCGCCGCGACACGGCCGAGTAGGGTGCGCGCGGTGGTGGCGCCTGCATAACCGTGATGACCCACCTCATCCGGGCGAGGAAGCTCGCATGTGGTCATCGAGTCCACCGGTCCGGTCGCCACCCTCGCCCTCGTAGTCGCCGAGCAGTGCGCCGAAAAATCGTGCGGGCTCAGAGTAAATGAAGAATTGTTTAGAGCATTGTAATATGCGATTGTAACACGTGAACAAAGGCATCTCAAGATTCACCGACAAGCAGTGTCTCTCGCAGCTCGGGACGGTAGCGTCGAAGATGTACCTTCGCACTTACCCCGCTTAAGCTAAGACGCCACATCGAGCTGCGCGGTAGGGACGCGATTCGGACAACTCGAGGGCGCTTCTCGAGGTGTCCAAACCTCCCGACGAAGAGGTGACCTCGTCTCGCCACCTCGACTCCGGTGGTCACCTGAGTATACAAGCCCCGAAACTTGCTGTGGTGATGGAGCACGACATCACCCTGCCAAGTGAATTACGAATTAGTTAGCAAAATAAATTACGAATCACTAAGATTATATCGAATGTATGACACAACGCACCAAAGTGTGCGCCAGGAGTCCATATGGGCGGGTACGGTTCCGCCACCACAGGACGTGTGTAGGAGGATCGGGTCGACACGCACTAAACGCAGCGAGTCCAGTGGAGTGTACCACTCATGACGCTACGCTGACGTCCGCTGGTCAGACGACGCAGCCTCGGCGTGACGCCCTCGAGGGCTCCTCCCCACTCCTCAGCCCAAGGCACCATACGTACGTGCCAGTGGTCCAGGTGCGCTCTTCCTACTGTGCCTGTGGGTAAGAAATAAATATAGCGTTATTACATGGCATTACACAATAATAATTATGAAAACATCAATACAGGAACTTACGCGTGGGGCGTGGGTGGACCGCACGGTCATCTTGCACCAGAACACTGTCGAGGCCAAACCGCCTCATCACACGATGGACGCCAGAGTCTCGACGACGTTGAACACGAGGAACCGACGGTGAATCAAGAGCCAGCCCTGTGCAAAGGGTGGACAGGCCACCGTGACACGAAGCTTGACCTCGGCGCCCACGACGGCGCCCAGCAGACGTGGTCCTCGGTGAGGTGGTCGAACGCGCCGCGTGAAATGCGGTAGGCTACCGCACCTGCAGGCGCCAGAAGGTCAGAGTCACATAGAACGAACTGTTAGCATCGTAAAAGTAAAACAAAAGTACCAAAATCACGGTTGCAATATCTATACGCCGGCCGGCACCAGATGGTGCCCACGGCCGACCATCGACGCCCTCACCGGCCGCCTCCTGACAGCCGCAGTCGATCTGGGCCGGCCGATCTGAACCTTCAGATGCCCACAAACTGCATTTCAAAGAAGGACATCCTCCGGCGTCGCTGGCCGGCGATCCGTGTACACCCCACGCAGAGTGCACGGTAGGTGGCGACAAAGACGGCCGATCCCCAGAGTATCGTGGCACGACGCCGAGGGTGCGCCGCGATCTCTCGCGAATCGCACCAGTGCCCGCCCACGCTATCCCCATGGGACGTCGTGAACATGCACCAACCGAAGAGCCACAGCAGTACGCCTGTGGCGGTGAGGCTCGTTGTCCGCCGCTCGACGATCCGGTCACGCCAGTAAAAAAGCTCACTTGTTATTTTAAACAAGACGCGTACACAATTTAGTTTTAAATGCTACCGACGTACCACAAACCGCCCAAGCCACTCAAGGTGGGTCCGTGCGTGTGGTCGAAGGCCTCAGACACGTGGGGGTAGCACACCATGAACCTCAGCAGCAGCCGGCGCCCGCCTCCTCGGGCGCCCTGGGCACCACAACAAGACCGGCGATCGGGAGGCCGAGGAGGTAGGAGACGCCCTGCAAAGTGATCGCCATCTCCCGACAGGAGATGGAAGGTGTCGTCTCCCGCCTCCACCGACGATCAGAGCGGTGATCGGCGACCGGTCAGACGGAACTCAAGGCCCCAGAGCTCAACCATCCTATAGGATGAAACGGATATCCCAATTCTCAACAAATTCGACATTTTTAAATAGATATATAACGATTTTGGTTTTCATTTTTTAACACTTTAGCAAGCTCATTATAAAAAATAAGATTATAAAATTAGATAAAAAAATTATGCATTATTTGCTTCCCATAAATAAAAGGTGAAAAAATATCCGAATCTGTATCCCATTGATATCTGAATTTTGTTTCTATCATTTAAATAAATATATAATGAATTTGAGGTTCATTTTTATGAATTTGAATAAGCTCAACACCACAAACAAGAATATGAATTGATAGAAAATTCTATATCCTATTTGTTTCCCATTGAAGAACAAAGACAAAAAAATTGATATCCGAATTACTATCCGTTTTCATCCCTACATCCGGCCGAGGGGCAGCAACCCTAAAGCGCGAAGCCTAACAAACAAAGACATGTCATTAATATCAGTGCTGCACTAGTCATGCTGCTAGAACAAACATGTTTACAAATTTAAATACTGATATGTTACCTGGGGACCCAACGCGGATCGATCGTCCAGGACTGCTGCGCTGGCCTAGGTCGAAGGACGCTCAGCTCCACAGGTCCCTCCTCCTCCGGGACAGCAAGTGGCGGTTGGCACGGTGACCACGATCGACGATCGGGTCCAACAATTGAACGGCCAATATCATCTCCCGATGGTGAGCCATCGCTGCAATTTACAAAAAAGTTAGAACCAAAACACATATGTAAACAAAAGAGTCCGTAAAACTGCACAAACATCACAACAATATGTCAAACAAATACGCACATAAAAACGGAGAAGCTAATTACAAAACAGCGAGTTCATACAACACACGCTACAACAATTGCAACAATTTATCGAGACACAACACTGCAATGACTAGGTACAAAACGAGTTCATACAACACACGTTACATCGATGAAATATAAATTTGATATATGACATATGATAATGCAAACTGCTTGTCATCCGGTGCGATGGCGTCGCGCAACAGTCGGGTGGCCATCTCCTCCCTCGTCTTCTTCGTTTTGTGCTTGGCAGTTCTTGAACGTATGTCTTCGTTGGTTGCACAATGAGCATTTCTTCATGCGTTTGCCAGCTTCTGACTCATCCATGTCATTTCTTATACGCCTTATTTTTCGACGCCCTGCTTTCCCTCTTCTCGCATCAAGATCGAGATCCGTAACCTTTCATCAACACCGGAGTTGTGGTGAAAGAACCCACAATCCCATAGCCATAAAGCTCTTCGCTCCAAATTGCCATCACCCTTTCCTTCATAAAATATTCAGATAGGTATGTACTAGGTTGCATTCCAAATAAAGCACATGCGGCTATGACATGAGAACATGGCTCGTGCAAAAGGTATGGCTTGTTGCACGAGCATTTGCACTCACAGAAGATGCACTCTGGTGACAACCCTCTCGTTGGTTCCATGCCTTCCTTTATCCTCGCAGATCACCTCGGCGCGCAGTTGTCCGTGCACCAACTTTGATAGCTCGTGTTTGGCCGCTTCGACTCTTCTCATCCATGTATTTAGTGATCATCGAAGAGTACCGTAACTTCTCATCTCTCATTACTATGTCGTGAATGCATGCCCGTCCACAAAGTACTTGGTTGTACCCTCAAGACTCCTCGACAATTCCTACCAAGGGAAGACATCTCATCCTCGTGATTACCCAGCTTGTAAACTTCGCAAAGTTAGTGGTCATCACACCGTATCGCACCATGTATGTCATATAACAGATGACCACTTCTCTTTGGTTCGTGCTTGATCCAAATCGAGAAACATTTGATTGGCCTTTGCCTCCGATTTACGGTTAGTCGCCTCATCCTCTCGTTGGTAGGGGAAAAGAGGCTCACTTTGCTCCTATGTTCCATCGCCACTAGTGTTGTTCGCTCGCTCCTTGTGTTTCCTTGTCGTCATCAAGATTTTTCCACGAGTCCGGAACTTGCTCTCCGGTTGTAGTTACATAGTCTTTTGAACATGTTCATCGCTTGCTTGTTCCTGAATTGCTTATAGAAGTTTGCACCCAAATGCCTCATGCACCATCGACTCTGCAAGTCAGGCCATGGGAATGGCTCCTCTTCCCCTGTTTGCAGCTGGTTGATAGCACTAAGCAAGCCAGCATGCCTGTCATGCAGCACACACACATCTTGACGAGTTTTGACCACCCCGATCTTCAAGTTTCGTAGGAACCACAGCCAACTCTCATAGTTCTCACTTTCTACGAAGGCAAAGGCAACAGGCAGAATCTGGTTGTTCCCATCGACGCCCACAGATGTCAGTATTTGCCCTTTGTATTTTCCGGTCAAGAATGTGCCGTTCACGCACAATAATGGACGACAGTGATAGAACGCCTTAATGCAAGCTCCGAATGCGAAGAACACTCTCCGCAGATGCCTTTTAGTTGGCCACTGGATTGTCGGACAATCTTGATAATCATAGTAGGTCCCAGGATTTCTTCCCTGAATGCAACTGAGCAGTGCGGGCAGGTTATGGTACGAGTCTTCAAACTTCCCAAACTTCATTTCTAATGCCTTTTGTTTCGCTCTCCACGCCTTCTAACATAGCCAATGGATGCCCCATTTGGGCTTGTACGCGTGCACTCTCCACGGACACCCATGGATCTCACACACCACGTCGTAGCGCCTTGGGGTTGATTTCTTAACCCGAAAGTCCTTCTTAATGATAGAGCCCAATCTTTCACGGCATCCTCCACGACCTCTTTTGTCGGGTAGATATCTTGTTAAGCCTCACCTCATTATCGAGATATCGCCAAGGCATGTGGTTGCTTTCATTGACAACCACCTATCAAATTGTGTGCTCCACTTTCGGGCGCACAAAGCTTCGTACCTCCATCTTCCTCATCCGACTCATCGCCGTCCTCCTCTTCGCTTTCTTTGTACTCACGGTCTTCTTCTTCCATCCTAGTCTGTTATTTCATCAATTTGCTCACCTTCGCCTACTAGTCCCCGCGCTTCTTGGCCAACATTTTCATCATCCTCCGAAACTCAACTCGTTTCACCGCTTTGGCAAATGATGTCATCGTTGCATTCTTTAACATGTTGCTCATGCCTAGATCCCCAATTTCGATGTCACCGAAATCGAGCTCATTTTGAGGTCGACCGCACTCATCGGCATCCAATCGCTGGAGGCAACATCCTCTCATATACGCCGCACTAAAAGCACCCGATTCCATCCCTTTGCTCTGCCGCCTTACATATGATCTCCACGATGAGGTTCCTTCACTCAACTAGCTCCCAAAGAAAAGGGTCGTTTAAGATACTACATAGGCAAAATGCCTTCAACTCGCACTTCTCTTGTTCCATCCGAAAAATATAATACAACCATTTCAACACGGAAGCAAATGTGCGCCTCAACCCTACTCAAACTTCGTCCACATATCGCATGTTACTAAGATCTCGCACCTCCAAACCATGCATTACAACCCCATCTCCATAATAGATTCTAAATGGAACTCGTTTCGCCATATCTGCGAATCCATTCATTCACCCATAAATTAATTATTTTCCAGTATAAAATACTATAACGTAACATAACTATACCTACATGCTACTTAAAATATATATCTAATCGTAAAAACATCTACATTCCTAATAATTCATATCGATGTACTAATATCTCGTAAAAACATGTACATTCATTCCTAACAATATATACATATCGATGTACTTATATCTTAAAAAATATACATTCGCAACTACATTACCATCAATATGTACCGTTATACTCCTATCCATAAAAAATATCTAAATTTTCTAAACTACAACTAGTCATGACCTATCAATTTACCTAAAATTCTCTATTCAGAACCCATCGATTTACCTAGATCTATCCATAACCTATCAATTTACCTACATTTATCCCCTACATTTATCCGTAACTCGTGATCTAAAACTATTTCTAATCTACCACTATTTATCACTATGAAGGCCCTAGTTCTAAAATTATTTCTAACATATCATAATTCTCATCGCTAACAAAAGTAAACAACAAATTTACCTCAAACAAGATGCTAATCTCCCCTCTTCCTTCTTTTCTCTCTCTCCTCTTTCCTCTCTTCCTCTTCCTCTCTCTCTCTTCTCGGATCACCGAATGCCAATGATGACCGGCGAAGCCTTTTATAAACGCGTGTCACCTGTTGGTTCGGGCGACACGAGCCCGCCACCACCGTGTCGCCCTACCATCATCGATTTTCTTCTCGTCGCCTGTCACGGGCGACACGGACTTTTTCACGAGCGACACGCACCGCTTTACCTTTAAGCCTTTCACGGGCGACACAAAAGCCACGCCACCGCCCGCCTCCTTTCGCCTGCAGTATTTTTCTATTTAGGCCTGTCGCCCAACCAACGGGCGACAGGTGTATATTTCTGAGATTTTTTTTGTCGGTGGTATATTTTTGAAATTTCGAATAAAAAATATATTATTTATTAAAAAATTCTATATATATATGCCGGAGGGCCATGCTGCGTGCTGCAATGCCGTGGTTTCTTCGCCGCGTGAAGCCGTGAATCCTTTGACACGGTTGGTACTTCCGATCATCATTCCTCGTGTTCCAGCTCGTGGTTGTATCTCATACACATGCTGACGAGAACCTGCAACTTGATGCAGTCAACATTCCAAAAATTGTAGTTGCATTGCATTCTTGGACCAAATATCTGTGGCATCCTCTCATTCCACCTCCAACTCTAGTGGTTCCTAAAACCCATTTAACTGAAGAGCACTTTTACAGTGGATTAAAATCAATATAAGCCGTCAATTTCTTTGAATTTAATGGTTAAAATCAATTTAGATCTAATTATATTATCACCTATAGTATTAGTAGTAAAATTCAGAGAGGGGCAAAAGGGTAAAAAATTTCGTCATACTATTTGTTCTCTACGGTAAAACACGTCCTACGATCCTGATAAATAGCGGATGAATAGATAAAAAGCTTCTGAAGATCACCGGGTATTCGGTGAATCCAAAACTGAGAACGAATTAGAACAAATCTAAAATACCCTAATAAATGGATCTGAAAAGTCTAAAATACCCTTAAAAAATAGATGGTTAAATTTGATTTTTACTACCACTACTTACTACTTGTGTTATTCACTATAAAATTTCTCTAACCAAAACAAACAGCTAACAGCATAATTTCTTGCTGTCAGCGCTCGAATGGAATCCATTTTTTACTCTTTTTTTTTTCCCAGTGAGGAGCTCAAGGAACAAGACAATCTTTTCACTTGTTTATACCTTTGCCCATGCTTGCGAAACTTGATCATACTTCGTACATAATGCTTCGAGGAACAAGGGGAAGGGAGATGAATTACTGAATTGCTTTCCTTAATAGTTACGAAAAGCTCAAAATGGCGATCTGTCAGGAGCTGTACACAAAAAGTATTGAGATTAGTTAGAATTCTAACTTGCGCACAATCCCCATTTATAATATGGCCAAACAAAAATAAGTTCTACCTACTTAGCTTGAATCATCTCTTAAATCAGAACTAGTAACAAAAGATCCTCAATCTTGGTCTTTTTAAATGACTTTCTTGATGTTTCAATCAATATTTTTCATTGTTTAGAAATTATTGACTTAGTCATCAACACCAAAACCTTATAAATAATTATGTGAAAAGAATTAGGGGCCCTAGATGCTATCAATCTCCCCTTTTTTGGTGATTGATGACAACATACCTTTTTCTAAGTTAATAATATCTCAAACATTTTGCAAAATAGAGTTAGCTTGACAAAGTATAAGCAGTTTATGCAGATATAATAACATTTTGCTCCCCCTAAATATATGCATGATAGGATATATCAGAGCTATCATTTTGCATAGCTAATAACATCTATCAGAGCTAGAATATATCAGAGCATTAAAAATTGATCATTAAAACTAAAGTATTATCATCAGAGCATCTAAAAAGTATTACATCAGAGCATCATAAAACACCATAGATCAAACATCAGATCATTCAAGCACACCAGACCATTCAAATTTAAAGCACTTAAGTTCAAAGCAACATATAACTATACATAGAGCTTAATCTCACTTAATCTCTCCTCGTAGACCCCAGACAACCCCTAGAGACCTAACTTCTCCCCCTTTAACATCAATTGCCAAAAGGGTGCTACTTGTGCTTAGAGAAAGTCCTCTTGAGGCGACTGAAAGCCGAGCTCTTCCTTGGAGGGGAGACTATCTTTACTTCTTCAGCTTCTTTATCTTCTTCATCCAATTGTTCTTGAGCCTGGGAATTGGGCACTGAGGCCATCGCTTGATCATGCCAGCTTGAATATTTCTGATCACCAGGCTAAAGAGACAAGTTGTGGATATCTTGCTGCATCTTTGTTCAGAGACTCATTCATGGCAATATAAGAATCATGGAGCCCACATAATTCATCATGATTGTCCTTGTAAGTATCTCGTTGATATTCTGTGAAGGTCTTGTAGGCATTTTCGGAAAAGTCAAAGTAATTTTCTAGATTTCCACTGATCCAATCAAGAGCAAATTTGAAATCCGATAATTTTGAGATCAGGAAAACCAAAATTTCGATCAAAATGACTGAAATTTTGGCCTTTTGAACCACCTGGGAAATGGTCTTTAGAGGCTAGAAAAAATTAGGAAAAATCATGTAAGCATATATCTGCATTTTCTACCTGTTTGAATGCAAAATACTACGTATTTGCGTATAAAATACCCTTCCAAATCAAGCCTTTTTTGTGAATTTAGAAAATTAAAGAAACATATCACTTACATCAGTATACACAGTGCAGCTTGACCCAAAAACAAATTAGTCAATATTCACTTACATTAGCTTTAAAAAGAACTAGAATATGTACAACTTTCCAAGGACCATGTAGACAAGTTTGCATCAGAGAAGTCTGCACATAACAGTTCAGTTTTTAGAGTTATCACAAAAACCACATAAACCTTTTCATTTGAGAATAGTACAAGGATGAAAACAAATTAATCAGGTAATATCCAATCAACTATTGAAGAATAGTCTATAGGATCTATCTCTTGTTCATGTGGGCCAAACTGATCAATTTTCCGGTACCGGGCTGCTCTGGCCCACTTTCCTTTTTTTTCCTCCTCCCGCACGCGCCGCCTCCATCCGCCGCGCGCATTCGCCACCTCCCGGGCTCCGGACAGCCGCCGCAACTCAGCCGACTACCCGCCGGTGCTTCTCCCCCATTCTCTGTCTCTCCCTCTCACTTCTCTAATCCATCTCTCCACCTACTTCACCACCGCTGCCGCCGGACTTCATCGCCAGCTCGTTGCCGGCATCCACGCCGCCCACTCCCGAGGCCGCCATTCTGAGATAGCCCAGCCAGGAACTGGAGGAGGGAGTTCTTCTCCTGCTAGGTGCAAGAACTGGTGGGAGAGGCCAAGGACAGCAGCAGCACAAGAGCAAGGCCAAGCGCGGAAAAAGGGTAGAGCTCCCCTTTCCTGGTTCTCCTGTAGCCGGTCTCTCGCGGAACGAGGTGTAGATTAAGAAGAAAGATGAGCGTTTGGTCTTTCCTACAAAGCAGAGGTAAACTAGTTGCGAACTCCAACGGCCCTGGGAAAAATCTTGGCAGCTGCGGAATCTGCTATTGGATTAGCCATTTTCGTTATTACTTTTCGAGTCCGAGGTCACATGTCTCTCTCGGCCTGGAGATGGTTCGATGGTTGGTGACTCTAAGCATTCATCCCTGTATGTCGTCGGGTACTGGCTTCCACCAGTCGGAGTTTCGCGCGTTTCAGATGGTGGTAAGGTGATGCACTGATGCCGCATAAGGAGCTCTTCCTCATTCAGTCATACTACCGTCATTGTCCAAGATTCCCCACCGTTGCACCCTAAGAAGGTTCATCTCCAACACAGCTGGCCGGTTGAGGGGCTGGGGGCAATTGCTCAGCATCAAAGAGAAAGAGCAATTCGTGTGGATCAGCAACAGAGAAAAAAACCGAGCAGGACCCTAGCTTTATTGCGATCCAAAACAGCCTGAAAGAAGAAAAATGGAAAAGGATGAAAATGCCTTTTTTCCAAATAAAGTAAGTGACAACGTTTGCCCGAAGATGTTGAACCATTAGCAAGAAGATACACACCTAGGGGTCTCTCTCCCCGCATGCGGCTCACGCCATTTGAGGTGGCCCAGCCCAGTGGCATGCGTATTGGCTTCTCCGAAATTCATTCTTCTAAACAGGGGTCTAGAGCCTCCTCTAGGGGGCATCATCTTGATCTTGAGAGAGGAGAACTTTCCTGTTCATCCTACGTAGGCTCCTCCTTTTCCTTCTTGGCAGACTTACTTTGTCCTGGCTAAGGTGCGTCCTTCCCGGTCCTCCTGTATCCTCCTTTAATTGGATTAAGGGATCCTCCAATTCCCGAGGACAAGAAGAAGGCTGTGTTTAGCATTTTCGTGCATGATCCCAATCGTAACGGGAAATCCATTGCTGTACTTCTTGCATGAGGAATGGAGTTGCTGGCTTGCTGCTGCATGGTTTCCTGACGAAACGTGGTTCTGACTGGATCGACTATGGCCCTGATCAGGAAAGAGCATGAGGAGGAAGAAGGATTTGATTCTGTATTGTTTGATTTCTTGCAGGCGTAGTCTCCACGAAGGGAAAAGAAAATTGGGTCGAGGATTATAAACTGTGGGCACACATCCACACTGGTAGTTTTGCACACTTGCCACATCAGCTTCCTGGTCCATACCATCACATTATGTTGAGGCCGCCTGCCATAATCTACAGAAAAAGTCCAACCCTTTCTACAAAAAGGGGAAAATTGGCTGCTTCTGTAGCCACACTTGATTATATGATTATTGAAATGTTATATGATGCATTTGTTTAATTACATGATGATCTGATAGTCTGATACGATATTATATTTCCACCTCCAACTTTGTATCCATTGAACCTAAACAAACAGCTGACAGCACAAGTGTCTTGGTATCGGCACTTGAATGGAAACTGTTTAATTTTTTTTTTCAGTGAGGAATCAAGGAAAAAAGACAATCTTTTCACTTGTTTATACCTTTTCCCATGCTTGCGAAACTTGATCATACATAATACTTAAAGGAAGAGGGGGAAAGGGAGATGAATTACTAAAATGTTTTCCTAGAAAGTATAAAAGGCTCCAAATGGCAATCTGTTAGGATCTGTACAAAACAACTATGAGATTACTCAGAAGAGGTAGTTCTAGTGAAAACTACACCAACTCTATCAATTGAAAGTACAAGATTGTCTATCATGTCTAACTGCATTCTATATTGACTGTGTTTTGTTTCTGCTGGTCAGCATCTATGCTGTCCAAGCAGGAGACTACTTCATTGATAGTTGGCCTCATGAAAGGATCACGGTTGACACACTTGCAAGCAGCTTCAAGAACCTTCAACATTTGCTCCTCGTGTCCTGTGCCTCGTAGTTTTGGATCGAGGACCTCAATCTCCTTTCTCTCAGATCTCATCTCCAGCACCCATGGAACAAGTTCTTTCGATGTTGACAGGACTGGAACAGGGCGCCTTCCTGCGAGAAGCTCCAGCAAGACCACTCCGAAACTGTACATATCACCTCTCAACGTAGCAACCCATGCTTGCCCATACTCAGGGGGAATGTAACCCAGAGTGCCAACTAGCTCAGTTGTGACATGAGTTTTGTTGGGAAGGATCAATCTGGAGAGCCCAAAATCTGCAACATAAGCTTTGAATTCTTTGTCCAGCAGGATGTTGCTGGGCTTGATGTCACGGTGGACGATATGAGGCTTGCAGACATCATGGATGTGAGAAAGACCTCGGCTTGCTCCTTGTGCTATCTTGAGCCGTGTCGGCCAGTCGAGATATGAGCTAGCATCATCATCCCTGTTGTGAAGCCAATCGTCCAGGCTGCC
The DNA here is from genome assembly GCA_036346375.1 of Guadua angustifolia. Lineage (NCBI taxonomy): Eukaryota > Viridiplantae > Streptophyta > Magnoliopsida > Poales > Poaceae > Guadua > Guadua angustifolia. The sequence goes on from CM070503.1 coordinate 27,066,972, forward strand.
ATTCTCCATGTAAGAATATATGAGAAGCCTTGATTTTCCCTGGACGCAGTATCCCCACAATGGTACAAGGTTCTCATGCTGCGCCATTGAGAGTGCTTCAACCTCTGCCATGAACTCCCTTTCCACGAGGCACATTTCACCGTTGAGCTTCTTGATGGCGAGCTTCGAACCGTTATGTAGCTCAGCCTTGTATACCAGTCCATAACCTCCGCACCCAATGATGTTCTCCTTGTCGAAGTTATTCGTAGCTTTCAAAATGTCGGTGAATGTGAACTTGTTTTCTTCTCCCTTGCCTTGTGGCATCACCACCAATGTTTGTTCTGAACTGGAGTTGGATGAAGTTGCTTCAACGGCTCTGTTATTCTCTCTTCTGATATTGGCTACAAAATTCTTTACCCTGATCGAGACAAGGAGACGCCCCAGCAACAAAAAAATGGCTATCCCTCCAAAGAACACACCGAGTGCAGTTGCAAAAATGACCTTCTTATTTCGTCGCTTTATGGAGATGGTAGGTGCTTCAGCTTTAGCTGAACCACATTTGTGTACGAGCATAGGGCCACACAGCTTCGGGTTCCCATCGAAGCTAGAATTCTGAAATGTGTTAAACTGGCCTCCAGATGGAATAGGCCCTTCTAGGTCATTGTTAGAAATGTTGAATTTGGAAAGGAAGTGCAGGGTGTTCAATGCAGCTGGTATTGCACCTGTGAGATCGTTGTTGGACAAGTCTAGCACCTGGAGGTCTATCAGGTTGCATATCGGTTGTGGTATCTGTCCGGATAAGTTGTTGAAACTGAGATTGAGTGACAAGAGCATTTTCATTTGGCCAATCTCCTGGGGAATCGTACCTGTGAGGTTGTTCCTGGCTAGATTCAACATTGTTGGGAAAGCACTAAACCAGCCGTATTGAAGTGATGGACCTGAATAAACAGGCAGATCAAGGATCCCTGGGTCCAAATGTGGTGTAGTATTCTTTGATATCAGCATTGGCATCTCCATCAAAGCTGTTGGAATGCCCCCTGTAAGCACATTGTTTGATACATCTAGATAGAAGAGGTAATTGAGTGTGCTCATCCAGACTGGTATTGATCCAGTGAGTCGGTTACCAGATAAATCTAACATCTCCAAATTAGTGAGCCTTGATAGCCAAACAGGTATTTTGCCTGACAATGGGCAATCACTTATGGTCAGCAACTGAAGATTTTGAAAACCATCAATAGTTTCATCCTCTGGCATGGCGTCGCCCTTGAAGTTCTCCCCAATAAGTAGAATTGTCAGGTTCCTGGAGCTCTTGAGGATCTGAAGTGCATTTGTGATATTTGTGAAAGCATTTCCAGCAAGTGAAAGGAAGGTGAGGGACTTCAGATTGCCTATTCTTGGCGAGAGCTGGCCATCGAACTTGTTGTAAGATAGCCGCAATGCAGTCAGGTTGCTACAAGAGTAGATGCTTTCTGGAATTTTGCCATTGAAGTTGTTGTACAAAAGATCTAAAGTTTTTAGATTTGGCAGATTGGAGAAGTTGACCTTGGTAAGCTCTCCCCAGAAGTTGTTGCTCTTGAGGTCGATGGTTACGAGATTTATGCAGTTGCCCAGAGTTGATGGCAGCTCCCCAGACATGTTATTGTGGTCCAAATGGAGCTGCTCCAATTTCTTGAGCTGACCAATAGAATTTGGGATATTTCCTTTGAGCATATTCCCTCCAAGATCAAGGATAGCCAAACTACTGAGTTTGATTATATGTGCGGCGGCAAGTGTACCTTGTAATCCATTGTTCGGAAAAGAGAGGTCTTCCAATGAGGTAGCGTTATAGAGTTCATCCGGGATCATTCCACTGAGTTTGTTGTGACCAGCCTTGAGCACTCTCAGCCTGGAACAATTACCAAGACCAGCAGGGATGTTCCCACTGAATTTGTTGTAACAGAGGTCGAGCATGTAGAACGATGGGGCGCTGATGCAGAAGGAAGTCGGTATGTACCCAGTAAAGCTGTTATTGCTGGCATTGAGTGCAACCAGGTTCTTCATCACCTCCCATCTGGATGGAAACTGTCCTTTGAACAAGTTGCTTGATATGTTCAACACCCGCAGCGTCTGGACAGGGTTTGATGATGATATCTCATGCAGTTCTCCATTGAGGCTGTTAAAGCTGACGTCAAGGACAGTGATGCTTCTTGATGACACCAGTTCCAATGGTAGGCTACCGTAGAGTGAATTGTGTGACAGGTTCAGAAAGAACAGACCGGTGAGGTTTCCAAGGGATGGTAAGATGTGCCCCTCAAGGCCCTTAGATGCAAGCGAGACATTGGTGACCGTACCGTCTGTGCCACAGGTGATCCCTTCCCACCTGCAGCAGGCTGTGCCCCTCTGCCATGACGATCTGAGTCCACCATCCTGCGAAAGCCCTGCAAGGAACTGGAGGAGGGAGTTGCTCTCATGCTCTGAGCAGGAACTTGTGGCAGAGGCCAAGGAAAGCAACAGCACAAGAGCAAGGCTAAGGGAAGGTATGTGCAATTTGTTGGTGTATGTCTTGCATGAAAAATGGAGTGGCTGCATGGTTTTCCGATGAAGCTAGCATGGAAACCACATGCATAATCTGTGTCCTGACTAGATAAGGCACCAATGATCTAATCGAGAAAGAGCATGAGGGGAGAGAGAGAAGCTGCTCTTGCTTCCATTTTGTTTTGTCCCTTAGTAATCGTAGCAACCACAAAGAAAAATGGGTCAAAGATTAGATGCTATAGGTACATCCTTATTAGGATTGGATTTTACATAGTTGCCACAGCAGTTTCTTAGTTCACACTTGACGTTTCATTAATGGCTGGCTGCTATATAATAATCTACTGAGAAGTCCAAGCTTCCAACCTTCCTCAGCCCTGATCGTACAAAATATTTGCTCATGTAGTCATCCTTGATTCAATCCTTATTGAATTGTTACAGCATGTCTTAATTTGCTTGATCTGACATCACTTCTCTTACCGGCTTCACGATAACATACCTATCCTTTTGCCAGTAATACTGACAAAACTTCATAGAAAAAAAAAATCACTTCTTGTTCTTGATGCATCCCTTTTGTTGAACAGGAAAAGGCGTGTATCAGCGAAAGAAACAACTACTGGAGATTTGCAAGATTCAATCGGGCGACAGTACATGGTGGGCATCATTCCAAAAGGCACATATAGTCTAGATCAATCATCGTCGTCGCGGTTAATGGCTTAATGTGTGTACATGGTTTGGAGAACGGCAAGGCACAAATGGAGGGCAAGAAGGGCAGTTTGCTTTCTTAATGGACGGGGTGGGTGGATGATCTGGTGGTGCTTTCTTCGATCTTCTTCCTGACCCCAGGCGTTTACTTTCTGTTAGCATGCGTGCTTTGGCTGATGTATGCGTTTGCAGTTGTTTTCCGTTCTCCCGGCTCCACTGCTGCTACCATGGACTATGACTCTCTGTCATCTGAATTCGGAAATGCTTGAATAAAACTAGGCAGCGTGTGAAGGTTCGCAGTGGCACTGTGGCTGGCTGATTGATCACTTGCGAGTTGAGAGCTGATGCCTGTGTAACAGCGGACATGGTCTGTAGAATGGATTCAGGTCGCGATGCAGGGCTTGATAGTTTAGTTGAACAGTTGGTGCTAAGCATCGCATTTGTTTAGATTAGATTGTTTTTATGCTATTTAGTGAGTGTAGTTGCACATTAATTATCTCCTCTTTTTTTTGCGGGGAAATTTCTTTCCAGCTACTGTACCATGTATGTATATGAGTAAAGTTCTGTCATGGGTCAGTGCAGTAGGTGGCTAATATATCTCCTCTTGATTGAGAAACCGGAGTGGCTCAGTATTATTAAGATTCTCAGAAATTGCACAGTTGGCATCCAAGAAAATGAACAAAAGAAAATGCAGAGTTCTCGATGTAAGTTTCTTGAAATTAATAAAGTTCTTCCTTTATCAAAAAAGAAAATGCAGAGTTGGCATTTCTGCCGCTCAGACGCGTGCCTTCTTACTACACTATTATCAGGTACAAGGCCAATTGGAGAAAGACTTGTGAGGGGAGTAATAGCAAGAAGACACGAGAGGAAGGACACAAGAAGTCACCAATCGATTGTTAGTCTGACTGGCATGATATCTAGACGTTTGCCTTGTTTTATCATCCACAGTTGGAGTACTGCTATAATTTGAAGATGACTATCATAACCAAATGAAGCATTAGAGAGAGAGAGAGAGAGAGAGAGAGAGAGAGAGAAACGATGTTACGGAAGAGCTCGGCGTGTCCGCGTGGGCTCTGCAGCTGGTGCAGCGTGCACGGGACGGGAGCAGAGAAAACGGAAATCCTAGCTTACTGACGTCCTCACCGAGCTTGTCGTGCGCTCACGCTCCGAACAAGGACACGCGTCTGCTTTTCAGTCCCTATCGCCATAGCTACTATCACGAGCGGACCGACCGGGAGGAATCCGTTTGGCTTTCTTTTTGATTTGGTTTCGAATCCGGTTGCTTTTCTCTCTCCTTTTCTTTTTCTTCTTTTGTTCCCTGTGTATTCTCTTCGGTCTGTTTTTTGGATTTTTTTATTTAAAAGTTTTCGACTTGGAACTTTCTGCTTTGAATTTTTTGATTTAAAATTTTCAAGTTGAATTTTAAATTAAAACCTTTCGGACCAAATGTTTTTGAATTAAAAACTTTTCGAACCCAAAATTTTTTAATTCAAAGTTTTTAGGGAAAGGTGGAGGTAGACGGAGAAGGATGACATGTAGATTTGTTAGTTCGAAGTAATACCCAAAAATCGTTTCCAAGTCAAACGAATGAATTGCAGAACGCCGTGCACCTTGAGACTTCTTATCATGGTCCGACGTATAGCGCGGTCTTGTGCAGTTGTTCAGGGTTAATACAGAAAACGTGCAGCGACTGGCTGACCTCGTTAGCGCCCCACCCAAATCTTATTCTTGTTTATTGTACAGCCACACCTCGCGTTTCACACTGACCACTTGCGAATAAAAAACGGTGGCGAGACCGCAAGACTCGGGCGATGAATCGATGATTCAGATCGTTACTGGCTTATTGCAGGGAAAGAAAAGGGAGGCTTCGCTCCTAGTTTCGATTAGATTGAAATATTTAAAGATATTCTACTAGGATACTATTTGAGTATTTGTCATCTTCTTCATTCATCCCCACCATCTCCCCTTCCCTCTTCCCTACCGATTAATCTCTCAAATTAGCAAATTCTAATTTTTAAATTTTTACACAGGAAGATTAACCTTGTAAAAAATTCAACTCGAAAAAACTTTGACTAGGCAAAATTTCAACTCCGGAAATTTTCAACTCGGAAAAATTCGAATCACTCGAAATATTTTGAATCAGAAAGTTTTCAACTTAGGAAATTTCAATTCGTCAATTTTCAACTCAGGAAAATTCAAATTGGGAAATTTCAACTCATGAAATTTGAAATAAGAAAAATTTCAAGTGGGGAAATTTAAAAAACTTTGGGTTCCACAACTTTCAATTCAAAGTTTTTTTGTTCAAACAATATCAGTTCTAAAAAATTTGGCTCAAAACTTTTGATTTGAAAAGTTGTTGTTTCGAACTCAAAAAACTTTTCATTAAAAAAATGATAAAAAACTTTCAAAAATGGTTAAAAAATACTTCTTATTCAATAACTTAGGGGAAAATTGAAAACATAAACATTTTTTAGTTTGAGTGGATGGTAATTAGGGGAGGAAAGTAGGATGAAGGGGATGTCGCTAAGTGTTGTGCCGAGAGAGACTTTGAGGAGAAGGGAAGTTGGGGCGGAATCGATACGGTATTGAATATTGTTTGTCGAATATCGTGTGAAAATAAATATTGCATATGGCATATATATAACAATGATTAATCAATTATATGAGTTCAACATGCAATACAACTATTGCAATTTAACATGTTATTTTACTAGATAGTCCAACAAAGTTGCAAAAGTACCAAATATTCCTTTATGTTTTGAAAAAAAACTACTACGTAGCCAAGTGGAAATATATTCTTGCATGTCAAGCTTTGATGGCAGCATGTAGCATTCTAGAATTTTTTCTTTAAAATTAATAATAATAAATTAAATTTAAAATATTATTGGCTTTTGTGAATTTTCAAATAATAATTCACTTTTTGGGATTTTCTAAAATTATTTATGATTTTTAGTATTTTCTATGAATTTATAGATTTAAAAATGGTTTTCCTAATTTCAAAAATTAAAAATTAATTTCTATGTAAAAATAGTAACCAAATTTTAGTTGGAAATAATTTTATGAAATTCAAAATGTCTTAGGGAATTTCTGTGAATTTTTTTCCAAATTTTCTTAAAAGGCTTTTTGAATTTTAGCAATTATCTAAATATTTATTATTATATTGGAAATAGTTTTAGTAAGTTGAAAATGCCATATTTCAATTCTCTGAAATTTTCGAGAATTGTTAGGACTATTTTAGTATTTTTTTAGTATTAAAAAGAATTTTGAGCATTTGGTTGGGCTAATTGGTTGGACAAAATTGAAGCTGCTTGAATATAGGATGTAAATATCCAAACTCGAATATCCGAATAGAGTTATTCGAAATTATCTGATAATATAATTGGAATATTCCGATTTGACGGATAGTAATTGTCGGCAATTCGGGACAGGGGGTCCTTCACCGAGCTTACTTGTCGAATGAGGATCAACTTTGCCCCTTTCCGCAAGGGTCGTGCGTCCGAGGCGTCTTGAAACTACTGGTCGAGGCAAGCGGGACAACCGGGAACTTCGGGGGCGTTTTTACTGTTCGGCCCTCTCGGGGAGATAATAACCCTACGTCCGGTGATTGCACTAGTATCTGAAATCGGTTACAAAGCACTTGCGGGGCCCGATTAATGCTAAGGGCTCCGTGAGCAAGCGGGTGTGCAAGTATGGGTGTAATCTGAAGGTCCAACCCTAATACATTGTGCGGGGTATTTATAGGAATTCTGAGAGACAAGTCGATAATTACAGGCGTTCTCTTGTAGGGGCGTGGGCGGTCGATGTATGCCGCCGCCACGGCACCACGGGACGTGGAGTGCGATGTATGAACCAAGTCGGCGCAGCAGTGGCAGGCAGTAGTCCCCGGGGCGATCCTCGAGCCGCGCGGCATTTAATGCCACGTCGCCTTGTCGCGGGCCCCGGCTTGGCTCGCTTCGGGCGGGTGGCTCGTGAGCCGGGCGTGGTCGAAGGTCGGCCCGCAGCGTCATCCGGGCAAGAGCATGGTCGGCTTGGTCCCGAGCTTGGATGGTCGTACCGGTACAGTGTAGCCAATCCCCGACAGTAATCTTCTGAATCCGAAACAAATTATCTGAAATCGATACCGAATCTGACAACTATTCGAATTCGATTCAGTCGGTCGGTCGGTATATATCTAATCCGATTGCACTCCTAAACCTAGGGTTTATCCATGGTTGACAACCTATGAGTTGATGACTCACTTCTCCGTACGCGATGTGTAACGAGATGATCCAGTTACGAGGTCGTTCGTCGGCCATGCTAACCTTACATGCATTCGCTGTTTTTCATGTTCAATCTGTTTGCAAACAGCGCTCAAAGCCGGCACGGCGCCTTCATTGCGCCCACACGCGCACACCCATCTGGATCGACACCGGCCAGCACGCTGCCACTAGCAGCTGCACGCGCATTGCTATCCACGCCACCGTTGCCTCTCGAATGTCAGTGCATCGCTGCGCCCGTATACGCACCCCCCGGCAGCACATCACCGTTGCACACCTGCATATCGTCGCCGAACGGTTTTTTTTTAAAATAATACATTTTTTATTCAGAATTTCAAAAATATACCACGGAAAATTTTTTACGAAATATACCACATCATCTAGCTAAATTTTAAAATAACCCCACCAAAGGCCCGTCACCCCAACCTCTGTCGCTGATGAAATGACGACAGAGGCTAATTCAACCCCTAAGTGGCCACGATTTACGGTTTCGTGGCCGTGTGTGCCTCTGTCGCCATTTCATCGGGCGACAGACGTCAATTTAGCCCCTGTCGCTATTTCATTGGGCGGCGGAGAGTGATGTGGCCTCACAGCCGTTTATTTTTGCAAGCCCCCGTCACCCATCCAACAAAGACATGGGTATATTTCTATAATTTTTCCGTGGTATATTTTAAAATTCTGAATAAAAAATGTATTATTTTTAAAAAAAATTCTCGCCGAACGTCATGTGCGCCTATGTCCCCCGCTCGCTCGTACGCGCATGCGTCACCCACAAGTAGGATACAAATTTCTACGGAATTTAGTGACCACGAAATCCAAATTACCAGCCGAACAAAAAAACTTAAAATTACTACAGTGATTTCTCTCTTTTTTGGCAAAATGTTGCCCAAATCAACTGAAATTTTATGATTTTTTACCAGGTTTTAAGCTTTTATAGCCGGATTTGGTCTAATAACCCTTAAGAAAGTCATCTTCTATGAAAATTTGTTGAAAAACCAAAATTTTAATATACTTTAAAATTTTGACAGAAACACTACGGATTCTTATAAAATTGTAAAAGCTTGATAATGATGTAAAAAATTTATAGTACTATATTTAGTAGTGTAGGATCATAAAAAATTTCAAAATAATTGAACTTTATTTGTTATCTTTAAAAATCAAAAACATAATAAACATAATTGGGACAAGAACTTGTCGAATTTTATAAATTTTCTCGAGTGTAATCATGATTCATAATTTTTATAAGAGCTTAAAATTTTCCTCAATACCATTATATAAATTTTTAAAAATAATAAAACTTTTTTGGTCAATCAAATCTATGTAAGCATTGAATTTCGTTTGTTATATTTCAAAAATCAAAAATAGAAAGAACATAAATGGTATTGTGCCTTGTAAGAATTTTTTTAAATTCACTGGTGTATGATCATGATTTAAAATTTTTATGAAATCTAAATAATTTCCTTATAAACCTTCTGTAAAATTTTTAGAAATTTTAAACCTTTTTTGATTACTAAAGCAAATCTATGTATTGACTGTCAGGCTTTTTACCAAGATGTAGCCTATCAAAATTCTTAAAAATTATTTATGAATTATCATCATTTAAAAATTTTATAAAAACATTAATTATACATCAAAACCATCCACAAAATTTTTCAAAATTTTCTAACACGGTTTCGACTATTTTTCATTTTGTTCACATTTGTCGGTAAGGCTTTTAACAGGACTGTAGCACTTTCCGAATTTTTAAAAATTTATTAAGCTTGATCACCGTATAAAAAATTTATGGAAATATTATTAATGCATCAAACTCATGTAAAAGTTTTTAAAAAAATTATAACATGGTTTGTACCATTTTTCATTCGGTTCAAATTTGCCGGTGAGCGTTTTATTAGGACAGTAGCAATGTTCGAATTTTTAAAAATTCCTCAAACTTGATAATCATCTGAATTTTTTATCAAAATATCACTGATGTGTAAGGAACCTTCAAAAAAATTAAAAAAAATTTAACATCATTTGAACTATTTTTCATTCAGTTTAATTTTGCCAAGATTTCACCAATTTTTGGCAAAATTTCAGAAATTTTGGTTCAAAAAATTCCATATTTGAAAATTTGAATTTCAACCAGATTTCATCCAAAATAATGAGATTTCACTAAAATTTCAGATTTCGATCCTAAGCACCGAACCAAAACTGACCCACATCGAAAATCAGATCGAATAAGAAATTGGCCCGATTTGGAGATTTTATAAAAAAAACCCTGAAGTTTTGGTAATTATGGCAGTTCTTTAAAATAAGGAAGTTTGCATAAAACCCCCCTTGGACTTTTGGGGAGAACTTTGGATTTTTTTAATGTATTCTTACAGAGAAACCCTCTGTTAATCCAGATTTTGCACCAGAACATTAAAATCTATGGTTCTTTTATAACTTAGAACCTAGTGTTTAGATTAATTACTTTAAATATGTGTTTAATTTCTAAAATAACCATGAATAATCCTTAAAAACTTGGTTTTTAGGCATATGAGCTTCCATAAATTTGTGAAAAAATAGACTTAGTACATATTTGGAAGCATCATATTTTTATGGTTCTTTTCCTAATATTGTGTGCTTGGGCATTTATTTGTGGGGTTTTTGTAGTTCAAAAATTGCTAAAATACACAATTAATTGCTCCCGGATACATGCTTCTGAGTGTTTTCAGGCGCGAGGTCATGGGCAATCTAGGGAGTGAGGTCCCATGTATAAAGATAATGCTAGAAAAATTATGGGAAATTAAGAAAAATATGTACTGAATAAATTAAACCAATCTTTACTATTTTGCTCTCATTTTATGCATGTAAAGTATTTTACCAACAGTAAACAAGTAGAAAATTGCATGAAATATATTGATTTGGTTTGACATCACTAAGAGGATTTTTTTTTGCCTACCTTGTATGGCAGCAATCACCTTACTTGGTATTGAACATTAGGATTAACCTCCCCCATCTCTTAGCCAGCTATTAACATGTATGTTAATGGCATAGATATATATTCTCTTGTAGAGAAGGCGAAGGTATATACTACCTGAAGAGTGAATATTTGACTTGAGAGGGATCCTCTAGCACCATGGCATTTCAAGAAGGAACACTACAGCCAACGAAAGCCAATTGTGCTCATGTAGGCAAAATGTGACCAAATCCAAATTGCGCTTTTATGACAAGAAGTTTGTATTAGAGTATAATTCTATCATGCATCATATTGTCTCTCAATTAAGACTATGTAACTATGGATTTACTATAACTAACTTGATTGACAAGGCCATGTCCACCTTCCACCCTAAAAAAGGGGAGGTATATAGAGATTTATAGTAGTCTCGTTGTTACCATAACTATGATTAGATTTCACTTATCTACATGAGTTGCATTATTAGTTTAGATATAGTTCATGTAGAACTTGGTTATGCACATGTTGTAGTGCAAGTTCTTATCTTTTGCTTAAGATTGGAAACTTTTGCAATACATTAATGTATTTTCCTAGAAAATAGGGCAATTTGCTAAAATGGTAGATTTTACCTGCTGTATAAGATTTCTTACCTTACGTATCCTGCTCTCTACTAGTAGCACATCTTATCTGTAGTACATGTCTGCTTTTCTCTTACCTATAGTAAAATCCTTAAATCTTGCATGAAATAAAATTGTGAATCATACGTTTGACATTGTAAATAATATATTTCCTTGCCTATTAGAAATAATTATTGAAAACATACTCTTGATATCCACTAAGCCTCATTTAACCATGTGGGTTATTTATCCACTAGTTCTTTTGTGTGCAATGATGTCTATGTAAGCGTCTAGACTCCTAATTTTAGTGATGTATGTGTTTTGGTTATTAATAACATTTGATTGTTAAGACTAAAAATGTTTAAATGTTTTAAAATGAGTTAGTGCTTGAATTTAGCACAATGATGTTCTTGGTATTCATAGATCCCTGAAAAGTGATAATTGATGGCAAAGCATGAAGATAAGGGATATTGTATTTATAAAAAAAATTCAAGGTGTTAAGGATGGTTCATTGTAGTGTTAGGTCTTTATTTTGCTTTGATCGTACTATTAAAGGTGGTCTAGACTAGTAGGATGAGTTTGGTTAGGTTGGGTAGCTAGTGATGATACACATTAGGCTTATCTAGCTCATTCATAGGCAAGGGAAGACACTGAAAAGTTAAAGTTTCAATGAAATCAAAATTGATATTGGCTTAGTTTGAAAATTTTCAATGCATCTCAAATGATCATATAGCTATCGAACAAGGAAAGGATCATTGGAGCCAAATATAATATTTTTCAATGTGTTGAAAAAATTACACATTCCAAATGATCCTATAACTAGCGAATAAGAGAATCATTGGAGCCAAAGGTAGTATTTTTCAATGTGTTGAAAAATTACACATTCTAGATGATGATATAACTAGCGAATAAGAGAGAGAATCATTGGAGTCGAAGGTAGCATTTTTCAATGTGTTGAAAAATTACACATTCTAGATGATCCTATAACTAGCGAACAAGAGAGAGAATCATTGGAGTCAAAGATAGTATTTTTCAATGTATTGAAAAATTACATATTCCGGATGATTCTAAAGCTACTAGAGAAGGAAGCAGACCATTGGAGTCAAAGGTGATGATTTTCAAGGTATTATACATCTTACGGATGATCTTATAGCTAAGGGACAAGCAAGCATATAGTGAGACAAAGAGTTGGTTTTTGGTATGGGCTGAAATTTTTGTACATTTTAATAATCCAGATAGAGTGAATCATCCAGATGTAAGGATGATCCGAAAGCTACTAAATGGTATTTTAGGCCTATAACGACTAGTTTTTCGATCGTTGGACTTCAAACTTTCAGATGATCCGAAGGGCTCCGGATGATCCGAAATGTATTGATTTTCTTAGGAAAGTGAGAGCAATAGCTACTTTCTTCAAAGGAACTATAAATACTTGGTATGGACATCTTTGTGAGGTCTCTTGGCTATTCTATAGGTTCTTCTCATACCAATGGAAAAGTAAGAGTGCTCAAGAGCATATTTTAATATATTTGAGAGGTAGCATAGGCCCTTAGTGTACATCACTCTAGTTGCTTGACCTCTCTAGGTTCAAGTGGTTTAGGCGTGTTATCTTTGGAGATCAGCGTCTCCTAGATAGCTTCGAGGTGTGGTTCTAAGTGACCTTTCAAGGAGGAGCTTATGGAAAGTCACCAAGAGTTTTGTGAAGGTTCAGAGTCCACCTATTTAGAGCAGAGAAGGACTACCACAAGTAGATGGCTTGATTCCTTGCACGGTTTCAAGTCGGAGTGATACTCTTGCGAGAGTACTCCAATGAGGAGTAGAGGAGATCGCCTGATCTCTGATAATTTGGTAAAAATTGGTTGTGCTCCTTATCTCTTTTATGTTTCTATATTTATTTGCATGTCTTATAATTCCTAGGGACTAGATTTGTGTAGGATTGAAACTTAGGTTGCAAAACATTACTAGATTTGTGTAGGAGTTGTTTTGCCAATATTAGAAACAATAGTCACGTAAATTGGGTTAGAAAGTGTTAAGTTTTTAATTTGGCCATCAACAAAAAGAATCTCAATCCCCCCTCTCTGTCCTCGAGCATCCTAGCTATCCACTTTGGGGGTGTTTGGTACAACTTCAGCTCAGCTCCATCAAAATCGAGTTAGTGGAGCATGGTATTCCTAACTCTAGATATTTATGAAGCTGTAGGTACATTAAGAGTGTTTAGGTGGGTCATCTATTTACATTTTAGACTAAAAATATAAACTTAATTCACTTTATTTTAGCCTATAAGCTCTAGACCTAAGGTGGAGCTGGAATCTAGAGTTTTGCCTAACAGGGTAGCTTAGTAGGCAATAGAGGAGCTGGATCTCCCAGCAACACATGAACAAATGGAATTTATTTGCCATGTATCGATCTCTGAAGAATCGTTTCGACTAATAAAATAGTATAATCCTTGAACCAAATAACTTACGTCCTCACGCTTGAAGCCCATATAATCCCACCCATTACCACGTTATTTCTTATCGGCGAGGCTACATTGTCGCAAGTGCCCATCAAGTAACTGGAGGGAGCTCTTCTCCCTCTCGTTGCGTGAGCTATCCAAGCAGAACAGCAGTACAACAGGAAGTCCAAAGGATGGCATGACCAGTTTGCTGTTTCGTCATGTTGCTGCGTGGAGAATGGGGTGTTGGCCGCATGGCTTTTCTCACGAAAGTATCATGAATTGGTAAAGTTCCCATTACCAGGCGGTGTAATGCTAGAACACAAATCTGGAAAGCCGCATAATTAGGAGAAATACTTGTCCATTGTTTGTACCTTTGTCACTGCGTCTGTACATGGTAGTAAGGCGCAATGAAGGAAAAGTGGCAAGAAAGGGATAGAGACGCCCCCTGTTGACTGAAACGTGTGTTTGATTGCTTGTACAAGTGGCACATAAATGAGATGGTTTTAAAAAAGTCATTCATATATTTGGCTGCTTGAATGAAACTACTTTATCTTGGATGGTAAGATACATATTTAAAGAATATTTTTTATAGATACTAAACCATTCTATTCACTAAAATAATATAATTAAATGATACAAGACCATCTTATCTTAGGCCCTATTTGGCAACTTTGTTTCTCCTAGAATCCTAGGACTCAACGTTTCATTTTTAACACAATCGGCTAGCAACCCGTTGATTCGATTCTACTGAGAATCCGGAACCGTTAAATCATTTATTCAACTTTATCCTATCAACCAAACACACTGCCCCATTGATGTACTGTATTAAACATTGAAGTTTGACATGGGTAGCTTTTCATTGCCACGATGGAAAGATGGCAACGTGATAATAACGTCCATAATTGGTTGGTACCTGTTTTCGGCTTGTTATCATTGAAAGAGTTCAAGAATTGGAAACGTTCAAAAAAGAAAAGCTCAAGCATTAGAACGTACAGAACGTTAATTACAATTTCTAAAAAAACGATAATGACACGCACATTCTCCTGTGAGGTGCATTCAGCTGGGTCTAGCTTTTAGCATATCAATATCATTCCAAAAATTCATTCTTCACCTTTTAGCATATCAATATCATTGAGCATATCAGCTTTCCGAAAAGACTGATTCGAGCCATGATGGTCAAGCCAGAAGGTAGTTCCAGTCTTCCAGAACGTACTTCTACAAATATCATCATCTTTTTTAGAAGAAAACCATTGTATCTTTTTTTTAGCAGAACTGCGATCATGTCATCATTGCAAGATCTAGAGTTTTCAGCGAGGATGAGAAAGAAATCAAGCGCATTCATGGACTTAAGGATTTGATAGTAACTAATTGTCCGTTTAGAATCTTCAATGAAAAATTTGTTACTTATGCACTTTATTCATGAGTTACTAATTTATATCTGAGGATCTCTGTAAACAAAAAAAAAGGAACAATCGCCATTGTGATCTGTACTCCTGAGGTAAATGCTTCAAAAGTATCTGTACACAAATTTAAATTTAGTGTCCTTGGTTAAACCCTTAGAATGTAACCGACCATGTCGATTTTGTTAATTAATTGCTATTTTGGTAGTTACGGCCTCTATTTGCTGCCCAATTGCAGCCAATTTGTGTGCTGAAAAGTTAAGTTTGTTATGGATTTTGCCTTGCTGTTCTCCACGCTTCAAATTTGCTATGCTTTGTGTTGGGCCTGGAGATATAGCTAGTGTTGCTTATTACGTTTGGTCTTGTTTACTCGTTGAGCTAGAAGTTTAACAAGATTTAACTGTGTAGTGCGTGCTGTAGTTGTTCAGCAAGCAAGCAGTATGGCAACTTGGAGTGAGACTAAACAAATCGAGTAACCATAAAAGTAAAGTAAAAGCTGAAGTTAAAATTACAGAGAATTCCAACAAGATTGAGTTATTGACTGCTTCAGTTCAAGTAGTCTTGCATAGTTACACATTACATCTGAACCAACCCAAGTCGATAGGGCAAGTTGAGTGGAAATCAGGAGATTCACATTTTTGGTCCAGTTTAATAAAGGTAAAACAAGAATTTCTTTGTTTTGGCACCTTCAAGATTAACAATGGATCACAGGTGAGGTTCTGGGAGGATATCTGGCTAGGTAGTTCCCCACTTAAAGATCAATATCCTGGCTTATATCGTATTGTTAGAAGGAAGTTTATGACTATTGTTGAAGTTTTATCAACACCACAACCAAACATTTCATGGAGAAGGGTATTGATTGGACCAAAGTTAGTGGCGTGGAATGATTTACTTTCACGTATCGTTAACATTCATTTAACGCAGTCTGATGATGAGTTTTATTGGAATTTGTGTCACAATGGTCTATATTCTGTGAAATCCTTTTACCTCGCATTGATTAAACGCGCTGCCCCAATTTCATATAAACGGCTATAGAAACTTAAAGTTCCACTAAAAATCAAAGTATTTATGTGGTACCTTAGAAGGGGGGTGATTCTAACTAAAGACAATCTAGCGAAGCGAAATTGGCAAGGATGCAGGACATGTTGCTTTTATCAAGAACCTGAGACAATTAGGCATCTGTTTTTTGATTGCCGTTTTGCACACACAATCTGGACTTTTATATATTTGGCCTCCAAAATATCTAGTCCTGTAAGCATTGATAATATGTTTGGAAGTTGGTTAAGGGGTTTTGGTACAAATGTTAGAAACCTCGCTCTTCTTGGTCTTTCTTCAAGGTCGGTCTATATGGTTATGCAGAATGATTGTGTTTTTCGAAGAAAACCAACCTTTCTCCTTTACACCACAGAACTCAAATTATTTACGTACCAAAACTATTTACGTCGGCTTCTCAAAGCCCACGTGAATACGCCTCTATTTACGCCGGCTTAGTTATGCCGACGAATAGATATATATTTACGCCGGCTTTGTGAAGCCCACGTAATTAGTTTATTTACGCCACCATGAAGGATATTTACGCCGCTTGAGCCCACGAACCAACTTGACCCACCCCGCCAAAAAAATCCCCAAATCACCTCACAAGCCATGGTACAAATCCCAAACCCACTTCCCATCCGCCATCCATTTTCATCCGACGGTCTCTCCCTCCCAATCGGCCACTCTCCTCCCACCTCCCAATCGCCACTCTTCTCTCCCAATCGCCACCCTGGACCGTGAGGGCATGAGGCCGTCGCCGCTGTGGTGAGAGCTCGAGACGCCGAGTGACCCCATCTCCCAATCTCTTGCGTTGCCGCCGACAGCGCCTCACCACCGCCGATCGCTCTTCATCGGCTCCGCTTCGCACGCCGCCGCTGCCGCCTTCTCTGCCTGCTCGTTTGCCCGCCGCCCGCCCTTCCTCCACTTCATCGCGGGCCGGCCGCCTCCTCGCCCCTCCAGAGCGCCCCGCCGCCTCGTGTCATGCGGCCGCCACCACAACCTCTAGGATTTTGCCCGAGTCCTCGCATGCCCTCCAGAGTCGCCCACCTCGCAAGGCCGCCGGCTGTCACACACCGCCGCCACCGCCAGATTTCCCACCAGTATCTGCTTTGGCGCTGAAATTTCGCTCAAGCTTTATTTCCAAATTGGTGGATGGATAAGTGTTATGTTGATATCGTGATTCAGCTTATCTAGTATGAGTTTAGGTCTATGTTTTGAGGTCGTGAGCTTGGGATATGTTCTCGCTGCTTTGAGTTTTCTGCTCCGTGAGGTATGCCGCAAGGGTGATGGTGTGAGCTACGCCAATTTTTCAAATTATGTGTTTTTTGGTGATCCAAATTTCTGTTGGTGTTGTTGCCAGTGATAGTTACGTAATTTAGAGTTGTGTTCAGCTTTCCTGGGACAATAGTTTTTTGTTTGGGTGGTGTTGCCGATAATCGCTGCATGAATCGAACTAAAAATACTTGGTTTCGAATGAAACCGACATCTAGTTTTGGATGTCCTGTTGATCTAAAAGGTATCTATTTTGAATTTAGAAGTACTATGTTTCAAGATTGATCGATCTTGTCCGCCTTAGCCCTCTCCAAGCATTTGGTGGTGTAAGGTTGCAATTGTTCTTGCTTCACCTTGAAGTGAAGTTCCCAGATTTTATCAACTCAGATCCCTTTGTTTGTCTAATTACTGTGGTGACAAAAGTAGGACCACTCACTGCATAGAGGGGCAAGAACAAGGACTAAGATAAATAAAGCTAGTACATTTGTCAGATCTTCCAATTATTCATGCCTTTGCTATACCCAAGTTAAATTTGAACTACGTACAAGTAGTTAAAGTTGCGATCTAATTCAAAGTTAAGATTCCATTCCTCCTTGGTACAAGATTAGCTCAAAATTCTATTGCCAATTGATGTTGCTTATCGACCAAGCATGTTATAAGTTCTAACACGCATCGCTTTTGTGTTGTTACTCAAAAGCAATATTAATTGTCGATTCTACTCCAATCAATAATCATCATTTGCCAACACAATCTAGAAGTAGATCCCCACCCTAGACTATACTTTTCCTTATCAACTTTATTCAAGTATTGAAAACACCATGATCCGTGAATCTAATGTTTCTAGAAACTTCCAAACTAAAACTTGCTTGTAACATTAATACCAGAGTATATGACATCTTTAAATTGTACCAAATGAACATGCATGTGAACACAACCTTCTATATGAAACATATTATAGCTACACTAAAATTTTTCATTGTTTTGTAGTATCAAATTGATGTTTTCATACTGATGAAAAATGGGAAATGTGTATTTCACCGAGAACCCATTAATAATACAAGGGTACTATTAGTTGGTGACAAATAGAAACTGAACTAAGCATAAAATGGCATAAATAAGCCAACATTCTTATGCTAGCTAGCTTATATATATCTATACCTATACTTTTTGGGATAATTGACATAGATATACATCCTCGTAATAAATTCTTCTCAAGAGTACTAGCTTACTCCATGGTAGTCCTATGGTGCTGTCGGTATTCACAACATGCATCTTCCGCTTTTTCTTGGTTCTAGCTAGCTAGTGGTCATCCATGTATGGATAATGCAGCGTGTAACATCATATATATATAAGATAGTTCCACGATAGATATATTCCATTTATTTATATATGATGACACGTAAGCTTTAGGAAGCTAGTACATTTGTCAGATCTTCCAATTATTCATGCCTTTGCTATACCCAAGTTAAATTTGAACTACAGCAAGTAGTTAAAGTTGCAGATCTAATTGAGGTTAAGATTCCATTCCCTCCTTGGTACAAGATTAGCTCAAAATTCTATTGCCAATTGATGTTGCTTACCGATCTCAAGCATGTTATAAGTTCTAACACGATCGATAAATGAGCATAGAACAAATAACAACCTCAAGAAAGGGTGTACTCAATGCATAACGCAACCTCATGAGAATAATCTTTTCATACAAATTTCGCTTGCTCCTTAATTACAAGGTTAGAGTATGCTTATCGCCAACTTTGTTTTAGCTTAGGTAAAAATCATACTACTAACATGATGCATACCGGGCTTAACTAGTATAGAAGAATGAATTTTGGACCATGTAACGGTTTAAGGTGTGAGGGTTGTGATTTGCTACAATGTCAGGCTTAGCTAGCCCTTGTCATATGCTTGCTTAACTAGTCCCTCGTTATTACCGACATCGCTAACCTACCTTCACTTTAATTTCGTCATTCAAGACTACTTAGCATGGCAAATGATCGTGCATGGATGTATTGTGGCGGGATAAAGATATGAATCACACACAAGAATGGCAAACAAATACACAAGCTTTTCTAGATCATGTTTTCTCCCAAAGTCCTCATGGGGTGGCGGTGTCCTTGTGGCAATTGTCGCTTTTCACTCGAAAGGAGAAGATTAGATGATCGGCCACTTATGTAAATTTGGCTTCATGCCAAATTACCTTACGTGGTATGAACATGGCGAGCCACGGAGAAGAGAGCCATCCTAACAAGATGAAGAAGTCGATGTGGATGTGGATATGCTTGATGAGATGGTTGATGACTTGGGTCGAATTTGAGAATGCTCCGAGGATCAACAAGATGAACCAAACCCGGAGTTAAGGAATTTTATAGGCTCCTAGATGCTTCGATAAGCCTCTCGCACGAGCTTACTAAGGTTTCATCCTTGCATTTCGACACGCCTTATGGCTATTAAATCAAAGTATGCCTTCTCCCAAGGATGTTACAATGAGATAGTCAACTTGATTTCGATGTCCTTCCCGAAACCATAAGATGCCAAAAGACATGTACTATTCAAAGAAGATGTTGGTGGTTTAGGGATGCCTTATGAGAAGATTGATGCGTGTGATAATAATCAGATGTTGTTCTCGAAGGAGAATGCAGATGGGAATTATTGTCTCATTTGTAAGAAGTCTAGATTTGTGGAAGTAAAGGATGAAGACGGAACTGTGGTAACTTCAACTCCGATGAAGGTTCTTCATTACTTCCTCTAACTCCAAGGTCAGAACGAATGTACCTATGTAAGGAGATCGCCAACACATGCGGTGGCACAAGCAAGGCATTCGTTATAAGAAAGATTTCATGGTCCATCCATCCGATAGTGATGCTTGGAAGGCGCGGACCGGTTTGACGAGAATTTGCCAATGAACCAAGAAATGTTCGTATTGGTTTGGCGATCGATGGATTCTCACCTTTCAACATGAGTGCATCGTGTACTCTTGTTGGCCAAGATTTGCAATTCCAGATAATCTTCCACCTTCATTGTGCATGAAGGAGGAGTACATGTTCTTATCCCTTGTCATACCGGGCCAAAAATCCTCGGAAAGCGCTTAAACATCTTTATGCAACCGCTGATCGAGGAGCTAAAACAATTGTGGATAGGGGTCACCACCTATGACAAGAGTAGAAAATGAATTTCAATATGCGTGTTGCTTACGTATGGTCCATCCATGATTTCCGCATATGGCATGTTTTCGTGATGGAGCACACATGGCCGAATGTCATGTCCAATATGCATGAATGACACCGATGCCTTCCGCTTGAAAAATGGAGGCAAGTTTTGTTTCTTTGATTGTCATCGGCGCTTACCTCCTTCTCATAATTTTAGAAAAGAGAGAGATGCATTCCAGAAAGGCACGATAATCACAAAAGGCCCACCTAAACGATTGACCGGAGCAGATATTGTTGAATGGCATCGAAAACTAGTTCCCATTCAAGAAGGTTTTGAAGGGTTTAAAGAGTCACACAACCGACTCATATATCCGGTATTTGAGTTTGCCTTATGCGAAGATCCCGATTCTTCCACACAATTTAGATGTTATGCACCAAGAACGCAATGTTAGAGAAAGCATTGTGAGCATAACTTTTGATTTCAAAGACAAGACCAAAGATAATGTGCAGTAACGAAGAGACATGGCTGATATTTGCATTCGACCAACCCTTGAGGTAATGCAAGACCAAGCAGTATGCAGAAGGGAAGCCACGCGCACCTTATCGTCTCAAGAGCTCCAAAAGAAGGTGTTCTTCAAGGATGAAAATATCAAGTTTCCGACTGTTATGCCGCTTAACTTAAGGCGTGCGGTGAGTACCTTTGTCCGTAAGCTAAATGGCTTGAAAAGTCATGATTATCACATAATCATGGAGAGACTAGTCCTCGTAATGTTCCGTGGATACTTACCCGATGATGTTTGGAAAATGTTGGCGAGCTTAGTTTCTTTTATAGACAGCTTGTGTTCAAGGAAATTAAGAAATCAACGATGGAAAAGTTGGAGAAATCTATTCTCGTGCTAGTATGCAAGATGGAGAAATTATTCCCACCGGTCTCATGAATCCCATGCAACATCTCATGGTACATCTACCATACGAGGCAAAGGTAGGTGGTCCCAGACAAGATGTATGGATGTATCCAATAGAACGAAACCTCAAGAAAATTAAAGGAACTGTGGGTAACAAAGCGAGAGTTGAAGGCTCCATCGCAGAGGCATTCTATCCGAAGAGATTTCATACTTCTCGAGTAGATATCTCAAGACGAGCACAACGTTAACACTCATATACCAAGGTACCGATTATTGGATGACACACATGGCTTTGATCTTGAAATATTCAAGGTCAAGGAACACCGCTTGTGCCGGTTTGAATCATGAGCTATCTCGTGAAGATTGGAATGAAGCAATGTTATACATGTACACAAACATTCCTAAATAGAACAATATTTCACGAAGAACTTTTTTGCATATTTGTAATTTGGCTTTTGTCATTAGACTATAGTTTAATCAAATGCAATGTAGGTTGTTTGATAGACAACATTGAAGTTCGACGCAAAACCTACAATTGAACAACTTGATAACTCTCGACGCGATGGCCGACGTGGTGGTCCTAACTTCGTGACTTGGTTCCGACAACACGATAGTTCTTATCTCACTAACTTGTAACTCATCATTTGTTTAGAGCAATAATGTAGTAATTATTTTTCTAATATTTGTAGTCCATGTGTGATGGTAGCGCCCATGAGGATCTTCGGCAGCCTATCGCATTGTAACACAATTGTAAAAAGTTTGGTCGTTATGATGTCAATGGGTTTCGCTGCATCAGCACAATATGAATCAAGCCGCCTTCAAGCGTACCACAGTGAATAGTGGAGTTGTAACCCCAGCACGAGTGCGGACGGTCAAGAAATCGAGTACTACGGCATTCTTCAAACATATTTGAGATGAAGTTCTGAGGTCCAAAGGAACTTAGAGTATATTTCTTCTATTGTGATTGGTTCCACGATAAAACAGGATACGCCGAACAAAAGATCTTGGTTTGGTAGAGGTTAAGCATGAGTCACGCCATTTAATCACAACAATTTCGTTTTGCTCACCATGCCGAAAGGTGTACTACCTTTCTTATCCGTGTCCAATAAACAATTAAGACCATGGTGGGTTGTATACAGGTGAATCCTCCCGGTCGCTTGCACCCCTCGGGAATGATGAGTACATTGAAAGTGGGCTTGATAGCATGGCCGATGAAGTATATCAAGAAGAAGGTTTGCTGTGCTCATTTGAAGTTGACATTGGGTCAAGACTGATGAATTAGTCGGTGACATCACAGATGTTATTGTCGAGGATGTTAGAAAGAAGAAGAAGAAACGACGACGGTAGATGACACTCAAGATGTTCCTAGGACAAGACGACGAGTGCTCATATAAATGAAGTCCTCGATGATGAATACTTCTAATAAGTATAAATATTGCATTTTTATGATATCTTTGTCTCTTCATTTTGATAACTTCCAAAATTTAAAATGCCGATTACTTCATTTGCAGGATGTCGATTTTCAGATACACGCTCGGGTCTTCAAGAGTAAAGGATCTCTGCTAGAGGTTCTAGTTCCCGCTATAGCCGATGAGAGACAATGAGAGATGCCTAGAGGAGGAGGTTGTATTCTTTAACTTGTTATTTTGATTATTTTCTTCTATACTTGCACTAATTATTTCCAAATTTAATATCTCAGCAGTTTCGAGAGATGAGAGAGACAGCTCAGGTCGAGGGCGAGCAGAGGCAGTGCAGGAGGAGGAGAGGAGGAATCAAGGTCGCCTGGAGGCGCCGAGGACTGAGCCGAGGCAGTGGTGGAGGCGAGGAGGATGCTCGTGAGGATGTAGGGATGCCGAGGAGAGGGAATGGTGCCGAGGAGAGGCAGATGGTGCCGAGGGACAAGAAGATGGTGGATGTGAGAGGAAGTCATTGTCTTCGTGTATTACTATTAAATAAGTAGCATGTATTAATTATGCATTGTTGATGACATTCAATATCTATTGTAGGTATAGAGGAGCTAATCGATTCCACCAAAGGCACCTATGCAGCACGCAGAGTAATCAGCCACTTGGTGATTGGTGAGTAGAAAGCACATGGTATGTACATACAACTTACCTAAATCAACTAATAAATGTTCTTTGCGTGCAATGGATTGATGTAGCCCGACAGCAAAGGAAGGTTGAGACCGTGAATGGTACACTTGGATCTATCTTATGCTACCATTATCCCGGTTTAGTGCGATCAATGGGGAATCTGTGCTAACGATCAAGTGGGAGCACTACAAGTTGGCGAGATGCAAGGCATGGAACTGCTTTCAAGTCGTGTGGGTGGACTTTGGGTAATCCTCTAATTTTCGGCATGTACAATACAATTTATTCTTGCTAACAATAATACAATGTGTGGTCAGAATTGTTTTCTTTTGTAGGAACGATACTGCTTTGACAAGTGGTGAGGATCAACAACAAGGTAACCTCATGCAAGATCTGTTTTCAACAACGCAGCTACTAGGGTCAGAGGGAGATGATGTACCAAGCACGATTCAAAGCGGTGAACTTGTACTACAAGCAAGTGCTCCATCAGACATGAACAAGAAGATGGGTGCTTCAAAAATTTACCTTCGTGAGGATCAAGATCAAAGAAGTTAGGTTGGGTTGGTTTAATAAATGTCCTCAAGCATGGGAAGCACTGCTCGTTGTTGGGCCTCCCCGCATTTGTTGATGATTCAAACAAGAAGAGGGGTAACAGGAGGCGGGTGAGAGTGTATCCCATCGGTTCGGGTCCTCGATGGACATCAACGACTTAAAATACTGGATGGTACACACTTCATAATTCTACATTTGATCACAATTTATTTAGTTATCATAATTCTACATTTGATCACAATTTATTTAGTTATCATAATTCTACATTTGATCACCATTCTACATTGATTTGTAGGAGCGGAAAGTGGTTCAATGCCGCCATGGCGTGCAAGCGCATATTCGAGGCCACCGGTTTTGACCCCACAAATCCGAATAACTCGCTTCTCGTGAGGGCCACAAACCACTTGGTTAGTAAATATTATGTTTCTAATTGATGTCATGCTCAACCTAGGCTAGAAAACCAGCTAGAATTGATGTCATGCTCAAGAACTCAAGGCGCTTCAAGAATCTAATCGAAACCATAGGGTCTATTACTTTCATCGATGGATATTCCTCCTCCTATTCACAAACCTGAGCACTCTACTAGAGTTTTTATTAGTTTATTGACAGCACAGCCAGGGCTATTCCTGTTTCTGAGGAACGAACGCCCTCCCTTTCTACAATTCGAGTTTATGTATGACGAAAGTCTCGCTGGGGTCAGTCTAAACTGGGACAGCTACCTACCTGGCATATATATAGGACACGCGGGTCAGAGTTAATTTAGTTGGTTAGAAGAGGACTGGGGAGCTAACTGAGGTGTTGATGGAAAAAAGAGTAGGACAGACGAAGTACTAACTAAAGTTGCTTGAGTCTTGTATTTATGAAGAAATGCAAGTAGAGGAGTAGGAAAAAGCAAATTCTCAGCAGATGAGATAGGCTTCTCCCTCGTGATAGGAGAAATTACTCTCTTTAACTATCACCAAGAAATTGGTAAGGCATTAACAGCTCTCATGAACAATTTTTGTTTATAGAACAATTTAAAATTGAATTATGTCCATTTAAACATATCCAGCTGTAATAGATTTCTGAATTCTGATTAATGTTGTGTATTATTTGTTTTGGTTCTCGATCCAGCTAGAAAATTTAATATGCATTATATATTTGTATGTATTAAGAGCAGTGATGCAATCGATGGCATTAATATGATCTTATAATTGGAATACTTGAGTCATTGTTGAGAGCAAATGTGTTTAAACTTGGGCATGGTGTTACTTTACGCTTACACTTTTCGCACTAAAAATCACTTGTGCATGTGACCATGGTGCCATTGTTGTTTCTCACTTTCCATACTATTAAAATTTCATTGGCACATAAGATATGAATCAAAGTAATGGTTCAACGCCGATATATGGAAAAGCATAATTGTGGTCAATGCTTTTGAGATGATCATTTCTTGAGTTTGGACAGATAATCTAAAAATTAGTAAGTTAGATTGCAAGTAAGCGCAAGAGGCTCCAGCTTGAGGACAACTTGGTCTCCTACAAGAAGGAGGTTAATGAGAACGAGATGTGTCCGCATTCAACTGCTGTATGAGGCACTCTTGGAGCGGAAGGCGAAGGCTCGTTAACCTAACTTTGCAAAATCTTGAGGGATCGGAATTGAAGAAATTATATGTACTTGGTACATAAGCTTTATACGGGGATGGTTTTCTCAAGTGATGCAAGCCCTATGCATTGTGAATCATGCTAGACAGCCATCTTGTAACTTTTATGCCTTAAGTATCATGAACCCTTCTAATCGAGATAGACCTATCTAACCATCAAATGTATCAGATATGCCTTCTTTTGGCATGTTTTGCCTTTTACATCTAAGTTGATAATGTGTTTGATTTTCATAAAAATATGAATTTATCAATTGGTGTATCCAAAATAAGGATTTTGTTAAGTGACAATCTTCTGTATTACTAACATGTAAGATTGTAAATGGACCCATTATTCATGGGTTATGCTGTTATGGTCCGTTCTTTCACAATACGAGTAGCTCACAAGTTGCTTGACCTGAAGTGATTTTCTGGGCATTGTGTGTAATACTATAATTATGCTGTGAGAGTGTATGCTAACTATTACAGCTGGACCCTGTTTTTTCTTCTGCTGGTTCTCATTGTCAGTAATCACTCTAGTAATTTCATGTTGTTAATGTATTTTTCCTAACCACAAGTTTGACTACTTTTTTCTAGTACCTACCGCTTGAATTTTTGCACATTTCAACCACATGGATTTTGATGATTTGCGTGCTAGTTATGGGAAAGCAATGACCGATATTCACGGGCCGACATAACCGGCAGAGCGAACCTATTGACCCCGTTGTTCAGACACTCATCGGGGTGGCAAGAAACATGGAAGATTTTCCATGCTCAACGGTTGCTTGGATACTAGTGTTGTCTTGAGTACAACGAGGTCAACTCGATCCTCACATGTTAGTGGGACGAAGTTCTCGTGAAACTCGCCAGAGTCGAGCTAAGACAACATGCAAAGACGTGAGGTCGAAATGGCTGCAAGAATTGAGGGAGCAACAAGACCAAATGAGGCAGCAACATGACCAAATGAGGCAAGAACAAGAGTACTTCGTGGTTTAAGGTGCACAACAACAGCACTCTACAAGTAAGTTTCTTCCATATTGTTTCAAGAAATGTTATTATTGAATGCAAGTTTGTTACAGCTTTCTACAAGAAATATTGAATGGCGTATACCACACTCTACAAGTAAGTTTCTTCCATATTGTTTCAAGAAATTGTTGTGGCATAGTTCCATTGGCCGTAAACTTGTTGTGGCGTAAGAGTTCTTCTGTTCTTCTTGTCGCCATATTGTCGTGTAAGCATTTGCATTCAATAATTCTATTTACTCGCATGACTTGTCTATTTTAGATAATAATATGATAATTATGTCATTTGTAGGCATACATGTCACGACGGTTTGGAGAACCAATGGATCTCCTCTGCTTCAACCTCCACCTATCATCTGTGGCACCGCCAGCCTCGCCCCTCCCTCCCGATGACGGTGTTAGGGTAGCCAGCAAGTCATCACTCCGGATGACCATGCCGGTTTAGGCAACCATGCTTCGACGAGGACTTCTCCTTCGCTTGCCAACCTTCCTGCTTCCGAAGGTGATGCCGGTAGTGGCAATCGCTTTACCAGATTTCAAAATTGATATCCCGGTCATGTCGGCCTTATGTCGCTTAGGTTTGTATGTGTTGAATTTGTATCGCTACTCTATTGTATGGATGGTTTGTATGTGATGGACTTCGACTCTTTTATGACAGACTTGCATATTTACGATTGTGTGTGATGGTTGTATGATGCACTACTATGGTTTTTGTGAATTTGGATGTGCTATTTATGATGTGTTGTCATGGCAACTATTAATTGGATATGCATGTGCTAATGTGAAATGTATTTGAATTCCAAATAAAGTAGCATTTTTTTTTTCTGGAAAAACGCATTATTTACGTGGGCCAAGGGTCTTATTTACGTGAGCCCATGGTCGACGAATAAGGGCCTTATTTACGGAGCCCATGGTCGACGAATAAGGGCCTTATTTACGTGAGCCCCTCGCCGACGAATAAAGGACACGCCATCTTCCACGCCGGTGGAGAATGACAAACACGTATTTACGTGGGTTTTAGGGCCGACGTAAATAAGTCGTATTTACGTCGGGGCCAACGTAAATACCTGTATTAACATCAACGTAATTACGTGAGCGCATTTACGTATATGCCGACGAAATATATATTTACGTGGGCTTTTAGGCTATTTACGTGGGCTTCGCCCACGAATAATCTGAGTTCTGTAGTGTTACTGAGTTATTTTCAATATTACCCACTGGCTATGTGTGTAATGTATTGCAGCAGGAGGAGGTGCGGAGTACTTTGATGGAGGCTTCTCAACGTTTGGTTCGGGTGGTCATGGATTTCTACTCCCATGCGCATGGGTGGCGGTCTAGTCTTCGGATTGCTAGCTATTAGTGTGTGCGTTTCTCTATTTTCTTTTTTCTAGTTTGGCTGTGTGCTTTGTTAAGCAGAGGCCGGAAGTTATTTCAAGGAATTGTATCTTCTTGATGTAATTTTCTTGGAATTAATAAAAGCTTTCATTTTCTAAAAAAAAAACATCTGAACCAACCAAAAAATTGACCACTGCTCGCCCTTTAGTCCCCCTGTAATTCTATCTTTTTGTTTACCTGAATAGGGTTCACAACTGGAGGAAGATTGCACAAGAGAGATGTTCGCCCTTTATCTGCATCTGTTAATATTTTTTGTTTAAAACCTTGCCGCTGTCCATCTGTATATATTTGTCGTCTGGTTATCCAGAAATCCTTTTTGATTTTCATTGTTTTTCAATCTAAACGATTCGATTGATAGGCATTATTATTAGGGTTTGTGATAAACACTAGAGGATGCAGGTTGCAGGTGAAGATCTATCTCTGACAAACTTTTCAATACAAGATACAGTCGGCTGAAAAGTTAGAGAAGCAACTGGCAAGGCGACCACTGAATCCACTGCGACATCCTCACGATGCGGTGTGGTGGTTGGTGCATGCAGGTTGAATGCTTCAATTGTAACACGTATACATTTTGATCACACACACCGGTTCGACCCTCTTGTCGTCGAAGCTGTAGCGTCTGGACTTGTTCTTGATCATTTGGAGTCCTTCCATGGCATCAGCCATTGCCACCGCGCATCACCTTCACGCCGAAGAACACCGAGAAACTCTGGATTCTCTCGTACCTATATAGCCTGACTCGCGCAGCTCTTCCTCCGAAGTGTGGAAGAACCTAGCGATGCAAAACTTGCCGGTGCCCAGCGGGAGGAGGTGGGACGCCATCGGGATCCACGCTTCCGGCGGAGCCAGATCTTCCCAGACGTTTCGCAGCACCGGCGGCCTCAGCGCGGACGCAGCAGAGAGGTCGGAAGCGCAGAATACTCCTCGTCTTTGTGCGAGAAGCCGAACCAAAGGCCGTGCTCCGGGGACAGAAATTTCAGAAAATAACACTCAATTCGTATGCCTCAACAGTTGTATGTACAACATGTGGATCTATCTAAGTTACTGACTGTAGGTTAGGGTGTCAAATACTGAAACACGAATTTTAAAGAGGGTCAAAAACTGCAATCTCTCGCTCGGGGACGTAGTACTCGACTCGGCCACTGAACAAAGGGAGCAGCTGGGGTCGTCGTCCTCCTCCTCGTTTTCGTCGTAGCAGCTGGGGTCGTTGTCCCCGTAAACGAAGGGAGGCGGTTGGAGAGAGCGCCAGTACCAGTTCTCCGGGAAGCAGGAGTCGGGCGAGCGGCCGTGGATAAGAGCCTCAAAGCAGTGTCCTTGGGGCGGCGGCCCAGGGTTCATGCTCATGACGTGGAGGCTGTCGCCGGCGGCGAGGGAGATGGGAGACTACCTGGCCGATGTCGTTCTTGCCGCGGTCGAAGGCCATGAATTCCATCCACCCGCTCTGGTCCGGCGTGCTGGGCCGGTAGAAAACCATGGCGGCGCGAGGCAGCCGATGAGCGGCCTCCATTGTTGCTGCATCTACTGCGTGCTGGTCCGTTCGGTTTCGGTGGTCTTGTTGGGCAGAATATAAGCTTGCGGGGTTGATGCGGTGCAGAGGAGAGATTTTGAAATTTGACACCTTCTAAAAGCGAATTTTTCAATATTTGATACGCTGATCCATTGTTATTGGCTCAGATAGACCCACATATCATACATAGAACCTGAAAGGTATGTGAATTGGGTGTCAAATATCGAAATACCCCGGTGCAGGATGAAGACGCTGCGACGGCCGATGAAGTCGTTGACCAAGAATACCACATGCACAAACCGGCTGTTCATCGTCGCCGAATCGATGATCTACCTAGTTCCTTTTGATGTTGATATCCTGGCTGATAATCGAAAGTATTCTCTCCTTCCCGTCGTGATATGAACTAGAAATTTTTTCGCGGCGTGATACATCACGTGCGCTGTTTTTTTCATAAAAATAATTTTGTTTTTTTCGGCAGTATTGTTTTTTAAAATCGTCGAGAAAACGTGTGAAACGGTTGAAAAGATACAAACATAATCATGTTTTTTTCGCATCTATCTGGGATCCTCTCACGAAAGATCCGCGATTGCGCTAAATGGAAAGGTTCTTTTCGTAAAAAATAGCTGAAATGATCCAAACGTAACCACGTTCTTTTTTTCGGTATTTATTTAGGGTCCTCTCACGAAAGATTCATGATTTTTCTAAATCGAAAGGTCCTTTTAGTAAAAAACCGTGGGAAGGATCTAACACGTAATTACGCATTTTTTGAGAGATCTACATATAAAAAAATAAAATGAGCTGAGCCGGCTCGACTGCGGCTTGGCTCGGAGCGACGGGAGGCGCCGAAACCTCCGGACTTTAGTATAGGAATTATTAGATCCCTATAAATATATAGAAGTACTATATTGGGGTTCCGTCGGGGCCGGGGACTTCTCTTCGTAAGGTTGATTTACTGGCACACTTACAACTTTTACCTCTCCACCGATTAGAATTTAGATCACACTTACCCATTGAATCCCCTTAGACCATCTCCAACGCCTTCCCGTCCCAAATCCGTTCCCCGTCGCGATGGGAAAGCGAGTGAGAGGCGAAGCCGAAGTGCGCTCCAACGCTCTCCCTTCCCGGCCGGGCGACACAAGGGAAAGGAAAGAGATTCCCACGCCCGCCGGGTCCTCTCTCCGTTCCCTTGGCCCTCTCGCGCAGGTCGGACGAGCAACGGCCTCGACTTCGCGCGTCGGCTCGGATCCGAAGAGCGTTGGTGCGGCTAGGGAAGTGTTCAGCCGAGGGCTCCGGCGACGCATCTGTTTTGCTCGAGCGACCGCCGACGAAGACGACGCGAGCGGGATCGACATCTCAAGGTACTCCCGGTGCACCTTGAGGGATTTGGTATGTGGATTTGAGGGATTTCGTATGTCCATTCGTACTTGGAAGAACGGCTGGTTTCTTCGATTTGCGGGCAGAAGACTCGATTTAGGGTTTTGATTTAGGGTTCCGATTTGGGTGAAGAAAACTAGATAGATACTCAGAATCTTGTAATTATAGCAATCCTAAATCCAAACCCTAAATCGAGTTAAGACCAACCTCGTGCCACTTTTTTGCTCGGTCAAGAAAATCCATGCTAAATGTGGTGGATCTGTACTGTTACATATATCCTGATAAATCTGTATGTCTGAACTTAGTTTACCTGCGGCAATGTTTGAACTTAGTTACTAGACCATGCGGCAATGTCTGAACTTAGTAATATTTGAACTTAGTTTACCTGCGGCAATGTGCCAGTTTCCCAGCATAATGTTTCTTTGTATGACTGGATAAATCTGTATGTAGTGGTATGGTACATGTGTGTTATTCCTGCATGTTATGTTCATTTTTGTTGCTGATCCCATAATGTGAATATTGCATTTGTTGGGTGGTTTTCATTGTACTGTGTAATGTGGAAGTACTGCTAGGGAGGTCCGATTGTTATTATGGTATTTTAGATGGAGGCGCAGACCCTACAAGACGTCATCTCGAAGCTCTGAGAGATGCTCGAGAATAAGGCCGAGGCCCTCATGAAAGTCGTTGCAGAGAACTTCAGTGACAGTGATGGTAGTTAGGCTATTGACATGAACACGACACTTCTATAGGTTGAGGCCATAGCTGAGAGCATGAAGCAGATGTCGTTGGACACGGCTGATTTTGGGAATGCACCTCCTAGCAGTGTTGATGATGAAAATGGAGGTATTCACGGTGTTGATCCGGATGACATAGTACCTGCTGTTTACGATAGCCCCAACTACTCTCCAATTAGCGTCTCGTCCATCGAGTCCGATCGTTCCTGGCACCTTTCGTAGGTCTATTATCGTTGAGATGTTGGTTATGTGTTTTGTATTTTAATGTCATCCCTGTCAGTTTGAACTTGTCAAGCTTTCGTAATGTTAAGCTTATGAAGACATGTTAAGCTTATGAAGACATGTGGTTAGGGAATGAAATCTGGGAAGGGATTCCCTTCAGGGGTGAGGAAGGGAACAGAATGCTAGGAAATGGTTGGAGATGGTCTTACACCCCACATTTTCTTTTTTGTAAACCTGAATATATATATGGTTCGCAACTCGAGAAAGGGAGTGCCTCCGGAAAGTCTGAGCACTCAAATTTTTAGCGTAGATATCTAGATCTAAGAGCATCTCCAACAGTGCCTAAAATCCATTCCCAAAACCCGATTTTGGGCTTGATTGCAAAAAAGTACTCCAACAGTTCCTCTTTCTAGCTCCTCAAATTTTGCACGCCCAAAAACAGCACCCCTCGATTCCTCATTTTTGTGCGCTCTGTCCGCTCCCAATCAACATTATTTCGCGCCCAGGATGGCCCACCGGACCAATTCAAAGGTGTTTTTGGGAGAAAATATAGGAACTGTTGGAGAACAAGGTATTTTGTAGACCCAAAATTTTTTAGGAAGGTCCCAATCTAAGAATATTGGGAGTCTAAATATTGTAGAACCAAAACTTCTTTCCTCCTATTTTATTAAGGAGTACTTAATTTTTTAAGGCATTGTACGAGCAACATTATTTTTTCTATATGGCCTTTTTACATCAATTATGTACTGGTTTTACACAAATTAAATTATGCAATAAATGATGTGACATTTTGTAAAAAAAATAACATTATTTTTTCTACATGGTCTTTTTTGCATCAATTATGTACTAGCTTTACACTAATTAAATTATGTAAAAAATATTGTGACAATTTATAAAAAAGGAACAAAAAATATTATAAGGAATACAACAAACAAAAATATGAATCAAAAAGTCAATATTGATAAAGTTAAAATAATGGATGACAAAGCAATATTTAATAGGCCAAAAAAAATTGAGCACTCGCAACAAAAAAACCCTGGAGAAGAGTTTGTTCAATTATCACAGGAGATGCTGCTAAAAATGAATGGCAGCCAAATCAGACTGAAATCACCATAAATCCCTATGAAAACTGGACTAGGACTAGCCAAAAAAAAAAGGAAACTTGTAAGGCTATCTGATCATATATACAACATCCCTACAATAAAAAACTCACCAAAGGCAATCACAAAGATGGTGTTGTCGTCAGTTTGTTTTCGAAGAAATGGTGGCTGAAGGTGTTCTGCTGAATCACAGACTGGTAGCTTCAGGTTCTCCATCGAATTGAGAATGTAATGTCAAGCTGACCAATGTCCGGAGGGACTGCACTGCACCGGTAAATTTGTTGTTTCCTAGATTTTTTTTAAAAACAAGATTGGCAGGAGCTATGCCTTTCATTCAAGAGGAGAAAAACAGAAACAAAGATTCAACCTGTGTGACTCAAGTCCCCGATGGGGCAGAAAAATTAAGAATCAGCCATGACAAGCACTGGGGAGCACTAAAAACAACAAACCCCAGAGAAAGCACCGGAAGAGAGAATGGGTGTCCTGATGCCGTAGCATCCTATACACAGCCAACATGATTGTTTGCTCGGTTCATGAATAGAGGCTGCTGCGTTCCATATGCTTCAAGTAAAGAATTGCTATATTTCTTCTCTTCGCTAGATTGTGTGACGGACCGCCCTTTCCGAGGGTGCATATAAATACCTTCACAACTATCTAGAATTTTAGTTGTAGGTAATCAGGTGTATATTGTCAGACGAAAGAGCGAAAGCGAATAGTTTATAGATAAATTAAGGGTCTAACGGTCAGAGTTTTACAAAAGGGTGCGGCTGACACCAAATACATTACAAAACACCCACAGGAAAGGCTTAAGCAGATAGATCAAGGTCTTCAAAACCAAATATCATCGCCATCTACGGTCTTCTGGAACTCGCCAGCTTCATTGAAATTTAAAGGGGGATTAGGAGGCAAGGGTGAGCACACAACAGTACTCAACAAACCATACAGAAATTCTGAATACTACATGCAAGGATAAACAAACGTTAGCACAGGTTTAAGTATTGTAGATACAAGTTGTTAAATATCAATTTTCATTTTACATTTGAAACACAAACCATATGACAGATAATAACATGGGGGTTATTTGCAAAGTTCAAATTTACGACAAGTTCTATTTATGAAAACTATAGGAGCGCAGTTACAGGAATCACCCTGGATTAACTCAGCTTCATTAACTGAAAGCACGGCATATTTGAATACCATTGATATCACTCTGCAGAGGTGCTCAGCTTTACCCACAAGATATCATCGACCGTTAGTGCCATGCGCAAGTAACATACAACTTTAATGCATGCGGTCGGACCAAGATAATCATAGCCTTTTGTTGGACTTCCCTTCTTTAGCTCCAATCTAGTAGGTTACAAGGATCCACAGTCTCCAGGACCCACTGGCCAAAGCGGGAGACGCGATCTAGTCAACTGTGAATACCTACTGTTGTGAGAACCGGTGAATGGCCACTCCATTCCCATTCCACCCTAGTCGCTTCGCGATCCATTTACCTACCAGAAGGGTAGCTACCTCCTATAGGCATTCCAAAGGGGAGTACAATGTACTGAGCTATGTTGGAACAGGTCAATAAGGCTGACCGGCCCAACTTGTGGTTGAGCGGGAACTGAAATTATTTACTTTGCCCAAGACATGGGTCCTTAAGTGCCTAAGGTTAAAAGGGAATTAAGGCATAACAATAGTTTGAGCATTGGGTTATATCTAATCATGTCATTCGAAACTATCTCCTTTTCTAGTTTTCTAAAATAACAAAAATAATGCAGTACCAAAAATATACATATACTGCAATGGAGCTGGGTTCAACATGTTCAAGGGGTGTGGCTTCCCTTGCAGGGTCGAGGGTTCGCCTAGTGAGAAGTGGTCGACGTCACGTCTGATCTCGAACGGCGCCTGCTCCTGGTATAGCTCCAAAGACTGCTCATGCTCCAGGATTTGGGCCAAAGGTTACTCCAACGTTGGATCTAGCGTGAGAAAACACAACCAATAAATAAACGAATAAAAATAATCAAAGAAAGAAAAACAAAAAAAGAAGTAGGAGAGAAAATGACCGGAATAGGGTTCAAAGGTATTTTGGGAATTTTTTGGACTTGGTATGGTGAAATGGAGATCATTTTTGGACTCAATAACTCGAACTGGACAAGAATATGTATTTTTGGGTATTTTAGGAATTTTGGGAATTTTTAGGATTTTTCTGGAATTTTTGGGAAGTTTCTGGATTTTTAACTAATTTTTGGATTTAAAATAAAAATCATATCCGAAAATTAAATAAAAATTCGAAACCAATTTCGCAATTGGGTCAGATAAGAATCGTCCGGCCAAAGATCAGGCAAAGATTCAACAGCGCTACACGCAAAAACACGCTCCACAGAGCCGGGCCGCCCACAGGTCTGTGAAAAGGAGCAGAGGCTGGCTGATGGGCCCTAGGGCGCTGGGTGCTCACGCGGGGGACCCACCGGTCAGTGAGGGAGGGCAAGGGGCAGAGGCACGCGGCGGTGATGACACCGGACGCGGAGAAGACGGACGGCGCGTGGGCAAAGCGGGGAGCCGGAAGAGGAATGGAGTGGCGGGGGAGGAAGAGGGTGTTGCGGTGAACTCGGGGGTGGGGAGAAATGGGGAAGCGGGCAAGGAATTGGGTTGGCGACGAGGAACCGATCAAGCGGAGAAGAGTTCAGCTACAAGTGGGAAAGCCGGAGGGGGAAAAAGAGAATGCGGGGGAGGAAGAGGAGAGCACGGCGAGCTCAGGGGTGAGGAGAATGGGGTGCGGGCGAGGCTATTTATAGCGGTGGGGCGAGGTGAAAGGAAGCAGCGAGGGAGGAGAGAGAGAATGGCGCGACGGGTTTTCAATGGTGATGACGCTCGGATGACACTGCGACAGGGCGGAGCTGGTGGCAGAAGGGATGGGGCATGGCGCAGCGCGTGGGCAGGTGAGCGACGGGACGAGGCGGGGCGCGAGGTGACGGGGGTGTGACGGGGGGTGTGACGGAGGTGAGGGCGGCAGGACAAGGCACGGGGCCAGCTTCGGGGAAGAAGGGGGGCGATGCGGGCCGGGGTGAGGCGCGGGCGAAGGAGTTGGACTGTGGCGCGGAGCAGGCCGAGCCGAGCGAGTGGGGAGGGAGCGGGCCGAGGAGGGGTGGGCCGAGGGCAGGCGAGGTGGGCTGAGCGGCCAGGCCGGGGCAAAAGGATTGGGTCGGGACCATCCGGGCCAAAAACAGGGGAAAGGCGAAATTTCAAAAAAGAAAGCGAAAATTAGAAGGAACTTTCCCAAAACGGAAAATTTTCAAAAGAAGCTCAAATAAATTCAAATAAAATCCAAAAAAAATTCAAAATAATCCAATAAATTCAAATAAACTTGTTTTGAAAATTTTGGGGTGTTTCAACCTACCCCCCTTAAAATAAATCTTGTCCCCGAGATTTACTCCTCTTTGGGGAACAGGTTGGGAAAATTCTACTGCAGCTCCGATTCCTTTTCCTAGGTGGTTTTCTCCAAAGTATGATTCTTCCATAGAACTCGGTAGACTCTGATGTTCCGATTTTTGAGTTCCCTTTCAATTGTCTCAACAATCCTAACTGGCTCTTCCTGATAAGTTAAATCATCTCGCAGATTAATCCTTTCCAAGGGTACTTCGTCTGTCGGTCGTCGGAGGCACTTTCTTAGTTGAGACACGTGGAACACATTATGCACTCGGGACAGCTGGGGCTTAACTATAACTTGTAGGCCACTTCTCCTACTCTGCTCGTAACCTGATACGGGCCAACATATCTAGGTGCCAATTTTCCCTTCATCTGGAATCGGTGTACTGGCTTGAATGGTGTCACCTTTAGGTGTACGAAGTCTCCAACTTGGTAACGGATGTTCTTTCGTTTGTTGTTTGCACAGTTCTTTTGTCGGTCTTGGGCGGCCTTTAGGTTTTCCCTAATGATTTTCACATGGGCTTCTGCATCATGAACGAGCTATGGTCCGTAAAGCTGTCTCTCCCCTACTTCGGCCCAATTTAGAGGAGTTCTGCATTTCCTCCCATAGAAGGTGACATCCTTAAGCTGGCCTAATAACTGTTATTGTACGAAAATTCTGTGAAAGGCAAGCAGGTGGCCCAAGACGCTCCATAGGTGATGGCACAGGCTCTCAGCATATGTTCTAATATCTGATTTACTCTTTCTGTCTGTCCGTCCGTCTGCGGGTGGTAGGCTGTATTAAATGTCAAGTCTGTCCCCATTGCTTCATGTAGACTTTCCTATAATTTGGATGTGAACTAGGCTCCTCGATCTGACACAATTTCCTTTGGGATTCCATGCAATCTTACTATTTGTGTCAGGTATAGTTCTGCTAATTTATCCTTGCCAAAGGTCTACTTGATTGGAATGAAGTGGGCTACTTTGGTCAATCTGTCAATTATCACTCAAATAGCATCGAATCCCTATTGAGTCTTTAGGCATTCCCATGATGAAGACTTTTCCGATCTCGTCCCATTTCCAGTCTGGGATCGGAAATGGCTGTAGTAGACTAGCGGTCTTTTGATGATCAGTCTTAACCTTCCGACACACATCATAGCATAGGACATGCTCGGCTATTTTCCTTTTTCATACCCTTCCACTAGTATTCTTTCCTTAAATCTTGGTACATCTTTGTACTTCCGGGATGCATAGAGAGTTGGGATGAGTGAGCCTTTGTCAAAATCAATCCTCTTATATCCTTATTATTAAGAACACATATGCAGTTATGGGACTGTAATATGCCTAGTTCATCTTCCGAGAGTTCTTGAGGGGTTGGTATCTGTCATTCCTTTCTATATTGTCGAATTTCCTCATCTTCCTACTGGGCTGACTTAATCTGGTCCAAAAGATCCGGTTGGATTTCAATGGAATGTATGGATCCTCCCGATACCATTTGTAGGTTAAAATGTTCCATCTCTGACTGGTTCCTCATGGTAGGTCAAGTTACTCTTCATGTCAATTCGTTTGGATATTCCTGAATGATTGGCATCTTGGCTATTTCTGGGGTGAGGGCGCTGATGCATTTCCTTTTACTTTTCACTAACTCCGGGTTTGTCTGCATGGTCACTTGCTATCCCTGGCCGTTCGCAAGGGTGAGAAATTTTCTTTCGCAATCCAGTATTGCCTTATGCTTGGATAACCAATTCATTCCTAGGATAACGTCCAGTCCTTCCATTTCTATCATCAGCAAACTGGCCTTGAACTTAATTTCTCAAATGGTCAATTCCAGATCCTCACACTTGAACCGAGTTGTTACCCAACTCCCAGGTGTTTGAACACACTAGGGGTAGGTAAGGAGAGATAGGGAAAACCATTTTTGCGAAC
This sequence comes from Guadua angustifolia, assembly GCA_036346375.1. Classification (NCBI taxonomy): domain Eukaryota; kingdom Viridiplantae; phylum Streptophyta; class Magnoliopsida; order Poales; family Poaceae; genus Guadua; species Guadua angustifolia. The sequence continues at coordinate 27,105,079 of CM070503.1, forward strand.
AAAAGCTAACGAAACGAAGGAATGGGTTGCACTAGGGTCAAAAAAGAATCAAAGCCAGCTGGGATTGGACTTGGAACTTATCGATGATGACGTCCACTGCTCCTATCGCTTCTTTTGCGGAAACATGAATAATCCTTCCTCTAAGATTTCTAGGGGCGTCCTGGTTTCTGTCATTGGGGTTCTACTTGAACTTCACTGATGTCCTCCTTTGAAGTAGACCTTGTTGCTGTCGCGAGGGTTGGTGGGGGACTAACTGTCTATTGGTTGAGATGGAGTTTGATGCTTGTGCTCTAGCCACTATTGTCGGCAGGTGCTGTCTTGGGCAATTCTATCTGACATGCCCTGCTTGTCCACAGTGAAAGCATTCTACTTGATCTCTGGGGCAATCATTGGTGTAATGATTCCCGTCGCATTTGAAGCATCGCACCGCGTTGAATTGAGTAGCGGCGGGTGCTCCTATTGCTTGCCTTTTTGCCGGGAATCCGGGAAAAGGAGTTGGCATTCTTGTTCTTAGGGGTCCCAGGTTCTACATTCTCTATTGTTGCGCTTTCCTTTTCTGGGTGTCCTCTAAGTCATTGCGGGTTTTCTCTGTAATGATTAGCTTGTTTACCATTGTTGATAAGTCTTTGAAGTCGAGCGCTGCAATGTGGAACTTTAAATTTTTCTGTAGACCTTCGTAGAATCGTTCCATCTTTTTTGCCTCTGTATCCACCTCTCCGGGAGCATATTGTGACAGCTGGTTAAATTGGTGGAGGTATTCCAAAACTGTCCTCCCACCTTGGTATAGAGCCAGAAATTCTCTTCTTTTAGCTGCTATTAAGCCTACAGGGATGTGGGCTTTTCTAAATGCTTCTTCAAATTCTGACCATGAGATTTTTTGTCTCGATTTTTGTGCCTGAAAGTTCATCCACCAGGCAGCGGCTTGTCTTTGTAGCTGATGCGAGGCGTATAATACTCGCTCCCTATCTGAGCATTGAACTGTGTCGAGCTTCCGCTGAATGTCTTTTATCCAGTCATCCGCTGCGAGCGGTTCGGTAGAGGTTGAAAAGACCGGGGCCTAGTCTTCTGAAAATCTGACCATCTTGATCCTCCAATATTTCCTTCTTGCGCATAGTGACCTCCGTGAGGGTATCCGTGGGGTCTAGCTGCGAGTTGGTCTAGCATTCTCTCCATTAGTTGTTTCTGATGTCTTTCAGCCTAATACCGATTCGTTTCCATCATAGCTAACACTTGTACCAGGCTGGTTGGGTTCCCTGTAGATTTTGCTTCCTCGCTTAGGTTGTGGTGTGATCCAACTCCCACCATTTTTGCTTATTCTGTCCTTGCTCGGTTCTGCAATAGGTTTTAGGGAAAGCAGAAGATAAGTAAGATCTAGAGTCTAAGGTAAGAGCAGAATGAATAGGTAAGGGCTTCAGACGAAAGGAGGAAAACTCTTTGAGTTAGGTAGGGTTATACAAATATTTAGAACCAAACAAAATAACAGGAATTAGGAGACATAATTTTTCATACATATTATGGAATCGCACACAATACCGTTTTAAGATCTGGTACGACCCATATTACACTACCAAAAGACCTATTACAACAAATAGTACGATCTAAGGCTAACGATCTACTGTGGTAGAATCTCCTTGCTGTCGTCGAGCTGGGTCAGGTTCACCACTTCTGAGCGACTACTGAGAACTACTGGGGATGAGAGAACTCGAACAACTATCCGCTAATACGAAAATTTTGAAGTTAGTTGAGAATGAAAAATCTCAAAACAAGATTTTGGAAACAGAAATTTAGGCAAGGCAGAAGGAGGTGAGAAGAAGAAGAAGATAGCAAATATGCTTATATATTTTCGTAATCCGTTTTGCTTAAGTTTTAAATAACTTTTTGGAAAAGATTCCTAAGCCACCTTAAGGTCTTGACCTATTGGTCAAGCCGGGCTCTGATACTACTTGTGACGGACCACCCTTTTCAGGGGGTGCGTATAAATACCTTCACAGCTACCCAGGATTTTAGCTGTAGGTAACCAAGTGTACATTGCTAGATAAAAGAGCGAAAGTGAATAGTTTATAGATAAATTAAAGGCCTAACGGCCAGAGTTTTACAAAAGGGTGCGGCTGGCACCAAATACATTACAAAACACCCACAAGAAAGGCTTGAGGAGATAGATCAAGGCCTTAAAAACCAAATATCATCGCCATCTACGGTCTTCTGGAACTCACCAGCTTCATTGAAATCTAAAGGGGGATTAGGAGGTAAGGGTGAGTACACAATAGTACTCAACAAACCACACGAAAATTCTGAATACTATATGCAGGGATAAACAAAGGTTCATTGAAATCTAAAGGGGAATTAGGAGGTAAGGGTGAGTACACAATAGTACTCAACAAACCACACGAAAATTCTGAATACTATATGCAGGGATAAACAAAGGTTGGCACAGGTTTAAGTATTTTGGATGCAAGTTGTTAAATACTAGTTTTCATTTTACATTTGAAACACAAGCCATATGACAGATAATAACATGGGGGGTTATTTGCAAAGTTTAAATTTACGACAAGTTCTATTTATGAAAACTACAGGGGCGCAATTATAGGAACCACCCTAGATTAACTCAGCTTCATTAACCGGAAGCACGGCGTATTCGAATACCATTGATATCACTCTGCAGAAATGCTCAACTTTACCCACAAGATATCATCGACCGTTAGTACCATGCGCAAGTAACATGCAACTTTAATGCATGTGGCCAGACCGGGATAATCACAGCCTTTCGTTGGACTTCCCTTCTTTAGCTCCTATCCCGTAGGTTACGAGGATCCACAGCCAGACCCATCGCCAAAGCGGAGACGCGATCTAGTCAATCAGGATACCTCACTGCTAGAGAACCGCGAATGGCCACTCCATTCTCGTTCCACCCCAGTCGCTTCGCGATCCATTTACCTACTAGAAGGGTAGCTACCTCCTATAGGCATTCCAAAGGGGAGTACAATGTACTGAGCTATATTGGAACAGGTCAACAAGGCTGACCGGCCCAACTTATGGTTGAGCAGGAATTGAAATTATTTACTTTGCCCAAGACATCGGACCTTAAGTGCCTAAGACTCAGCCAATGGCATACCATAAATCATTGGTACCCACTGTACCACCACCACACAACATCCTGCCTTTGTCATCGGTTGGGGTTTGGGTCAACATCCACCTCCTGTGGTCCGCCCAACACTACCCCCCTAACCGTAGCAATATTTTTAAAAAATCATCCAAACCATCTCTCGGAGATTTTAAGCAATTTTAACTAAAGGTGAAAATTATATTACTACTAATCTACCATGGTTCAATATTTTATAGTCTAAGGTTAAAAGGGAATTAAGCTGTAACAATAGTTTGAGCATTGGGTTATATCTAATCATGTCATTCGAAACTATCTCCTTTTCTAGTTTTCTAAAATACCAAAAATAATGCAGTACCGAAAATATACATATGCTGTAATGGAGCTGGGTTCAACATGTTCAAGGGGTGTGGCTTGCCTTGCGAGGTTGAGGGTTCGCCTAGCGAGAAGTGGTCGACGTCGCGTGTGGTCTCGAACGGCGCCTGCTCCTGGTACAGCTCCAAAGACTGCTCATGCTCCGGGATTTGTGCCAAAGGTTGCTCCGACGTCGGATCTAGTGCGAGAAAACGCAACCAATAAATAAACGAATAAAAACAATCAAAGAAAAAAACGGAAAAAGAAGTCGGAGAGAAAATGGCCGGAATAGGGTTCAGGGGTATTTTGTGATTTTTTTGGACTTGGTATGGTAAAATGGAGATTATTTTTGGACTCAACGGCTCGAACTAGACAAGAATATGTATTTTTGGGTATTTTTGGAATTTTGAGAATTTTTGAGATTTTTTGGGAAATTTTTGGATATTTAACTAATTTTCGGATTTAAAATAAAAATCAAATCCGAAAATTAAATAAAAATCCGAAACCAATTTCGCAATTGGGCCGACAAGAATCGGTCTGCCTCAAGATCAGGCGGCCTACGGTCATGACAAGACACGCAAAAACACGGCCCACAGAGTGGGCGGGCCCATCTTGCATGGGGAAAGGAGCAGAGGGTGGCCGATGGGCCCTAGGGCGCGGGGCGCTGACACAGGGGACCCTCCGGTCAGCGAGGGAGGGCGAGGGGCAGAGGCACGTGGCGGCGATGACGCCGTATGCGGAGAAGACGCACGGCGCGCGAGCAAAGCGGGGAGCCGGAAGAGGAATGGAGTGGCAGGGGAGGAAGAGGGTGTTGCGGCGAGCTCGGGGGTGGGGAGAAATGGGGAAGAGGGGCGAGGAATTGGGTTGGTGATGAGGAAGTGACCGGCGGCTAAGAAGGGTTTGCAGCGCGGGCGGGGGAAAGCCGGAGGGGGAAAAAGAGAATGCGGGGGATGAAGAGGAGAGCGTTGCGAGCTCGGGGGTGAGGAGAATGGGGTACGGGCGGGGCTATTTATAGCGGCGGGGCGAGGTGAGAGGAAGCGGTGGGGGAGGAGAGAGAGAATGGCGCAGTGGGTTTTCAACAACGATGACGCTCGGACGACACTGCGACAGGGCGGAGCTGGTGGCGGAAGGGACGGGGCATGGCACGGCGCGCGGGCAGGTGAGTGACGGGACGAGGCGAGGCGCAAGGTGACGGGGGCGTGACGGAGGTGAGGGCGACGGGATGAGGCGTGGGGCCGGCCGGGAAGAAGAGGCGATCTGGTCGGGCGAGACGCGGCGAAGGAGCTGGGCAAGACACGGCAAAGCCGAAATGGGCAAGCAGGAGGAGTTGGCCAAGAAGGGTGGGCCGAGGCAAGCGAGGTGGGGAAGCTAGGGTCAGGAAAAAGGATTGGGCCGAGAGCCCGAGACCGGCCGGGCCGAAAACAGGGGAAAGACGGAATTTCAAAAAAGAAAGCAGAATTTGGAGTAACTTTCTCAAAATGGAAATTTTTCAAAAGAAGCTCAAATAAATTCGAATAAAATCTAAAAAAAATCCAATAAATTCAAATAAACTCGTTTTGAAAATTTTGGGGTGTTTCAGATTGCAGCATGCACAGATGAAAAACAACACGGAGACATTTTACTTCCGCCCTCCATGACATTTCTGAAATCTGGGCAGTTTTGCATGCTACTCTTACATGCAGCCTGTCGTTCCCAGACCCAATGACGTCCCAGACTCAGCAATGCATGAACGGTACAGAAAATCATGTCGATCCCTCTCCCAGGTTTCCCGATCTGTGAATTAACCTGTGTCCATTTTGTGAGTTTTTCCCCTTTAACCGGATGTTAGAGCTGTCCGACGATTTAGGACATTAGTGTTGAAGACATTTTGCACCGTTTAATACGAATTACCGAAAATTCTGTTGTTTATTTCTTTCCAAAGATTCCAAAAAACAAAGATTTGGCATTTCCATTAAAGCTGTTGGGAGTTTCCCAGTAAGGTTGATGTTTGATACAATCGACGCAGTAAAAGTTTAGGATATTAATCGAGTTGTTAATCATCCCTTCCAGAGAAAGAGCTCCGTGGTCGGGCAAGGGGAAGCTTCATTTGTGTTCTTTTCTTTGCAAGGAATAGTAAACTAGCAGAGAAATTTTACAATGGATAACACAGATAGCAAGTAGTGGTAGTATAAATCAAATCTAACCATCCATTCCTCAAAGGTATTTTAGACTTTTTCTATCAATTCATCAGGGTATTTTAGACTTTTCCTAATTCGTTCACAGTTTTGGATTCATCGAATATCCGGTGATCTTCAGAGTCTTCTTATCCATTCATCCGTCATTCATCAGTATCACAGGATGTGTTTTACCGTAGAGGACAAATAGTATGACGGAATTTTTTACCCATTTACCTCTATCTGAATTTTACTACCAATACTACAGGTGGTAGTATAACTAGATATAAATTGATTTCAACAATTAGATTCAAAGGAATGGACGGTTTATATTGATTTTAATCCACTAGGGAAGTTGTAACGTTACATGTAGCAGCAGTAGTACTAGGAAACCAGGAATCTGAGGAAGGACCACGCGCGACAGCAGGCCCAAGCAAGGAGGCATCCCCTGCAAGCAAGGTTTGTCGTGCTGGTTTCGCCATGGACGACCTCTCTCTCACGTATTCGATCTCTCTCTCAGGAGTTCTGCCGATTCTTCACTCTAGATTATATCTACACCCAGACATCATGCAGCTCTCGTGCACTGCAAAACAGCCATACATACCTAAAGATCGTCTACTTTAGGCTATCTGTTTCTTCTCATTTCCTTGTCTTTACTGAAACAATATGGGTTGCTACTCCCCAAGAGGTGGCGCGTTGCTCGCTCTGCCTCTCGTTTGCTTCCTCTTGTCAGGTATACTTTCCAACACAAAGCGGTCGAGGATCGTATATATTGCTCTTCTCACTTTCTCCGATCCTGCTATATATGCTAAGAAATCAGGAATGCCCCCTCCATTTTTGATGACCTTCTTCTGTTGTTTTTCTCCCTCCAGTGCGTGTTAAAACCGTCCAAAAGTTTATGTTTAACAGAAATGTATCAGATTATTTTCTTATTGGTCGTGTATTGTCACTTCAAAATTATCACACTCTATGCCATTTGCTTCCTGTCCGATGGCTTTTTCTTGTTTCAAAAAGAAATTTAAAAAAATTCTGACACGCGCAGACTATCTATGTTATGTTTGTGTACGCCTCTTTTCAGGTGCAACGGAACGGGCCGAGTCGGCCCGAGTCTTCACGATCATCAACCAGTGCAAGACAACGATCTGGCCGGCAGCGACACCCGGTGACAGTTTCGACGGCGGCGGCTTCGCGCTCCGGCCGGGGCAGTCCAGGGTCTTCACGGCGCCGGTCAGGTGGTCGGGCCGCATCTGGGGCCGGACGGAGTGCAACTTCGACCAGACGGGGAACGGGTCGTGCGCGACGGGGTCGTGCGGGTCGTCCCTGAAGTGCGGGGGGTCGGGGGAGCCGCCGGCCAGCCTGGCGGAGTTCACGCTGGCGTCGCCGGACTTCTACGACGTGAGCCTGGTGGACGGGTTCAACCTGCCGATGGTGGTCAAGCCGGTGAACGGGCAGGGCAACTGCTCGGCGGCGGGGTGCGACGGCGACCTGCGCCTCAACTGCCCGTCGGAGCTGGCAATGAAGGTGAACGGGCGGACGGTGGCGTGCCGGAGTGCGTGCGACGTGTTCGACACCGACCAGTACTGCTGCCGCGGGCAGTTCGGGAACTCCATGACGTGCCAGCCCACCACCTACTCCAAGAGGTTCAAGGAGGCATGCCCGACGGCGTACAGCTACGCCTACGACGACGCGTCCAGCATCTTCACCTGCTCACAGGCTGACTACATCATCACCTTCTGCTCAAATAGGTAACTGTATAATCCTTTCGTCTACAACATGAAAATTTTCAAACAAAATTGTGGATGTGCTTCTAGATTTACTCGACATGTGCATGATATTTTATGTACAAGTTCTTTTTTGGCTAAGAGTAACAGAAATGAGAAAATTCTGACAAACGATGAATCAAAAGGAAAAAAAGGAGAGAGAGAAAAGAGGAAAAGGAAAATTTTAGAATTCACATCAAACTTATGTCTCTTTCTTTCTTCTAACACACAATGGATTTGAATTCAAAATTTTAAAGGGTGCTACAACATATGTAACCGTACAAGACCTGACTCCACACCTGCTGCATTCCATTCTTGTTGTGTTTCAGGAACCAATCGGTGTGCTCCTACCACCACAATCGGCTCGTGTGCAGTGGCTCCAGCCGATATTGGCCGATCATGCCTACCCTGATGCTTGCGCTGCTCTTCGGCTTTGTGGCTTTGCAGTGGTTTTAACTTTTCAGTGGAAGGATCAAGAGCAACGTGATCAACCTGACATACATATTTTTTTTTCCTTTTCTTCCTCTGGTCGAGAAACAAAAGTAGAGGCGATTCATCAAATTTATGCTCTCTCACGTGTGAATATTGTTCTTTAGGGAGACAACATACATTAGTGATTGTTTTTCTCTCCTCCCCTGCTTGCCAATGTAAATGGAGACAGCATATATGGGCTGCAAGGTCTTGCAAATGTAAATATAAACATATACTCTACCATATATTGTGGGCTCAACAATGCAGTATATCCTGTTCCTATGGTTGTGAAGGCCCTTCTCTTGAATTCAGAGTCATTGCTGTTGTATTTGTCTGGTTAACTATTTTCAGTCATGCAGTTTCATCTGATCTGGCAGTGGTCTGTCACCGTGAGTACATGTGAACAACTCCATTGCAAACTGGAGTGGTGAAAGTTAAAAGGAAAAATCTACAAACCGGCATGGGCATGATGTTTTGAAGTTTTAGTTTCGAGGTTCAAATTCAGAGTGTTTTTGAACTGGGCTGTCTGATGTTTGAAGACAGCCATGACGGTCAGTAGCAATCAACAAGTCGTAGCTTACGAGGTCGGCCCATCAAAGGAAGCCCGGCCCAAATGCCTCGACTGGAAGTGGAAGAGATCCATCGTCTCAGACCACGAAACTCGGCCCATTCACATGTTCCCGTCGTCGCGGTTCGCGGCCGCGCCCCCTCCCGCCGGCGGCCCGGCGCTCGTCTGACCTCTCGCGAGTCCGGTGGCCGCAAGCCCGCAACGGCCTAACTCACTCGGCATGCCCACCCGCAAACACACGGCGCAGGGCGCACGGACCATGGCTCCGTCTGCTGTGTTCGTCTCCTTTTCCAGTCCCTCTCCCGCGCGAGACGGCGATTCGCAAACCCTAGCTAATCTCCGAGCGCGGGCGGCCGGCAGTTGAAGCGGAATCTCGGGAATCTGGTGCGCGCGTGCCGGCGGCCGGTGGCCTGGAATGGCGTACATGCATGCATGGTCCAGTGATCTGTCGCCCGGAGGTAAATCGCGCAAATATCTTGTGAAATGTAAAATCATAGCTATGTGATCGGTTTCCTTGCTTAGAAATTTTTGCGCGGATGCAGTCGTATTCATGTGAAATGGCCTGATACAACGGCAATTCACCATGGTGATGTTTCAGCTTTCGCGGGAGGTGCTTCTATCATTTCCCTCACGATACACATTACATAAATCTCGAAGCAAGCGAAAATGGCACCGGAGATGCTTCTATCATTTCTCTCCCAATACAAATTACATAAATATTGAAGTAAGCGAAGGTGGAAGCATTCCTACCCTTTGTACTGACATGAAATTGTCTCAACTGTGGACTAATTATTTTTAACATGGTATAAACTCCACGTTTAGTTATATGGTGAATTAATTAATGACTACTTTTCTATCCTGGATCCAACTCTGATCAAAAGAAACATCGATATTATCCTCTTTGAGTATCTTATCTGGGTCTTCGGAGTGGCTAAAGGGCGGCCTCTCCTCACTCTGTGTAGTTTCGTTGTCATACTGCTGCTGTAACGACTTATATCCCTCCTAAATGCATTTAGCAGAGCACCCTGGACGCCCAACATTTCATTTTGCACACCGCAACGTTTTCTCTAGCAAATTAGTATCAATGTAACAAACACCATGTAATCAAGGCTGCTTGCTAGAAAAACAAATACTGCATACTTTTATCTACCAACCAGAGAACAATATGACAGCTTCAAAGGACTCGACAAATATTTTAACAAGATCCAAATTGCAGGTGGATTGAAAGATGTGAACCCTGATGGAAGGGATAACAAGATGTAAGGTCTAAATACAAATTGGCTACAGACAGGGAGATGGGAGTAGAAATTACTCTTTAAGAACAAATTTCTTCCGAGTTCAACTTTTGGTACAACTTAGTAGCAGACTAACACTGAAAATAGTTAGAGCCACTCGATGTCAGGCCATTGTTAGAGATGATGCGAACAGCTATGAAGTCGTGGCTGGTTGTTGCATACATATAAATATAATCTAGCACAAATTACAATTCAAGTAGGCTTATCCAAAGAATCTGGATAAGACTACCCGATCATATAGCACTCCTATTACAAAGAACACAGCAAAGGCAACTGCAAAGATGACCTTGCTGCTGCATTGTTTTGCGGAGATAATGGAAACTGGAGCTTCTTCTGCTGAATTACAATGGTGAATAAGCATAGGGCCGCACAGCTTTGGGTTCCCAGCAAAACTGGAGATTGGAAACGTGCTAAACTGGCCTTTATTTGGAATAGGCCCTTGTAGGTCATTGTTAGAAATGTTGAATACAGCAAGGAAGTTAAGGTTCTCCAGTGCAGAAGGGATTACTCCTGTCAGATGGTTGTTAGAAAAGTCTAGTAACTGCAGGTTCGTGATGTTGCAGATCGATTGTGGGATCTCTCCATATAAGTTGTTGAAGCTCAAGTTGAGTAAGAGGAGCGCTTTCAACTGACCAATCTCAGGGGGGATCACACCGGTGAATTTATTTTTGCATAGATTCAGCGTCCTTGGGAAAGCGCTGATCGTGGGGTATTGGCGTGATGGACTATAATATAAAGGCAGCTCAAAGATTCCTGGGTCTAAATGGGCTATACTCTTTTCTGATTTCAGCATTGGCATCTGCATCAAGGCTGTTGGGATTTTTCCTGTGAGACTGTTATTGGATATATCTAGATGGATGAGGAAGTTTAGGCTATTTATCCAGGCAGGCATTGGTCCACTGAGTTGGTTGTTGTGTAAACATAATACTTTCAAATTTTTTAGCTTTGATATCCAATGAGGTATTTTTCCAGACAAAGAGCAATCATTTATGGTAAGCAACTGAAGATTCTCAAAGCCATCAAACATTTCGTACTCTGGCATGGTCTCATGCATGAAGTTGCTCCCGATTAGCAGATTAATGAGGCTGCTAGAACAGTTGAGGTTCTGAATTGCATTTGTGATATTTGTAAAGTAGTTGTAACTAAGAGATAGGAAGGTGAGGGACTTCAGATTGCCTATTCTTGGTGAAATCTGGCCATGGATGTGGTTGTTTGATAGCCTCAGTGCGGTAAGATTACTGCAAGAATAGAGGCTATCTGGAATTGTGCCAGTGAAGTTGTTGAACATCAGGTCTAAATATTTCAGATTTAATAGGGTGGAGAAGTTCACCTTTGTTAGCACTCCCCAGAAGTTGTTTTTCCTGAGAATGATCTTTGTCAAAGTCGTGCATTTACTCAGAGCTGACGGCAGCTCTCCAGACATGTTGTTGTCATCTAAGTGGAGCTCCTTCAGTCGCTTGAGCAGCCCAATAGAATCCGGGATGTTGCCATTGAACCCATTCCCTGCTAGATCAAGGATATCCAGATTACTGAGTTTGGCTAAGTGTGCTGGAGGCAGTGCTCCTTGCAAACTGTTGTGGGGCAAGGAGAGGTACTCGAGTGAGGTAGCATTGAAGAGTTCATCTGGGAGAGTCCCATTGAGTTTGTTGTGTCCAACCTTAAGCATTCTGAGCATGGAGCAATCACCTAGCCCTGGGGGGATGTCGCCACTCAATTGGTTGTGAGAGATATCAAGCATGGTTAAGGACGGCATGTTGACGCAGAAAGATGATGATATCTTCCCAGTAAAGCTGTTGTTGCTGGCATTGATCGCTACCAGATTCTCCATTGCCTCCCATGCGGCTAGTGGAAATTCTCCAGTAAATCGGTTGCTTGAGATGTTCAGTGCCTGCAGAGGGCGGTGAGGAGTCCATGATGACAGCTCTTGCAGGCCTCCGTTGAGGCGGTTGAAGCTGACGTCAAGGACGCGGATCCTGCTGGAGGAGATGAGCTGTTCGAATGGAAGGTCGCCGGAGATGGAGTTGTGGGACAAGTTGAGGCGTAGCAGGCCGGCGAGGTCCGCAAGGGACGGTGAGATGCGCCCTTCAAGGCCTCTAGATGCCAGGGAGACCTCAATGACCGTCCCATTCCCGTCGCAGGTGATGCCCTCCCAGGCACAGCAGTCAGTGCCATTCCGCCACGACACGCCGAAGCCGCCATTTGCCTGCCGGGAGAGCCCAGCGAGGAACTGGAGGAGGGAGATCTTCTCCTCCTCTGTGCAGGAGCTTGTGGGAGGGACGATGGAGAAGGATAGCAGCAGCAGCACGAGAGCAAGGCCAGGGAAAGCCATGGGTGCTTCTTAGCTGCTTCTTGCTCTCAGCAGAGTAGGTTTAGTAAGGTTTGCAATTGTTAGTGACTCTGCTTTGCCTTGAAGTCTCTAGCGGTGGACCAGTTTTTCAAAGGAAACTCTATTTTAGTAGATCACATGACGTCAACCCGTCACTTTTTGAAATCAGCTTTATGTCTTTCAATACGTTATATCCATTTTAATTATAAATTTATGTCCCTAGAAAATTAAAGCGCACTGCCTATTAAGAGAAATTTTTGCATTCATTGTCTCACTCTTCTTACTCCTAGGACGTGAGAACAAGCCCCGGGCCTCTTTTTTTCCACCTCTCTCCCCGCTCTTTTTCTCTCGGGCTGATCGCCCCTCCCTCTCTCTTCCTCCCTTTATCCCTCATGTCTCCCTTCCTTGATCCCCTCCCCTTTCCCCCCCAAAAACCAGCGCGCAGCGCCCTAGGCCCCCGGCCTTCCCCTCTCGAGTGCTCTGCCCCTGAGCCCTTCTCTCCCCAATCCCCACTTTCTCCCATTCGGCTCTGGTCGCCCCAGCCTCCTCCACCTCCGCCTCCGCTTGCCTCCCTCCACTCTCGACCCCGCCCTCCACCACCACCACCTCCTCCACTCCAACCCGCCTGCCCCCTCCACCTCTGGGCTCACCCACCACCGCCTCCGACTCAGCTCACCAACCCCCCCCCTCCAACCTCCCATGCCTCCTCTCTCGCCTCCAGGCTCACCCACCAAGGATGGCAATGGTACCGACACCTGGGTATTTACTCTATTAGGTACAAATCGTTCAATAATCATACCCATAGGTACTTTAATGGCTGCCTTCACCCGTCGTATGACTCCACCTCCCATTTACCCGTGGGTATGATCCACCCGCTTCTCGCTGGAGATGAGTGTTATCAAGTTCAACTTGTTCATCATGCATCCATCAAATTTTTCATTTCTCCAACACGATACAAAAGTACATAATCATCAACAATTAATGAGAAACATATCATCAAGTTGACATGTTAAAAAATCAAAAACTTGAATTAGCTACATTAGCACGGTTACGGGTCAAAGGTGTGCAGAGGGGTAAATTTGTACGGCGGTATGGGTATTATAACTGTGGCATCGGCACGCCACGTATATACGCGACATGGGCACTCCACCTCACCTCCTCTCCCGCAGTCTCTCTCGGCAGGTCGATACACGTGGGCGCAGGCGACGACGGCAAAGGTAACGATAGGAGCCGAGACGAGGAGGTCACAGGCACGGACCTCTGAGGTCGATACACGCGGCATCAGGCGATGACACGAAGGAGCCGAGACGAGCCGAGGCGGTGAGCGGGATCGAGGCGAGGAGCACACATGGAGGCGAGGCGGCATGCATGGAAGCGAGGCCGTGGTAGGGAGAAGGATCCATGGCGGTAGAGGTGGAAATCAAACCAAATCCCTGTTTTTTTGAGCTTTTTTTTAAATATTAACATAGTTTAATTTAAAATCATTTTATTTATAGTTTAAAATTATTTTAGAATCGAGCTAACGAGCCGAGCTGAGCTAGAGCAAAATCCAATTTCATTTGAACTTGACTCATTTCAATGTTTAACCAAAGAACGAGTGTAATTGGCATAATTTTGAACCGAACCAATGAGCTCCACAAACAAGCTTTTTTTCCAGCCCTACATGGCGGGCGGTGGCCACGACGGCGAGCGAGGTAACATTGGCTTGGCGTGCCACAACAAGTAGCGTGGGAGCCGAGGCGACTGGGCCTCGGTAGGCAACGTCCTCAGCGGGCGAAGCAATGGCCTTGGAGGATGGAGCGGCGGCCTTAGCAGGTAACCCCTCTCTCCTCTCCCCCACGCCCCACCTCCCTACTGCAGCCGGCGTGCCCTGCCGCAGGCCTACGGCAGAGCCGCTGTGCCACGATGTGCCTGAGTCCATCCGTGCTGACGTGCCGCTATCGTGCCAGGCCGTGTCGTCCATCATATCTGGTTCTCAGGTCCGGTATGACCCATGCTATAGTTCCATGTTGGATCGCGTCTGCTATGCCTCGGCGAACCTAAAAAAATCCGTCTCGAGTGTCCACCTCTAGTCCTTTGACAGCCGGACCGGCAAGGAACTGGAGCAGAACAAGAACAAAGCCAGGGAAAGACACGGGTAACTCAACTGGTTGCTGTTTCTTTCAGTTGTTGCGCGAAGATTGCTAAGCTGCTTGCACGTCTTTTTTTCTTTCCTTTTCTGATGAAACCTCCTGATCGAGTTGTTTTTTCTCTCTCCATAGCAGGCAACGCCTGCAAAACATCATCCTGGAAAAAAAAGGCGTGCAATAATTATGCCCGTGGCTAAAGAACAAGGGGTGGTGGTTACCGGGTAGTGGGTGGACAGATAACGTGGGGGCAAGAAAGTGAGAGGTGCTCTTCTTGACCAGCAGTTCATTGACCCGTACGACAGTGGCAGCTGGTGGCTTCACCCCTTTAAGGACTTGTTTGAAAGCAAAGGACAAAAAACCTAGAGAAATAAATCCTTAAAGGGATTTTTTAGGGTAGATGGAATCCCCCTCTATTCCTAGGGGGGATATTTTCACAAGAAAATTATTCCCTGCTGCCATTTGGGAAGCAAGAAAGTGAGAGGTGCTCTTCTTGACCAGCAGTTCATTGACCCGTACGACAGTGGCAGCTGGTGGCTTCACCCTTTAAGGGCTTGTTTGAAAGCAAATGACAAAAAACCTAGGAAAATAAATCCCTAAAAGGATTTTTTTTAGGGTAGATGAAATCCCCCTCTATTCCTAGAGGAATATTTCCACAAGGAATTATTCTCTGCTGCCATTTGGGAAAAGATAGGGATAAAAATTCCGGCCATTAAAAAATTCAGGAAAAAACCAAAAAAAATTAGAATCAACTCCACAATTACATAAAACACATGGATATCATCTCCAACAACTAAACATTTGTTGTCGTAGTTAAACACAGATCCCATCACAACTAAAACAAGTTTACTAAAATAATATTCTAAACATAATTTTGAAATTTATAAGTTAAACATTCTATCAAATGGTCCATTGGTTAAACATTTTATCAAATGGTTCATTGCTTTGATCCAGATGACGCTCTCAGCCACAACAGCAAGGAAAAATGACTTTAGCAGTACTGTGAAGAAAAAAGCGCAAGTCATTATTCAACTAAGCATCAAACAAGCTTTTGAAAGAATAAATTATGCTCAGGAGCAAAGCATAAATTCAGCTCAGGAGCTACTCGAGTGTGATAATTATGCACTGAGACACCAGTGGACTAGTGCAACTGATGCCTTCTTTTCCCTCTTTTTCCTTTGTGAAACTATAACAAAGGACGATTGAGATTAAAGCGTTGTTTTCTTTCATAAATAGATCAGAGATTTTTGCACCATACATTCCTCGTTTTAATCAAACAGCTAGCATAGAATAGCACGGATATAACAAAGCTGATGCAGAAGAATTGCACTAGGAATTACAGAAAAGCTAGACAACATGTATGCCCTGAAGATAAGCATACTGTTTGTTTTTAACATGGAGTGCAAGCATAATACTGTCAGTTTAGCCAAGCTCATTTAATCAACTGTATTCCCTAGGCAAGCACTCGACATTGCAGGGATGTCTTATATTTTTTACATGCTAGTTTATCATGAGTCATGATCACAGTGCAAGGATTTCACAAACAACGCGGTTTGTCAAGCTATTGTCCTATTGTTTTTTCTAATCCATATGGGATTGGACTTACACAGCAGAAGAAATATAGATTAAGATTGGACCTCAGCCTTGAGGTAAACTCCTCAAAACATTCTTGAAGTAACAGCTAGACGTGCACCATTAGTCCGCACCCTCCTAGACATAACTAGATATTCGGTCGGTGTCTAGTTTTAATAAAGATTTGTTTGAATTCCATTCAAACACTGCTGGTAGCTTGATACTGAATTTAAGCCCACATACTTGGAAGAGGAACTGAAGTACTCCAGCTCATTGAACTCTTGGCAGGGCATTAACTCTAGGATTTAAATACGAGGAGACTACTTGAGAAATACACTTTCTAATTAAGCTAGGTGGAATTAAAGTTGATAGGATCCACACAGACAGCGGTTGCAATTAGGTAGGGTGTCCACATCAGTTAGGCTAGCTGGTTCAATATATTCTAGGCTAGCTGCAGATATAGTGATCAAAATGGTGGAGGGTGAGTATTATGTTTACAACAACTGAAACGTACTGGGAGAAGCTTCATATAAGAGTCCTCAGCTACCAGGTTTTATCTTGATGTTTGTTAGGAATACTCATGTAGTACTCCACAAATATGACTACATGGCGGAGTGATGTATTGGTATTCTCTGCCAGACTATCCAAATCTTATAAACTCCATTTTTGCCCCAAACGTTGATCAATTCACAAATGTATGACCACTGGAGGCTGCTTTAGAAATTTCATGCAGGCGATAGTTGAAAGGAGAATCCAATATTGTTGTGTTTTTCTTTAGTTTCCTGACATAGTTGGTTTGGCCTTAAATAAGTTTCTTTAGTTCAAGGAACCTCACAAGTCACGACACATTGAAGAAATAACAATGCAGCATCATCTATTTAATAATAAATTATCGTGAGATTGGAGGAAAATGTACATTTATTTTTTAAATGGATGACAGGAGCTCTGCTCATGAATCCCACTCATTTCAGAGAGGAAAAGAGAATTACAAACACAAATACCTAACACAGCAAGACACCAAGACTGCAACACCTCACCTAACGTCACCAGCTCACACAAAACACCACCGAGAAACAAGAAAAAAATGTATAGCCTCCATCTCTAGTGGCAGGTTTAGGTAGTGTATGTTGTACATGTACTTTGACAAGTATATATTGAAATTAGTTTGTATAGTCAAGTTTAAAAACCTTATACCCACAGGGATTAGACCCAACCGAACGAATTGTGACAAATCCTTATACCCACATAAACTAGTCTTGAGGCTCCAAATGCCGCGCAAGCTTACAAACAGAAACTACTCAGAGTCACCTTTTATGAAATTTCATAGATTTACCAATCCACATCATCCCAGAACAAGCAAAAGAAATCATATTTATATAAAAAAAATCACCAAAGTTAGACATTGCCTATTTTAAAGCAAATTAACCTTAGACTAGCAAAATTTATCATCCTGAATAGTCCATACATCTACAGAGGGCAACCCTTTAAAATCCTAATCTCAGTGTGCAAAAAACACTAAAATTCCAACATACATCTACAGATTTGTGGCAAGCATCGTAGCAACGTTTGATTAAAATGTCCCCAATATGCACACACAGTCAACAGCTATTCCGAACCATAAAATTAATTTCTCGAACGATCACCCAAAGTTTGATAAAAATTTGGACATAAAACAAGGTAGAAGTGGAGAAAGAAGACGGACGCAACCTGCAGCTAGTATGATGAAGTCCTTGAGGGTGGCGGTGCGCTGGGTGTTCTTGGCGCGGCAGCCGAAGGCGATGCACAGTGCCGTCAGGATAGCGCTCTTCCCACCTGCACCGGAATTAGAAAAAAGGGCATCAAGGAATGTAGGGGGGAGAGGGGCTAGGGTTTCTCGAGAGGCGTACTGCCGTTCTGGCCGGTGATGAAATTGACGTGGTCACCGAGTTTGATCTGGAGGTTGGAGTGGCACATGAAGTTCTCCAGCCGGATGCGGGAGATCGTCCCTGCCATCGCCGATCCCCGCCGATCAGGGAGGAGCATCATTGGAGGGCGGTGGGGTCAGCCGTGGATAGGGTGGGGGAGCAATCGCCGTGCGCTGGAGGGAGCAGCCGTGGGGAGCGGATTGGGGGGAGCGGCCGCCGGTGCCTGGAGCGGATTGGGTGGAGCAGCCACCAATCGACTCGGCGATGGAGAAAGATCACAGCGAGGCGATTTTTTCTTCCACGGGGATTTCGCACGAATATGGCTGGAAAACCCCACCTTCATAGACTCCCAAATGGACCTTCTACTTGCCCCGCGAAAACTTTCCCCATGGAACTCCAGCCCAGGGATTTGGCGGGGATCCCTGCCGGGATTATGGTTTCCAGACAAGCCCTAAGATCTGGAATGTCCTTTTCGATTAGCCGGTCTTAAAAAAATTGTTTAAGCTATAGTTCTAACTGCATCCCTACAGCTTTTATACATCTGTGAATAACGCCTTTACAAACCAATGTGAATTGGCAGATTTACGTATCATAACCCTTATGCTTAGTGGGAACAAGTTCCGGCTAAGTGGGAAGGAGTGAGTCCTTCTCTCGAGAAATAGAAAAGTAGAAAAAGCATCAGTGTGGAAATATAAAGATCTAGAAAAATACGTCTGAACTAAGAACGGTTTTCAAGTTCAGCACACCTAAGGTGACTTTGGAGGTGCCTCAAGGTGACTCCGAGGGCGAAACCAAGGCAAACCTCATAGCGCAAGCCATCTAATCAACTCCCTCGTTGTCGCCGCTGGTGGCCTCCCGGTAGTGACGACAGAGCCTCCCATAACTTTCTCAACTCCGTCCCTCCTCCAGTTCTTTGCAAAAGTGGTCGAGGAGGTGGTGGTCGTCTCCGTCGCCGAGCCCGGCCTCATGTGGCGTCGAGCGGCGGAGATGGCACGACGAATGGTGGAACTCCACGAGGAACAAGTGTGCTAGCTAGGGCACAAGACCGATGCGACGCAACGGCAGATCTATGGGTGTTGTCAATGCCGTCGGCTGAATCACAGCAATCGACCCTGGATCCGATCGACCTCCTCCTGCTCTTCACCCAGACTAAATCTGCTCTTCTCCTTGTCAGATCCAGTCATCCCGATGGTGATTGAGGTGGCTTGGTGGTCCAAGCGGGTGTGGCGAGGTCAAATAGATCAGGGGGGCATCGAGTATGATGCAAACCAAGGTGCTGTGGTGACGATGGTCGCGTGGTAGCACGGCGCACTAGGGACTGGCAGGCGATGGACTATGCGGCGGAGGTCATCCCAATCACAGAGGCGCTGGAGGAGGATAAGGGGAAGAAGGTGGACCACGTGTGCGAGGTGCTCCATGCTAAGCTTCGCGGTTGCGACGGACAGCATCGACGTTATGCACGTAGAGAAAAATGTATGTAATAACTTAATTGGTCTCTTACTGAACATTAAGGACAAAACAAAAGATGGTAACGCACGACTTGACTTAGTTTATATGGGCATCCAATCTGAGCTAGTACCGAAAGAGACCAATAAAGATCAAATGTACTATAAACCTGCTTGTTACACTCTGTTCAAGGCCGAAAGAACTGAACCGTGCCAGTGTTTGAGTAGTGTGTGGAAGTTGTCCGGTTACTCCTCCAACATGAAGAAACTTGTTTTGATGCAAAACTTAAAATTAATTGGTATAAAGTCTCATGATTGTTAGATTCAAGAGACAATCAAGAGGTTGTGTTATTTCTTTAACACAATTACTTCTTTGGGGTCGACTTCAATGATTTGTTCAATCTCTTCAACCTCGACGCCCTCGACGCCTCGCTCTTGAGATGCTAAACATTGTAACTATGTGTAATCACAGTCTACATTTGTGTGATACTAGTAAATGTGATATATGTAGCTCCTTGTTTTTGTATATATCGATACATAATTCATGAAGTGAAAAAGAAGAAACAGCCGGTGGGTTTGCTTGACCCACACATAGCTTCGAAGCATACAATGGACAGAAATTTAAAAGTCATTGAGGATTACGTGGAAGAGACATTGGTGCTTAAAAAGATACAAAATATCTACTTTTACCCCACAATCTGGAGTAAGTGCTCCACTATTTACTATACTTTGATTTGTACTATACATGCAACTCAAAGTTAGATTGAATGACCATAGCGATATATCTCTATAGGTTTCACTGAGTTCTAATTGTAATTCAACTAAGAAAGAACCGGGTTATGTATTTTGATTCCTTACAGAGTGGTAGTTACAACTTGAAACCTATCGTAAAATTACACATCAGGTAATCATGTTTCCTCTATAGATAACTCTCTTGTAAGTTATTTAAGGTATACGTTACTCCTGGAATGGCTAAAGTTAACTTTTTAGAATCATGTAGATTGTTCGAAGTGTACAAAGCTCGTAGAGGGCCTTCTAGTAAGGACGGGCCGAAGCTGAATCATGATTTTAAGTTTATGGTATTAGCTAGTACGAACACAATAATTCTATATCACACTCCGTAATAATACATCTGGAACTAACCAATTCTATCTTCGCAGTGCCACCAACACAGAAAGAGAAATAACCTATATGAATTTTACGTTTGCCAAAATATGCAACTTCTCCTCGGTACAATCAAGACTAATGAGGTTTGGAAATGCGCTACAACTGCGTTGGAATAGACCAATCTAATCGAAATTCGATGACAACTCTGTTCCTTGTTACTGCATGAGGCCATAAATTAATTCAGAAGACAAGTTCCACTTTACCTAATTTGAGGAGTTCTATTATTTCTGAATAACCACTTAAGTTAATTTGTGAAACTTGTGTTGTGAATTTATAAATTATAGTTGTGCATTCAATTGTTAATATATCTAAGTTGATTTTTGTAATGGATGTGATATACGTGATATAACATGTAATATGGATGTTTTATACATGGTGTAATATGTATTGAGTTGATCTCTGAAACGGATGTGATAATATGTTTATGATGTAATCTGTAATCTCCTTATTTCAGAGTGCATGGATAGCATCAGAAAAACAGAAAAAATATATCAATACAAAAAATGTCACAAACAATTCTTTAAGAAAAATCATCTATGCTACACCTCATTCACTGACGGTTCCTACTAATAATCGTCTGTGATAATTGATATCACAAACGGTTTATAATCAGAACTATTGTAATTTCTATTTATCACAGACGGTTTATATTCAGAACCGTCTGTAATATGATTTTCATAGATGGTTTATAAATTGTTTGTGATAAGTTATTATTATCACTGACATATGATTATAGACGGTTAATAAAACATCTGTGATGAGATTTTGATCCATCTATGATATAAGTTTATGTACTAATGTTCCGTTGCAGGTGATGCCTTCCCAGTCCGTGCCATTCCGCCACGACGCAGCGAGGCCACCGCCCTAGCGATAGCCCGGCGAGGAACCGGAGGTAGCTCTTCTCCTGCTCGGTGCATGAACTGGTGGTAAGAGGTGACCAAGGAGAGCAACAGAAACAGCTGCAGTGCGACGAGAGCAAGGCCGAAGAAATGCATTGGTTTTGTTGTTGCTTGAAGAATGGAGTGCTGGAACTGTTGACCTAGAAGTGACTCTATCTAGCTGGTTTGATTTGCGTAGCAAAACTGTGGAAAGGTTAGAGAGGAGAAAGACTCAACACACGATTGTATTGATCAAGGAGAAAATACATATATAGGCGTCATCCTTCCTTAACCAATCAACTGATTTATAGCAACAGAATCAGGAGGATAAGGAAGGAGAGCCATGAGGAGATAACAAACCAAATATAGTCTAACAAAAACTACCATGCATTACCCAAGTGATTTGGAGCAACAATCGAGTTGTCCTCCAATATAATGTGTAGTTGTGTACACGGTTGAAGAAGAAGCTGGCCGTGTGGTAAGGACCAAGCACCGGGGTAATGGCGTACACTGGCAGGAGCAGGAGAGACCAGCACCAAGGATTCGAATTTCATTTTAGATAAAATTTTGCCGGTCGTCAAAATTCGAAATTAAATCCGTTCCAAATTTAAAAAGAAAAATTCAAATCCGGTTTTTTTATTACCAAAATTTCGGTCCAAAATCTGAAATTTCGCCCGATTTCAACTGATCGAAAAATGGTTCAAACAATGTCAAAAAATTTTGAATTTTTTTTGAATGTTCCTGACACATTAGAGATGTTTTAATTAAATTTTCAAGATATTATAAATGAAGGATCGAGATGGCGAACAGAGGGGGGGTGAATGGTCGCAACTAAATTTTCCCCCAAAATACTCCAACTAAAACCGTGAAAAGATCGCGCAAGGGAAATCGTGAAAAACCCGCAAAAATCGGAACGACTAGACAACTATGTGCATCCCTAGCTTACATGGATGTTATCCATAAAATATGTGAGGGATTTTTCAATCACAATCCTGGTTGTCAAGTGTCCAAAAGAAAGAGGAATCAATTCAAATACTTCTTTTCTAAAAGAGATCAAGCCAAGACAAAAAAGTCTCTTTTAGAAAAGCAAAAGCAGATATTTCCAGAATCTATCTTTAATTTGAACAGGAGGTTGGTGGGTTTCTTCTACTCACAAAATTATGAGAAATTTTCTCCCTATGAGCAGATGAGTCGTGAAGAACTCCACCAAATTTCAGATCAAAAAGCCATGTAGAAAAATCAAAATAAATCTATGAACACAGACAGTCAGGAACTTCCAGTAGAAAATTTGGGGCTCAGTTTTCACCTCATGGCGCCCAAACGGTGCAACAAGTGAACTCCAAAATTTTTCTACAGATGGGTCTGGGAGTCCCTCACAATCTCCAACAAGAATAACACAAAAATGATTTTTCTAGATTTTTCTAAAAATCAAATACTAACAGCTGCGTGAAGAACAAGTTCTGGACAGAACTGGAACTTGAAAGAAAAGATGATCTCCACTTAATCAAAGAGTGCAAAAGAGATGTAAAACCATATGAACACACTCAAAACATCCAAAATCAGCATTTAGAAGGAGGGGAGGCAAATCCAAATTGCATGAATGTAAATTACGCGAAAGTAAATGCGTAAAGTAAATGCTGAATTTTAAATTGCGTAAAGTAAAGACATAATGTAAATGCGCAATTTAAATTCACAATAATGTAAAGAAATTTTTTTGTATTTCTGGAAGGAGGAGGTATACAAAGCCACACAACAAGGTGGGCAAAGCTCAAATGAGCACAAAAACCTCTACAACCTTCAAGGGGAGGAGGCCACCCCTCCACCCCTATTTATACAACTCTTGGGTCACCTACCACCCTTGGATGAGTCCCTCAACCCTAGGACACTCATCTAAGGGCTAGGATTAACCCACTCACACAGCCATGCAAGGGCTAACCCAAAACCCACACACATACCGGGTTTTCTTGCACGGTTTTCAAAGCATACTACCTAGACCCGCTAACCTATCAACTAGACCGCAATCCGACGGCCCTCATTGATCCACGCGGCATCTAGCTAGCATCATCTCCTTTCCTTATCTTCTTGGCTTGCCCAGACTCTGCCTCCGGTCATCTTCCGCGATCTCCCGACCGTCTGGACCTCCGATGCTCTCGCCTAGTCCGGTCATCCTCCGCCTCACCATGACCTAGCACCGTCGCCCTGCAATCATCAAAGACAAGGAAAAACCTTTCACATAGCAATGCCCACAAATATATCCAATGATCATCACAAAATCGTTAATCAATCACAATTGCGCTCAATGGTCCGGTGCTACCGCCCCCAGGCCGGTAGCACTAGGAAAAGCAACCAACACTCAAATTGCTTCAAATCCAATTCACTTCGAATCAAACTCAAATTCAAATCAAACCACGCTCAAAACTCGTCAATTACTCATCACACAAAATGATAGACCTCCACATGGTCTTTCAATCTCCCCCTTGATGAGTATATTGACAAACACATGAAAAGGCATAAGTTTTAAGTTTGAATAAAGAGAAGAAAGCAATTTGAATGCAAAGCCAAACTTGATCAAAGAAATGGAAATCAAGAACGTGACCAAGTTGGCAACTGAAAATACTTATGATCTATGAAAGATAGCAAAGATTAACAAAGATCATAAGAATTAAGATGAATCAAGATGCAAAATGATGCCTTTTCTACGATTTCTCCCCCTTTTGGCAATATAGGCATCAAGATGACATTTTTCTTTTCTCCCTTTTTTTTGTTTTTATGCAAGTAATGCAGCCTAAGAGAACTTTGAAGATTATCCAAGTGACCAACAAGACAAGTTATGACACCAAGCTAAGTTATGGCAAAAATAGACTAAGCTAAGGCATGTCCAAGTGCAAATAATCATTTTGCTAGCAAGATTTAATGAAAACCATGTCATTTTTAGAATGATTGAACATGAGCAACACTTGTCATTAGTTTTAAAACTAGAAGCAAAGCCATTTAAAGGATCAAATGGAAAACCTAGAGTTCAACCTACTCAACACTTTGGGGAATCTAGAAGTGCACACAAGGTCCTTCGAGCTTTTTTTTTTATCAGATCAGATTTTTCTTTGAATCTTTGAAAGACATAGCGGGGTGCAAATGTTTGACATTATTTGCATTCTTTACCCACATATGTTTTTTTGCATTTTTTAAAGCAATTGACTCAAGCCATAATCGATCATCTCAAGAGAGACTCTTAAGAGAATGATTTTGGTCATACACAACCCATTCCAAGTTCATCTCAAGTGCATTGAGAAGCCGTCTTGTGAATGTGAGGTGTTGAGTCTAATGCGCACAAAAAGAGTCAATTTTGCTTCACTTTTATTTTAGCATTTTCATCGTTAAGCTAGTGAAGGACTCAAGTATGGATCAAACAAGATTCACCCAAGTTGCTATAGGGACTCTAGAGAATTCCACAATTTCACAAATCATGGCAAAAACACCTAGAGAAGAAACTTAACAAGTAAAAGCAACATGTTTTATCAAGTTTTTCTTTTAACGCTCATTTTTCAATTTTTTGTAAGCTTAGCAAGATAAATGGACTTGGACATATCTAAGCAAGTAATTTTCTTCATAATATAGCATGGTGTATAAAATGAAACATGTATCATTTGCATAATAGACAAAGCTCATAAAATAAAAAAAAATCAAGTCTATATGCAATGCATGAGACATATTCTTAAACTCCCCCTCAACATGTGATTCAATTTTAAGCACAAATCTGGTTTAAATTGAATTATTAGCAAGATTAAGCTCAAGAATGGATGAAAAGAACTCAATTAAAGCCAGAAACACAGAATGGAGGGAAGAACTCAAGAAACTGCGAACTGAGTGGCTATAGAGTATAGAAAAGATGGTAGAGAACACTACGGCTCAAACTCGCTCTCATCTTCCCCAATGACTAACATAGGGAAGCTGCCTCTAGATCCCAAACTAAGGAGTGCACACAGATCCTGTCTACCCAGGGGGCCCAACACCTGCTAGACTTATAAGACTGTGAGGGAACTCAACCTAGAGAGAAGAGAGAACAGCTAATTAAGCATGATAGCAACCTAAAGCACAAGATGAGAGGTCCATGCAAAGTATGCCAGAAGTCTAAGTGAGGTGAACTCATAACTTTAAGGAATAAAACACATAAGCACCCAGAGCAATACAAAAGAAAGGAAAAACTGAAATAAAATATAATACATAATATACAAATCAACTCCCCCTCACAGAAATGCAAATCTTTTTCATCAAACAAGCATTAAGGATTAAGTACAAGTTCAAGGTAATTGGCACAATGAGCTAGACATCTAGAGCACAATAAAGTTCATGCCATACATGAAAGCACTTGCAAAACCAAGATCCTAGTAGTGGCAAAGAGAGAACATGTCTCCTACGAAGGCACCATAAACTCATTTTTATCATTTCATTTTTTTAATCATTTTTTGTTTCATTTAATCATTAGATCATGAGAACTTCAAGCCTTACTTTCCGATCGTGCCCAAGATGACACCAAGGATTCACGATCTCGATCATCCAAAACCACTTTCAAGTTCATGTCTAGTGCAATGGCAAGTTGTCTCGAAAGGGGAATTGGTGAAGCCTCATCAAATTTAAACCATTTTTAATTAATTTTTTAAAGGTGCCAACAAGGGATAAACCATGTTCAAGCCAGAAACTAAAACCAGTCTCTAAGTCAAGCAAGACACAAACTAGCATGGCACAAACTCAGAGACTCTAAACAAGCACAAGCTCAAGTGTACACTTAGTCAATTTGAGTTCAATTTAGAGTACTTGCTTGAACTAAATGGTATAGCATCAAAGTGACATGGCATAGGCTACAAGGCATGAACGAATTGCACATAGATACCACTAGCATCTAAAGCAAAGATAATAAACAAAGCCTGACACTAAATGCCAATGCAAAAGATGCAAAGAGGTTTCCTAACTCCCCCTCAACTAGTGAGTCAAGTTTTAGCCCATATTTTAGTTCAAATTGGAATTAGTAAAGATTAGGGACAATGGGGTGAAATGAACTACAAAGGAACCAAAACACAAAAACACCAGAAGGCAGAAGCTAGAAACCACAAGACACAGCCAGACTCCCCCTGAGCTAACCAAACCCCCGTGAATGAGTTAGTCAAATTTTATTCCATTATTAGTTCAAGTTTATTAAAATCAAGTTAAGCTAAAGAGAGACTAAGTCCTAGAAACACAAAAAATTTCGACAACACCTCCCCTATAAACTGGACATCCACTCATCAGACAAAATAGCACAGAACATATATGCAATCACACTACACCATCATCACACAAGTATATCATCAAGCACAATGGTAGGAGATGAACCAAAGCATCTCCAGGCCACGGGATAGAAACAGCATACCTTGTGTGATGTAGTCAATAGTGGAAGTAGTGGTAGCCAACTTGAGCTTGGATCTAAGTAGCAGAGGAAGAAGACCCAAAGCGATCTTCTAGCCGCACCGATTGAGCCAAGAGTGGAAAACCTCCCCGTCTGCTATACCGCCTAGGCCGAGGTCATGGTCTTACGCGCCTGAAGGTGTCTTCCTCTTCCTTGCTGCATCGCCATGGCGATTCTCGGACAATATGGTCTTCCTCTTACTAGAAGCCCGCACACATGCACCAAAACACATCTACACTTGAGCTAGGGTTAGTCAAGCAAAACTAGCTCCTTGGCATAGATTTGACAAAATAGCAAGCATGGTGTGGCAAGAATCATCTAGAGCATGAGCATAAAGATAATGGCAACAGAGAGTGATGCATACAGCTAAGACAGAAATAGCACACGATCCACATATCCTTGGACGACAACAAAAATACATCCCAAACAAAACAGGCTCATCCAAGTAAGACACTTGTCTTTGTAAAGCGAAAAGCTAAGCAAGGGCACTCATAGCAACATCATGCTAGCAGGATCAAGAGATGTCTAGGTACACATGGATCACAATACTACTCTAGGCAAGGCAAATATGCATATGAATACATGCCAACAACGAACCACAAACTCAAGCTACTAGATATCAAGCATGAGCAAGACAAATGATGACAATAGATGATGATCATACATATGGAAAGTCAAGAGCAATATCAAGCTCCATATGTCCATGGTCTCAATGATACCATTCACATGTGGCAAACGCGCCCAACATCCGGGGCAAACCAAACCAAACCGACCAACAAGGCCAAAGCGCCAACATGGAAGTAAGTGACGACCATGGACACATAGACAAGATACTACACATGGCAAGACACATACATGATGGTGAATTCATGCCATGAATGAAGAACACAAGCTCATGCAGAATTGGTATGAAGCATATAAGCATGAAGAGCAATAAAAGGTGATCATGAGCGATACAAGTCACAAAGAAGTAGCTGAATCATATAACCCTAATCTCATGAAAAGCACTCGCATGTAGCACAAAGTCTGACAAATAAAGTCTAAGCAACAAAGCCAATCATATGGCACAAACTGTAGCATCACAAGTCAAGACACAAAGCTAATCATGGATGTAATAGAAAATCAGGATCATACAACCTAGATACTACTCATGACAATGTAAAGCAAATGATATATAGCACATGCCCACAATTAAAACAAATGCTCATACCAAATGAATAATAGCATGAATAGGATAAAACAAGAAAATCACATGCTAGGGAAAGGGCTCATGAATACATGATATAATACATGAAGCACAAAACATGGTCGGGAAACATGCTAGGCATAAAACAAGAAAGACAAAACTAACAAGACCTAGCAATGTACATATAATACATATGGGAGCAAGAGCAATTACAACATGTCATGGAAGTGATGATCACAAGTATAAAGGACATGAGGGTATGAGATAGCTCACCATGGAAGTGGAAGTGCCCAATGCTATTATCATGAAGCTCAACACCGTGGAGCTAAACACGAGGCGCATTTGTTGAAAGTACATGCAAGTTAGCATGATGCACATGATGGTTATGCAGAAGATCCAACCCTCTAGATACAAGCCGCAAAGGCCAACTCAGAATTCACATCGAAAGTGCCGACATCTTGGCGACAAAACCGATCCTAGAGGAGACTAGGAAAGACCAACACGAGCAACACACTTTCTTGAGCTCTTGCTGTGAGTGGGCACCTTGAGGAAAAACGAGGTCCACTACTTGCGCACGGCGGAGATGATGCCTCGGGACAACTCATGGACTAAGAATCGAAATAAGAAAACATAAGTCCACAAGATAATCCAAATCCACTCCACTAGGTAGTAATTAAATCCTCATGCTAGCCTTAAGCGACTCATGCCATGAGAAAGGCAAAGAGCACGTAATAGCATCATCGCATAGACATGACACAAGGAATCAAAGACAAGAGGGCAAACAACCACAAAATGTCCATCATTCCCGCTAATGGTCAAGCACAATTAAAACAAGGAAATCATCTGGACAAGCAAACAAAACACCTAATCTACCCGGCAAGAACACCCAAAAGAAATTCAACTCTAAATATAAGGGTGAATGCAAGGCAGAAGTTGTAAAAAATAAGGCAATGCACATGTGAATGATGCTAACGTGATAATCAATGTATACATAGCATCAATAGACAAGAATAAGCAAGCATAGCCTTAAAACTACTACCACCATGAGCAGTTATTAACAATTAAGCACAGAACTAGGGCACAAATATGAAAATAACAAGATATGGCTCTAGCTAAACTTAACTGCACAAAAGGGAGATCAAATCCTAGATCAAAGCAATTATTACCAATATAGCACATACCAGAGCATTTGACATGATATCAACAGAGAATTAGCTCTAGCCAAAATTAATTGCACAAGGGAGAGGGATAACACAAGCAATGCCTACTCATGATACAAGTAAAATTCTAGCCATTGACCTAGGCCATTGACCTAGGCCATTGCCGACTACCAAAATAATACAATCAAGCAAATGTAGACAGGCAACACAAGTCATGTGGCAAGAATGGTATGATAGCAAAATTATTTTTCAACCTAGGCATGCAAGCATCAATATCTAAACATCATCAATGATAGGCAAGGCATCAAGAATAACCAGTGGTAAAAGAGCAACCTAGTATATCTATCAAGCAAAAAAGGAGAAAGGTCGCTAGGTTCTCACCTCACGTATCATGACGATGAAGATGGTCCATAGGAGTCGATTACGATCAACCAAGAAAACCACTCCACCATGGGCCATCAGTCACGATCAGTCACAAGAAAACCATTGCCAAGCTTGGAGTAGTCCACACTAGTCGCCGGCTCTCGGATCGGTGAAGATCCCAAAAGAGAGCACCACCATAGCTCTGATACCAATTGAAGGATCGAGATGGCGAATAGAGGGGGGGTGAATGGTCGCAACTAAATTTTCCCCCAAAATACTCCAACTAAAACCGTGAAAAGATCGCGCAAGGGAAATCGTGAAAAACCCGCAAAAATCGGAACGACTAGACAACTATGTGCATCCCTAGCTTACATGGATGTTATCCATAAAATATGTGAGGGATTTTTCAATCACAATCCTGGTTGTCAAGTGTCCAAAAGAAAGAGGAATCAATTCAAATACTTCTTTTCTAAAAGAGATCAAGCCAAGACACAAAAGTCTCTTTTAGAAAAGCAAAAGCAGATATTTCCAGAATCTATCTTTAATTTGAACAGGAGGTTGGTGGGTTTCTTCTGCTCAAAAAATTATGAGAAATTTTCTCCCTATGAGCAGATGAGTCGTGAAGAACTCCACCAAATTTTAGATCAAAAAGCCATGTAGAAAAATCATCATAAATCTATGAACACAGACAGTCAGGAACTTCTAGTAGAAAATTTGGGGCTCGGTTTTCACCTCATGGCGCCCAAACGGTGCAACAAGTGAACTCCAAAATTTTTCTACAGATGGGTCTGGGAGTCCCTCACAATCTCCAACAAGAATAACACAAAAATGATTTTTCTAGATTTTTATAAAAATCAAATACTAACAGCTGCGCGAAGAACAAGTTCTGGACAGAACTGGAACTTGAAAGAAAAGATGATCTCCACTTAATCAAAGAGTGCAAAAGAGATGTAAAACCATATGAACACACTCAAAACATCCAAAATCAGCATTTAGAAGGAGGGAAGGCAAATCCAAATTGCATGAATGTAAATTACGCGAAAGTAAATGCATAAAGTAAATGCTGAATTTTAAATTGCGTAAAGTAAAGACATAATGTAAATGCGCAATTTAAATTCACAATAATGTAAAGAAATTTTTTGTATTTCTGGAAGGAGGAGGTATACAAAGCCACACAACAAGGTGGGCAAAGCTCAAATGAGCACAAAAACCTCTACAACCTTCAAGGGGAGGAGGCCACCCCTCCACCCCTATTTATACAACTCTTGGGTCACCTACCACCCTTGGATGAGTCCCTCAACCCTAGGACACTCATCTAAGGGCTAGGATTAACCCACTCACACAGCCATGCAAGGGCTAACCCAAAACCCACACACATACCGGTTTTCTTGCAGTTTTCAAAGCATACTACCTAGACCCGCTAACCTATCAACTAGACCGCAATCCGACGGCCCTCATTGATCCACGCAGCATCTAGCTAGCATCATCTCCTTTCCTTATCTTCTTGGCTTGCCCAGACTGCCTCCGGTCATCTTCCCGATCTCCCGACCGTCTGGACCTCCGCTCCTCGCCTAGTCCGGCCATCCTCCTCGACTAGTCCGGTCATCATCAAAGCCAAGGAAATGACCTAGCAATGCCGCAAATATATCCAATGATCATCAAAGACAAGGAAAAACCTTTCACATAGCAATGCCCACAAATATATCCAATGATCATCACAAAATCGTTAATCAATCACAATTCAATTACTCACATGGTCGGCATAGACCTCCACATGGTCTTTCAATAAAATCAGTAAGAAAATTCAACCAACACTCAAATTGCTTCAAATCCAATTCACTTAGAATCAAACTCAAATTCAAATCAAATTAGATGGTCCTGACATATCTATAATATTCTCATAAAATTTTCAGATAATGATCAAATGTTATGAATTTTTAAAAATGCAAACAGTTCTACTGTCTTGTTAAAAGGCTTATCGACAAATTTTTAAACGAAATGAAAAATTGTCCAAACCATATTATAAAATTTTGAAAATTTTTGTGGATGGTCCTGATGTATTATTAATGGTTGTATAAAAGTTTTAGATGATTATCGTGCTTAAATTCTGACAATGCTACGCCCTGATAAAAACCCGATGATCAATACATAGATTTGCCTTAGCAAATAAAAAAGGTTTAAATTTTTTTAAAATTTTATAGAAGGTTGATAAGGAAATGTTTAATATCTCATAAAAATTTTGAATCATAATTACCCTCCAGTGAATTTATAAAATTTTTACAAGGCACAGTACCATTTATGTTCTTTCTCTTTTGATTTTTGAAATATAATATAACAAATAAAGTTCAAGCTTACATAGATTTGATTAAACAAATAAAAAGTTAAATTAATTTTAAAATTTTATATAATGGTAATGAGGAAATTTTTAATCTCTCATAAAAATTTTATATCATGATCACACTAGAGAAAATTTATAAAATTCGACAAGGTAAAAAATTTTCCAATTATGTTTATTTTGTTTTTGATTTTTTAAAATAACAAATGAACTTCAATTATTCTAAAAATTTTCTGTATTCTCCTACGCTACTCAAGATGGTATCAAAAACTTTTCAGCTCATTATCAAGCATGTAAAATTTTATAAAAATTTAATAATGTTTCTACCAAAATTTTAAAATATCTTAAAAATTCATTTTTTTCAACAAATTTTCATAGAAGATCACTCTATTATGGGTTATTGGACCGAATCCAGTCAAATACAACCCTAAAATTTCAAATTCCAGTCATAATTCACGAAATTTCGCTTAAATTTACCGAAATTTTGCCTAAAAAATGAAAATTTGTTTTTACTGTTGTGATTTCAAATTTTTTTATCCGACTGGTGGTTTAGATTTCATAGAGTCTCAAAATCTAAAGTTTCAACAAAAATTCAGCAAATTTCGATGAAATTTAATTCCCCGCCCAGCACTGCTCCATGGCTGGCTCGACCGTATTGGTTGGCAGTTTTGCCGTCCCCAGCGGTGGAGTATTATGAGCTCAGAGTACTAGCTAGTACGAGTCGTTATGGCATCACTGTACGTCTGTCAGTAAGCTGCGAGGCTGCCATCGAGGCCTGGGCCCTGGACAAACTACCAAGTCCTGGACCGTACCAAGTCCGTGCCCTAGCCATTCATTTCTTGTACGGTCTCCTGTAAGCTGCTGCGCTAATTGATAGTGTGCTCTTTCCAGTAGCAGTAGTTTTATGTGGAATCCCTTCAGCCTTCCTGAAACCGAGCTTGGTAGATTTTGTTTGACACATTGAAATATAAATATATATATATATGAAAATTATCTTTTACTTTTGAGAATAGTTACTTCCATCCCTGAAATACCAACTAAACGAAATAGGGGCCACTCTTCTCTAATCCTATGGCTAATAGGGGGAAAAAAAGTAAAACATTGTAGCACTTTGCACTTACTAATGCAGAGGATCTGAATCCCTGTGTCTATATATATATATATATATATATATATATATATATATATATATATAGGAAATATATCTTTTACTCCCGGAAGTAATTACTCCCATCTCTGAAATACCACCTAAACGAATTTGAAATACTCCTTTATCACTTTAGGTACACTCATACACTAATTATAAGATACTCCAATGTGAGCCGCATGAAAAAATTGCAAGATAGTCCATGATTTTTAGTGTATTTTGCAAATACCTTCATATATGCGCATAAAAGGAGTATGTCTAAAAAAAATACGCATACCACCTCTGAAAAAATGTACATACCACCAAGATGATCTTATATACTCGTATACTACGCGTACATACCCTCCGTCGCATGAGATACCCCATACGTTGTGAAATACGGCATAGGAAGTAATTACTCCCGGGAGTAGAAAAGAGGCTTCCTATATATATATATATATATATATATATATATATATATATATATATATATATATATATATAAATGGTTCTATACTCACAGAGTACGTATTCTATATATATATATATATATATATATATATATATATATATATATATAGGAAAATGGTTCTATACTCACAGGAGTACGTACTCCCACCTCTAGTATACCGCTTAAACGATGTTATTATACATTTTATCCTTTTGAGTATACTCTAATACTAATTATAAGATACTTAAAGGTGAGTTCTACACAAAATTCATCAAAATTCCCTCTTTTATAGCATAATTTGTGTATATATTCCTTTTAATATGAAAAGCAGTATATAGCAAAAAATGAAGGGCTCGATGATTTTTTTCAACTATATAGCATTGGAGTATCTTAGAATTATTATTGAAGTATACGAAAGTGATAAATGAGTATAACATGTTTGTTTAAGTGGTATATTAAATGTGGGAGTATGTACTCCTAGGAGTACAGAAAAGGCTTCCTATATATATATATATATACGAAAAATATCTTTTACTCTCGGGTATAGTTACCCCTACATCTGAAATACCACCTAAACGAATTTGAAATACTTCTTTATCATTTTGGGTACACTTATACATTAATTATAAGATACTCCAATGTGAACCACATGAAAAAATTGCAAGAGAGTCCATGATTTTTAGCGTATTTTGCAAATACCTTCATACATGCACATAAAAAGGAGTATGTCCAAAAAATGTGCATACCATCTCTGAAAAAATGTACATAACACCTAGATGATCTTATATACTTGTATACTACACGTACATACCATCGGTCGCACGAGATACCCCATACGTTGTGAGATACGGTATAGGGAGTAATTATTCCCAAGAGTAGAAAAGAGGCTTCTCCCGGGAGTATACCCCATATATATATATATATATTTTTTTTACTATATAAAGTGAGAGTTTCTTCCCACGTCACTTCATTAAAATTATCCACCTTTGCCACTGCTCTTTAATTACCCATCTTTGCCACTGTTAGTGCTCTTAATTACGCACCTTGCCATTGCTCTTTAATTATCCATCTTTGCCACTGTTAGTGCTCTTTGCAAATAAAATTTTTGTCACAAATTAAGTTTTCGTTACAACGCACGGGCACATGACTAATGTGTGTGTGTGTGTGTATATATATGGCGAAATATTTGGTGGAAACCCCTCATTCCATGAAAACTCCGTGAAAACCACCCGTAGAAGTTTTGAAAAAGTATCAAAAAATTACCATATGTAGGGGAGGCGAATTTCTACAATCCTGCAAAATTTAAAGATGAAACTCAATCGCATTTGAAAGATATGAAAAAGATAAATTCAGCATGAATAGTAGTTTTTCACTGTTTAGCACTATTCATTTTATTGTTTGTCTTTTTTATATCTTTCAAATGCGATTGAGTTTCATCTTAAAATTTTGCATGATTGTAGAACTTCACCTCTACATATGGTAATTTTTTGAGAATTTTTCAAAACTTCTACGGGTGGTTTTTACGGAGTTTTCATAGAATATGTGGTTTCCACCAAATATATATATATATATATAGGAAACCTTTTCTATACTCTCGGGAGTACATATTCCCACCTTCGATATACCACCTAAATAAAAGTGTTATACTTCTTTATCACTTTCGATATACTTCAATAATAATTCTAAGATACTTCAATGCGACATGGCTGAAAAAAATTCATCCGAGACATTTATTTTTTTCTATATACCATTTTACATATGTAAAAGGAATATATAAACAAAATATGTTATAAAGAGTGGATTTTAATGAAATTTTTCGTGAAACTCACTTTGGAGTATCTTATAATCAGTACTAGAATATACTCAAAAAGATAAAGAGATAATGAGTATGTCTAAAAAATATGCATAACACCTCTAAAAAATGTACATACCACCTAAATGATTTTATATACTCATATACTACACGTACATACCTTCCATCGTACGAGATACCCTATATGTTGTGAGATACGTTATAGGAGTAATTACTCCCGAGAGTAGAACGAAGCACGTTCCGTGCTCTCAAGAATATATACTCCTACGCTCAATATACCACTTTTAAAAAAGTGGAATTTTACGGTAAATAACATGGATAGTAAATAGTGGTAGTAGAAATCAGATCTAATCATATATTTCTTAGTGGTACTATGGACTTTGGCCTCGACCATCCTGGCCGCCTGCTCCTCGGCAGTGAAGGGGCGGCTAACGAAATTGGCGAGTTGCCTGAGTTGGCTGGATGTGTCGGCACTCACCTCCTCGTACATCATGTACAGCACCTGATCGAGCCTCTTGACGTGCCACCTCCAATAATCCAGCACGTGCTCCCAGTATCGCCCGACCAGCGACACACCATCACAGAAGAGCCGAACGGCCTCATCGATGTCACACGGCTCTGGCTAGGTTGTGTAATAGTGCTTGCTAGTTTGTTGTGGCTTTCTCATTGTTGCTTGCAAGTTGCAATCAGGGGGGCTATTTCATTTGCTTCGGTTGTTTTCAGTTGTTGTGTGGTTGGTTTGTGCGACGGTACTGTCTCATACTGGGAAGAGGACCCCCTGCATTACAAACTACTAATGCAGAGAGCTACAGTCGCCTGCATTGGGAGATCCTTTGGAGCGTTTGATCAAAATTGAACGGCTAGGATTAGGCTGTTACCGTGCAACCACTGCAATACAGTCTGCAGAAGCGACCCGCTACAGTAACACTATGAAATCCGGGCCACTCTCCTCTAATCCTATGGCTAATAGGGGGAAAAAAAGTAAAACACTGTAGCACTTTGCACTTACTAATGCAGAGGATCTGAATCCCTCGTGTGTGTGTGTGGGTATATTTTGCTTGTTGCACTGCTGCTTCAAAAGAACAGCAGGTGTGCTTAATGAGCGATTAAGCATTGGGCTCACTCCTTCCGTCTTTGGGAGTCTCCCTGATCACCAGAAATAAGAAAGAGAAATGGAATTGAGCAACTCGATTGCCGTCAATGCTAGACTGCTAGTTCGCCAACAGCTTGGAGGGCGGATCGATTGAGATGTCTGCATGAACGTACAATGCTTGAACTCACAGCAACCTTTTTCTGAGGATGAGTTAGTATGTGAGTTCTAGTCATAGGTCCAACCTTCCTATACAGAATACAGGTTTGGTAGTCAATCCTTGGTTGAATTCTAATCGAGATATTAGCTGAATCCTGTCTTAACTTTACCTGACGAAATGGCATCATTCTTTTACCAACTGAGAGAAATTTATGCAGAGCCGGCAGATCACTTGAGGCAGTGCCAATTGCCAAAGGTGGTGGTGCCATTTGGTTGTTCCATCGCGTAGTTAAATTTGAGGATTAGTAAACGTGCATTTGCCGGTCCCTCATGTCCATCTAGCCTACACACCACTTGCAAGTTGCGACATAAAATGGTCAGAGAATCCCTGGGACTACCTAAGCATAGAATTACAATCCAAGAATGGCCATGCTTGCACTCAGCCACATAAAAGTGAGGAAATCTATTCAATTGTAAACAAACGTCAAAATGTAGCATTACCAGTGATTGTATTACATAATGACCAAAGAAAATGGAAATTTTATCTCTTCTGTAAGAACAGCGTAGTTGTCTGCTTAAGTTCTGTTAGACACTTCATTTTTTTTGGCTTCATAACCTGACATACGAAACAAAATTAGTGAATGCATGTCAGATTAGCTGCTTGCGTTCTACTAGGACTGGACAATAGTCGGTTGGTTCTTTTGGTCCGGTGCTTGTCGAGTTGAAAACAATTAAGTGTTCTCTAAGACTCAAGTCTCAACTTCCGGGTATATACTTGCACCCAAACGGAGATCTTTACGGGAACGGGAGACTTCCAAAGATTATATAAGCTCTTTCACAGCACCTCCTTTTCCAGTTTCAACACAGCCATAAATGCCTCTTGAGGAACATCAACCTTTCCGATTGCTTTCATTCTCTTCTTTCCTTCAGCCTGTTCACAAATATTAAATGACCATATTATCTGATGATCTGTATGGAATGCTGGTGAACAAAGCTACCAGTGTCTATTCTAACTCTCGTAAGTATTCTCTACTAAAACTGAAGGCAATTAGCTTTGACCAAGCCCAAACAATAACCAGAGTTAACTTCTGTTGAACTACGAGTTGATAAAAAGGATTACCTGTTTCTTCAGCAACTTCTTTTTCCTAGATATGTCACCCCCTACAAATGAAAGGAAATAGTGCTGTAAATAAATGTTCAGACATCTGAAATGATCTTCCTTTTAAAAATTACACCATTAGAATAACTAACTACTAGTAAAAAATTGAGGCAGGTGTGCAATGGATGAAAAAACATGAGATATAAGAAAGCATTCAACTGGCTCTATGATGCATTGCCTTTCAAAGTGCAAGATTCAGTGTTCTGTTTACCATAGCATTTTGATAAGACATCCTTCCTGATGGCCGACAGGGTTTCACTTGCAATGACCTTTGTGCCAATACATGCCTGTCAAGGTGCTGATTAGCATCTGATTGCTATAAAAGAATACGAATCGAGTGATTTTATTTCCTCGGAAACAGATTGGTTGCTCTTATTTTCCAACAAATTGCTGAAGTATTTTTTTTTTCTGGTGAAGAAGGAATGAAGGATGTTGGTTAAAAGAAGGCCAACACAGGGACAGTGCCAATTGCTTCTTTATGTTTTGCAATAAAAATGCAAGGTCAATTCAATAACCAAGAATTTGATTGATGTTCTTTCTTGATATAGGTTGCCAAAAGTAGGTTGAAACATCTTAGGTAGCATTGGCCACAAATTACAATCTCAAATGATTACATGTCCTAGCTTGCTATGCAGGCATACAGTAAAGAAATCCGAGAGAACAAGGTAAATAAATCTCACTTGAATAGGTACTCTAAACATTTGCCGAGGTATAAGTTCTTTGAGCTTTTGAGTGAGTGCCCTCCCAACAGAGTATGCCTAGAGAAAAAAAAAAGTCAAAAATCAGATTGCCTTGAGAAACTATTGCATAACAACTAATAAATGTAAGCTGTAACTTCTCAAATCAAGTTGGCAAGAGAAATCATTGCAGTGAAGTAAGCATGCGTATATAGGTGTTAGAATTTGAGGAAAGCAGCTGATGCATTACTTCTGTAGACCAAAGGTTTTTATACAGAGTATATGGGTATATGAAAGTACAAAGGAAAGACAACGCAGGACTAATCCTAAACTAACACAATTACATCCTTAACAATAAGTACGGTTGCATATTGAAATGCAAGTATATTTCCAAGTGCTTACTATCTTTTTGCAGTTTGCCATAAGTATGTTCACATCGGTGGTGTTTCTGAACAGCATAAATTCTCCTGATTTCAGAGCTATATCTTTCAAGGATGTGATTGTGGTGTATCTGAACAGCATAAATTCTCCTCCTGATTTCAGAACTATATCTTTCAAGGATGTGATTGTGCACAGACCCAAGTTTTCCTATATATAAATACAACAACAACAAGCCTTTTGTCCCAAATAGGTTAGGATAGGCTAGGAAAGAAACCCAATCAAAGTTAATAAAACCCCTAAACTTTTGATTTTAGGCCATGGTTCCAATACATGGATCATTAACTTCCATGCACTTATATCTAACGTCAAATCTTTAGGAACATTCCAATCCCTCAAGTCTCTTTTAACTGTTTCTTCCCATGTTAGTCTCGATCGATCTCTGCCTCTTCTTATGTTTTCAAGATGACTTAAAATTCCACTAACCACCGGTGCCTCAGGAGGCCTTTTTTGGAGATGTCCAAACCATCTCAGACAATTTTTGATAGGTTTTCTTCAATTGGTGCTACTCCAACCATATCACGTATATCATCATTGCGGATTCGATCTAGTCTTGTATGACCACAGATCCACTGCAACATCACATCTCTACTACGCTCTTCTTCTTTACATGTTGTCTTTTTGTCGCCCAACATTCCGCTCCATGTAACATCGCAGGTCTATTTGTCGTCCTATAGAACTCACCCTTTAACTTTTGAGGGACTTTTCTATCACATAGGACACCCAATGCTTGGCGCCATTTCAACAACCCTGCTCGTATCATGTGGCTCACAACTTCACCAATCTCGCCGTCACTCTGTAGCATCGGTCCCAAATATCGAAAAATTTCCTTCTTGTTCACTACTTTTCCATCGAGACTAACATCTCCATCTATTGTAGTACCATTAAAAACACACCTCATATACTCAATTTTAGTCATACTAATCTAAAACCCTTTGATTCTAAATTCTTCCTCCATAGCTCAAGTTTTCTATTAACATCGACCCTACTCTCATCAATTAGCACCACATCATTAGCAAAAAGCATACACCAAAGAATCTATCTTTGTATATCTTGCATGACTTCATCCAATCACTAGGGCAAAAATATATGGGCTCAATGCTGACCCTTGATGTAGTCATATCTTAATAGGAAAATCACTGGTATAGCTATCACATGTTCTGACATTAGTCATAACATCGCCATACATATGCTTGATTAAGGTAATGTACTTTGTTGGGACCTTTTTCTTCTCCAACACCCACCATACGGCCTTTCTTGGCACTTGCCATAAGCTTTGTCTAAGTCGATAAACACCGTGTGTGTAGATCCTTCTTTCCCTCCCTATACCTCTTATCAACTGTTGTATCAAGAAGATCACCTCTAGGGTCAACCTCCTAGGCATAAAACCAAATTGGTTTTTCGTCACGCTAGTCGCTCTTCTTAAACGATGCTCAATTACTCGCTCCCAAAGCTTCATTGTGTGGCTCATGAGCTTAATTCCTCTGTAATTAGTACTACTTTGGATGTCTCCTTTATTCTTGAAAATTTACACTAATGTGCTTCTCCGCCACTAGTTTGACATCTTATTCGACTTAAAAATGCTATTAAACAATTTAGTTACCCAAATGATCGCCACGTCTCCAAGGCATTTCCATACCTCAATAGGAATGTTATCAAGCTCCAACGCCTTACCTACTTTCATCCTTTTTAAGGCCTTTCTTACTTCAGACTCTTGAATTTTTTGAACGAACAGCCTATTGGTGTTATCAAAAGAATCATCTAATTCAATCATACTATCCCCATTGTCTCCATTGTACAACTTGTCGAAGTAGTCTCTCCACCTATTCTTGATCTCATCGTCTTTCACCAAAAGTTTGTTAGTGTCGTCTTTGATGCATTTAACTTGGTTGAAATCTCTTGACTTTCTTTCTCAGAGTTTAGCCATCTTATAGATGTCTTTCTCGCCCTCCTTTGGACTTAGCTTCTGATAAAGATCCTCATAAGCCTTGCCCCATGCCTCACTCACCACTTTCTTTGCACTCTTTTTGGCTGCTTCGTACTTATGTTGTCGTCACCGTTCCTATCATACTACATGTGCTTGTAGCATGCCTTCTTTTCCTTGATAGCCTTTTGCACTTCCTCATTCCACCACCAACTGTCTTTATATTCGTATCTAGTCCCTCGGGTCACTCCACACATCTCCACAGTCAGCTTCCTAATGCGAGTTACCATCTTTGTCGACGTGCTATTTGCGTTCTCTCCCATGTTCCATATCCCTTTCCATGATCATCCTCTCCTTAAACGCCCATGAGGCGTCCCCCTTTGAGCTTC
Source organism: Guadua angustifolia (assembly GCA_036346375.1). Classification (NCBI taxonomy): domain Eukaryota; kingdom Viridiplantae; phylum Streptophyta; class Magnoliopsida; order Poales; family Poaceae; genus Guadua; species Guadua angustifolia. The sequence goes on from CM070503.1 coordinate 27,145,908, forward strand.
CACCACTTCGTCCTCAAAACTTTGGTGACTTTAGCCGGTCTAGCCTGTACCCTAAATCGAAAGTCCGAAACTATCAACTTATATTGTGGAACAACACATTCTCCAGTTATAACCTTACTATCTATACAGTCTTGTTTGTCCTCCCTCATACCATGACTTTAGCCGGTCTAGCCCGTACCCTAAATCAAAAGTTCGAGACTACCAATTTATATTGTGGAACAATACTCTCGAGGTATAACCTTACAATCTATGTAGTCTCGTTTGTCTTCCCTCCTACCAAGAACAAACTCGATCTGGCTAGAATGTTGACCATTACTGAAGGTAACTAAATGGAATTGTCTCTTTCTAAAAAAGGTGTTAGCTATTATGAGGTCATAGGATACAACAAAGTTCAAGATATCCTCTCCTTCTCGGTTCCTATTACCATAACCAAAACTCCCATGAAACCCTCCATTAGTTGTTGTACCAACATGACCATTGAAATCGCCTCCTGAGAAAAGCTTCTCACTGCTAGACACACTTCTAACCATGTCATCTAGATCTTCCCAAAATAGTCAATTAATGGCCACAGTCAAACCTACTTGTGGAGCATAAGCACTAATAATGTTCAAAAACCAAGTCACCAATGACTAGCTTGACTAGGGTAATCTATCCCCTCAACACCTCACGTCGACAACTCCGCTCTTGAGGCTTTTATCAATCAAGATGCCCACTCCATTCTTTTTCCATTCTATTCTAGTATTCCACAACTTGAAGCCAGTACCCTCCACTTCCTTCGCTTTCTAACCCGTCCATTTAGTTTCCTGAAAGCATAAGATATTTACATGTCTCCTAATTGCAGTATCAACTAACTCTCATAACTTATCTATTAGGGACCCTACATTCTAACTACCTAGGAAGATCCTACCCTCTGGCTAGCTTCCTTGCCCCATGCACTCGTCGAGTAAAGTGCGAAGACCCTTGCGTATTTTTCACTACATCCAGGCGTTGACGTAGCACGTCACTAAGGGCGTGACATCCCGGCCCTTGCTTATTTATCACCATACCCGGGCTCCGATATGGCACGTCGCTAAGAGCGTTACGCCCCAACAAAAATATTTTGGGTTTCATTCCATGAAAGGGAGGCTATTTTATTTTAAGTTGGCTTGACAAGCCTAACACAACCCACCTCTTTTTTCCTGGCTTGGGCTAGGCTATGTAGAAAAATTACACAGGCGGATTAAGCAATTAAATTGCAAAGATTACACGAAATTGTACTGGCTAGTAAGCAATTATATTGCAGCACCTTATCTCTGTGTACAATTGTTGACAGTGCCTCCACAGGATCACCATTGATTTGTACATCCAGCTTTACTAGGTTACTTTCCCTGTACCTGCCAATTAGGCAAACATATATCTCAGCTAAGTTTGCACAAAGAACTTTGAGGGCTAACAAAAGAATGCCAACGGAGGTGTCAAAACAATAGACTGGTAAGGAAGTTGTGGATCGATAGATGAGTAACCACAATTCTAAAAATCTAAAAGTATAAAAATCTTGTAGAGCCGCAGTGCAACTAACACTAGTAAAGTAACGACTTCAGTACAGTCCTTCCAAGTGCATATGCATTCCATATATCAATGCATGTCTAAGATCAAAAATTAAATTCCATATCTTAATATTACCCATCTTAGACATAAGCTTAAATTGTTTGGGAAAAATAGTCATCTCTACTCATCGTTGTTGTTCAAATTTTTAGTGTACTTGTTAGTATAAGATGCCTTTTAACATAAGCAAGTGCTACATCATGACCCTTAGAATGCCCTGGACTCAAGGGCTAGTGGAATATGTAAAGAAAAGCGAGAGAGACGAGGGTGGATTGATAAGTTACCCGGTAAGTGAATATTCCATGCTAGCATATCCTTTGCTTCGAGATTTCAGTTGGTCAAAGAAATCCCCAACCATCTGCATAATGGTTACAAATAAATATCTACAGAAATTTCACTAAGTAATTAGAATAATTTCTTGAAACAGAAAGATTAAGCAAGTGCGCTTCAAGTATACAGTGCCTGTACATTCACCAGAGTACACGAGACTTATTGGTAAACTAGCATTGATGAAATGCACTGAGATATGCTTTGGAATATATATCATTGTTTAATGTTAGTATATACTAGAATACAACAAAGAAGAAGCTTTCACAAAGTCGAGCACAAACAAACAACATTACAGAAGCGGCAATAGATACAACATGTGTACTCGAAATGCAGTGGTGCATAAAATGCAGAATCAGGTTGCCAGGTTGCATTATCATGAAGGTAATAGTGACTGTGACGCACATGGCATAATCATTACGAAGTAGCAACACTTCAAACTGCCTGAACAACACGGATAAAAATAATCATATCATCTCTATCAACTCCTCTTTGCATAGTGTTTTGTATATTTTGTAGATGCATTAAGGTATGCATCTGATTACTTCTCATAGTTTCTTTCCCTTTTATTTGCTCCATGAAAATAGTTACATACTAACAATTCACAAGTTACTATGGGGTGGACAATTATGTGTTTTCGGTCAAACAAATGATATCATACCTCTGCTAGTGGTAGCTCATAAACAATTGAAGCTCTGTTTTCTGTAATGAAGTTCATTTCCTTGAATTCACCTCTTCTGTCTTGACCCAGCTCCATTATTGGGCCAATATACTCCTTTGGTGTAAGCATTTCAATCTAAAACGGAAAAAAGCAGACACCAAACAGGGAAATCAAACATGTATAATACAACACTCCCAAACTTCAGCAAAAATAATACATGACTGCAAATGGATGGTGAAAGCCTGTAAACAAAAACAACCTTTACATATGGTTCTTCAACGGACCTCCGTTTCCCAGGTTCTGGAAGCAAGGATGGATTTGAACATTCAACCTATATGACATCTATAAGTAAGCATGTCTGTACATTAACATGTTTACTAGTCAAAGGCATCAGTAACTATTTGAATTCAACCTATAAGGAAGTCTGATTTAGCTATATTGGCCAAATTTAAATACAAATTTATGCACCCTGCGATGGTTTAGCTCATCTGCTTACAACATGCATCATTGAAGAACTTTTCAGAGCATGACAAGAATAAAAACACCGAAAGTGGCTGGAAATGGTTCACATCTCATCTCTAGTCACCATAAAAGGTCAATGAGGTCACAAACGAAAAAAAATTTACAAGAAAATATCAGACAGACTTGTAGTTTTTTTCAGAAAAATGATCAGCATATATCGATATTCTAAAGCACTACCTGCTTTATGCTTAAAACCTGAAATTTGTTTCAAGTATAATAGAACACTTTCTGTGAAGATACATGATTATATTTGGCCTCTTGAACTGTGCATTTTCCCTCTGATCATATGAATTACGTTTTAGTGTTGGTGGTTGACAGAAGCAACAAGTCTTTCTTGTACTTATTTCATGCAAATACAAAAATTAGGAATTTTTGTACGACATCAATATTTCAATAGTTGTGCAAGTTGCAATTGCTAATGCCTTCCATAAACTCATTTTCTGTAATGAAATGCTTAAAACATATTTCCTTGGTGTGACAATAGAACATTCTTTAATAAGGATTTAAGATGGAATATGTCAAAAGTGTGAGGTTATCCTTGTTAACATGCTTAACACAAACTTTAGAAAGTTCTCTGAAAATTACAGATAAAAGCTGCCGCGTTTTGCTGCTCCCTCTGTGTTCCACGACGTTTCGAGTGACGTGGAACGATCGTTCATTTGACATGTGTCTCAGTGGGCCGCGTGGGAGAGCTTCTCGTGCATCTGTGCAAGGCCTTTTGCTCGCCTTCCCGGCCATTTGATCGGGCATGGATCGTCCAGATCATCGTGGTGGGATGGAGAGGGCCAACCGGCCAAGACTACTCGTGGGCTACCTGCTGGGTATTCACATTGGCTGACGAGTGGTCCCCCTTCTGCATGGGTTCACATGTTAGTGTATGAGCTATTTACATTCCATGTGCGGGTGCACTCTACTCAATGCCCGCGCGAACACCGCAAACCTTAGCAACCCACGACGCCGCCTTAGACCCATACTCCGTCCCTTCCCCCGCGACATCGCCCCTTTCCTGTGTGTTATGAGAGCTCCCCCTATCCATGGTCCTCTCCTTGCCACCGCCATCCCCTCCCTCGCTCCATCTGCACCTCGTGTCGCCTGGCACTATGGTAGTCACCTTCCTACGATGTGACAGATCGGGAAAGCTCACCCATCCTCTGTCTTTGGAGTTTGCCCCTCCCTAGCTGCCAGATGCATTGCTCCCAGTTGCGTGCCACGTCGCCTCCGTCACCTATGAACCAGCTCAGATCTAGGTTAGATCGAGATGCCAACGGTCATTTTGCTCTAAGCTGCCGAATGCGGCACTCGTGGTTGCCTCTAGCGTCGTGGTCCATCACCACGTCCTCGGCCTTCCACTTGCAGTCGCCGTTGCTCCTGGCCGCCTTGCGTGCTGCACTCTCTCCTTTGCCTTCATCCCACTAGCTCTGGTTGATCTGCCTTCCACCGAGGGAGCTGGATCTAGGCTAGATTAGGTGCCCTCCTCCTCTTCGTGTCGCCTGTTACCCCTTGTGATCGGGTTTTCTCTGGAGGACACAACCAGAGATTTGCAACAACAACCAAAGGGTTGATCAGTTCTTTGGTTAGATTTGGTAGTTATTGCTGATTGAAAAGATATCTATTTCCTTTTTCTATCTATTTCCTTTTCTAGTTTTAGCTTATATGGCAGTTTAGATTCGGTTTGTTAGTGATTGAGTCCTTGCCAAATCTGTTGGTGGGAAGTTCGGGTTATTTAAGCAAGAAATAAAGAGGAGAAAAGGCATGCTTTATTATGCCACAAATTCTAAGTCTCAGCGGTGGCTCAAATAATGACCAATCTATCCAGAGCACTCTCACGACCACGGCGTCGACGAAGCGGTGTTCGCTCAGGCACGGCACGGTACCGTGCTTACTTAACGAGTTCATTCCGAACCGACTCGTAACAATTTGGTATCAGAGCCGGTTGAATCCGGGACAATGGCGGCTCCTCCAGGAGAGGATCGCATCACAGTCTTGGAGAAGGAGATGAAGGAGATGAAGGCGATGATGGGGGACATGATGAAACTGCTGAAGGAAAAGGGATCGGTGGGAGTTCCGGCCCTGATCGGCAAGGGAGAAGGGCGATATCCCATCAAAGTACGGCCAGGTACATGGAAGAAGAAAACGACACGGAGGAATTGCCGCCAAGGAGGAGCGCCACACTGGGGTTTCGCATGAACCAAGGGCGTGGACGGCAAGGAGCAGGAAGAAGGGGAGGTTCCGGGTGGCGAGAGGAAGAGGAGGAACCGGATCGGCGATGGATCCTCGCCGCCTGCTTCGATCTTCCCAATATGATGGCCAGACGACCCCATCGATGGTCGCGACAGCTGCGACGATTTTTCCGCCTCCATCGCATTGCCGAGGAAGATTATGTGGAGGTTGCGGTCGCATCTCGCAGAGAAGCACAGAAGTCCCGACAATTGGCAACAAGGGGGAAGGTGGATCACCTGGGAGGATTTCACAGAATCCTTCATCCAGCGATTCAGCCGACACTCGAGTTGTGGTCCTTGGGGCGACCTCGTCAACTTCAAGCAAGAGGGAAGGACGGTGGATGATTATGCCAGAGAATTTCAGCGATTGCTAGCAAGGCGCCAAGGATGAAAAGAACAGAGAGACGGAGACTTTCCTAAGCGGGATTATCGGTGGCGCTTAGGCGTACGTCGCGAGAGACCTCGCGATCTCGCTGAGGCCATTGGGTTCGCATGGGAAGCGGAGGCCAGGAAAGCCGCGTGGATTGCAGAGGCACTGCAAGGGCTGACGAGTGCTGGACGCGGGCGATTTCCGCTCGGCCGGGGAGGATCTACTCCTTCCGTGGCTCCAATCGGAACGAGCACAGCGGCAGGAGCACCCCTGGCCATCGGACGGGCATCAGTTAGCACTCCACAAAGGGTGGCGATTCAAACCTCATCGCAAACGGCCGCCCAATTCCATGCCGACGGCGAGCATGCAGAGTAGTAAGTCGCTTCTCGCCTCAGCTTCATTTGCCCTACCGCCGATCGCTTAGCGTAGCGAGGAGGCGAAAGGGTTGTGCTATAATTGTGATGAGGTTTATAGCGGGGTCATCGCCGCAAGAGATTATTCCATTTGGAAGTGCCAAGGAAACAGAGGAGAGGAAGAAAACCGAAGAACTGGAAGAAGCACGGAGCCATCCTTGTCCATGATGGCCATGGCAAGACCAAAACAGGAAATACCATGCAAGTACTCTTATGCATCGATGGAAAGCAACTACATGGGTTTGGTGGATACAGCAAGACTCACAATTTTGTCGAGGGCATGCAAATAAACAAATGGGATGGGCGGAGGAAGAAGTCAAAGATGCAAAGACGTCAGTAGTAGTGGAGGACAACTTCCCCGTCTCGGTAGTGTCCGAATGTCAACTTCTTCATCGGCGACACGCAGCTTCCAAGCATCGTTCATCATCATCCCATTAACCATCTTTGATGTGGTCCTAGGGGTGCAATGGTGAGAACTTTGGGTCCAATCCAATGGGATTTCCAGACACCGAGTATGATCTTCCACCACCAAGGTGCACCAGTTGAATCTGGGCTCAGTATCACGAAGGAACTTCAATTGTCGACAAGTCGGTTGGAAGGAAACATTGAGGTGCAAAGAATTGTTGGGGAATATGCAGATCTATTCACGAACCACAAGGCCTACCGCCATCTAGGCCTTGCGATCATCGTGATCTGCTTGGAGGAAGGACCAACCCAGAGTGGTAGCACCATATCGCTATCCTTACCGCAGAAGGATCGAGATTGAGAACCATCTTGGGACCATGCTAACCCAAGGATCATCGGAGGAGTCGGTCCCTTTTTCTTCCCTTGTTGCTGGTCAAGAAAGCGGACGGCACGTGGAGGTTTTGCGTTGACTACAGGAGGCTCAACAGTCATACCATCAAAGATAAGTTTCCGATTCCAGTGGTGGAGGAGCTTATTGATGAGCTACGTGACGCCCACTTCTTTTCTAAACTGGACTTACGATCGGGTTATCATCAAGTCCGGATGGCACCAGAAGATGTTGAAAAGACAGCTTTCCGCACACATCATGGGCACTTCGAGTTCCTCGTAATGCCGTTCGGGTTATCAAACGCCCCCTCCACATTCCAGGCACTCATGAATGATGTTTTGCAGGAAGCTCTCCGTAAGTTTGTGTTGGTCTTCTTTGACGACATCTTGGTTTACAGTAAGACTCTTCAAGATCATTGTAAGCATCTCCAGTGGGTCTTTGAGCAACTACGACAACAAAGACTCTTCCTCAAGCAATCCAATGCGCCTTTGCTCAAGAGCGGATTGGCTATTCGGGGCACATCATTTCACATAATGGAGTTGAAGCGGATCCACCAAATTAAAAGCTATTGCCGAGTGGCCTCAACTAAGTTCGATGGCGAGATTGCATGACTTTCTCGATTGACAGGATACTATCGCCGCTTCATCCGGATTATGCCTCGATAGCGAGAACCTTTGACGCACTCTTGCGCCGCAATGGTTTCAAAGGGACTCATACCAAGGTGCTTTCAAAGAATTGAAACAAGCCCTCACATCAGCCCCTGTCTTACAACTTCCGGATTTTGGAACTCCCTTTGAGGTAGAGTGTGATGCTTCGGGGGTAGGAATTGGTGCGGTCTTGCACCAGCAAGGGCACCCCATTGCCTATTACAGCCGCAAGTTGGCGGCAAGACACTCCAAGTTGGCCGCGTATGAACGGGAGTTGATTGGTCTCTCAAAGGCTATCAGGCACTGGCGACCTTATTTGTGGGGTCAACAGTTTTGCGTTCGGACGGATCATGGCAGCCTTAAGTTTCTTCTTGAGCAAGCATTAGTCACTCCTCCCCAACAGCACTGGTTGAGTAAGTTGATGGGGTTTGATTTCCATGTTGAGTATAAACCGGGCCGAGCCAATCGCGCCGCAGACGCTCTCTCCCGCATGCATGAAGAAGAAAGGGAACCGAGCTGTGCAGTCTTGGCGATCCCACATAGCTTGACTCGCACTGAATGGTTAGCGGCATTACGCAATGATCCGGAGGTGCAACGGCGTTGTCAAGTTCTGCTCGACCCAACATCAACCAGTCCGCCTGAGCTGAAGCAAATTACCAAGCAGGAGGGCTGGACCACCGCCGAAGGACTTCTGTACCATGCGGGTCGCCTTTTTGTGCCACCGACCTCTCCACTGATTGAACTCATTATTGCTTCCATTCATGACCTTACTCATGAGGGGGTCCAGAAAACTTGGCACCGAATTCACAGTCATATGAATGGGCACACCAAAGGCAGACAGTTGAGCAATATGTTGCCAAGTGCAAAGTATGTCGCCAGAGTAAGACAAGTACAATGTCCCCGCAGTCTTCTCCGACCAACGCCAATTCCCACCAGATTTGGGCCGACATCTCCATGGATTTTATCACGGCCCTTCCGTCGCAGGTAAAACATCTATGCCGGTAGTGGTTGATCGATTATCAAAATATGCTCACTTCATGGCCTTCAAACAACTGCGGCGCCTCTGGAGTGGCTAAGCTTTTCTTCGACTAAGTGGTTCGGTTGCACGGCCTTCCGAATCCATTATTTCGCATCCGGACCTGCTTTCCTCGGTGCCTTTTGGCGAGACCTCTTCCGCCATTGTGGCACTTCCTTATTGCCGTCTCTGAACAGATCATCCTCGACGGACGGCCAAACAGAGGTGGTCAACCGCACGATTGAGATGTATTTACGGTGTTTGGCTACCGACAATCCAACAACTTGGTTCAATGGTTGCCATGGGCTGAATTTGTTATAACTCTTCATTCCACTCGGCGATTCGGATGACACCATTTGAGTTGGTCTACTGGCGGCACCCCCAAATTTTGCCGCCATACCACCAAGGGCTTTGTTATTGACTCGATGGATCGAATCGATTGATCGCGATGTCCTCTTGCACTAAGCTCGCGACAATCTTCTCCGAGCTCGAATCGCATGAAACAAAGAAGATGATTCCGGCCATCGCGAGGTGGAATTCTCTGAAGGTTCCCGGTGTGGTGCGACTCCAAAAGCACCGTCTACCACTCTTCTGGATCGTCTTGAGCACAAATTATCTCCAAGATTTTTGGCCCTTATAAGATCTTGGCGAAGATTGGTTCTGTTTACGGCTTGACTTATGCAGGCGCCTGCCTTCATGATGTTTTTCATGTTTCATCGCTTAAGGAGTATAAGGCGATCCTCCTTCCCACCTCCCAGATTGCCAATGGACTTATCCTCGCTCCAGACCGATTCGGCTGAGCCTCGGCGCTGTTGGCTCAACGCTTTGTAAAGGGCCACCGCTGTGCTAGTGCAATGGTTCGCGAACCGAGACCGGCCACCGGATGGACGCCATCACTTTGCGGCGCTTCTTACCCGATTGCACGCTTGAGGACAAGCTTCCTTTCCAGTGGAAGTAATGTTACCCTGTGATCGGGTTTTCTCCGGAGGACACAACCAGAGATTCAACAACAACCAAAGGCGGGTTGATCAAAGTTCTTTGGGTTAGATTTGGTAGTTATTCTGATTGAAAAGATATCTATTTCCTTTTCTATCTATTTCCTTTTCTAGTTTTAGCTTATATGGCGGTTTAGATTCGGTTTGTTAGTGATTGAGTCCTTGCCAAATCATTGGTGGGAAGTTCGGGTTATTTAAGCAAGAAATAAAGAGGAGAAAAGGCATGCTTTATTATGCCACAAATTCTAAGTCTCAAAGCGGTGGCTCGATAATGACCAATCTATCCGAAGCACTCTCACGACCACGGCGGCGACGAAGCAGTGTTCGCTCGTCACGGCCGGCACCAGTGCTTCTTAACGTGTTCATTCGAACCGACTCGTAACACGCCCACAGCCACCGCCAGTTCCTTCTGTGAAGGATGTCTATCTATTCGAGATTGTGGTGGATCTATGCTAAGGTAGTGCGGGACGATAAGGAGGGGCGCCTACGGTGGCGGTCGGGGTTGTTCACGGCGTCAAGCTTTGCGCAGTCACGGACCCCCGCCTCCCTAACGCCTGCAGGAGCTCTCCCTCCTCCTTGCTGTTGCCGTCTACAGTGAGTCAAGCCACAACCCTTGCTCCCCCTACCTCTCCCTCTTTCATTTCTACATGAATTAAGCGTTCGATTCTATGAGGGGTGAGATGTTATGCTAATCTCAATTTTTTGTGAATATTTTCGGCTTTAGGGCTCTCAACTCGAGGCCTAGATCATAGTGGTTGTCGATTTTGTCCTGAAGTCACTACCACCGCCGTCTTCCGAGAACGCCAGATCTGGATGAGGATGGGTACACCCCACAGGTGTGTTCTAGCTCCTTTCTCCTAGATTTGTACGTTAATTTTTCAATTGCTACAAATTATCGAGTAGAAAGGTACACCTAGCAGTAGAAAGATGTGTGCTTTTAGCTCAGCTCAGGGATATAGGCAAACTTGGTTCTTCTTTGCTTTGTAGAATTCCTTCAATATCTTTGTATGTGTTGTATAGATGTGTGTTTGTCGGTCACACGTAGACCAAGGCAGCAAAATAGAATGCTGCAGAGTGCTGTGACTAGAGACTATTAAGAATGCTTAATTTTGGCATTTCAGCAGATAGGAAATGTATATATCCTCTGCATGTAGTCATGTCATAACATTTCATGGAATGTTCTTTCATCTGAAGAATTGAATATCTAGAAATTTTAGTTTTAGTTATATGTTGTGTGTCTATACATATGATTAATAATTTCTGTCTTCAACCATTTATTATTTTATTTATGTGCTTTCTTTTGTTTTAGGATGGAAAGCCTCAGTGTGTTCTAGAAGGCAAATATTTTCAGACAGTTGGTAGTTTGCTGAAAGTGGGATTAATTTTAGTGACGATTAGAACTAAGGATCATTAAGATATTTCTAAAGCTTTGATATTCTGATTTGGTGCTCAACGCTTTGGTCTTGATTAATCATTTAGGTAAGACAATGTGAAGCAATTCCTCCAGATTTCTGTCACGGGAACCGAAAATTATGTTTATCATGAATACAGAAATCTCGTTTGTATTTAGTTTTTGAAATATTTGCCAGCACAATCCTGCATTATTTTCTCTCTATCTGCATAGCCTTCCCCTCTTCTCTGCACAGCTTTTTTATCTGTTAATGTGGTTGTGTTTGGATAAGTGCATCTAGCAAATGTGATGCTCATAGAGTATTCCATAGCAGGTTTCTCATATATGCATACACTGAATATATATACTTGATTCATAGGCACCGGTCATATCCGAAAATCCATTTAACTCTGAAAGTTTGTGTGATTTTATTTACTGTAAAGTCATTATACATGATTATGTGAGTTTTTCCTCATAGATATATTGTCAAATTGCCTGCAACATAGACGATATGGTTTACATTGCCTTGATAATGAGTTCTTCCATTTTTTTCCTTGGATATTCTCTCCATTACACGATAGGGTGTGTTCTAGTATATTAATTGTGGATACAGGGTAGTTCTTGCACCTCCAACAAACACTAATCTAAACAACAGTCTACAGAAGTTCCATATAAAAATTAAACATTATACGGTATCAGGAAAAGACAAAAATGTTAAGGGTCGTAAAGAACTTACAGTTTCACCATTGGCACAGTTGACATGGTAAACCACACTGGGTGCAGTAATTATTAAGCTTAAGTTATACTCTCTCTCAAGCCTTTCCTGAAAATAAAGAACATTATATTGTAGAAATGTCAAGTCACCATGATTGTAATATGTGCTGCACTGGCAAGAGCAAAGTAGATTGTGAGAACCTGAACAATTTCCATATGAAGAAGACCAAGGAACCCACATCTGAAGCCAAACCCCATGGCACTTGAAGATTCTGGTTCAAACTGCATCAACAACCAAGATATGGCCTTATAAAAACAAAGTTAAGAAACATAATACAAAATGCTAATAAATGGTCAAGAATCAATATTACAGATCAAATGCATTACACCTTTTCTATTAAAGAAAAAAAATTCTTCTCGCGTGGTTATTCATACTTTTTCTTCCATCTCTTTTACTCCACGCTTAAATTTTATAAATTAGATTGAAAATTTAACACTTTTTCTTAGAAGTAAGAATGGAATATTGATCAGCTATTCATAAGTCATAACTGAAGACACTGCTTTTATTGCCTAGCATTGTTTTTCATATTTTAATAAAAGAATTTGTAAGTTCTCTCATTTATGTGTCAGGAAGCATGGGTTTGTCAAATCCAGATTATCCTATTACAGTATTTGCATCCAATTGACAGTATAAGGTATAAACTACCACTATTTTCGTATTCAAGTACATCAATATAGTTATCTCATGCACATTTCAACTTTTGCCTGATGCATAAACTGAACATTCCTGGTTAGTTAAGTTGTCAGAAATTGCAGAAGAACTCCTATGGGCTGCTATAGGGCAAAAACTTATGAGCTTGTGCCAACGCAACTGCACTTGCATGTTGCATCTGATATGGGACTATATTAGATCAATTTTCTCTTTGGAGATTCATACAGATGCATCACAATATGAGGATTTGGGTCAAGAAAAAAAAAATGGTCCAAATTGCAAGTTAATATGATGGTCTTGCATGGATAGCTAGGCCAGGAACCCCACCTTTAGAGCAGCATCATTTAGCTGAAGTTTTTCCAATGCTTCCCGCAACTCCTCAAACCTATCACCAACTTCAATGTTGTAATACAAGATACATTATGCTTCTGCAGAAAATAACGAAAATCATTTCAAGGAGAAAGTACAGTACTGATCCGCATCTATAGGAAATAAGCCGCAGAAAACCATTGGAGTAGCTTCTGAATATCCTGGTAAAGCACAATCTGCTCTTTTCGAAGAATGAGTGATTGTATCACCAACCCTGGCATCTGCTACTGATCTTATGGAAGCAGAGAGATAACCAACCTGTCAAGGAGTGGTCATGAAATAAAGAAATTTTGTTTGAGAGAAATTCTGCAGTACTAATATGAATGGAATTAATGGTGTATTAATGGCATATTTAGTCAACTAAACCAATAATCTGGCATAATAAATACTGTTAAGGGTATAGATATTGTCTTATATAGACTCTTCTTATATAGGTTTGCCTTATTTTTGTATTGCCTTATATAGGCTTTCCTTTTGTACCCTCATGTACTCTATATATAGGGGTGGGCATTTGGTTTTTTCGGTTTTTGGAAACTGGCAACCGAATTTCTCAGACCAAAATAAAAAACCGAACCAAATTAACCAAAATATTTCGGTTCGGTTAATTCGGTTTTTTGATTAACCGAAATATGAATAAACACTTGGTAGATTAGATTTAGTCCTTCTCATATCGCAACACAGAGTAGAAATAAACCTACACAACATTCATAGATCATTACAATATAAGCATAATAGAACATACGAATATACCAAATATATACATAAATGTATTAGAACATGAGAATTGTTTAGTGGCTTTAGCAAGAACATTATAAAAGTGGTATTGTACGTGGGCTATTCGGTTATTTCGGTTTTTGGAAGCGAAAAACCGAATTATACCAAAACAAAAACCGAACCGAAAACTGAAAAAACCAAAATAATCGGTTAATTAGGTTTCGGTTTAAAAATGCACACCCCTATCTATATATTCTGGCCTACTGATCTCATATTGAATACAACAAGTGATTTTCATAACTTGATATCAGAGCCAACATTTTAGGGTTAGGGTTTTTTTTACGATGTTGCACTGGCGCCTTTTGGATGGCTCTTCTCTCTTCCTCTTCTTAGCCCAACCCCTCCTCTGGCCATCTGGATCGCCACCTCTCCTATGCGGACAAATCGCAAGGGCGTCTACCTCGTTCCGGCCGTTCGCCGCCTCTGATCTGTGTCTCTGATTGTCGTCGGGCCTCTCAGCCGTCTCCATCCACAACGCTGCTCATCTTCATCACCTCGACATCTGGCACGGTAGCTGCGGAGCTGCCTTGCCACACCTCGCCGGTTGTTCTCCACCACCCTGTGGCCATTTGACGCCAACGCAGCCCGTTGACTTGTCCGTCGGCCGCTGCTCGCGTCGCGCTCCATCTTGTTGGTCCGTTGATAGGGCTAACCCTTAGGTTTTTCTCGTTCGGTGCCGAACCACCGCGTCACATGGACCGCCGGTGAACCCATCTGGCAAGGCCATTCGACCGCCGCCATCTCTGATCCGCCATCGCCAATCGTCTCCATGTCGACCACCGTTGCTGTCGGCCGCCTCCGAGCCACCCATTCACTTCGCCCGCACTGACTACTATTCGCTCGAGACTGAGAGCCTTGATCGGACTTGAGGCACTTGAGGAAGCTTTCGAGATAAGGCCGAGATGAAGTGACAAGGTGAGGAGGCTTTCTGGATAAAAACAAAATGTCGTCATCTTCTAGTTCTTCTTCGGGAACTGTTCTATTCCTCGCAGCTAGTTATCTTCGATGGTCTCAATTATCGAGACTGGGTTCTCTATATGCGCCTTCACATGCGTGGTCAACACCTTTGGGAGTTTCTCACTGGCGAGCTATCTTGTTCGTCTCGTCCTGCTCCCCTTGCTACGCCTGTTATTCCCAAGGAGGCTACTGATGCTACTCAACAGAAGATGTCTGATGATCATGATGATGCTATAGAGTCTTTTCAGACTCAGTTTGCTGCCTATAAGATCGATTGATAAGGATGTCCGTGCCTCTGCTATTTTGGTTGCTTGCAGGGAGGTGTATCTCACTGGAGACATTATTGCTTTGTCTTCAGTACAGTTGATGTAGGCGCATCTTCGCGACCGCTATGAGCCTGCTGGTGATGCTTTGTACCTTGCTGTTGTGCGACAAGAGCAGTCGCTATAGCAGGGTGATTCTACTATGGATGAATTCTACGCGTAGTTGTCATCGGTGTGACGTCAGCTTGACTCTCTTGGACCGAAAGTTTGTCGCACTTACCAATGCTATCAATGTCAACACTCACTTCGAGCTTTGCCACATCTACAACTTCTTAACACGTCTTCGGGCTGAGTTTGAGCAGATTCGTGCCCAGCTACTCAGCTCTTTTTATTGGCTCGACTCATTCCGTCGACTCCGATTTCCAACTGGTTTCAGCTCGGCTCGTTTTGTCGACTTTTCTTTCATTAGCTCAGCTCCTTCGTCAGCTTTTTTTCATCGACTCGACTCCTTCGTCGGCTTTCCTCCGTTGGTTTCGAATCATTATGCCGACCGGTTTCAGCTCGGCTCATTTTGTCGACTTTCCTTTGTGGATTTTACTTCGTCGGCTTGATTTTTCAAGAGTTCGATGCTACGACGACAACTTCAAGACCAGGACTTTAGATTTTTCCCTATTTTAGTGTCAAACCTCATACGCCTTGCATTTGTGGGGTGTGTTAAGGGTATAGATATTGTCTTATATAGAATCTCTTTATATAAGTTTTTCTTATTTAGGTATTGCCTTATATAGGCTTTCCTTTTGTACCCTCATGTACTCTATATATTCTAGCCTATTGGCCTCATATTGAATACAACAAGTGCTATTCATAACAAATACATGGTTAATGAGCTTTTCTTGTTGAGGAAAGCACGGATCCATTTCATCAACTAACTAAAGTTGAAACCAAGACACAGACAAACAGCAAAGATAATCTTCAAAAGTTATATTTGATGTAAAACATGGTAGCACCAAAGTTACCTCGCCAGCATACAGTTCATCAACTTGCATCTGATTGGGGGACAGTACACCAATTTCATCAGCAACATATTCCTGTTTATTTCGACAATAAGCTCAGTATAGCACTCTATACTCTGCATAGCTAAGGATGATGAAGAAGATAGGGCTAGAATTGGTATTTAGGAAAAAAAAATGTAAAATGATATTATAATTGAGAAAAGCATCTAATGGAAGTGGTAAAAGACTAATGGCACCTGTTTGTTGTGGTATACTAGGACGCAAACTTTGGATGGTATGTTACAAAAGTGGTACTATTACAGTGCAATGGAACTATTTTTAAAAAAACTATTGCACCCATAGCAAAACATGGTAGTTTGCTGGAAAGATTTCAGTTTTGATTTAATTACCTTTCCACTAGCCATAAAACATATCTTGTCCCCTTTCTTTATGCTGCCATCAACAACTCGAAAATACACAATTACGCCTCTGTATGGATCATAATAGCTGAAACAACATAATCAAACAATGAAACAAGAGTTCAGACTTGTGCTGAAAATGATTGAGATCAAGTATTGTTGTATATCTGGGCAATTCTAGCACTCAAGTCATTCATTGAGCAAATTCTAAGTAGACCAAGTTCTTAAGGGGTACCTGTCAAATATAAGAGCCCTAAGAGGCTTCCTTGCAGTATCCTGTGGTGGGGGGATCTTGGTCACGATGGCATCCAGTATCTCAGTGATGCCTATGCCCTCCTACACAAAATATACCAAAACAGACGTTAATACAAATACAATACGTTATATCTGTTTATAGGAGAAAAATAATATGTTCTATGTAAGTAACTCCGCACAAAAAGAACTAGGTAACGAAAATCAACCTTTGCTGAACAATGAATTGCATTACTGCAGTCCATTCCAATTATCTGAGAACAAAAAAGACAAGTATAAATTTGTACTAGTAAGAACCTAATGGGCCATAACTTCGAATAGAAATAAAAGAAATTGATTTCGGCTGGATCCAGTTAGAAGACAAGTATAAGAAAGGGATAATACTTTCAGAGTACCTCTTCAATCTCCTGTGCGACACGGTCAGGTTCAGCACCAGGAAGATCTATTTTGTTTAGAACCTAAACTAGAATACAAAGTCATCTGTCATATAAAAAAAATTGAGAAGCTGTAACAGGATGTCACGAAAAATTGTCTATTTCATAAGGCCAAACAGACAAGACTTAAATGTATTCATCCACACAGAGGAAAATGATACAAGCGCTTAGCTATGTTATGACTACTTTTCATTTTTATCAGACTGAAAGGGGCACATAAGCTTCACTCAAACAGTATATTACTTGTCATCTTTACTCAATTTGCATCCAATTCCAATAAGGCAAACATGCAACATTCAAAATAAAACTAGCATCTCAAAGGCTCAGGCAAAGTCAAATATACATGGATTTGTTAACAGCGAAAGATAAATATTTGTAAAACTAGAAGATAGGAAAATCATATTGTGCCTAGAAACTGACCGGTATGATTTCAAGGTTATTTTCCAACGCAAGATACACATTTGCTAATGTCTGGGCTTCAACACCCTGCATTATCACATCAGATATCTTTTACTTTGTGAAAATATGAACTGGAAGCTGGTGAAAACATTTAGCTACCTTCTGTTCACTGGAAGGCAGAAGGTAAATGTCTTCACATACATAGCTATTGAAACTTACAGGAAGGAAATATGTATATCGCACCTGAGAAGCATCAACAACCAGAAGTGCACCTTCACAAGCGGCAAGAGAACGGGAAACCTAGCAATCAGTCAGACAAATCACAAGATGTTTCAATCAACTTCAGCTCTTGAAAATATGCTAGGATTAAATTCACCAGAGCAGCATCTCAGACACTCTAAAAGGCCTTATAAATTCAAGTGTAGTGAAATTTTCATGTAATATGCCAGTCTTTCTAGGAAGAGTTTATCTTTACTGCCTGGAGACAGCATAATCTTTTCTTAGTAAACTTACATATCTATCGGACTGAAATGGAAACAGTAACACTATACCTCATATGAGAAATCAACATGGCCTGGTGTATCAATTAAATTCAGGCAGTAAGGCTCATTGCTCATGATGTAACGCATCCGAGCTGCCTAAAACAACAAATGATTAGAACAACAGTACAAAATCGAGAACATATCAGACACCTAATATCAAGAACATCCTAGGAAACCTCAGTCCAGACGAGAGTTAGGTGTAAGCAAATGTCACGGCAAGGAAACAAAATCACAAGTTCACAACAGCACTCTATACCAGAGGCAGTTGATTTCACATGTTTTTGCATCCTTGCCCTCCACATTCACACCAAGTAATCTATTTCGTTAAGTAAGAGAAGGAAACCCTGAGTTCATAACGTTTAACCAATCACTACTTTGTTTCACCTACCTGCAATTTGATTGTGATCCCTCTCTCCCTCTCCAGGTCCATGTTATCCAGGAACTGCTCTTTCATCTCCCTCTTCTGCACCGTTCCGGTCAGCTCGAGGAGCTTATCCGCCAGCGTCGACTTCCCGTGGTCGATATGCGCAATGATGCAGAAGTTCCTGATGTTCGAAATGGGAACCTAGCAGGCCAAAACCCAGACGAAATGAACGGATAAGCTACAGCAGCCTACGCATTGTTGAGTACAAACATGACGGAAGTGCTCATTGTAGTTAAATTTTAGAGTGAACTAGATGCTTGTAAGTTACTCGTAGTGAGTAGTAGTAACCCACACACTCACTTGACAGGTGACAGCTAGTACTAAGTACTACTCACGAACACAGGAGTATGCCTAGAGTTGAGGCAAAATTGCACGCATGGTGCTGCGCGCGAGCGGGCGATTACCTTCTGGAGGCGGTCCTGTCCGGCGTCGGCGGTGGAGGAGGGCGCGCGGGCGGGGGCGGGGGCGGCGAGGCAGAGGACACGGCCGCGGGAGGCGGCGGAGAGGGCGCGCGGACGTGAGGGAGCGGAGAAGGGAGTCGGGGGTCGCCGGCAGCCTGACGCGGGCGGCGACGGCCGCGGTGCGGGGACGGCGAGGCGGGAGGCGGTGGCGGTCGCCATGAGGGGAGAGGAGGCGCGGCGGCGGGGGTGGAGCTGGAGGCTGGGGAGCGCTCAAGCTTCTCGGCCGCAAGGTTGCCGCGCTCGCTCTATCCACATGTGACGGGCTGACGGCGCGCTTTGTAACCGTTGTGGTATTTTCTTCTCCAGGAAAACGAAACAATTTCTTCCAAGCGTGTTTACAAACCAGGCCTTCTTTTTCTCTAGATTTGCAGGTTGACACGCTAATTTTTCACGGTAGAGCGGGTAAACATCGCAGCAGGCCAGCACACTCTACGAAACATTTCAATATTAACCCTCTCTCGTCAGACCTTAATAACTCTTGTACAAAAGAGCAAGCTATTGCGGCAAGTAAAAACATGTTAGGCACAGACGAGGAGCGGATGACTTAGGTCAAGTAACATTGACACTTCAGTCACACACATAGTTTTTTTTAAGTATATAAGTATATGATCCTTTTATTATAAATTACTATTATGAATTCAGAATGATTCCAGCAACTCTAATGACTTTTTTGTACAGGTCTGTCTCTAGCATAGATTTACCGACCATAGCATCACCTATTGCAAAAGCGGGCATTTTTTAGGGGTGGGATGAGCTTCTAATTTTTTAAAAAATCCGTATTGAGTTACAAACGTATACTCACACATACTCACACTTTACACGCACGCACACCCGCACATGCACTCGACTCTGCGGATGCCCGTATTGAGTTGCGCTCAAATGCAAGCGGGTTAGGCACGCGCCATATATGCTAAATAACCGAGCTACACGCTTGGCCGTGGATGAGCTTCTAATTTTAAATTTTTAATACGCACAATATATATGTAGGATGATTTTTTTTCAATGATCGACACAGCCCTCTTGTAACTATTTGACGACAACGCATCTAGGCAGTTGTACGTGGAATCAAACATTACCTAAGTAGCCGTCCTCTATTTATAAATTATAAAGCTAGTCATGTTTCGAATATCGAGTAGGAAGTTTTAGTTTGTCAAAAAAAAAAAGTAGGAAGCTTTAGACATGTGTAACAGGCAACGTATCCTGTGCATACAGGGTTTTTCGTGTACACATCATGCACACCAACTAACAAAAGTCACAAAAAATTCTGAAAAAAATTGTGGATGTACTTCATAGATTACTCTACCTATGTATAAAACTGTAGGTTCAAATTCATTATATATCAAGAGTTAAAAAAAAGAGAAAATTCTGACAAGTTTTGTAACTCTCGATATATAATGAATTTGATCTTGAAACTTCATACATAGATAGAGCAATCTATGAAGTACATCTACAAATTTTTTTAGAATTTTTCGTAATTTTTGTTAGTTGATGTGTACAGTGTGTACACGAAAAGTCTATATGCATAGGATATGTTGCCTGTGTAACAACGTAAATGAAAGGATTACAATAGAATTTAGTTAGTGTTGGAGCAACCGGTGGCTTAACCGATCCTGTTGCATTTTTCCCCCAAACCTAACTCCTATGCGAATAAGATACAAAAATGGTTCTTTCTATAATTGTGAAAGCAGCGATTGTGATACATGTTACTTGCCACGTCCATATACTGCGACAAGTGACCAGCCTCACGCCCCCGCCCAACCGTGGCAGCAACCTCCTACTGTCTCTATACTCGATAGGGACCTACTACCGCGGTGCCTTAGCACAACACATCTCCACATGTCCAAAATTCTTGCCGTGGGGCCGGTTACCTACCACTGTACAAGAACACGGTTGCTTTCGCGGATGAAGAGTATGTTATTTTTGTAATTTTATCTGTACGAAGGGTAAACTTGGATATATATATATATATACACACCATATAATATGCGCTGGGATTGCTGGCCTCCTAGGGCACCCAGGTGGCAGCTTGCCATTTTTGCGAAAAAGCCCCTCCGCTTCTTTAAATTACGGATAGGTCTCTGTAAATTACAAATAGGTCCTTCACGATTTTTTGTAAGGGAAATATATTTTTTTAATCACGTTTGGGTCCCTCGCGTGCTGTTTTGCAGAAAACACCTCCCGTTATGTTCAAATCGCGAGCAAGCCCTTTTCTAATTTTTCAGGATAGCGGACAGGTCCAAAAATGTAACAAACAGGTCCTTGCTCCTTACGTCTAGGTCCTTTCTCCGTTTTTTTAGTGAGATAGACCCGATAAATTTCGAAATTCCGTTTAGGTTCCTACACGTGGTTTATAGCTAAATTGAAAATCGCGTTTAGGTCCTTTCATCGATTTTTTTTACACGGTTTTCTAAAAAAACGGAAAAACGGCTTTCTTAGAAAACACAGATTCGTCGAGGGTTTATAGCTGAATTGGAAATCGCGTTTATGCTTTTTTTCGTCGCGACGCGGCAACGCGCGCAAACTCAGCCTAGTATATATACAGTGTTCCCTTCCCACCAATTAAGCGGGTACACCGCACAAGGCGCAACGTAAACCTCCATCCAATCAAACGGTCCTGATCGCACATCAGTCGGCCCATGCATGTGGGTCCCACGTGCAGCTAGACTACACATTCTGCAACCAAACGCTACCCAGCCCAGCGCTCCCTTCCCTTGCCACCCATCTATAAAGCCAACCCGCCAGCGAACGCTGCCTCGCCGCCGAGCGTTTGTCGCAGGCTCTCGCCGTTTCCTTCCACCCCATCCCCGGCCATGGTCGTGACAAAGCTTAACCCGGCCGCGCCACCATTCCACTGTTCGATCCACCACCACCTCCCTCCGCCGCCTCCTCCCATACCGCTGTACCACGTCGCCGCCTGCCCACCGTCTTTCCCTCTCGTCACCACCTACTGCTGCGCCCCGTTCCCCATTCCCGCTCCCCACCACCCCGACTACCCCCTGCCGCAGGCGCCTCGTCCTCCTCCTCCGTTCTTCTTCAAAAGCGTCCCGGTCCTCCCGGCGCCGCTGCACGGCCGGCCTCCGCACAAGCTCATGGTGTCCAGTGGCGCCGTCGCCGCAGAGAAGCTGCAGGCGCAGGCGACTGCCAAGGCGCGAGTGGCCGTGGCCGTGAAGGCGGTGCAAGAACCACCAGCTGCTGCCGCCGCGCCTCGGCCTCGCAGGGTGGTGGTCGCGGGGCCGTGTGGGCTGCGGGTGCAGCAGCAGGCTGTGAGGGGCAAGAGCAAGGAGTACAGGCCCCGGAAGGCGGCGCCGGGCGCGAGCTCCGGGACTGCGAGGTCGCCGTCGCCGGAGTTCACGAAGGGGCCGCCGGTCCCCGTGCGGGCGGCGGCGAGGCTGCGGCCGCCGGCCACAACCGTCATGGTCCGCAACATACCCAACAAGCTCACGTAAGCGAACATCCATCGATCGATCACTACCTGACCTGCTGTTCTTGTTCTCGTTCTTGCATGTAGTAGCAACGCCGTACTCCATCGTTTGCTTCGTGTGTGGCTATAAGCTGATGAATCTTTGCGTTTGATGTGTGCGTGGTGTGCACCAGGCACTGTGAGATGATGCGGTTGCTCGACGACCACTGCGCCCGCGCGAACAAGCGGCGCGGCGCGGTGCACTCCGCGTACGATTTCCTCTACGTGCCGATGGATTTCAGGTGAGATAAATGAGTGTAAATTTATTGCCTTCATTTTTCTGTGCGAAACAAACTGTTTGCATTGAAGCGGCAAAGTATATACAAAAGTTGCAACGAGAAGGTCGTAACTTTTAAAGAAATGGGATGGAGCCAAAGTTCATCTTCTTTCTTCTATGTATTTCTCTCTTTTTCTTTGGGTTTTCCTTTTACTGGAAAAAGCAAAAGGACAAAAGACAAAATCAGAAAAAGAGGAGCTGATAAAAAAAGAACTAAATTAACCATTTGCTAAACTAGTAGTAGTATAGTACTGTACGCCTTTTAGTTTTCCATTTTTCTTGCTCAATATTAATTTACAGTTGTTCATTCAAAAAATCCACGGTGGTGATTCACATGAACAACCCATGCATGTATGTACTACTAGCATGAGCAACTGCAGGCACCGGAGCAGCAACATGGGCTACGCGTTCGTCAACTTCACGACGGCCGAGGCGGCTCGCCGGCTGCAAAACTCGCTGAACGGGTGTCACTGGAAGGTGTCCGGCAGCCAGAAGATCATCGATGTCTGCGCCGCGCGTATCCAGGTAACTTGCGCAAGATCGATAGATGCAAACGCAATCATACGTAACACGACCACTAGATATATCTAGCTAGTGGCAGTACCAAACTAAGATGGCTAGCGCTAGCTAGTAGCCAACTTAGATTGTATGTGCGTACACGCTTATATGCAAAGCTCTTGTACATGTTGATACGACGATGTTTTGTGCTTTCGCATTGAAGGGCAAGGACGCGCTGGTGAAGCACTTCAGCCGCTCGACGTTCGCGTGCCACACCGACGAGTTCCTCCCCGCCTTGTTCTCGCCGCCGCGCGACGGCGCCGCCGACGACCCCAGGCCCAAGCGCGTCGGCAACCGTGTTCCTCCACTGTTCCGTTGGCTCTGCGACAACAGACCACCAGGCCGGCCCGCATGTATCGAGGTCGAGGCTAGCTAGGCTCATGGTCATGTAGTCAAACGGAGCAGTTAGGCAGCTCGGTAGCTTGTCTGTTGTTCTTCACTTGTTTGTGGTAGCGTAGCACGGTCAATCCCAACTCCGGGCGGCATGCCTTCCCTTTCTCATTTGGTGCAAACACACCTGCAGCTAGCTTGGCGAGGAGAGGAGGGGAAGGCTGGGAGCCTGGGAGGCTTTGGACATTAGCGTAGTACTACTTATTTGCATGCTCTCACTGTAGTCTGTAGCCTGTAGTGTCTGTACTGTGTAATGTGTTGGCATCGATGTATCATGCATATGGCTCATGTAGTCATGTCATGTGTCTTCTTGTTGAGTCCTAGGCACTGTGCTGCCCCACTTTTGTGCTTCCAGGGCTGGCCTCTTCCAGGCCTGCAAGAAGCTAGGGCTGCCTGTGTGTGCATGGAACTAGTAGAAGTTTGTGGTGCTTTGCATTGCATCTAGCATGCAACTCTGAATCTCCGTATCTGTTTGCATGTGTTCGATTTGGTGGTGCCATTAAGGGGCAGGCGAAAGTGTGTGGTGAAACTGTAGCCACTTGTGTGAAAACTGAAAGCCCCTCGGCTCGATCTCTGAAAAGCGCTACCTTGGCAGCTCGGTCGATCCGCAGCTGCGGCAACATCTTCTTGGGCAGTATAGCATGTTTGTCCGTATGTCATCTGATTTCGTTTCTTGCCGTTCCCCTAGCTTGTTCAGAACTTCATGTGCGTAAGACAAAGTCACTCCGACAGATGTGTTATGCAACTATGCATGTGACAAGCAAGCAGCAGCTAGCTACTACTGGCCGTGGTATACGCGATGCAAGGTTAGCCGTTAGCGTAGTACAGAATTCTTCTTGTTGCATGGAGGAGGAGGACTGAACCGGCCGGCAGCCTGGTGAAAAAGAGTTTCCTGGACGGGTGCAGTGCATGCAGGAGCAGCTACGCAGGCTTTGAGGAAGGCTGCAGAGTTTCCGAAATACGGCTGGTCTGGAGGGCGGTTGGTGCTCCCGTACGTACTTTGGCCAAGCCGGTGAACATGACATGCAGATGGAGCCCTGCCTGCCTCCTACGTACGGCCTACGGCTGAGCGTGCTATGGCTACGAGCACCATGTGTGTGTAGTCTATTGCCGCGGGCATAGCGTCCATGTGTGCATGGGGAGAGAGCGATATCGAGCGAATGTGCGGTGCAGCACGCGCGTTAGCCCGTGCAAACGCGCCGATCGACTCCTAGCTAATTAACATTTCCCTCGCCGTTCAACCGCACAATGATCACCGGATCGTGCGCCCGCGTCACAGGGGCTCGATGCGGTGCACATACCACCCTTCGTGTCGCGATGTGCTCGCACCGTCTAACGAACGCACAAACATCCGGTGCATTAAGCAGTTCCGGTAGCCGCGGATGTCTGGATCCTTGGGTGGTGTGGCGCTACAGTATTCACGCAATAAAAAATCTACTGACATATTTAGAAGGCATGTATCATTATTTTTTATCGGATGATCTAAAAAAACTGTTTAAATTATAGTCCCGACATGTAGATGCAGGAGCCTGCTGCTTCTAGCACTGGTCTGCAACCTGTGTATACTTCTCATGGATGTGTTGCGGCTTGTCACCTCTGTTTAGAGTTGTGACTCGGCTGTGGAAACAGCGAAGGCAACTCAACACGCCAGTTGAGTAGTGGTGGTATAACTCAACTCGCATTCATTTTACCAGAAAAGAGAGTTTGGAAACAAAAATTTGCTCTCGACAGATAGCGCAGCACCGAGAATCGCTACTACCTTTTGGAGGACGGTCTGGGTTCATTCGGGGTGCTTGGACGGGTGAACACAAGCGTCGATGGGTCTTTTGGACTGTACCGTGGATTCACATCAGGTGAAGTTACATTAACCCGTTAATTATTCATGCCTTCTTGGACCCCTTCTAGCTCCCCCGTTTGCAAACATACGAGATTTTCCGTGGATCTTTTGGGAATTAAATTGTTTCATACGAAATTCTAGTAAAATTTACGTGTTTCATCTTTCAAAGAGGATCTTACAGACATCGGATAAAAAGCAAAGGTTGAGATATCAAGGAGTATCGCCACGAGTACTCCATCTAATCTGGACCGTTGAAGATTTGATCCGATTGCTTGCGTTTCTTCAAGGAGGCACCCACCACTGCACACGTCCCAATCCCAGCGCTCATCATCTCCAATCCGTCCTTGTAGTGCTTGGTTAATCCCGAAGGGATAACGTCAGCTCTACGGAGGATTCGGACATCTGAGAAACTAGAAAATTGTTCGCGCCGTAATACGGCGCGCGTGTCATTTTTTCATAAATTTTTTTTCAGCGGTGTTCTATTTTTTAAATCGGCGAAATAATGAGCGAAACGCTGAAAGAACACAAAATTTTTCAAGGGCGTAATATGCCAAGGCGCTGCTTTTTTTTCGTTGAAATTTTGCGTTTTATTTTTTAAATCGTCGAAATAATGAGCGAAACGGATAAAACGACAAAAAAAAATTCCGCGGCGTAACACTCCGTGCGTATTTTTTTTTCCGGCGGTGTTTTTTTTGAATCATCGAAATGGGGAAAAAATAGAGAGATAGAGTTGTAGAAATATCTCCTTCGACGAATTATCTTGAAAACATTGGAGGCCGAGCTGGAAAACCGCGGTGGGGAAAAAGTCTAGAGGGAAAAGGGCGAAAAATTATTAGAGATGACAATCTTCTTTTGCCGATCTCAACACTCTACGCGTTCGCGGAGTAATAATACATGTTTTAAAAAATATTAGAGATCGACGCGTTCGCGGAGTAACAATATATGTTTTAAAAAATATTAGAGTTCGAGGTGGGAAATTGAGCTGGGGAAAAAGTCTAGAGATAGAGCGCATGATATTTCTGGCGATGAAAACGTTTTTTTTCGAGAAAACGGACAAAGGACATGTTCTAAAAAATATTAGAGACCGAGCTAGAAAACCGAGGTGGGGAAAAAGTCTAGAGGGAAAAAGGTGAAAAATTATTAGAGTTGACAACCTTCTTTTGTCGAGCTTAACATGTTTTAAAAAATATTAGAGACCGACGCGTTCGTAGAGTAATAATATATGCTTAAAAAATATTAGAGTTCGATATAGGAAATCGAGGTGGGGAAAAAGTCTAGAGACAGAGATGCACACGTATTTCAAGTGAAAAAAACATTTTTTCCGGAAAAACGGAGCTGCACACGTATTTCTAGTGACAAAAACATTTTTTCCGGGAAAAACGGAGAACAAAAACATTTTTTCCGGGAAAAACGGAGCTGCACACGTATTTCTAGTGACAAAAACATTTTTCCGGAAAACGGAGAAAGGACCTAGACGTAAAGAGTAAGGACTCAATGTTACGCTTTTGGACCCGTCATCTCTATCCCGAAAAATTAGAAAAGGGCTTGTTCGCGATTTAAATTTAACGGGAGGTTTTTTCGTAAAATGGCGCACGAGGGACCTAAACGCGAATTTAGAGGAAAAAATCTTCCTCTCTCGAAAATCGCTAAGGACACATCAGTAATTTCCAAAAGGACCAATTCGCGAAAAATTATTTTGAGCCGAGCCGGGCGGCTCGAAAGCGAGCCGCCTTGCTCGGCTCAAATTGACGTGGTGGCGTGGCAGCAGCAACGGATGATGTGGGGAAAAAGTACAGTGAAGAGGAGGAAAAACACACATAGCTGACTTCAGGGAAAAAGCAATCTAGAGAGGCAGAAACAGAAGGGAAGCAACAAATCGGACTAAACAGCAACCCAAATGAGATGAATAACAGCGTGGCGCGATCGAAAATCGACAGCGCAGAGCAATGTACGCGCGGCAGCAGCAGCAGATGACGCGGGAAAGGAGCACAGAGAAGGGGGACGGATTTGACGGAGCCGAAAGCAACGAAGAACCGCACAGCTCGAAGGAGCCGTGGACCGAACGCACAGAGGCAAGCCATAGCAGCTGCGGCGCAGCCGGGAACACAAGCCGAGGACCGACGCAGAGGCCGGCGGCGCGTGACGGTGGCGGATCGGAAGAGCCGTCAAAGGTACAGCAGCACCGGCGTAGGCGGGAACGCAAGGCGAGGATGGACGCAGGATCCAGCTGCGCGTGACGGCGGCGCACTCGAAGAGGGCAGCCAAAACCGGCGCACAGCTAGGAGGCTAGGAGCGGCGTAGGCGGAAGAGCCGAGGCGGCGCGAAAGCAGCAGCAAGCAATCGGACTGAGCCGCGAATCAGGCGCAAAGCGAGAATACCGGTGCTGTTTGGAATGGGCGCGACGTGGCACGGTCCTCTGGACGGGAAGTCTTCCAAGTATAGTATATAAGATGATGATGATGATGATGATGATAAGTATACTAAGAAAGAAGGAGGAAAGAGAATCAAGAACACAGAGAAGAAGAAAAAAGAAACAAGAACAGAGGAACATATTACTTTTTTCACTTCTTGTCCTCCAATACGGACTCCACCGCACAATACAAGTCACTACACAGCTGTCTCCCTAGGCCCACCAACAACAACCTTCTCTGTATTCTTTAGACTTATCTCTTTAAACTTCTTCTTCAGATTCAGGGGCATGACAATACCCATCCCTCCAAATTCAGCTTGGGATGCTTCAGGATATCTGTTAGTATGCACATTATAGTCCTCCCAGGTGTCGACTCTAGAAGGAGGACGCTTCAGAACGGTGCACCAGTAATATGACCGTCCGGTGATGCTGTACAAGCTGAGAGGCTAACCAGGACGCTCTCAGATAACTTCTCTGCAAGGTTCTTGTGTCGGCGGTGTGAATTTCCTAGTATCATAGCGAAGGGCTCTATGTTTGAGCCAGAGTCTGCGATCTACTTTTTGACTGCTCCTCCTCTTCGAAAGTTAACTTTCTATTGTTCTTGACTTCTTATCTTTAATGCATGACAGAGCTCCTGTCTTTTATTCAAAATAAATAAATAAATAAATAATAGTCCTCCCAGGTAGCCATCTCCTCAAGCAAACCTTTCCATTTGACGCGGATTTGCACAATAGCACTGTTGCCTTTCTTCACCAACCTCCTCTAAATAATGGTTTCAGGCCAAAGTTCATTCTCCTGCGATTTCTGTATGGGTGGCAGCTCAGAAAACACCAGGGTGTAGTCGGGAAGAAAAGGCTTTATGAGCTGCGACACAGGGAACACCGGGTGGATTTGGCTTCCTTCTGGCAGGTCCAACCGATATGCTACAGCCCCAATCTTCTCCATTATGCAGTAAGGACCAGAAAATTTGAATGCAAGCTTAGGACGGCCGATTTATCACAGATGACTGAGCATAAGGCTGCAATTTCAACAATACTTGTTCCCCAACAATAAAATTTCGTTCTGTTCTATTTCTATCAGCTTGCAGCTTAATCCTATTTTGAGCCCGAGCCAATTGCTGCCTCAACAATTCACCAAAATTTGGCTCATGCCCATAAAGCACTCTGAATGGAGAGTGCCCAAGGGAAGTATGGTAGCAGGAACTGTACCAGAACTCAGCTAAAACCAACCAACGATGCCACTTAGCTGGAGTAGCTTGAACTGCACATCTCAAGAACATCTCTGAGCATTGATTTACTCTTTCACTTTGGCCGTTGGTTTGAAGATGGTAAGCTATGTTTAACTCTAGCTTAATGCCCAACATTTTGAACAATTCTCGACAAAAATGACTAGTGAATATCTTGTCGCGGTCATAAACTATTGAGCATGGCATACCATGTAGTTTAATCTCATGATCCATGAAAGCTTTAGCCACTTGTGATGCTGAAAAGGGATGCTTTAGAGGAATGAAGTGTGCATATTTGGTGAAGCAATCGACCACCACTAGTATGACATCAAACCCTTCAGACTTCGGCGAACCTTCAATGAAATCCATAGTCAAATATTTCCAAGCACCTTATGGCATCGGCAATGGTTGTAATTTTCCAGCAGGTTTATAGTGCTCATGTTTTGCCTGTTGACAAATGTTTTTTTTTAAAAAACAGCAAAAGCTGATATTAGATTAGATTAGGAGGAGAAAAAACCATGAAGGTCACAGTACAGAGATCAGGAAGACAAAGGAAACAAAAAACAACACGAGCTCAAGGGGCGCAGAGGGCACGCGCCCAGTGGAAAGAGCCCAAGACTAAAAAAATCATAAAAAAACCTATGCTATGACTGTGAATGGATCAGGCTTCCAAGGTTCGAGGCTCCTGCTAAGGCCCAGGTGGTTGCCTCATCTCGGACGGACTGGAAAATCTGGTCTTGCGATGCCCAGCTTCTTTGGAAAACTCTATTGTTACGCTCCTTCCACCATTCCCAGCAGGTTAAGATGATAAGAGTTTTGACCCCTTTCCGGAGGGTCGGTTGATAGTTGATGCGGTGTAGGTTCCATTGGTCGAGGCACGTGGCCGGTCCCCACCGGTCCGGGTGGAGCGCAGGAATGCGGACCCATTGCGCAATTTTCGACCAGAGAAGTCGAAATTGGGGGCATTCAACAAATAGGTGGAAGGCTGTTTCCAGATTCTGAATACACATTTGACAGAAATATTGGTTTGGCCATCCTCTAATCTGCAATCGCTGCGCTGTCCATAGCCGATTCTGCACTGCAAGCCAAAAGAAGATCTTGGAGCGTAACGGCGCCCACGCAGTCCAAATCATAGAACGGAAGGATTTCTGAGTGCACCCATTGAATTGGATATTGTAAGCGAGGAAGCTGAGTAGGCACCATTTGCCGTTTGCGTCCAAATGAAGCCATCCTCCCTGTCTGGGGTTAGAGGAACAACCTGCACTTTGGACCATAAGCGGACAAATTTCGGAAGCAAGTGTGAGTTGAGGTGGTTGCGAATGTCTCGCAACCAGTTACCGCTATGCAGGGCATTGGCAACCGATCTATTTTTCCTCCTGGAGAGGTTATAGAGGCTTAGCGCAATTTGAGACGGTGCCTGATCATGCAACCATCTGGAGTTCCAGAAACTGGCCGTTTGCCCATTGCCGATGACAACTTTGGTGATTGCCATGAAGAGCTGCTGGTCGGTCCTATCGCATGGCGTTGGCAGCCTGGCCCATGGCCTGGTAGGGTCTGTATGCTTGAGCCATAGCCATCGGAGTCGAAGCGCCCGCGCGA
This sequence comes from Guadua angustifolia, assembly GCA_036346375.1. Taxonomy (NCBI): domain Eukaryota; kingdom Viridiplantae; phylum Streptophyta; class Magnoliopsida; order Poales; family Poaceae; genus Guadua; species Guadua angustifolia. The sequence goes on from CM070503.1 coordinate 27,176,312, forward strand.
ACGTTTCCAACTCAAGGACTCCAAGACCACCATAATCGAAAGGCGATGCATGACGGTTGCCAGCCGAACCTTGCAATTCCCACCATGAAGAGGCGCGTTGCCAGCCCACAAGAATTTCCTCCGAATCTTGTCAATGCCCACAATGAAATTCTTTGGCACCTTGAGGGCCGTCAATAGGTAGGTCGGAATCGATGAGAGTACAGATTTGACAAGAATCAGACGACCTCCCAAAGTGAGGTGCGGTGCCTGCCAGGATGCCAGGCGACGGGCCACTTTATCTTGAACAGGCTGCAGGTGGACCTGTCGCAGCCTACCAAGCACAAGGGGCATTCCAAGGTATGAAATTGGGAATTGGGATATAGCACCAGGGAACGGCTGAAGGATATTCTGAATGTCCAAATGTTGGCACTGGATTGTGGCGATGGTGCTTTTTTGCAGGTTTACCTGAAGGCCGAACGCCTGCCCAAAGTGATGAAGAATGTCAATTACAGCTTGCAGTTCTTCCCTGACCGGGTTTAGAAAAATCACGACATCATCGGCATACATGGACAAATGAGAAGTATGCACTAACCTCTAAGGGGGGAAAGGATACCATCCTCCGTTGCCTTTTTGAGAATGAAATGAAGTGGGTCTATAGCCAAAATGAAGAGGTAAGGCGATAGCGGATCGCCTTGCCGCAGCCCACGTCGGTGCATAATCTAAGGACCTGGCACCCCATTCAAAAGGACGGATGAAGTTGATGTTGCGAAGAGGGTGGATAGCCATTGCCGCCACCGGGGCCCAAAGCCCCGCGCTTGTAGAAGTTGAAGGAGATATTCCCAGGATACCGAATCGAAGGCCTTCCTAATATCCAATTTTAGCATGAGGGCAGGCGAGCGCATTCGGTGGGACGCAGTTGCCTGGTTATGGACGATGAGAAAATTCTCCTGAATACTTCTTCCCGCGATGAAGGCACTCTGGGAGGGCGAGATGAGCTCGTGTAAATGACTGGACAGTCTCAAGGCCAACAGTTTGGATATCAGTTTCGCAACAGAGTGGATGAGACTGATCGGCCTATAGTCTGCAGGTGAGGAGGATCCATCCTTCTTGGGAATCAGGATGATAGATGCCGTGTTAAGCGGTTTGAAAGTTTGTACCGAGCCGTTCTGGATGGCATTGAAAAGGGACATAACGTCGACCTTGATAGTTTCCCAGCATTGTTTGTACAAAACCTCCGTGAAACCATCTGGTCCTGGGGCCTTCTCCGCGGGGAGTCTGGCAATCGCATTAAGGACCTCGCTTTCAGAGAAGTCAGCATCTAGTTGACACACGTCGTGTGCAGGAATGCCAAGATGGTGCCAGTTAATGCAAAGGGAGCACAGGTTCTTTTCTCCCAGCAGCGACGAGAAATGCTGATAGAGAAGGTGTTCCTTATCTTTGTGAAGCGTGACAGTCGCCTGATCCACCTGAAGAGATTGTATGAAATTTTTTCGACGACGCCCATTGGCCTTCAGATGGAAGAAGCGAGTGTTCACGTCTCCCTCCTTTAGCCACGTGATTCGAGAAGTCTGACGCTTTCGTGCTTTTTCAACCGCGTCCAGTCCAAGCAATCTAATCTTGAGCTCTTTGCGCAGCTGGTGCTCAGCCTGAGAGAGTGTCCTAGATTCTTGGGCAACATCGAGGCGCAATATGACGACGTTTGCCATGAGGAATTGCTTCTTGGCATCGCTGAATAATGTATTGCTCCAACGACGTAATGCTTTGGCAGTCGCTGAAAGTTTAAGGGCTATCCTTTTAGAGGGATCTTCGCAAAAGAGCGGGTTACTCCATGCTTGTTGGACGACCTGTTGAAACCCCGGCAGGCGGTGCCAAAAGTTTTCAAATCTGAAGACAGGCGGTCTGCCATGGCCATACTCGGACGATAACAACAACGGCAAAGGGTCGAATCTGGCGGATGAAAGGGCCTGCAGCAGATGGCACGAGAAAAGCGCATCCCATTCATGATTGCAGAATATACGATCAAGCCTAACCATCGTCGGATTTTCTCGCTCATTGCTCCAGGTGAACCTCCGGTTCTGCAGAGGCACCTCCCGCAGCGTGTAACGATTTATTGTAGCGCGGAAGCGCGCCATCAGCCGTGGGTTAAGGTTTGAATTATTTTTATCCCCAGCTCTGTAGATCATGTTGAAGTCACCGAGCAGCAGCCAAGGCCCATTGAGGGGGGCATAATGGAGGAAATCTCCTGCAGGAAGGCCGGCTTTTCATGGTCGTTTGTGGGCCCATACACAACGGTGAGCATGAATGAGGTGCCATCACATCGAAGGGTGACATGGACAGTCAAGGTGTTTGTGCGCGCAATCGGGTCAGTCAGATGGACCTTGTCAGCATCCCAGAGAACTAAAATGCCTCCTCTGGTTTGTTGAGCCGACAGGAAGCAAAAGGAGGCCAAGTTTGGTGTAAGGTCGAGGATGCGCCTAGAGGGGGGTGAATAGGCGTTTTACGAAATTCGATCGCTCACTAAACAATCGCTCTAATCAACCCCTATGTCAAAACCTAATCAATTATAATGCGGAAGCGATAAACTCGGTTTTGACAATTAAGGCCTAAATCAACTAGGCTCACTATGTGCACTAACTAAATTATGTCTCTATGTATAAATTGCTAAATTGATCAAACAATTAATACTTAAGCAATTCTCATTCAAGCAATCAATAATATGCAAAAGGTAAATACTTGAATGTAAAGAGACAAGGACAACCGATGTTTTTCCGTGGTGTTAGGAGACTTGCTTGCCTCCCTAGTCCACGTTGAGGCAAGCCCACACTTGGACCGGCTCCGCCGAGCACCGCCTCTTTCCACTAGTCGTGGTTTTTCACGCTATGCCAGTAGGCTCAGCCCAAACCTTCACAAACTTGCCGGGCTTCTCACACCTCGAGAGCTCCGCAAGACGACGCCTACGCTGCCTAGGAGTCGGCAACCTCCAAGAGTAACAAGCCGCTCCTCGGCTTGAACTTCACCGAGCACAACGAATCGCGCCCCGGTGATCACCAAGTGCAACACATGCACAAGGCCTCCTCAAGTGCAACACATGCACAAGAGGCTCTCAAATCACTTCCTAATTGCAACACATGCAATTAGTCTCATTCTTAAGCTCAAGAATCAAAAGGAGTGTGCAACACATGCAACACCTCACCCAAAACCTCAAAACACAGCAACAACTCAAACCACTTGCCCCAAGCCCCCAAGGGGTATATATAGCCCCACAAGAAAACTAGCCGCTTGGGGGCAAATGGGCGAAACAAAGATAAACCCTAGATTACCGCCCTCGGGCGCAGAGTACGTACCATCAGAGTAACGGCTACAAAACTAGCCGTTATGAGCAGACAAATGCAGCACTACCGCTCCCACACGGCCGTGAGTGCCGCCTCGCACTTCGAAAACATCAAGACACTGGAATAAAGCTATCATTAACTAAAGGCCTAGGTAGTACGCATTCTTGACTACCGCCCATACCTATCTAGATAGTGCCGCCACCTGGAGAAAAACCAATTCGACTCAAATCCATTTCTCCAAAAACCGAACTTATTCTTTGAGCCACAAAGATGATCAACACATGATCATACACACGCAAAACACATTTGCACCAACATAGCTCATGCTCAAAGAATTTCAACCAAATTGTAAAAACACATTTTGCGACCAACTCAAGAACTATTTGCAAAACGATAAGCAAATCAAACTCGAGTTTATGAGATTAATCCCCTAGCCATGTGAAGGTCAACACAAGACTCGGTCAACTTGCCAACACCCGTTGCAAGCCCCACTCACATGCTCGGAATTCGGACTCATAAACCTCGGTTTATTCGCTGCGAACTTGCAAATAACGCAATAAACATATTTCATGCTTGAGCACTACTCTTTGCAACACATGCAAAAGTCTAGCTCAAGCAACATCAAATCAAGGTGCATGAACTCTCTAATTGCAACACATGCAATTCTCTAGTTCAATGCAATCACAAATCAAACTTCGACTAAAACCAAAACCATACGTATGAGCTCTTTACTCGCAACACATGCAAGCCTCTAGCTCCATACAAACACACAACATAAAATCATGCTTGAGCTCTCTCCTTTTGCAACACATGCAAAACTTAGCTCCAAACAACCACACGGTTTTATAAAGATTTGTTTTGCGAACAAAGCATGAAGCTTCAACTAATGCAACACATGCAAAAGTGAACTTCACACAAAAGCCAACGCACTAGCTTATCACTTCTTGCAACACATGCAAATCAAAGCATTATGCGAAAACCAAATGCAACCAAGTATAAGTTTAACCCATTCGCAACACATGCCAAATGGTTAACCCATATGCAAAAACCAAATCCAAATGGTTTGAGCTCGAGTGAACGCGGAATGAGATCACCAACACATGATGAAGCTCAAGCAAAGGAACGACCCTCTTAATAGCACTACGATAAAACCTTAGACTCAAAGACTACAAAAGTCCTTAGCCTATCTAATTATACCATTGCCACAGCAATCAATCCCTTTGGGGTCTTTATGATCTTCGCTTTGATATTCCCTGGGATATTCACTCGACTCCTCTTCGGGATCCATTCTTGACGCCCATCAACTCATGATGCCGTCCTTGTCCCGTTTTCATCATCTCATCCATCTTTGGACCTAACTCAATCACAACTCATACAAATAGTTAGTCCAAGATGCATGGTTGTCTCAATTATCTCTTGCACTCCATTAACACATAATGGATGCCTCTAGATCAATTGAGCACAACCTAAATCAATAGAAATGATTTAAGTGTGTCTTAAATACAATAATGCAACTCATGCTTCATTATACTTAAGAGCTATTCATTTGTCCTTAATTAATCAAGGAACACCATCAACACATGATGAAATGTTCTTTAATAATTAACAGGATAAATGAACTCAATTTAAATCATCATTTAAATTGATATGAGTATATATTAACTACACAAGTTTTCATATACTCATGTTGATGAAAAGTAATGATCCATTATATGTAAATTGTATGGAAATGATCATTACCCTAAGTCATCGACTATAGAATAAACTCCACATGTATATGCGCATAAGTATGATTGACTTGGATATAATATGCACATATTCAATTTGATTGTATTGGAGCATATCCTATATTTCCACGAGTATACTTATAACTAGGCAATTCAAATATATACTCAAGGATTTAGTTTCTTTGTCTTGATCCTTATGTGTGTCAATAACGAATCGATCAATACAAAGAGACTTTCAAGTTAAACTACAAACTCCCCCTAAATATGTGCATCCATGTAATATATGGATTGAGAAACATAATGCACATTTTGTGGTAAATGTAATGGGGACATTCATACTTTAACTTGACACCAAAGTATGCAACTAACATTAGAATGAATACACATACATACCTCGGGTTTTCTATTTTTCAATGCAATGAGACTAATCAAAGATATTCTAAATAAACAAGTTAGTCTCGATATAAGATTTGTCATTAACACAAGATTAGATTTGTCATTAACACCAAAACCATAACCAATGAAGGTTGAACTTACATTTGGGCCCCTATCTGCTTTGGGCTAACAGAGGATCCACATTCTGCGGCTTAGATTCTTGGAGACAAGCAATGGCCTACCGAGCAGATTACGAGTTTGTCTTATCGCAAGACGACGCCAGGCCCATTAAGGCCGGACGTTCGAGTTAAGATGCCGATCCGCATAGAACAAAGTGGTCACTGTTTGAGGAAAATTAATCAGTAGCTGGACACATGTTGATGACAAATGCATACACATGTGGACTAGAACCGAGAACTTGAGGAAGTTGAAATTGGACCAAAGCTGCATAAACATGACCGCAGCTGTCCATGACAATTAGCAGGCGCACCCAGACATCCATGAAGACGAGACATGCATTCATTGGATGGTAAACAGAAGGTGACAGAGGAAGCAACATGCAGCGAAAGCGAAGCTAAACACACAAAGAACACATGGATTAAATCACGACTTGCGGCGCACCTTTGGAGAACATGAATAACAGGAGCAAAAGTTAGCTGAGCAAAAGGCAGAGCAGCATTAGACATAGTAGCAAAGTCACTTCAAAAGAAGACAAGCAGATTGCAGATGCGGATTGCCTGCTGCGCTTCTTTGGGCCTTCGGAGGTGCAATATTATTCGGCGCTGTGGTGGCCAGCCCGGCCACAGCATCCGATAGCCTTCATGACGATCTGGGTCAGAATCGCCAATACGGCAAATGCCCATAATGGCTGCAATGGCGTCGTCGGAAGTGGCTTGTCGAATAGCTTGATGAAGCATTGCCGCACACCTCGGGGACTTGCTTTTCCTTCGAGGAGCAAAATCCCGTCGACGGCGCGCCAGAGCTCTGCGCTAAGCTTTGCTTGTCGGGTTGACTTCGCTTAGCCGCGAGACGCCACTTGCTGCGGCGGACGATGTGCGCGAGGTCTCGCTTTGCCGTCCGCCGGGGTGCTTCCTTCTGGTCGTGCCCCCAACATGGCAGTCTTTGCATAAGCGTGGCGGGAGCGATGGTATGGTGGAGGAACACATTCTGGAGGAATTGTTGAGTTTGCAAAGTTGTATTGTCAGAGAGGGTCTCGGGCAGCGTTCCAGAGCCCCTCAAGTCAGCTTCGCCAAGGGGCACCTCTGCAGGAGCCGGCAAAGAGGCGCCAAGAGCAGAGAGGCAAATGCCAGCCTCGTCCAACATGGGATCGCTCGGCGTAAGTCTGGCGGGGGGACCGAGTATGGCGAGAGGGATTGCAGGTGTTCATGCTCATCGGGGCGCCTTGGAGAAGGGCGAGCAAGGCAGGCGGCGTGGCCGAGGATGAAATGTCCATGGGCACAGGTTCAACAGCGCCGGCAAAGCAGCCCACCGCCTCTTCCGATATTTCGAGTGACCTTGAGCGGCGGCCGGACGCCATCCCCATCACAGCCAGGCGATCGTTGCGCCGGCCATGCTCAGCGTCATGCGGAGAGGAAGTCCTAGGAGAAGAACTTCCACGGCGGCGTGGGGAACGCGTCCGCCTACTGGACCGCCTGTCCTGAGGCGCACGATCCCGGGAGCGACCCCGACGAAATGCCCGGCCAAGCCAGGAGCGGTGGCCCTGACGGTCATGGCGCTCGCGAGCATCGCGGTCAGCGCCATCTCTATCTTCATCGTCTTCCGGGCGGTCAAGACCCAGGCGGTCGCCCAGCCGGCAGCGAACGTCGGCACGACGTGGAGGACGAGGCGGAGGACGAGGCGGAGCAGTTCCATCGACCACACCAAGCGCCCGGTCGAAGGAGCGAACACGCGGCGATCTGTTACGCTTGCACGTGGGATGGTGAGTAGTCTTGATGGTGTCGGGTGGACCAAGACATCAAAGGTAGACCCCTCCGCGGGTTAGGCGAGGAGGAGAAGCGTCTGGGGCGCCATGCTGCAAGCGGTGCCGCCGCAGTGATCTTCAGCAAAGATCGTGCAAGAGATCGACTTGGGGATATCGTCTGGATTGGACACCCAAACCCAGACCCAGAAGATATTGGAAGCTTCACGCCTTCGGGACTGCCGGTCAATGCGGTCGAAAGAACACCAACCTCGAAGCACCTCAGCAACGGCGCTTTGGTTCCAGGCATTAAGAGGCAGCCCCTCGAGGCTAATGCGCGCTCTGAACAACAATGAGGACTGAGATGCATGACTATCAGCAACCCAGGGAGCAATGTCGTAACCGCAGTCGCCGTGCTCAATGTGCCTGGCGCGGATAGCCGAGTTTCGCTGCGCTGGAAAATCAAACCAAGCCAAGAAGTCCTCGAAATTTGTCTTGCGCGTGACGCCATATATCAACCCAAGGGATGGCGAGCCTAGCTTCGATCGCCTTGGCCGCCTTGAAGGTGTTGGTGGCGTCTGTCCCAGACCTATCGCCGGTGACGGTGGCGGACTGACATCTTTGGTGAGCTTTCCGCTTCTCGACCATAGCTTGGGTGCTGAAGATAGCACAGGCCCTGCGAGCAGGGCGGCATGCATTCCCGGCAGGGGGGGACGCCAATGCCGAACGACGCCGGAGGGCGATCCACGCCTTCGAGGGCGTGACGGACCCGATGGCCAAGCTGCTTGCAGGCGAAGCACCTCACAGGGTCTCTGCAGGTGCCAACCTTATGGTCAGAAGCAAGGCAGCGAAAACACTTTCCACGGAGAGCAACAGCTCATGACGATTTATAAATTGGCGCCGCAAGAGCCGAGGGAGCTGGGGCTAGGGGTTTGGGGCGGAGAGATGAATGCAACGCCCGGGGGTGGTTGGGACCCCTCCTCCACGTAACCTCGGCTTAGCGCGCTAACTTGACTCGTGGCTGCAATGGGAGGAGTCTGCAGCATAGGGGCCTGAGGGCTCGAGCAATTAAAGCCACAGTTGAAATCGGCGGAGCAAATCGCTTGGGGAGATTTGTAGTAAGGATGGCGTCGAGCGAAGATTTGGGCGCTGTAATGGCGTGATGGGAGGGAGCAGGCGGTTGGAACAGCGTAACTCTGGTAGGTTGGTGATATTGATGCGGAGGAGACGCTGCCCGCCTCTACGGGAGAAGGCGGATCGGAGGCAGAGAGCCCCTGGGATCGGCGGCAATAGCGACCTTCCCTTTGGTCAAGAGCACAAAGGAGAGCGAGCTTGAGACAGGCAGCGAGAACACGACAACCGAACCAAGCAGGGTGTCTGGGAGGCGGGCCGGCCGGCATGAAGGACACCAGCAGACGTGCGGGGCGACCCAGACTGCGACGATTCGGAGTCGCATTCCTCTTCGGAGAATCCCCAATCAAGATCTACAGATCTGAGGCAGGAGGCCTCTGTAGGATCGAAATATACTAATGTAGCAATCAGAGGGGGGGGTGAATGATTGCGCAGAAGCTAAAATCAAAATTTTGAACTTTTCAAACACTCCAATTGAACTCAAATTGCTTGAAGACCAGTTTACGTAGTTGGGAGACCGCCACGAAGTTGGGAGACCAATGAGCCGGCCTGGCGACAAGAGAGCACTTAGGCGGCGAGCAAGACACTTAGGCGACGGTCTGGGCACTGGGCGACCAGTCTGGGCACCTGGGCGACCAGTTTGGGCACCTGGGCGAGCAGGTTGGGCACTTGGGCGAGCAGGTTGGCACTTGGGCGAGCAGGTTGGGCGAGCACGTAAACTGTTGGGCGACCACGCGCGGTCTGGGCGAGCAGACCGATACCTGTCTACTAAAATAGATATTTCCAAAGATCCAGTCATTGGATTGATGTGAAATTTTAACTGTAGAAACTAGACTTAATTCCTCAGCTAACACAAAAAGAATCAGGTTAATCGGACCTACGGATCTAAAGTTATGGCCTTCGCAAGATGACTGAAACAATTTACGATCTAACAGCTGGACGACCAGGGTAGCAATCTGGGCGACCACAAATTACCAAAGATCTAACCATTGGATTGATGTGAAATTTTAACTGTAGAAACTAGATTCAATTACGAATCAAACCCAACAAGAATCAATCCGATCGGATCTATGGATCAAAAGATATTACCTTCGCAAGATGATACCTTTGCAAGGAACCGAACTCCGTGATGAACTTCGTCGGCTGCGACGTACAAAACACCAGAGAGGACTTCTTGCCACGGATCAATCTTCTAATCACCAAAAGCAAGATCATGTCCAGATCATCATCTATCTTCTGGTTGACTTGATGTATGCATGCACGATCGAACTTAAACCCTAGAACCGAAGAACATCTCTTCACAATGCATGTACCGCCGGACATGAAGTATCTTTACGGAAGATTGATTTTTATTTCATTGTCTAAAGTACTCCAACACAAGAGTACAAACCCTAAAACCTAGCTCAAGAATAAGCAGGGACACCTCCCCTATTTATCTGAGCAAACACCAGAGATTGAATACAACTCCACTTCCAACATGGAAAGAGTTCAGTATCTATCTCAACAGTCCAACATGACCAAAAACAACTCTTGCACGCATGCAAGAACAGAGAGATTGAATACAACTCCACTTCCAACATGGAAAGAGTTCAGTATCTATCTCAACTTATTAACATAGCCAAAACCAAAACCTTGCACGCATGATCGGCCCTGCTTGCATATCGTGACTAACCGACCTTCACATGCATGTTCTCTAGCCCGAACGTCCGTATGACATCCTTGACCACCAAGACCTCGATTCCTCCTCGAACCTAGTCTCTAACCTTAGTTCCTCCATGAACCTAGTTCCGGTCCCGTCATCGACCACGTTAAGCCTCGAGCAACACCGCACATGAAGTAACAAACAACGCGTCCAGAGCACAAGTCCACGACTTGACTCAAGATTAATCCATGCAACCACTCACACGAGTGCATTGCATTAAGCAAACTCCATCATGCTATCACCAGCATGATAATCATCTCAACATAGCACATGCACAAGCACCACACATGCCATAACTAAAATCACTTTACGATACCAATTTCACCATTCAACTAATTTTTCATCACATGATCTCACAATCACCAGGGAGCGCAGCAGGAGACTCCAGCGGGAGCACAACTGGGTTGAAACAAATGTTACACTGTCGAACTACATCTTCTACTTGTTTCAACCCTTTCCAATAGAGCAACCTCTTGACCCTTTGATATGTAATTAATATACCCGAGTGTCCTCCCAATGGACTTATAATTAGCTTGGTTTGCAGAGCCGAGTTAGAACCTATCCACACTCGGTTTCCCTTCTTGATCAACCTTGAAATTAATGTATATCCTTTGGTCATCTGGGCTTTTCAGTGCTAATCTTTGCAGTTTCTCTTGAGCTATTGGATCCATAACATAAGAATGTAACACCTCAAGCAGCCAGCACTCAGGTCGACAGACTGACAAAGCATAAGCCTCCATGTATTGTCCTACTCGAGAGAGAGCATCAGCTATCTTATTGTCACAACCCTTTTTATATTGAAATTTGTATTGTAGCCCTATAAGCTTTGTCATAGCTTTCCTCCGCAGATCAGATTCTAGCTTCTGTTGTTCAAGATGACATAAACTTCGATGGTCTGCTTTGATGATAAAGGGCCCTCTCTTCAGATAAGATCTCCAATGATCAGTGGCGAACGACGGGTGTCTTGTGAGGGCTAGCGCACCCCTCTTCTCGTCGCACCCAAGCCCATAGCAAACATGCTCCAATTTTCTATGGCTATTAGGCGTGAGCACCCATGTGCATGACTCTGATTGAGGAGGACGACGCTTGCACGGTGGAGGCGGGAGTGACTAGAGCCGAGCCAGAGAAGAGGTTCGACCCGATTCGGGTTCTGATCGTCCACTCGTTTGGGTGTGGTTGCACCAAATCGCACAACACAAGCCAAATAGACTCGAACCCGACCTCAAATCAATCCCCACTCTCTGTTTGTCCATTCCCCAATTCTCATATTGAATCCTAATTGAGCGAGAGCCGAGACTCACCGGATCTGCGAGCGGGGAGGTCTGTGGTCTGCCGCCGGTCCGGTGGACGAGTTGAGTAGCCGAGGAGGCCCATGCAGCATCGCCAACCGGCCACCACGCCATTGGGTGGATCTGCGGAGGGCCGAGGAGGCGGCTGGCTTGGGTCTGGCCATTGGCCGCCGAGGCGCCGACCGCCGTCTCAGACTCTCCATCTGGGTGGCGGTCGCGCCATGGCGGGCGGGCGCGGGCGTCAGGCCGTGAGAGATCGAGGAGCTCACGTCGGGCTGGGCGCTGGGCCGTGAGCTCATGGGGGGGGCTGCCACGAGCCACCGGCGGAGGCGAGCGGAGGACGGCGAGGAGCCAAGAGTGACGGGAGGGAGGAGCCAGAGACCGAAAAGTTGAGAGAGAGAGGGGTCTTGTGAGGAGACGAGGAGGAAGGACCGTGGTTGAGGATAAGGTAAGGAGGTGAGTTTTTATTTTAATTATTGATTAATTAGTAAATTGTAAGTACTATAAAATTATCATCAGATTGTTGGTTGATTAGTAAATTTGAACTATTAGTTCATTTAATTATCCGTTCATTTGTTCACTAGTATAGTGATTAGTAAATTTGAATTATTAGTTTATTTTAATTATCCCTTTATTTGTTCACTAGTATAGTCCCAACTTATTATAGATGTTATAAAATTAATTGTAGATTCATTTACATTTGACTCTTGTCTATTTACATTTGAATTTAGAGTGCGTTAAGTATTTTGAATTGTATGCGTTTTGGTACGATTCTTCTATGTTCACTTCCTAGCACCCCCTCCTTTTTAGTGCTGCGTACGCCACTGCCAATGATCCACTGCTAAAGTTACTGCTAGAAACTCCTCCTCACATATAGACAATTGCTGATTTTTGTCTCTTTAAACTTCTTCCGATTCGGGGGCATGACAGTCCTCTTCTCCCTCGCTCTGCTAATCACTAATCACGAGCTCACGCAGCACAGCTCTGAATGAAATTAACCTTGGAGGCATCGCCAACAGCTAGTGCTGCAGTGCCGATTTATGTTTGCATTCTACACGTTTCTAACGTGGATCGACACGCGTCTGGCAGGGAGTAAATCACCAATCAGCTCTACCAAATCGAAACGCAATACAAGCAGGCTACAGCTACACGCGATTGCATCCGGCTTCAGAGTTGAGATTAGCACCAAGAAAATGCACATCAAGCCAGAGAAGCAACAAAAGCACGGAAAAGCTTTTGGCTGCAGGTCGAAAACACAAGCCAGAGATGCAGAGGAGAGCTATGCACCTGCTACTCGATTTGGATTCGGCAGAGTTTAGCATGACATGTTCAAGAACATACATCAAAGTATTATGCTCCATGGTCTACTAAACTCCGTGGCAGCCCGGGAGGTCAAATTTGGATGGCCTGCTTGAGTTAAGGAGATTTAAGCGGGATTTAGTTTTGGATTTGAACTGAATCCCAACCAAATTCCCTTGATCCAAACATGCGCAAAGCAGCAGAAGCAACAGGCAACAAAAGATTGCAAAGGTCAATGTTTAGCCCGAACTTGCGGGAGTTCCTAACCAAACTTTTGCCCAAACCTCTCAAAGTTCCTAACTAGTATTTAGCTACTTTAGACAAAACTTCCGATGTTCAGTGGCCTAGTGCTGATGATGTATCATGTAGACGGGAAGATCATAAGAATGGTGCAACAATTGCTGATGCCAATGTTTTCTAGCTATGCTACACATTGCTGCAAAGGAGAACAGCAAAATCAGATAATACGACTTCAGCTTGGCCTTGAACTGAAAATGCGAGCTTTAGCATTCCATATTTTGCTTGAGAATTACAGGCCAAATTTATCTTCTGTTCAGCAGCAAAATTAGTACACTTCAGAATCAGCAGCAGCTAACAACCGCTAAAGCAAATTTAAAAGCTAGTACTAGTTCACTTGTAAATTCCTCTTGCTTTCTTCCATTACATTTCCACCTGCTGATAACAGAATAGCAGCAACAGGCCGTGCACAGATCATAGATTACACTGAAAGATGACATTTGTCTCACATTATCACATAGGAGTATGAAATCTTGAGTGGTAAAAGCAGACTACAGAAAGCCCAACCAAAAACTATCCATTTCTATCGAGATAACTAGCACTTAGCAGCAGCAGCGCCGCTGCATTGGCGCAAGAACAAGGAGTACCAGGTAGCAGCAGCACAACCCAGTACCAGTTCGACAGTTGTTCCTGCTGGTTGTTTCTCGGTTGCTAGAGGCGAAGCATCGTGTCGCAGCGCCAATCCATCTCGTCAGCCGCCCCCGCCGGCGCCGGGGCCGGCAGGTTCAGATCGAACGACAGCGGCGAGCAGCGGGACGCGGCGGCCTCCTCGCTGCCGGCACCCGAGGCGCCGTCTTCGCAGATCACGGACGAGGAGGAGCCGCAGTAGCTGCGGCAATCTTCCTCGGTGGCCGGGGCGCCGCCGCGCGCGGTTGAGGTGGCCCGGAGGACTGCCCCGTAGCTCCAGGACTCGACGGTGCTGCTGTGGCTAGAGGTGGCCGCCGCTGCCGGGGGCACCCGGGCCGCAGATGAGGAAGCCGGGGGGAAGTTGGTGCGGGCGGCGGCCCCCCGGAGGGACCTCGCGGCTGCGTCGTAGGCGCGCGCGGCGGCCTCGGCGGAGTCGAAGGTGCCAAGCCAGATCGGAGTCTTCTTGGCCGGGTCCCGGATCTCGGCCGCGTACCGCCCCGACGGCCGCCGCCTCACCCCACGGTACCTGACCACCGCCCCCGCCGGCGCCGGCGCCGGCCTCGCACGGCGCATCGCCTACTCTGCTCCCTCCCTTCCTCGGCGCGCTCGTCCTCGGCGACTGCGCGTTAGGCTTTCCTCCCTCCCGTGCGCGCCGCGTTTGGTCGGGCCAAACTGCCGAGGCGGGCCCCACAACGACCGGGCGTCGCGTCGGTTTGTTTATTTCCACCGACCGCGTCCACGTCCACGTCTCGGGGTTGTGCCGGGGCGGCACCGCAACCCGATCGCATCTCGGCTCGGCGCGCTGGCGTTGGCGGGTGTGGATTTTTATGATTTTGTGGCGCGCTTGCGGTGGCGGTGGCGATGCCGTCAACCACTAGTGAGGCATATTCGGCTGTTCACCGCAACTGTGCGGGTTTGTGGAGAGGAAACGAACGACGCGGTGCGGTGAATCTGGGACTGTTGCACGATCTAAGTTGTTCAACCGAGCCGGATCCAAATTTCTTTTTCGGACTATATCTTAGGGCTATCGAAATTCAAAATTTTCAACAAAATTTTAAAATTCTGGCTAAAATTCAAGATCCAAATTTTAAATCCGATATTTTAGAGATCAGCAAAACCAAAATTTGGCTGAAATGGTCAAATTTTTGGGCTTTTTTTAACCCATGTGAAATGGTTTCCGATGCTAAAAAAAATTAAGAAAAAATATGAGAAAATCAAACAAGCATTTATCTATATTTTCTATCTATTTAAATGCACAAATACTAAATATTTGCACATAAAATACCCTAAATTTAGAATACTCAATTTACTATCATATGACAACGCGAGCTTTATTAACATGCCATATTTACTATGACTTGGATCCGATATCAATTTTACTGTGACTTGGACCTCACACCTATATTTTAATATCAAATAGACATATATATTTTACTATCAAATGGACACCATCTAATTTCCCTAACTCCTTTATTTTACTACACGACAGGCACGAACACTTGGAATTTACTATCATGTGGATGTTCACAAACCACTTTTGCTATGACATGGATTTTTCCTATAGCTTCTTCAATGGCTATAGCAGGTTTAGTGACAAACAAAGTTTATTATTTACATTTGGTGCTAAATTCAGTCATACAAACATGAAAACCAGTTGAATTTATGATCATCTTGATAAAAAACCCCGAAATCTCACTAAAATACACCGAAATCCCGTCGAAATATCCCAAAATCCAAGTTAGGGTTTAAGGTTAGGGTTACATAATTTGTATATGTATTTTTTTATAGATTTTTCATATGTATTTCTCAAAAAAGGCATTACAATTCGCTATAAAAAAATTTGATGCACCTTTTGGTTCTTTTCATCTTTTAACATTAATGTTTGTTCTTTGAATTTGATATTTTTATCCTTTCTATCGTTTGACGACTCACTTATTTTTATGCTTTTGATCTCTCAATTTCTAGTTTTAGTTTGTTAACTCTATTTTCTAATATCCTTACTCTACTTGCTAGAATCTTTTCATCAGATTCTAATTCTATCTCTTTTCTCCATTTTTGTCCATGTGTCTTTAAACATTCTAGACATATTTATTTTGAACATACTTTACATATAGCTCTATTTTCTTAACTAGGATAATATTTACATTATGCACATTTTATATTGTAATGTCCTTTTCCTTTGACCCAATCATGTTCACAATTCGTTTGATTCATCATTTCAAGTTTTAATCCTGCTAAGTCATTGATTAAATCTACCTCATCATCACTAGGCTCAACTTCATCTTCAATATTTTCTATTTCATCTATTTCTATGATTGAATATATGGATTCATCATCTTTAATTTCATTATCGCATACTAATATATTTTCGTTCACACTATCTATTATTAGGACTCTTTCTTGTTCTTCATATTTACTAGAATATCTCTTATGATATTTATTTGGACATGTTTTGCTTAAATGGTTAGGTGAATTATATATAAAGCATCTACATGTTTTATCATAGTTTTTCTTGAAATCATACTTTCTTACATTTCGTTTATATAAGAATGGGGCTTTATTATATGACCTCTTAAGGAAATGTCTTCTTTTTGTCTTTATAGGATTTCTGCTCATATTTGATGACTTATAAAATTGTCTTCTCTTTACCTTTTTCTCTCTATATGACAAAGGGATTTGCACAGTCTTATTGCAAAAATTATAATCGGAATGTTTCATCGACCTTTGAGCTTGTATGCTAGTACATATTTTTCTTAATTGTTTGAAAACAAATGTTATAGCTTTAGATCTATTTATGACTACTCCTTCGGTCTCTTTTTTATATTCCTCAAATATTATGCTTCCTAATGTGTCTGGTAATTTATTAAAATATCTCTCAACAACTCCTTTATTATAGCCTTGCTTGGCTGTAGTTGCATTATACATACATATGATACATACATACATACATACATACTACATACCTCCCCATGATCTGCCATCCATACTTTCTGAGATCCGTGCAGCCTTAATAGTTTTTTTTTGGGCATGTTCAACCCAAATAAAATTCTAAACCCGATCCACAATTCCACATAGTGGGTTAGTTCCTATATTCCTGGCATTCCAGTCAAATAGGAGGTTAACACCTCCTGTTAATCCATCTCACGGCATCTATCAAAAATCGGAATGACCTGTACTCGGACGTCCAAAATTTTCGAACGCACTGCAACATTTTTTTCCTTCACATGCAACATTTTGTTACAATGCGTGCAATATTTTCCTTGACAAACAGTAAAATTCGCTACAGTAAATGGATGTTGCAAGCGTTCAAAAAAATATTTCACGCGTTGACAGAAAATGTTGCAAACGTAGAAAAAAATGTTGCAAGAGACGTCCGATAGGATTAGAAAAAAAATATTGCAAGAGACGTCCGATAGGATAAATAGAAATTGGATCTCCAAGCGCTAATTTCTCCCATCAAAAATTGGGTTTGAGGAACGCATGCGGCCGATTCCTGGATCGACGATTTTCGTATGTCGCTTGCCTGCCGAACTTGCAAAGTGGCCGCCGACGTGTTCGTGGGTGACTCGATGGCTGGCTGTATGGCTTGCGCGTATCTCTTGGATTCCGGGGGTGGTATATGATAAAGCTAGGTACGTAAATTTCTTTAGGTAATGAAAAGGATTACATTTGTGGTTTTAAAAAGGATGGTTATGTTTCATTGACTAGCACATTCTTAATGCGGCGACCAGGATAATTAGCTCTAGATAATAACCAAAGTGGTCCATTAATCCTAAATTAATTACAATGGTAAGGGCACTTAACTAATAGCTCGTCGAGTAAGCCCGACAATTTATTAGTTAACACATCATTTCAGAGTGTTGCAACAGAACACTAATTAGAGACTATTAGGAACTTTATTACATTCTAAACGCAATGTCATCTTACAGTCTTTCACATGTCTTATTACATAATTTACAGCACAAGTTCAGTACAACATTTAATTAAATATATATCCTAAAGAGCGGAGGCCTCTACTCTAAGGGCTCCTACTCCACCCAGTCCTCTGGGTCTGTCTCCACCTCCTCGCCACCTTGCCCTTGTGAGGGATCATCCATCCATTCTTCGTTCGAGCATCCATAACAATCAGAGTCTAAGAAAAGAGAGAGTAGACAAGGATGAGTACAAAGATGTACTCAGCAAGCATTAGTAGGAATTATGCATTTAGGAATTTTATCTTACGGAGATTGGTTTAGGCGACAGACGTGCGTGGGGCACGAGTTGTTGACGAAGCCGGATGGTTGTTGACAGTAGACAATCTCAGCAAGTGTATAGTTGAGGAAGGCATTGTTGATGTCGAGCTGGTGAACTAGCCAACCGTTTGTAATACCGCAAATCTCCTTTGCGGGGTTTTCGACGAAATGTTTTTCCACCTTCTTGATTCAAGGTTCTGTTGTCGCGCTTTTAATAATTCTATTATAGGTTTTGGGAATTTCTGTAAATCTTATCGGAATGAGTGTTTTCTCTGAACCGAATCTATTCTTCAGCAAGTTTTACTCAAAAAGAAAATTGCTTTTCGCTAAGAGTTTTAAATTTCGATCTTTGGAAATTGTGGGTTGGTGGTCTCTAGAATTGTTGAGTATAAAAGGAAGAGAGGAGGAACCCTAGAGAAAAAAAACTCTGAGTCTTTGTCCCCCAAATGAATTCCAGCGCCTCCCGTGCGGTGGGGATTCGGCCGCCTCTGCTCTGCCTGCGGCCTGCCAGTGCCCTCCTCGGCGTTCCGGCGCCCTGCTTCCGTCAGCGTGCAGGCGCGCCCGATCGCCTCTGCGCCTTCTCCCGGCGCCCCTAGGCCGTCGGCGCCCTCACTGCCGCCTCGGCCTCCCTGCTTGCCTCGGCCTTCCACCTTCCAGCCGCGTCCCAGGCGCCTCCGGCCAGTGGCTCTAGCGCCGCCTCCTCCCGGCCCAGCTGCACGCTGCCCGAGCCCTCCCTCCGACCGGCGCAGGCCTCCCATGCGTGCTGCGCCTCGTTTTCCTCTCCTTCCTCCAGGTGTGAGAATTTGCTGAGGTAAATTCCTTGGAGGATGTGGTCTGCATGCTCGTGCTATGATATTCTTGATTATGAGATAATATTTTAGTAGTTTTGTAGTTTGTCGTGCGGTGTTCATGATAAACTCTTAAGTAATTTAGTGTTTGTTCGAACCGAAAGTGAGAATTTGATGTCTCGGTATGATAGAATACCAAATTATTTACTTCTCTTCTTCTTTTCTTGTTTTAAATTCTCAATCGCGTGGACCTTAATCTTATCATTACTACCATGACGGACCTTTATTTTGGATGAATCACGATTAGAATTTCAAGTCTTTGAAAATTGTTTCGATTTGATGAATCATGTAATGTTGTTTCATTCTGTCCATTTTGGCGAAAGGTTCAAAGTGTTGTCCGAAAGAATGTTTCATAGCATGGCTTAACCGAGAGGATGATGTATGGTTATGAATCTTTGAAATGAATAAGTTATTCCTCCAATTTATAGATAAAAGCTACTTCTAAAGAGGCATAAAGGCTACCTTTAAAGAAAATCATCATTTTGTTAAAAGATCTAAAGCGAAAAGAGTAACTCTTACTATTCTCGCTTCTTTGAAATATTTCATTGGAGTGTTGCATGAATGCTTTATGTTCGGCATGTTTTATTACTAGGCTCAAATATCATATACTACGATTCAATTGGAAATGGTTTATTTTCATTATCATTTATGGAGATGATCCACGATTGTTTAGAAAAAATAATATACACAAGATCATTATGGAGCTTAATTTGTGCGGGAAAAATTGAATGCGAATAATTGAAAATATAAGATACTTAATTTGAAATTAGTTTCATGGCAAGGATAGACCACTGAGCGTTAAAGATGTGAAGGAAAAAAAAATTGATCGCAGACAATCCAAGACCGAGAGTTGCTCCTAAATTGGAAATAATGAAGCGGTGTATTTTCCTTGGAAGATGTATAAGGAGAAGATTCACGATATTATGATGGATGGATTCAATCTGAAATAATCTGTGTTTCCTCATACCGTGGATGAGGAAACAGTATGAAATTTAATTTTAGATGGATTTTCCAACAACAAGATAGCTGCAATTCAAGTACCAATAAAACTATTAGAAAGTTTTGTGGGCTTGTAATTTGTTTATTGGATTAAATACTATCACAAGTAGGTTGCTTCTTGTTTTATGCAGGGTGTGTATTGTTCCGCTTTGTATGACCATGAGTTCCATAACCAAAGATATATTTCATCACTTGGCTATGCCATCTATGATGCAATGTCTAGAGGTAACAAGGATGCAGTGTGGTTAATGCGATATTGGAGGTTGGAGAGGGTGTTTTGAAGTCCTTTCCACATCTGGTGATACTCACCTTAGTAGCGATAAGCCCGATAAGGAAAATGTTTTCGGGGTGGCCTCGACCCGTGTCGCTTTATCTTCATTAAAGGCAAGTGCAACCCTAGAGTGTTATTAGGGTGTTAAATGCTTTGTTTGCGATAAGATTATGAAACTTCTAATGATGTGATTATGTTTAATAGCATGTCTAGAAGTTGTTTTTAGTATGGTGATGAGGATGGATGAATGTTAGCAAACCTGGTAAGTAAGTTATTCAATTCCCATTTATTGCATTGCGTTCTGAAATTTATGCGAATGGGTATGGTTATGTTGATGCAAGTGTAGGAACAAGCTTGCACTATAATCACCTAGTTGGTCATATCTGTAAATTTAATCTACCTTATAGAAATTATGTGATGTCTTTCCCTGAATTTTATTCATGACTTTATTTACTCACGAATGAGTCACACTGGGGAAATAGCAAGTTAATTGGTACTTCCATATTGGTTATGGCTATGTGTGGTGAAAATGAATGAGGGGTGAAATGCATTCACGTTAATTGCATAATTGCATTCATGATGGACGAGGTATCCCATGTTGATGCAGGGCCTCGGTGCTCACCCGTAGTGAGCACAAAAGTCCTATTTGTAGTCCCATTCATCGAGGTGAATGGGGCGAGTCGATAAGAGTAGGCCCCGCCAATGGATGGTTGGGATTGAGGGTACACACCGACGGGTGTGCATTCAAACTATACCGGGTACGCTTATGACAATGTGCATTATGAGCATGCATGGTGCATTCATTTTATGATTCATGAGAAAAAGGATGAGAGCATAAAAGCATCGCATTTCATTATATGTGTTGCAATTGTTAAGTGTTAATTGATGAGAATGGAAATGACAGGTTGAGGATTGAGTCGTGGACTCATCCTGGAATGATTGTTGAGGCATGAGTACGGTTTAGTTATGTTTCCGAGTTGGATGTGGTAATGGGGCTAGTTACTGCTTCCTTTACCGGATGATTTCAATTTAGTTTTGATTATGTCAAATAATGAAGTAGTTGTGCTCTTATGTTTGGTTTTATATGAATTCAAATTGCTTCTCTTATTTACGGCTATCAAATTAAAGAAACTTTTACTTTACTCTTGAAGCAGTTATATTTTAGACAAATTCATTACTTTTCTTACTTGATTGCACTTTGCTGAGTCTTGGACTCACGCTTGTTTGCTTCCTGTTTTTAGGTTCTTTGAAGCTGGCTCGCCGGGATGGGAGTAGAGCACAAACACGTCTTCGGTCACCATCAAACTATTTAAATCGATTTATAAAGCTTAGTGATATGGATTGAGGTTGTAATATGTTGTTCGTTGTGGAGTAGTTATTAATTTATATTGGATGTGAGATCGGTTAACTAAGGACCTGCTAGAATGATATCATATACCTGCAATGTTTTCTGTCTGCTGAGTGGATGTCCTAGTTTCTAGGGAGGTCATGCCGAATTTTTTGTAAATTTCGGTGACTTAGCTTTAAATTGGTTTTAGAGTTAGTGGTTGATTGCAGTCAAGTTCGTATATATGTTAGGTTTTTATGCCTTCTTCGGAAATTCTCAGTTCAAGTGATTTTATTGTGGAGAATTATTGTGTGTTGGTAATCCTTCGGACATGAGTGGGTCCAAAGGGTGTCGCTAGTGAACCGGGGTTTTGGTAGTGTCGTATTTCTACTGGGGTACCTCTCCACGCACAAAAAGCAATCAACATGACAAGACCCACGTGGCGCCCGGCGCGGTGGGCGGGCACGCTCCCCTTTCGCCCGGCGGTGCCCACGTGGCACCCGCAGCGGTGTGGGCGAGCCATGAAGCACGCTCGCCGCCCGGCGATAAGCCCACGTGGCGCCCGCAGCGAGTGGGCGAAAGCACGCCGCCGCCGCCGTGCGGAAGCCCACGTGGCGCCGGCGGCGGGTGGGCGAAGACGCCGCCTTCGCCGCCGCAAAAAAAAGGCGGTGAGGTGGCTTAGCCTCGGCTCCTTCCCTATCGTGCCGCTACAGGCGGCGGGACAGCGGTGTCGGGTCGATTACATAGGGTTTTCGCGCAACACCAATCCTCGACGCCTCTCACCAACCCGTCAGGAAGGGGTCACATCCGGCGATCGGGCGAAGCCATCGTCGGCATTTAATGAGGCTGGAGCAACGCGACAACACAGGAAGGCGTATTAAATGTATAAGGATCAGCATGATGACCCTCCTTTTACCTACTCCCGTTAGCTTGGCCTATATAAGGGCCTCCGGGTGCATGGGTAAGGGGGTCGAGCATTCGAGTAGTGTAGCATCCGAGCAAGTAAGAGCTCCTGAGCATAGGCTAAGAGAGAACTTGTAACCTGAGAACTCTGTTCCAGCTTTACACACTCCATAAAACAATCTAGCAGGAAGTAAGGCTGTTACCCTTCTCACAAGGGGGCCTGAACCTGGGTAAAATCTGTGTGTCATTCCTAGTTAAGTGGTGCGCAAGTTAAATCGTCTTGAGAGTCCCTAGGGTTTCCCTCGTTAGGGTTAGCTACCGAAAGACGCCCTCCTATCGAACCAAACCCGGTCAGTGGACTCGGCCTGTCGGATGGAATACGCCGGCGGCGCGCTAGGTAGGGGGCTAGTGGTTGGCTTTTCCCGCTAACTCCCCGCGGACTTGGTGTTCGCACTGTATAAGCTCGTGCATCGAAGATGGCGGATCCAAGGCACTAGGATATCGCGGGCGAGTGACGACCAAGGCGCCTCGGCCACGCCGGCCGAGGGATCGTCTCACCCGCCCTCTGAGGCGGCGCATTGCTCCGCGAGCCGGGAGCAACCCGCGTCGCAGTCGGCCTTTGGAGGCGCCCCCCCGCCAGAACTTGCACGCCGCTCGTGCTCTTCGAGAAGCTTCGGTGGCGGTCGGATGTCGGTGGTTCGAGCAAACTCACCTTCGATCGCCGACCATCCCGAGGGCGCCAACGCCTATGGCATCTCCGGCCGTAGTGTCGCCATCGTCGGAACGTCGGCTCACCCGCGTCTTGGTGGATCGGAGGAGTTCTATCAACCTCCCGTCCTCCTCGGTGTTCTGGCGCTTGAGATCCCGGCGCAGATCTGCGCCAGCTCTGCCCTTCTTGAGGTAGCCCAGGAGGTTTGATACCCACGACAGTGCGCCTCCCGTTACCTTCGGGAGAGGGATAACTATCGCACCGAGTTGGTGGATTTCGAGGTCGCCGACTTCGACCTCCCCTATAATGCCATACTCGGCCGACCGGGTTGGCCTAGTTCATGGCGCCACCCACTATGCGTATATGGTGGTGAATATGCGAGGCCCGGCCCCATTATGATCGTGGTGGATAAAGCCGAGGCCTTCTTGCTGCTTCAAGGTCGCGCAGACATGGCCGCGCCACTGCGTCGGGCGCCAGACGCCCCTTCCTGGGAGCCCTCAGGCCGGACCGCGTTCTCGCTGGCTCTGCGGCGAGGTCAAGGTGGTCGCTCGAGCGGGCGAACCCCAGAAGATCGTCAACATTGGCGCGCGACCTCGGCCAAATAGGAAGATCGCTCGTCACCTTCCTCCACCCAATTCAGACGTGTTCGCCGCAACCGTCCGATATGGTGGGTCCCAGTGAGGTGATCGAGCACCGATTAGCGACGCCTCCCGAGGCGCGGCCCGGTCCGACAGAAGGTCGGAGGCGGCGCCCGAGCGCCAAGATGCCATTCGAGAGGAGGTAGAAAAATTTGTTGGGTCGAGGATTGTCCGGAAGTCTCTCATCCCGGTGGCTTGCCAACCTGCTGCTCGCCAAGAAGTCCAACGGAGATGGCGATGTGTATCGACTTCACCGACCTCAACAAGGCTCGCCTGGACCCTTACCCCGCCGCGGTCGATATCATCGTGGACTCCACGGTAGGTGCGTAATTGTCTTGTGCTTCTGGATGTGCTCGGGTACCACCAGATTAGCATGGCGCTTTGAAGATGAAGAGAAGACCGCTTTTGTAACCCCTCGGTGTCTCTCGTTATGTAAGGATGGCTTTTGGTTTAAAGAATGCTGGTTCCACTTACCAACGTGCCATGCACATTACCTTCCGCCCGAGATAGGGCAAAATCTTGAGGTTTATGTTGATGATTTAGTTGTGAAGATCAAAAGAATGAAGAACTGATCCAAGACACGGAGGAGACCTTCGCTAACCTCCTAAGAAGCGCTTGAAGCTCAACCCTAAAAATGCGTGTTCGGTGTGCCCTCCAGCAAGCTATTGGGCTTTCTGGTGTCCAACCGGGGCATTGAAGCCAACCCGATAAGATATCGGCCATCGAGCACATGAAGCCGCGGTAGCGACTCAAGCAAGTCCAATCCTCGGTGGTTGCACGCCTCCTGAGGCGGTTCATTGCGGTTGGGAGAAAAAGCTTGCCCTGTTTAAGGCTGAAGAAGACAAACCACTTGAGTGGATCAAGAAGTCCGTATATTTGAAGAATTGAAGCAGGTACCTCTCCTCTCCCGGTCTTTGGTTTCCCCACCGGTGAGCCGCTGCTCAGACATAGCCACCACCCCGAGGTGGTGGCCGATCTTGATGCGGAGAGGGAAGCGTCCCAAAGGCGGTGTACTACATCAAGAAGGTCTTGCCGGCCGAGACCCGTACCCGCAGCTCGAAGATGTTGTCAGACGCATCTTGGTGGCGCCCAGAAGCTGCGCCATTATTTCCAAGGCGGAGATTACCGTGGTCACGGCCTACCCTCTGCGAGAGATCCTTCATAACCGAGAAGCCGAGGCCGATTGCAAAATGGGCGGTGGAACTAGGGAATTCAACCTCAAATTTGTACCCCGTGACCGCCATCAAAAGTCGGTCAAGGAGTTCGTTCTTGAGTGGACTCCCAAGACTCAGTCAAGATACTCCCGCCCTCTCCTGGACCTTGTTCTTTAATGGTTCCTTCAGGTTGGAGGGCGCAGGGGCTGGGGTCGTCCTGGTCTCCCCGACTGGGGACGTCCTCCAGTATGTGGTCGCCCTCGAGTTCAAAGCCACAAACAACATAGCCGAGTACGAGGGCCTATTGGCAGGATTGCGACGTCGCTACCGGGCATTGGCGTCTCAAGTCAAGGAGACTCCTGCTGGTCATCAATCAAGCGCGAGAAGGAGTTCCAATGTTCGACCCCACCATGGTGGCGTGCACAGTGGAGGTCCTAAAATGGAGCGTCATTTTGAAGGTTTGGGATATACCCATGTCCCCGACGCGACAATCACCTTGCGGACGGGCTTTGCAGCCAAGCGTCCTCAAGGGCTCTGCTCCGTCGGAGTCTTGAAGAAAGGCTATCGCGACCGAATCATCGCGACCCCGATTCGGGTGGGGACGATGGTGTCATTGTATCGCAGCCCCATCGAGGCGGGGATAAGGCAAGGTCGCTCTGACCTCCGGCTCAGCAGGAAGGCGGGTCGTCATCATGGCCCCGATCTCGAGAAAAAAACAAGCAGGCCGCCAACCCTCGTCCAGGAGGGAAGGCGGCGGTCGCCAAGGCGGCGCCAGGGAAAAGCTTCGGCCAGTGAGTACCCGGCGAGCACCGAGGTCGCCGCGACTTGGCGGGAAGATCGGTGGATGGATCCTATCTTAGCCTTCTGCATGACCAAGTGATCCCGACGATGATGCCTCACCGAGAAGATCGCACGTAAGGCCAAGTGCTATACCACCGTAGGTGGGGACCTATATCGCCAGTAGCGTAAACGGAGTTCTCGGCGAAGTGCATCACTCGAAGAGGGAAGCAACCCGCTCTCCGATATCCATGGGCGCGTGCGGGAGCCATATGTCCGGCCGAACGCCGGCCCAGAAAGCGTTCGCCAGGATTTTATTGGCATCGCCCTCCGTGATGCTTGCGGTAGGTGAGGACATGCGAGGCTTGTCGGTTCTTCGCCGAGCAAATCAAACCACCCCGAGGCTCTACAAACCATCCCGCCTCTGGCCGCTTGCGGTGCCGGGGCCGGATATCCCGGTCCGTTCCCGCGGGCCACAGGGGGCTTCACCCACCTCTTCGTCGCCATCGATAAGTTTACAAAGTGGGTTGAGGCCGAGGCGGTGCGTGCCATCACGGCCGCTGCCAAAGTCAAGTTTATGCGCGGGATCTTCGCGCTTTGGAGTCGCTTAATCGCATCATCACCGGCAACGGGACCCAATTCACCGGTAGCAGTTTTACGGAGTTCTGCGATGAAATGGGCACCAAGGTATGCTTTGCTTTGCGTGGCCCATCCCATGAGCAACAGCAGCGGAACGCCAACGCTACCGGTGTTGAAGGGCCTCAAGACAAGAGCGTTTGATCGACTTCACAAAGGGCGCGCGGTGATTGGAAGAGCTCCGGCGTCTTGTGGTCGCTCCGACCACACCACCCGAGCCACTGCGAGACGCTTTCTTCCGGCATACGGGCGAGGTCAGCCTCTCCGAGTAAGCCGCCGGTTCCTCACAAGATCTCATTCAACGAAGATGACCAAGAGGATCTCCGTGAGAAGATGTCAACCTTTTGGAGGAGGTGCGGATCGTCTTTGCTCTCTACTACGCCCGCTACCAAAGAAAGTCTCAGTGGTACCACGCCACCCGGTCTCTGAGAGAACATCATGCGGTGGCGACACAGTCTTCTGCAGAATTCGAGACGCATGCTTAAGGGTTACTAAACTGCCTCCCGATGGGAGGCCCTTCAAGGTGGTCTCGAGATCTCGGCCGAGGCGGTCCGGTTAGCGAGGACGGCGAAGAACTCGCAATTCCTATAACATAGAGTTGTTATGAAATTCTACCCTTGAAGGACTTGTAAGTGCCATTGCTGCTTCAGTCGACCATGTGGTAAGATTCTCCTTGGTGATTGGTGGTTCTGGCGGTTAGTAAAGTTGTTGCCCAGAAGGCTTCCAATTTACCATTGTTGTCCCTTTTTGTACCCTTGATGGCAAGTTTTTGCATGGATGTCGCTGGTTCCGTATGTTTGCTAATTCCTTGGTGATCTGTAAGAGTCACCGGTGCTCAGATCCGTCAGGATGGGCGCCAAGGGCGAAGCTAGACGCGATGCTCAAACGCGGCTCGCGCACCTCGAGTTGGCTCCCTGAAGCACCGCTGGTTGTCACCGCGAGCATCGTTAGTCTAGTACCCTTCCTGGGAGCCCGCAGCTTTGACGCACAGCACCATGGTTCGATCTCCAAAAAAATCGCAAGGACTTAGGAATCGAGAAGGGACCAGGGCTCATTCCATGCGGGGACCCTATATCATTCGGTTTTATTTTGCATATGCCTACTCATTCTGTTAGTAGCTGTGCACCAAGGCATGAAATCTCCAAGATTCTTCGTGGTCGCCCAGGAGCTCGGAGGTTGGTCGCCCTAAGCTCCTTCGTGGTCGCCCCGAATCCTCTCCGTGGCCACCCAGGAGCTCGGGGGCTGGTCGCCCTAAGCTCCTTCATGGCCGCCTCGAATCTTCTCCGTAGTCGCCCAGCGCATGGGGGCTGGTCGCCCGAGAGGCTTCGACTGGTCGCCCGTCTGCCTGGGTTGGGCACCAGCTAGCGCACAAGCCAGATAAGTGTTTTGAGTGACACTTCTATTTGTTTGCTTATGCGTACGTTGAAATTGATCAAATTATGCATGGCTATCATAGACATCGCAAACCCGATGACTCCTTGGTGATAAGAGGGAAAGTCTTCGGTGTGAGCATATAAGTATGATTAAGTGACCAGAGCGTGAGCTTGGCGCAGTATTCAAACACGGCTTGTACGCCAGTCGGTAGCTCTCGGCAGCGCCGTTGTCACCGCGAATCGTCACGGGTCCAAGGCCACCCCTAGGACCTTATCATCTTATGCGCCACATCGGTCAGCCTAAGAGATCACAAGGATTTAAGTTCCAGAAAGGTTTGGGCGATGATAACCTCTCGCATAAAACCCTAACGGCAAATTATTTTGTGCTTGCGGGCTTTTGCGCCCAAAGCCGTCTTGGCCTAAATCCTATGAGTCTTATGCGCGTTGTGCTCACGCTTGTGGTTAGTCTGCGTCACGACCTTTTGCAGAATTCTTGGGCGTTGCTCGACTTAAAAACCTAATCGGCGCCTCAACCGAAGTTTCAAGTTGGTCGCCTTAGCGGTTCCAAAGACGCGATATCAAATAGGCACGACAAGCGCCGCATGAAGGTAAAACCAGAAACGTTCATTCTGACTAGAACCGATTAAAATATTTATGCAGCAGCATAAGCCGATCAAACAAAAAACAAAAAGTAAAAGAAGTACGGCGGGGCCCGAGCCCTTCACTCGCCGCCCACGTCGATGTCGCCGACGTCCTCTTCCTCCGCCACCGGTGGAGACGTTCATGACCGGCTCTCGACTGCAGATTACGACCAAGTGTTCGGCCGCTTTGTACCGATGCCTCACTTTGGCGGCGTCCCCCCACGATCTGGCCTCCATTGCCGCCATCGGGTCGGAGGCGTCATGGCTGCCCAAAGACGCCCGACAAGCTTGCGATCCACCGCAACCTCTTGCCCTCCCCGGTGGAGCGTGCGGCTAGGGCGGCGGCAATCCGAGTGCCTCCGCGGCTGGTTGGTCGCGTAAGGCGTCTTCGGCGGTGTCTGGAGGGGCATCTCGACCACGCCAAAGGTTCCAGCATCTTCGATGCGCAGAAAGCTCCTTGAGCATGGTGGTGAGGTTCTTGGCTGAGGCGGTCGACCTCGTACTCGAGGCCCTCTCAAGCCTCGGCCCTCTCCTTCCATTCTTTGCATGGCGGCTGTATGCATGCTGTGGCCCTTTCTTGCGCCAACGTCGCGTCGCCCTCACTCGCTCCGCGCGGCTCGTCGATCGCCCGTCGGTACCTCGCCGTCCGGCTCCGTGCTGGCGATGGCGTTGAGTCGCTAAGTCGCCAGGTACATTGCCGAGCTCTGTGAAAAGCTCAAGATGGCAAGCAATGGGCATGGCGGCGATCTTGGGCGACGCGCCAGGCCGGGCCGCCGG
The DNA here is from genome assembly GCA_036346375.1 of Guadua angustifolia. Taxonomy (NCBI): domain Eukaryota; kingdom Viridiplantae; phylum Streptophyta; class Magnoliopsida; order Poales; family Poaceae; genus Guadua; species Guadua angustifolia. The sequence continues at coordinate 27,205,273 of CM070503.1, forward strand.
ACCCTCGGTGGCGGCCGTCGGCCGCTGGCGGAGTCTCCGCCGCCTCTGCAGTGCGGTGGCGTCGTCCCCTTGGGACGCCTCGAGGCCGCTCCCCGCCGCCCTAAGCCGAAAGCTGACACAGGAACCTCGAGCCCGCCTTGTCGAGTGGCGGTGCGGGTTCCGTGGTGAAGGTGGTGGCGCCAGAGAGGTGAGATCGGCGCCACAGAGGAGTCGAGAAGGGAAGATGATGAGACCGGCGCCGTGGCCGGATGGTGCCGCGTGAAGCGAAGCCATGCAGTTAGCGCTGTCGCTTGAGCCGGGCGCTCACGAATCGCACCGATGGCGATGATGCGGCGGCGCCGAAGGTGGAGGTCTTTGGCGCCGCAGGGCGGCAGCGCCGCCGATCGGCTTCGACGGTTGGGGCGGCGGTGTGTCGCCCCATGAGGTCACCGCCGCCGAGCCTTGTGGCGGAAGTTTAGCCCGTTTGGCGGGCCTTCTTCGCACCCGGTGGAGGTGTCCGGATGAGTGGCCGCTGTTCGCCGATCCGGCAGAGGAGGTGCGTCCTCGATCGTCGGTAAGCGCGGCGGCACCACTGGGCCAGGCTGGAGTCCATGGGCGGCAAAGAACTCGACGATCTCGAGCGCTCGCAGCTCCGTCGGCGAGTGGTCGGCCGATGAGAAGTCGAGCGGCGGGAATCGGCGGCATAAGCCCGAGAGCCATCTGGCGTCGTGCCCGTCCCGGGTTTCCGCGCCTAGCCAAGATTAAAAGGCAACGCAGAATGTTGGTTGGTAGGGAGCGACTCAAAAGGAGCGCAAATACAGAAAAAAAAACCAAAAAGAGTGAAAGTGCATCTAGGCACTTATGTTATTTTGGTGATTAATGACAAACACATATAATGATAATCTATGTAATTGAATAAATGCTTAACTTAGTGCTTAACAAATGACAAACCTCTAATATGATTATATTGCTATGAGACTAACTTGTTATTGCCTAGTTGAGTATCGGTCTCATCCATTTAGAGGAAAATCAAGTGGGATGGTTAAGCAAAGATAAGGTATGCAATTTTGGTATCTCTTCTATATTTGTTATTGCATTACTTTTAGAGGAAATGCATAGTGAACTCCAAGTAGCATGTTGATTATATATATGCACATTGGTTCATGTCATATTTATTTGTGCATATATATTCATTTGAGTTCATTATGTGCTTTGTTTTAGTATGCATGTATTAACTAGAGTTAAACTTCATATTGCAATAGATTGACTTGGTGCATGAATGTTTTAGTTGTGTATCTTCTCATGCACCTCCCTTAGTGAAGTTTAATCTAGAGTTGGATCACATATTTACTCTTATTCCAAATATTATTTGCACATGTACAATTCGTGTATATTCTATCATGTGCTTCATTTAAATAATGACTGTGATCCTTGCCATGATTTAAGCGATTCATCATATCGGCAATTATCTCTCTAGTGCATATAGATCAATTACATATTCATCATGATGCACTTAGTAGAGAACATTTCTTATGTCAAGTGTTTCCATTTATATTATGCTTCTTTATATGAAACACTTGTGGTAATCAACTGCTCACAAATATCATTTTATTCATATCTATTGAGCTTTTGGGACTAATGTTTTTCATGAGTGGTTTGGAAAGAATTAGGTCCTGTATGTGTATGATGACCAAGGTATCTTGGAGGATGATCGTTAAACCGAGGTCAACAAGACGGCGGTGTCACCAAGAGTTGAGGACTAAGTCAAGATCGACTTGGCGTGGAGATCGTCGAGAGGATGATCAAGTCAAGGTTGATAGGACGAGAGTCTCATGAGGTGAATCGAGTCAAGTTGGACAAAGGCGAAGAGGTCATCAACTATAAGGTAAAGGTCTTCATGCACCTAAGATTAAGAAAGAAGACGGCATCTGCGATTGAATGTAAGACTTAGATTTCTCGTTTGAATTTGAGTCTAAGGATTGCTGTACTATTAAGAGGGATCTGACGTCGAATGACTTTTAGATGTGTCAAGTGCTCAAATGATTCATCCTTGTGATATTTAGAGAAAGAGTGGTGTTGGAGGTCTTGGGAAAGTGAAAATTGTAGGTCTCTCTTGGATTCTTGGTGAAATCTGGATTTATCCTTTGAGAATTGGGTAGTGAGACCTTGTTGGTTGTGTAGCCCTTGTTCTTAGCTTTCAATAGAGTCCAAAATCACTTAAATCGGTGTCCGGAATCAAAAGTTATGCTCGTTTTAAATCGTTGCTGAGTCAAGTCCGGAGTATCCGGACTTAATTCCGGAGTATCCGGACATTTAGTCCGGACACTCCGGGGTAAAAATGGTCCGAGTATCCGGACTTTGCTGATTCAAGCGGCTAGTTTTTTGGAGACCTCTATTTAAAGCCCTCTCTTCCCCATTTGAAAAGTGGCCGTTACCCAGCTGGTTTGAGGTGTTCTCCTCTTGTTCTTGAGCCCCCAAAACACCTCTTTACCCTTAGATCTAAGTGATCCCCTTTGTGAGAAGGGTTGGGAAGGGTTTGATGAGTGAGGTGTTAGATTGAGTGAGATTTGATTTGTTGAGCACTTGATTTCATCTCCAAGCTTGTTCTTCGTGAGCATTTGTTACTCTTGGAGGTTGAGGACTCCAGGCGGCTAGGAGGTCACCTCGTGCCACCGCACTTTGTGTGGTTGGCCGTGGGAAGTTTGTGAAGGTCCGATTCCGCCTCAAGGGAAGGAATCAAAGAAGTGAAGACCGACGAGTGCATTTGTGCAACACCGGAGGAAGAGGGTTGAAAGAGACCCGGCTCAAGCGTCAAAGGAGTTGAAACCCATGAGTGCATTTGTGCAACACCGGAGTAAGAGGGTTGAAAGAGACCCGACTCAAGTGTGACGAGCCGCCTCAGCGGAGCGTGGATCCTCAAGGATCCGAACTTGGTGAAAAATCGTTGTCTCCAAGTTTGCCTCTTGCCCTTGCTTTATTACTTGATTTTGAATCTTGAAATTGCCCGATCTATTTGATTATTGAGTTTCTCGCTAGGCATCTACTTGATCTAGGTTCTGCTAGTGTTTATCATCTTTGTGTTCAAGTAGATTGTTTAAAAGTTGGAGAAATTTCAAATTTCATCTCGAGGTGCCCAACCCGAGTATCAGGACAATTACCGGATAGTCCGGACATTTATACCGAGTATCCGGATAAAATCCCGGACACTCGGTGACCTCGGCTCTTCAAGGTCTCCAATCCGAGTATCAGGACAATTACCGGATAGTCCGGACATTTATCTGGGAGTATCCGGATAAAATCCGGACACTCGGATTGAAAACCTTGGATTGTTTTATTCATTGTGATTTAGCTTTAAATTTATTATTCGCCTATTCACCCCTCGGCGACATCACCGCCCTTTCAATTGGTATCGAGCTAGGGCTCTCATTTTATTAGACTTAACCGTCTAGAGAGTTAAAGATGTCGACTAGAGGAGTAGAGCACTCAAATGATCTACTTGTATTAAATGGCTCAAATTATGCTTTATGGAAATCTCTTATGACTATTCATTTTAAATCCATGAGCCCCCAAATATGGTGGATTGTAGATGTTGGCTTTTTGTCTCCATTAAATGAAGTTGACCCAATCAAGGAGAGACAAATGCCTACATCTCGACGCTCAAGCTACTAACATATTATTTTGGGTTGTGAGCGATGAAATTTTTGATAGCATATGCGAACTCAAGAGCGCTCATGAGATGTGGATAAAGCTTCAAGAACTATTTGAATCATCCACTTCCATTGAGGATTGCATTGAGGAAGAGATGTCGGGAGATGAAACCTCAAGCTCCACATCAAGTGATGAAGAACCGACATCTCCATCGACCACAACCTCCGCCTCAAGTGTGGATGAAGATTCACTCACATCACTAATCCGTTGCTTCATGGCAAAAGGTAAAATTGAGGTAAGTGATGATGATGATGATGATGAGCTCTCTTGTGATGAATTTATGAATATGTTAAAGGAGCTCAATGAATCTCTTGGGAAGGAGAAAAAGAAATATAAAATTTTGAAGCTTGAACATGAATCACTTCAAAATGATTATAATGTGCTTAAAGAAAATCATGAATCTCTCCTTCTTAAAGAAATTTTTAAGCCAAAGGTGGATATAGGAATCTCATGTGATTTAATTGATGAAATGCCTTGCATAAATGTTAATACTAATAATTCATCAAATAAATGCATATTCACCTCTAGCAATGATTTACCTTGTTGCTCAAATTCTATTGCTACTACTTCCTCTATGCATGTTGAGACTAACATTGTAGAGGAAAATAAAGAGCTCAAGGCCCAAGTCATTAGATTAGAAAATGACTTGAAAAGGAGCATAAAGGGCAAAGCCGTTCTCGATGAGATCTTGAGCAAGCCAAGGGCGCCTCAAGATAAGCGAGGACTCGGCTACATCTCCAAGAGGGAGACTAGCAAGACAAGGCACAACGAAATACATTCGAAGATCATCAAGTGCTTTGCTTGCAACAAGAAGGGCCACTTCGCCTCCGTGTGCCCTAATAAAGTGGAGATCAAGCCACAAGCATCAACCATGAGGCAAACCGGCAAAGAGCAAGTCAAGAAGAAGAGACGTTCAAGGCATACTTGCTACAATTGTCGGGAAAAGGGGCATATCGGTAAGGATTGTCCCAAAGGTATCATCCCTAAGCCTACTCATCATTTCAATGATTATTTGCTTAGGAAGGACAAGAATGGTAATGCTTTTGCCAAACTTGTCAAGTCCCCTATGCTCGCTCAAAATGATAATGCTCATTTGCATAGGAAGAGTAAATCTAGAAATGGATTTGCTAAAATTGTTAGGACTCCTAAGCCTACTCAAAGCAATTCAAATATATTGCTTAGGAGAAATAACAATAGCAAAACATTTGCTAGATATACTAGATCTTCTAAGCCAATGCATAATTTTAATAATCATATGCTTAGAATAGATCAAACTAGAAATAGTTTTGCAAAGTATCATTGTCCTCCTAAGTCGTTTCATAAAAATGCCAATCATTTGCCTAGGAGGAATAATTATTGCAAACCTATTTCTAATTGTGTTAGTCAATTCAATAATATCCAAATTAGGGCCATTTGGGTTCCTAAATCTATTGTGACTAACATTGTTGGACCCAACAAGGATTGGGTACCAAAAACCACCTAAAAGATTTTAGGTAACATGAGATAGATTGACGCTTGGCTTCTTCAAGAACATAAGGACTTCATCAATTACAAGTTGGAACCAAGCATAAAGATAATCAAGTTCATCATGAGCCAATGCCATCTCGGGTAACAAGTATTCAAATTGATTCTTATAGCTTATAGCCTTGTGTAGGTTATATTGCATTATTCATGAAAATCAATTTAGATTGCTTGATTATATGCTTGCTCATGCTTATTAGTTATTTTGATTGCAATCTTGAGCAAGTTCGAATAGTGGCACATTAAGGGGAGTGTTAATTCATATCCATGTATATTACATCCCTACATGTGCCCATATTTATATAAGTGCTAATGTATATTTTCAAAATCAAGCCATTTAGCCAAAAGTCAAAATTTTGTATACTATTAGTATTCTTGTGAAAAACTAATTGCAAAATGTATACAAATGTATTTGAAACGTTTTTCAAAAGTTTTGGCTTCACAAAATCTATTTTGAAAAGAAAATGAGTTTTATGATCAAAATCTAGTTACTAGTATCTTGTTTTGGATTTAAACTTCTTATTTTCATAGAATTAAATGTAAAATTATTTTGAAAGTAATTCCAAAACGAAAATCCTAGAGTTGGTCATTCTTAACAATTTTTGTATTCAAAAGATTTTCAAAAGACCAACCTAGCAAAAGTTATTTGATGTTGAAACTCACCGAAAAACTATATTTGACCCATAATGGTCATATTATTGCACTTAAGTGAGCTTTGCCGAATGGGTCAACTTTCATGCCATGAATTGACTCACAAGAGTATTTATAACTCATATAACCTTTTAAAATCTTAAATACCCATTTAAGCTCATTTTGGTAAAATTGAAGAGTTTCTTGAAAGTTAAAGCCTTTATTGACCAAATCTTGCCTTTCGAGAATTGAACTGTCTTATTTGCTGTGAAATTGCTCTAAATGGTATGTTTGATATTTATCTTAATCATTTGGAGCATTTCATATTGGTTTCATGAATTTTACCAAGGTTTATTGCAAAATGCCTTTTTGAAGTTTATCAAAATCTCTCTATTGATCTTATTTGGCATACTATTGCATAAAGTTGGATTTTACAATTTGAATGGATTTGATTATGCTAATTAGCTTATAAACATCTCTCTGACTCATATGAAGCCATATAAGTGCACATTTCCATTCAAAACTCATTTGGTTCCATTTTGAGGATTTGGTGAAAATCTTAATCCTTTATGTGATTCAAATACATCTTTCACTATATCTCTCAAAATAAAATTGATTTATTGAAAATTTTTGTTGGAAAATCTTCTCTCGCATTTGGAGCTCATATCTGGAAATTCTCAAATTTATTTGAACTCATTTGCGAGATTATTGACTTTATTTGATTTAGTGTCAAAACTAAACCTCCAATGCTCCTAATGGCCCAATTTTTGATTGGAGGGTGATATTTGAGAAATTCTTTTTGGAGAAGTCTCTTGGATGTCCATGGATCATTTTTGAAATATTTCATAGCTATTTGACTTCATTTGATACTTGTTCGAATAATGTTGAAAACCATATGCATGCATATCTTTCATATGAGCCTCTTTGGTCCAAAAGTCAAAAATATTGTTTAAAAGGCCAATATTTGTGAAAATCTTTATAAAAGTTCTCAAATATGTATTTCAAATGTTTTACAATACTTTCGGAGTAAAAATTTCTATTTTAGAAACAAAATAGCAAATTTGGCCTCAAATGGATCTTATAGAATCTTGATTTTGGATTAAATGGAATATTTTCATAAGTTTAAATCTATTGAGTTTTTGAAAAAGTGGTCAATACAAAACTCGTAGGGTTGGTCATTTTGAGCATTTCTTTAATTCAAAGTTTTTCCAAACGACCAACCGTTCAAAAGTTATAGCTATTTGAATTTGGCCAAAATTCTTCATTTGACCAAAATGACCCATTTTGCATATTGTGGGTTTTGCTATTTGAATTGGATTTCTTCATGTTTCTTGGCTTTAAATAGTATTTCTAACTCATACAAAGTCATGAAAGTTCAAATCTCCATAAATTTCAAATCGGATTGCGTTTTGAGTATTGATGCAAATTGAACTTCTCTTTTACCTTCAAAGCGCAATCTGCCATATCTTTTGAAAGAAAATTCCTTTTGAGGAAATTCTTTTGTGAAACTTTCTAAATAGTTCAAAGTTCATTTCTGAAAAGTTTCAAATCACTTGGACTTAATTTGAAAAAGTTTTGACTTTTCTTCTCTTTGATTGAAAATCAAACCTATAAAGCAAAATTTGGCATATCTTTTGATTGGAGACTTTTTGAAAAAGTTTCTCAGGAGTCCAAAGTATATTTCTGCACAATTTCAAATGATTTTAACTTCATTTGAAAAAGTTATGACTTTTTCTCACTTTGATTAAAAGGCTGAAAATTCAGACTTTTGCTTAGTTTTGAGCTGATTTGTGATTTTTGTATCTCCAAATCAGAGCATAATTTGAGGGGACCACCTTTGTAAGGATTGATCCTCTATAGTTGAACTTCATTGTGTAATTTTTTCAGAATTTATGAACATTGTTTGAACCTTCTTTCAGCCCTGTCAAAAAGCTTCATTGGAATGTCAAAACTGAATTTTTCAGCACATTGCATTTTTGAAATCTTGCCTATCTTTAAGATGATTTGAGTATTTCCTTGTGATGAAAACTAAGATAACTTAATTTATTGCTCCATGATTCATCTAAAACTATTTGGGAGCTCATTTGCTGTTGTTTTCATCCTTAGGACCATTTCAAAGCGAGATTTCTTTTCCCGAAACCTTCGGTTCAGCATTCACTACTTTCAAGCTTTTGGGGTTTTCCTTTGCTCAAATGAATTTTCGATATTCATAGCTCTCGAAGATAATTTCGAGACGGATCTTTTTCACGTTGATGATTTTTGCATTTGAGCAATGGTTTAAAAGCTATAATCGATTTTGTGCTGCTATTTGCATCTCTTAAGATTTTGAGTGTTTTAAATTGGAATCTTGGCAAGCCTTTCAAGATGAAAACTAAGTGAACTTATTCATTGCTCCAAGCTTCAAAGTGGAGCATATCTATTTAAGTTTTCATTCCAATGAAAGTGCATCTTTTGGCTAAGTTTTTCTGGAAATTGGATTTAATTGTATCTTAGCCTCAAAATGTTTCCTCTCTTGCATAACTCGGAGTTTATTATGGAGAAGAGAAAATTTCCCTTATAAGTTCAAGAGTGAGTTTGAATGTGTTTTACTCATTATCTCTCTTACAAGTGGATGTCAAGATTAAATTTGAATGAGTTTCAAATATTTTTTAATGAAAATTGGTATAATGAAATCTTCAATTGATATCTTGAATTTTTAAAATTGCGTGCAAAGAGTATTGTCTTGTATATCATCTATGTCATGCATGTTGTACTTAGACATTATCAAACTAACTTGGGTCAAGTTGAGAGATATTTGTTCAAAATCGTGTGCTTGTCTATTGATGTTCAAGGTATTGGAAAAGGATCATCTTGACGGTGGGATGAAGGAAATGGAGAGAAGCTCCATAGTCGAGGGATCTAAGACCCAGTGGTGATCATGACCGATTCAACATGCGATGGACAAGAATCGACAAAGGGCGTGTTTCTTTCTTGACCATATTCAATAATGTCTTTGCACACTATTATGCTAAATTGTGTCATTCTAAATGGTGTTGTATCTTTCAATTAGTTTCATTAATTGGTATCTGTCGAGAGGTATCCTCAATCCTAAATTGTTTTGAAGTGTCATCTAACTTGCATTTGGCATTACATGAATTAAAAGATACATATGGGTGACACATTGCAAAGAGGTATACCCTTGATAAATTTATGAAATTCTTGATCATGAAAGTGCATCTTAATTATACAATGTTGATTCATGATCTTGATTGTTAGAATTTAATTTGATCATGAGCATGTGCTTAAATTATATGAATTTACTATATGATCTTGATGTTTAAGAATAAATCTTCTTCATGTGGAATCATATTCATGTGTCATGTTTAAGCATCACTTACATCTTGTGAATCATGACTACATTTAAATTGGCATCATTGGAAACATCCATTACCTAAATCTTGGATATAATTGGTATCATATCTTGCCTAGATTTAGGGGGAGCTTAATCTTATTGTCCTATTACTAGCTCCTTATTTTTATTTTGTTCTCCCAAATCTTTTTATTGAGTGTGCAATCAAGGGGGAGAACAAATTTTATTGAATAAACAATAAGGATCTTTTCAGCACCTTTTGGGATTAATGACAAAAGGGGGAGAATTTATGGATTTATCAATTGTCTCCTAATCGATTGACAAAAAGGGATAATTTGTAAGTATGGTCTCTTATTTGTTTCTTCATGCTTGTTTTAACGCTAAATATCTTAATATTGTCATTTGATGCAATTGATAATAGGTTTGTCATAAATCACCAAAAAGGGGGAGATTGAAAGTGCATCTAGGCACTTATGTTATTTTGGTGATTAATGACAAACACATATAATGATAATCTATGTAATTGAATAAATGCTTAACTTAGTGCTTAACAAATGACAAACCTCTAATATGATTATATTGCTATGAGACTAACTTGTTATTGCCTAGTTGAGTATCAGTCTCATCCATTTAGAGGAAAATCAAGTGGGATGGTTAAGCAAAGATAAGGTACAACCATTCGTTTGTGCTGAGCCTTCCAGTTTGAGCGAAATTTGGAAGGAATGTAGCGAGCTGCCATCCCATCCCGGAGGCGGAAGGCAGCTCCCGGCGATTCATTGTCGGAGGAGGCACGACAGAGGAAGAAATAGCGAAAAAGTGGAAGGTTCGGCATCACCCCCATGAACATTTCACAGAGGTGTGCGAAGACGGCGAGGAAAAGAATGGAGTTGGGGGTGAGATGAAGATGATGGATTTCGTAAAAATGGAGGACGGTGAGAAAAAAGTCGGAGAAAGGCGGCACCAGCCCCGCCATGATGCCCCACACGAAGATGATAATCTCATCGGTGGGGCAATGTGGTGTGGGGGTCCCGGCCCGGAAGTAGAGAGGGCCCTCCGGCACGATGGTGTGGAGCCTCCCCACCGTGTAGGAGTCAACCGTGGAAGCAGGAAAGGAAGGCGAGCCCGAGGAAGCCATGGGAACGAAAGGAGCAAAAAGACCAGAGGGACTTAAAGCAAAAAGGTTGAAGAAGCGAAAGTTAGGGGTGCACGAGAAAGAAGAAAGCGTAAACCATTTGATGCAGATGAATCTATCTATATATGCGCCCCAGCACAGGCGGTTCGCGAGGAGACGAGATCGTGCGTCGCCTCGGGTCCCGAGAAAAATCTGCGGATACGCGGGGGGGAACCGAGGCGGTCGTATCCTCATGAGTGGTGGCCCCACCCAGGAGCACGCAAAACATTTAATGAAGGTTCTAAGGGAAGCATTGGTGCGCGCTCGTATGGCAGAGCTCTTGTCGGCGTACTCTACACTGGGGTACCCTCTCCGCCGCACAAAAGCAGTCAACACGGCGGTCAACATGACAAGACCCACGTGGCGCCCGGCGAGCAGGTGGGCGGGCACGCCCTGCTCGCCCGGCGGTGAGCCCACGTGGCACCCGACGAGTAGGTGGGCGGCACGCCGCCTTCTTCCGCCGCAGAAGCAAAAAAAGCGTCGAGGTGGCTTAGCCTCGAGGCTCCTTCCCTATCGTCTCGCTTACGGCGCCGGGACGGTGTCGGGCTGTCGATTACAAGGGTTTCTGCGGCAACACCAATCCTCTGACGCCTCTCACCAACCCATCAGGAAGGGGTCACATCCCGGCCGGACTGGGCGAAGCCATGCGTCGGCATTTAATGAGGCCGAACAGCGACAAAGACAGAAGGCGTATTAAATGTATAAGGATCAGCATGATGACCCTCCTTTTACCTACTCCCGTTAGCTTGGCCTATATAAGGGCCTCCGGGTGCATGGGTAAGGGGGTCGAGCATTCGAGTAGTGTAGCATCCGAGCAAGTAAGAGCTCCTGAGCATAGGCTAAGAGAGAACTTGTAACCTGAGAACTCTGTTCCAGCTTTACACACTCCATAAAACAATCTAGCAGGAAGTAAGGCAGTTACCCTTCTCACAAGGGGCACGAACACAGGTAAAATCGTGTGTCATTCCTAGTTAGGTGGGCGCCGGTTCGCTGTAAGGGAGTCCCTAGGGTTTCCCTCGTTAGGGTTAGCCAGTGAAGACGCCTCTGTCGAACCAAACCGTCTGTGGACTCGGGCTGTCTGTGGAATCTGCCGATGTAGCATCCGTGGCGCGTTGGCGTCGGGGTGTTACACCGTTTGAGAGCGCAAGGGTGAGGACGGTGTGCACGGTGGCCGGTTTAACAACCGGAGGGAAGGTTTCGCCGAAGTCGACCCCAGGGTGCTGAGAAAAGCCTCGAAGTACCCACTGAGCCTTGTACTAGATCAATGCCCGTGCGTTGCTACGAAAAATAAAATTGGTAACGAAACATAAAGATCAAGCAATAAAAGAAAATTGTGCTACAAGATCGAACATCTATTTCTCCCAATTACAAAAGTTTTTATGGTTTTTTCTTGATGCAATTAAAACCAAATATATTATCGTGTGTAATATATATTACCAATCTCAAAAATCAATCAATCATTTTATCCCTTTTGCAATTTATATTACGGATCGCGTTCCTCTTCCTCTCGCCATGCCCGCAGCGCACGCTGTGAAGTCCGCCTTCCTCGCCGCCCACTTCATCGCACATGCCATGGCCGTATGGTCAGTCGCCTCGGAGAAAGAGACCACCGCCACCACCCAGCCTTTGCACCTTCGCGTCTTCTGGATCGTCACCGCCCTCAGTGTCGTGCTCTTCTCCGTTTCGGCGGTGGTTCGCTGCGCCGACGGTTCGCTACTCTTCCCAGATGGCCCTCTCGCTTTTGCCGGTTTACTCGTCTCTATGTCTCTAGCGTACTTAGTTATCACTGGTTTCACCAGCCATGATGTCGGAGCCTATGAAGGTGAACCAGAAAACACCAGCGCCGAGATGTCCTCCACGCATGCGCCGCTGCGTCGTTCCTCTCTCTCACGACGTTCAGCTAGATCAACCCATTTATCTCCAAGAGGTATGCCAATGACTCTCTCACCGCCGACAATGTCCCACCGGTGTCGCAGGGCAACTGCGCCGAAGTGTTGCACGCTTTGTTCACGTCCAACTGGCCTGCGCTGGGGTCACGACACCCGTGGACGCCGCGCTCTGGTTGTCCTTCTAGCCGCAGTTACTACTGACCACGGTGCTCGGCCTCCTGCACCTCACGGCCATGTAAGTCGGTCAAATCACTTATTAATCGGTTAAATCGAGTTCATTACATGGCCGCAAGACGACATGGGAGATCTTGAATGAATTCCTTTGATTGATTCTATGAAAACTGTATAGCATATATAGAGTACAAAAGAAATGATTGGTCGGCTATTAATTGCCAGCAATAATAAGGGATTCTGCTATAATAATCAGCCATATTTAGAGAGATATGGCTGGCTGTAATTCAGGAAAGAATAATGAACTATAATGACTTGCCATTATTGAGGATATGACTAGGAGGGGGAGTTAGGAAGAACGACGGACCGCTGTCACCAACTGCAAATTTATATTAGTAGAGATTGACCCAAGGAGCCATTTAGAACATTAATCAATGATTTTTTTTTCAAAGATACCTTTTTGTTTGACAAAATCTTCGAAGATATCCAATAAGGGAAATGTCACCGTAAAAGTGAAATCCGGTGAATTCTACATTTCTATCTCCTCTCTCCTTCGACATGGAGAGGTGAAAAAAGGAAAAATCGAGGGCTACAATGGAAACAAATCAAACCAAAGAAATCCAATCCAACCAGAGAGCAGTGTTGTGGCGCAGCCGGATCTCCATTAAAAAACCTCGACCCAAGCCGCAAAACCCTTTTCCCTCCTCTCTCTCGTCTCGCCGCTTAGATCTCCTCGCTCGAAACCCTAGCTCCACGCAGCGGCTCCAACCATGGCGGCGATGATGGTATGTACCACCACGAAGACCTAATTCACCAGCCATTCTCGTAAGCAAGCTTGGGATTGATGATTCTGATGGGCTGCTTGTCTCGTGGGGTTTTGGCTTTCGGTTCCGCAGCATCCGCAGATCATCCTGCTCAAGGAGGGGACGGACACGTCTCAGGGGCGCGCGCAGGTGGTGAGCAACATCAACGCGTGCACGGCGGTGGCAGACACGGTGCGGACCACGCTGGGCCCCCGCGGCATGGACAAGCTCATCCACGACGACAAGGGCGGCACCACCATCTCCAACGACGGCGCCACCATCATGCGCCTCCTCGACATCGTGCACCCCGCCGCCAAGATCCTCGTCGACATCGCCAAGTCGCAGGATTCCGAGGTATGCATCTACCTGCTCGTTACTTGCAACAGCAAAAACCGGCCTCAAAGCCCTCACATTGGGGCATTTCTGGGGCACTGGTAGTTGATACTGTTCCTGCCCGGATAAATTGAGTCCAGCATATGCGTGCAATTGTTCTGTAGTTTGGGCTTTCGAGGTGTTGTCGCATGAAAACATGCATTGTTGTTTGCAAATGAAATTGTGATGTATTTTGTTACAAGATTGCCTGTTATTTAATCTGAGTTAAGTAGAGTGAATTCGTTAGAATGCAATAGCCTACCCTGAATGTTCTCGGGACTGACTCATGAGCTCACCATTAGCTCATGGATGGACTCCCGTATTGACCCCCCTGGAAGATGCGAATTTGCGATTTGAAATATATATTAGGGGCATCTAAATGTGTGATTCGGTTGTTGTGTATTGTATGTTGCACACTCTGTATACTTATTTGATTTGCATACCCCCCCCACACACACACACAACCAAACAACCACCACCACCCAAAAAACAATGTTCAGGGGAAAATCGATGATTTGCCCTGGTTTTCCTTTGCCATCGATCATTTGCCTTGACATGCGGGCCTTGGCATCACATGTTAGTGAGACATGTGGGGCAAATGATCAATTGCACCTAGAAAAACAGGGCAAATCATCAAATCCCCCACTATTTCTGGTTTTTAGATTATATCTTGCTTGCAATGATTGTATTTTGTTGAATCTATGCTTAGCTGCTCAGTAGTAAGAAGCAAAAGTGTTATGTTTATTTTTTACAGCTGGTCCTATATTGTTGCTATAATACTGTATTGCTGTCTGAGTGACTAGTTTTGCCTTTTTTTTTTTTTTTTGTCTGACTAATTTTAGTAACACCTATCTTTTGGCTGCTTGTGAGGCTGATCAAACTGGGAATTTAGGATGAAACCAGACCTTTCTCTTGTTTACTTCAGGTTGGTGATGGGACAACTACTGTGGTGCTTCTTGCTGCAGAATTCTTGAAGGAAGCAAAACCTTACGTTGAGGATGGAGTGCACCCTCATAGTCTGATTCGCAGTTATAGGACTGCTGGCAATATGGTTTGCAACCCGCTTACTTTTCCTTCTTTTGAATGATTGACCTTTTAATTCCCTACAAGATTTGGAGGCCGACTCCTGCTATCCTGAAATTTTCATCAGGCAATTCAAAGGGTTAAAGAACTGGCCGTCAGCATAGAAGGGAAAAGTCTTGAAGATAAGAAATCATTATTAGCAAAGTGTGCTGCCACAACACTCTCGTCAAAACTGATAGGTGGCGAAAAAGAATTCTTTGCTTCTATGGTTGTAGATGCTGTCCTTGCCATTGGCAATGATGACAGGCTTAACCTTATTGGGATTAAAAAGGTAATTTCGTGCGATGGTCCCTTCCATGATGCTATTTCGCTTTTCTTCTACTCATACAAACTACAGTTTTTCAACATGCTATAAGTAATATTAATTTAGTATGGATTTGATTTTTCACTACAAGATATTAAAGCTTTCTATTGTGATACATTGATTCCATTAGGTTCCTGGAGGTACCATGAGAGATTCCTTCCTTGTTAACGGTGTTGCATTCAAGAAGACATTTTCGTATGCTGGATTTGAGCAACAACCAAAGAAGTTCCTGAATCCAAAGATTCTTTTGTTGAACATTGAGCTAGAATTAAAATCTGAGAAGGAAAATGCAGAGATCAGGTACCCTGAGTCATTCAACCACTTCTCTACAGATGTGCAGTGAATAGTATGTGAGTTTCCATCTTTGCTTATTTTACTTTATGTTTCCCCATATCTATAGATTGTCAGACCCTCTGCAGTACCAATCAATTGTTGATGCTGAATGGAACATTATTTATGACAAGCTGGATAAGTGTGTGAAAAGTGAGGCAAAAATAGTTCTGTCTCGGCTGGCTATTGGTGATCTTGCAACACAGGTATCCTGACCTTTCTTATTGTAACTGTACTCTTCTGTAGCCTAACTCAGTTAATTTGCTTTTGTACAGTATTTTGCAGATCGAGACATTTTCTGTGCTGGTCGTGTCACCGAAGAGGATTTACAACGTGTAGCTGCAGCCACAGGTGGAACTGTTCAAACTTCTGTTAATAATGTCATTGACGAGGTAAACATGGCTATGTCCGAATTATTTTAATCTATTCAAACAACTTCTGCTGATTCATGTTTGATTGGATATTGAGCATATTTGGTTTCTATTAGTTGCTTGCTACTTAATGAAAGCTGATTAAGTTTGTCATGGTTTTTGTTGTTGAAAGGTCCTTGGTTCCTGTGAGGTTTTTGAGGAAAAACAAGTAGGCAATGAAAGGTTCAACATATTTAGTGGCTGCCCATCTGGTCAGACAGCAACTATTGTTCTTCGTGGTGGTGCAGATCAGGTCTTCTATTGCCTTATATCTTATTATCTTTCTTTAATTTAGTTCATAAAACTGAATATAACCGTACTTAAGTTGTTTTTAATGCTGTACTAGTTCATAGAGGAAGCTGAAAGAAGTCTCCATGATGCCATCATGATTGTTAGGAGAGCTGTTAAGAACTCAACAGTTGTGCCTGGTGGTGGTGCTATTGATGTATGCCATATTTGTCCAGTCAATATAAATGATTTGAATCGTCATACAACTTTATGCTGATCTTGTATCTTTCGTGCAGATGGAAATAAGCAAGCATCTCCGACAGCATGCACGGACGATAGCTGGGAAGTCTCAATTTTTTGTAAATTCATTTGCTAAAGCCCTCGAGGTACATCTTCCTAGCTCTCTTGTTTTTTCTTACCTGATTTAGGTACGTGCTATTTGTATGTTGCGCTGAAGGATAAACCTTCTTCAAATCGACCCGTTATTTTGTTATGTTATCTGGACTCTGGAGGTCATCTCTTTGAACTTTGGAAAATATAGCTAATTATGCAGTTTACCGCTCAACATTTTTAGAATTGCCATTGCTAGATCTAGCATGATGTAAGGGCATGATAGTCCATTGTCCATGGAGAGAAGGACAAAGGCATTAATTGCACGATATACTTTTTAATGTAGTATATCAGTAGTTTCAGCCAGCCCTCCGCAGAGAAAAAATTAAACTGCTGGAAATGGATACGAGATGAGTTAAATTAAGTGCACAATCTGATTTTTCATGTTGGTCAAGCATTATTAGGGTTTGTCTTTGTTGTATTCTGATTATTGCTTTTGGTATTCTGTCAGCAAGTTGTACAGCTACAGTGATGAACTGTTGATTAATTGTTTGGTTGTGTCAGCATTCCTGTGTTACATCACATATTTTTGCAACTTTAATTATTTTCCACTCATTTGAAATAAAAACGCATCCTGCAGGTTATTCCAAGGCAACTTTGTGATAACGCCGGATTTGATGCAACTGATGTACTCAATAAGCTCAGGCAGAAGCATGCATCCGGTTGGTTCTTTTTAGCTTTATGTTGAATTATTGGTACAGTTTTCTATGAAGTTGTGAAGCAGCAAACTGTCTATTGTACTAATACATAGTTCAGCTGTACCAGGTGAAGGTGCTAATTATGGTGTAGACATCAACACGGGTGGAATTACGGATTCCTTTGCTAACTTCGTGTGGGAACCTTCAGTTGTGAAGGTAATTGTGCTTTCAGTTTTATTCATTGGCATTTAAGTATCTTCATTCTTATGTTGTTGATATCCTTGAACTTTGTTTTTGTTCAGATCAATGCTATCAATGCCGCAGCTGAAGCAGCCTGCCTTATTCTTAGTGTTGACGAAACAGTTAAAAACCCAAAGGTAAAGTAGAGCAGCAAATGTCTATTGTCTATTATAGTAAAAACTAGATCCTCTCTTTTTCTTTTTCCTTGTTGTTTCTTGAGTGTAGACTTTCATTTTCTTGTGCCAAATGCTAATGCACTTTCAAAGTGGTATAATCGTATGCTGCTCAATATGTTCAATCTTGTGCATTAATTTCCCCTTGTGCTGGAAACACTGGAGCCAATTTAAGAGAAAAAAAGGCATACAAATGCAGTTTAATTAGGGATTGAAGAACCTTATATCTAGCTGGATAAATTGTTAATTAATAATTATTCACATGTAAGTTAATCAACTAATCCCCTCTAAAGACCTCCCTTTACTGTCTTAACGGTATATTTTCAAATCAATTAAAATCTTTGAAGCTCAGCAAGACCATAACACTGATGTAAATATGCATTGTAAAGATCATGGC
This sequence comes from Guadua angustifolia, assembly GCA_036346375.1. NCBI lineage: Eukaryota > Viridiplantae > Streptophyta > Magnoliopsida > Poales > Poaceae > Guadua > Guadua angustifolia. Next base: position 27,223,059 of record CM070503.1, read on the forward strand.
GGACAGCTTTGTGTGCCTTTCGTTCGATATAAGCTTGTGCCTAGTTCTTGTTGGATATTTGCTACCTCAAGAACACTTTTGAACAATAAGTTGTTTTTTTTCATATTCGAAGTTCATTGTTTGCAGTGATTGTGTCAATTTTTGTTACCATTCACGCCCAACTTCTATGTTTATTTTAGCATTTGATGTTTACATCATAATCGATATCACCTAACTTGCTCCCCTTTTGTATCTTGCTCTAGTCGGAGAGCGCACAAGGTGACGCTGCTGCTAGCGCGATGGCTGGCCGTGGCAGAGGGGCGATGCGAGGCCGTGGCGGGAGGGGCATGCGCAGGCGGTAATTCTATAATTGCGTGATTCAGCCCTATAACCTTATGCCACCCTGGTGGGTCAGATTTTGAAGTTTCTTTATGCGGGCCATTCTATCGTCTACATCTAGTTTTTTGTTGACTTTGCATGTCAAACGTGAGAGCTTCAGTGTTAAAGGCGTGCTAGCCTTCTGTTCGAGAACATAAAACATAGGCCAGGCATTTATCCATGTAGCTGTTGCCGGTTGTGATATAGCAGGATTTGTATTTGCTCTATGTTGGTGTTTTGGTTTGTTTTCACGAGGTAGCTGTAGTCGATGTTACATGCTGACACGCTAGTGGTCCTGCTGATTGCCTGATGCTGATGGATGGACCTGTGCTTAAATTTGTGACGAAGATCGTCTACCAGATCGTTTCGCTTTCTTTATAATCAGCTCTCTGATGTCGCGAAGTGTAAATAATAAATGTTTATATTTTGAGTCTAAACAAAATGATAAAATATGGTTGTAACCGGTTTGAAAATACCAATGAAAACTATGGTTGTAAAAAACCAATGAAAACTTTTTGAAAACTGTATCGCGCTATGGTTTGATATTTAAAACTGGACGATAAACCGGTCTAGTAAAAAAAATTCAAAATTTTTGAAAAAAAAATTGTGACGTAAACCGGTCGAAAATCAATGAAAAATGTTCAATTTTTTAAGAAACTGAGCAAAAATCGCTCAAGAACCGTTCTAAGGAATATTTAATTGGTCGAACCGGTTTTAAGTGAAAATCGAATGGTTTTCAGTGCAAAACAAGGTGTTTTTGATTTTTTTTATTTCTTAACCCTACGGTTTCTCATGATTTTTTAGCAGTTTCTGACTTGATATTTCTAATTTTTGAATTTTGAGTGGTTTTTTTTTAAAAAAATAGTTTTGTGAACCCTGGTTGTAACACAGTTACCATCAAACAAGATAGGCTAAGCCGCGAATTATAGCCTTCTCTGTGAATGTGCAACAATGGTCGTCGACTAAGATCAAATCTTGTGCTTATCTAGCATACTGTAGTTTTTTTCCCTTTTCAAATATAGCCCTTTATGTGCATTAGGGGCCGTTTGTTTTAGCTTTTAATTCTGAATTTTGGTCTGAAAAGCAGAATAAAAAACAAACAGTCGGATTTTAGAATCCGATTCTTACAATCCAGCCCACCCATATATACTAAAATCCATAATCCACTTTATATGTGCTTTTAGATTTCAGCTCTTGGAGAATCAATTTCTCTACAACCACAATCAAGAATCAGCTTTTAGAGAATTCAAAGCTGAAATAAACATGCCTTTAATAAATTTAGCTCTCTCTTTCTCTCTCATAATAAAAGATGCGGCAACAGGCAACATATGTTCCTTGTTGTGCCTAGGGAGTACGAAAGCTGATTGTGGCTGTGATATGGTGGGCAAACGCGACATGGCGTGGGCGAGTGCGGTAACGCTCGGGATGGGCGGTCAAGTAGGAGCAGGGCCACTTGCGTGCAGGCAGGAGTGGGTGGGTTGTGCGGGTAGCATGCGTGCGGGAGGCCTCCTGCCACTCTCAGTTAGCATGGAAGGAGCCTTGCAGTGATAGGCCATGCTTGCTAACGCGGTCGGTTGAGCTCGCGGCGAGTGGGTGGTCTTCCACGCTCTTCGAATGTGGCAGAGGTAGATGTCGCCTAACACACCTTCTGTATTAGGAGAGGGTGCTAAATTTCCAAATGCATATGTATAAAAGGCTAGATTTTCAAAAGAAAAAAAAACGAGCTACATAGGCTAGATAAGCACTTTGCTTAGTGTGTCCATGGGTTTGATTATCTGAGCCCTACTTGTCATCCTCGGTAGAAACATAGCCGTCCGATCCAATTTAAGGATCTGGTAGACCATTCGTCAGCATGAGTCAAAACCACATCCGATGCAACGAACCAAGCATATTAACTTAGTCTAGATGGGTCATGGGTGATTGTTAGCTTTATTTTTCTCCTCCATTCCTGTGTACTGATGTCGCGATGTCTCGAGGAAACCGATTCGGATCTGGGATATTGCTTGTCTCGTATCTTAACTCATATTTTTTCGGATTGATTATTCGTGATTCGGATATGGGATTATTCGGATATGGATGTACAGATTCGGTTGGGATCGGATATCATAATCGGATAGTAGTATAGTACATAATTGTGTACGTAAAAGAACGAATGAAGCATTAACCTTACAACATTAGCTTCAAGTCATAATTATTTCAACGTAGGATAGTAGTATAGTTAGAGGTGCAATTTAGTGACTCAACTAATTCCAATAATTTGAATAGAAAAGAAGTTTATCAAATAAGTTGAACAAATCAATTTAGGTAAAAGTATTATGTCATCACTCTATTTGTTTGTTGATAGATTTGTTGAAGTTCACGCTTAATAACAAAGTAGTGTTTTTAGTGCCATATCAAACAACTACTCTATCTATCCAATAATGAACCAAATTAATGGAAGAATAATCGATTTTATCCGGATATCGGATCGGATATTTACGGATATTGCTATTGCTTTCCCACATCTTAACCTATATTACATGAGATTTTTCGGATACGGATTGGATATTGCTCTTCCTATATCCTAACCCATATTACATCGGATTTTCCGGATATGGATAACATCGGTACGGATTTTAAACGGATTCGAGATCGAATCGGACGGATATTTTCTGTCCTGTTTTCACCCCTACCCGAGGCCCGCCAACTATAGCTTTTCTCTCTGTGAATGCGCAACAGTTGTCGCTGACTACGATCAGGTGGACGTCGCATTTCCAGGCATGCGTGTGTGCGGCTTTTGCTTGGCGTGTCCATGGGTTTGATTATCTGGGCCCCCACTTGTCATCCTCGGTCGAAACACAGCCGTCCCGATACAAGGCCATTCGTCAGCTTCAGTCAAAAGCACATCTTATGCAACGAAAAGAAGGATCCCTCGCCGTGGCATTTCCGCAAGCACCCAATGGGCTCGCTCCCTGTGCCCTCCTCGCCGGAATGCACGCCGCAGCCGGCGCAGAGGCGGGTGACGGTGGCGGCGTCGGACCTAGCGCCGCTGTTCGACGCGCAGCGGCGCCACCTGGAGCACTTCTTCGAGCGGCTCGACCTGTCGCAGGCGGCGGCGTTCGCGCAGGTGCTGCTCGACACGCCTGGCGCTGTCTTCTTTACCGGCGTCGGCAAGTCCGGCATCGTCGCGCGCAAGCTCGCGCAGACGCTCGCTTCGCTGGGCTTCGCGCGCGCGGGCTTCCTCGCTCCCATCGACGCGCTCCACGGCGACATCGGTTCGCTCTTCCCAGGCGACGTCCTCGTCCTGCTCTCCAAGTCCGGCACCTCCGACGAGCTGCTCGCGCTCGCGCCCTGTGCGCGCGCCAAGGGCGCGTACCTCATCTCCCTCACCTCCGCCGCGTCCGGCGCCGACTGCCCGCTTGCCGCCGCCTGCGACCTCAACGTGCACCTGCCGCTGCAGGGGGAGGTGTGCCCCTTGGGTCTCGCGCCCGTCACCTCCACCGCGATACAGATGGTGTTCGGCGACACCGTCGTCGCCGCCATCATGGAGGCGCGCCGCCTCTCCAGGGACCAGTACGCGGCCAACCACCCCGCCGGCAGGATCGGCAAGAGCCTCATCTTCAAGGTATACCTTAATAAACAAAAAAGCTACCTGCATTGCAAACATTGGCAGATTGGTAATTCAGTTTTTGTGTGCAGCCACCCAATGGGAAACATGAACATCAGATCTCAGATCTTACTGTTACTAGATTTAGGCCCCCTACTTTTCATCTTCTACTTAGCTTCTGCTTAAAAGAAGCAAATTGTTTGTCGAGTAGGAGGATTTTAGATAGTCTTTTCCACAATGAGAAGCTGGCTTCTACATAGAATCAGAATCCAGCTGAAACCTCATTCTCGCTGGCCCAGTCCGGACCCTAAAAGTCGCAGTTGGCCCGACCCGATTCTCTCACAATCAGAAGCAGCTTCTTCTATAATCCAGAATCCATAATCCAGAAACTGAAATGAAGGGGCCTTAACTTTGCCCATTTCGTGTCGGTGGGCTTCTTCCAGTAATTTCCCGGGTGAAATATTGCCCACACAATAGATAATACAGCTCATGCTCGTTATTATATGTCGATTTTGTCACTATCCAACTAATATTTTGTTTCTGTTTGTGGTTACTTACTTAGTTGCCAGTGCCTTTTTCGTAAGGACTCCGGGAATTATAACTATTGGGGATTGTTATTGATAGATCGTTTTCGCCTTCTTTTGGTCCTACAAGGTAGATAGACACTAGACAGCACCTCATGTTTTGTATGATTTTACTCTTTCTTCATTCTTGATGGTTCACACATGCTAGTTATGCCTGCTCACACATCCATTAAGATTTCCTTTTGATGTTCTTTTTACATGTCATTGTATTAGCGTGTGCCACATGAGAGCACTTTTATTTGATTGATTGTTTGTAGCTGGCGGTGATGAGAAAGGCAGAAAGTCTGGGTGTTGTGAGCATGACATATTCTTAGAAATGTCTAGTTCATGTGGCAAAAGTAGTTATTCCTTGCGACAAATGCTGGAGTCCCATTATTTGAAGGGCTCTCAGTTATGTCTATTTCAATTTAGATGCTCTTTCTTTCCACTTGTGGTCAACAAAGGTGTGAGGTGCACCACCTGAGGACAAGAGTAAATTGTCCAACAGATATTAATTTTATGCCAAGATTGCTTGGATTTGTTACAGAAAAGATTAGTTATTTGTTGAAGCCTGTTACTTTCATAAAGTAGGAATCACTTAATGTAGTGACCAGTGTGCAATCAACATTGACATTTTCTTTTTCTATAGCTAAAGTATGTCTTTCAGATGATTTGTTCATACAAATATTTTCGCAACAACAGAACCTTGGCTTAAATGAATTGAGGCTTTTTCTTGCCTTTCTTGATAAAATGGTTACAAAATTCATAGCAAGCCTACATCATTTTGTCTAACTGATTGAATGTTGTTACATAAGCGTGTTTAGCTGATACATCTTCATGGAAAATTTGGAACAAATACTAGCGGCATTGAGTTTACCAAAACACATAGTCACACCTGTGTTCCTGATTTGTGGCTTAGATGTGGCCTGTGAAACACTGCATCTTATAATCAGTAGTAGTTATGTTGTCCTTGAATTATCAAAACTATCAATTCTTTCCTTGTATGGAGCTTGGAATGTTTTCAGCTAATAGTGTGTCAAATCATAACTTGCAAAACTACCCTGCAGGTTAAGGATGTTATGAAGAAACAGAATGAGCTTCCTTTGTGCAAGGAGGGAGATATGATAATGGATCAACTCACTGAGCTCACTAGTAAAGGTTGTGGATGTCTACTTGTGGTTGATGATGAGTATCATTTGATTGGAACTTTCACTGACGGTGATCTCCGGCGTACACTCAAGGCAAGCGGACCAGCTATCTTCAATCTCACAGTTGGAGGGATGTGCAACAGGTTTGTCTGTGCTCAGTCTATATATTTTATTAGTTTTGTATGGATATTTTTTTTATACAAGTGTGAGGTGGTCTTTTGTAAGAACTTTTTAGTGAAGCCAGGTTTTGGAAAACTGGTACCAGACCAAACACCGGACAGTTGGTTGTCCCGCCACCTTGACTCCTTTTCTTTTGTTTTTTTTCTATTTTCTTGAATTCTTGTGTTTCCTTAACCACCCAAGTCACTTCTATGAACTTTCTACTCTGGAAAATGGCAAACCAGGCCATAACATCCATGGCTAGCAAGGTAACTTTCTGAATAAGATGAAGTAGCAAAAGTGTTGGAAATAAAAAAAAACCAATCATGATAAGAGACTCCTTTTCTTTCTATCCCTCACCCTTTAACTGTGGTTTTCGTTAAAATCACAGGAAATTATGCTAAGTATTATGGTGTGATCTAAATCTACAAATGTGCCATTTTCCAAAGGATTGTGTCATTTCTTAAAATATATGCCCAAATTATGTTCCCATGGCAATATTCATTTATAGTTGTAGGAACAGTATGTTAGTGTCCAACATTACTGTTCTGATAACCGTTCCACTATGACAATGGACTACGTAGTGATTCGTTACATGTTCAGTTTCGTTTGTTCAGAGTTAGTTTTACACAAATTGTCTAGTTGAATCTTTAGTGCTCCACAAGTAAACTTTCTGCCTGCAATTGTTGTCTTCAACCTTGCAACGTTCGTTTTGTTCTCTCTCAAAAGTTATTTGTTGTTGGTAACCCAGTAATGTACTTGTTATCCTCATGTGGTGCTATAAGATCTAGTGAGAGAGTTTTGCAGACCTTGACCTATTTTTCTCGTCTCATTAAAGGGCAACATGCTCCTTTGGGGTGGCATATTGTTCTGATTTTCGAGTGGATATACCGGGCAGTGTGTTCATTCAGTCATTGTAAGATGAGTGGGTATCTATCTTTGCTGTAAATCATGGTCCTCTCCTTATATCTGTGAGTCCGCATGTTCTGGTGTAAATATGCTGTGGAATTAGTATTGAACATGATCTAGAGCCTTGTCTAACAGGCCTGCTTATCTTTTAGGAACCCTAGGACGATCACTGCAGATGCAATGGCGGTCGAAGCCATGGAGAAGATGGAATCGCCCCCTTCACCTGTGCAGTTCTTGCCTGTTGTCGACGACAACAATGTCGTGTGTGGGATCATTACATTGCATGGTTTGGTCTCTGCCGGATTATAAGCCCTTATATCAGCTTGCCCGGTTCTTTATGATTCTTTGCATCTACTTGGTCCAAGACATCAGATTTGATGAATTCTTGTCGGTTCAGTCGACAACTGATGATGGCATTCTATCGCTGCAGTAGCATGTGTAGCGTAGAGTCTCTTGAGCATGTGTAGACACTACCGAGTGTCTCCCCGTGTACAGTGTTTGGTAAGAGGAATATGCAACATCTTGTTCTGTCGATGTTTGTACTCTACCCTTTTGTAAATGAATGTTTAGAGCTTCCAGTGTAGCTAGATGCGGCGCACACAGATCTTACAATCTTCATAGTGGTTGTATGTGACCAGGTGTGGTGTTTCACCCTAATGCATTCTGGTTTGCGTTACCCCATCTTTTTGCGATGAACATTTCATCGCGGTCATATTACATATACCAAGCACATGAAATCAAATGCAAGTCATAGGCTCATAATCATAGCTAACTCGACTAGTAATTTGCAATTATAGTATGGCGACGTTACTTAGACATGCACTGAACAAACGAAACGGTTCATGGTACCCAAACTTCAATCTAACAGTCAGATTGCCCAATTGCTTAGGAAGGAAACACAGTTCAAGCAATCCCGATCTTTCATACATTCCATCATCAACTCATAGTGATGTTCGAAAAACTCCATCTGGAGCTACAAGGATGCTTCACCTTTCCCACTCCGAATCTGGGTGTGGACGCTCCACTCTGGGCTTGCTAGCTGAGGAGGGTCTTGGATGATGATTAGTCAACAAGACCTGGTCCCAGCCCATGATGTGCGGCAATGCAAACTGCGCAAATACAGAGAGCAGTCAAAGACACATAAATGAAGCCGTAAGCGGCATATAATTTCTGGGGAGCAATATGACTAAGCAATAACAATGATGTATACGGTACACCACAGCCTCAAGTTGCTTGTCATGTGTAGTCATGACTACAGTATTTATTGTAAACACTTAAAAAGGCCCCAAGTATGAGCACCAATCATTCCAATGACCAAGTAACCTAGAGCAGCTTGAAGAAATGTATGCCTGAATACACTAAGGAATGGACTGTATGGTAATGTTGATAGTTCAGTGCAATGGAAGGTACCTTAACGTAGGCAGGAAGGAGACAATAGACATTAATTAACTTGTGAAAGCAAGAAAATGAAGTGATGCTGTACGAGGTAAACTTTGATCATAGTTCTATAATGAACAAAGTCCATGTCAGTTAACCAGTATGGCACCAAATCTATTGGTTCTTAGTTATCTACTAGATGCATCAGCGGCCCGCTTTCCCGCACGCTGCCATGCAGCCGCCTCGCTTGCCCGCACATGAGCGTGCATGGGCAGCGTGAGAGCGCCGGAATCCTTCCAGGCTTAATATACATAGTATTGCTAGGATTTACGTTAGTTGGACTAAATAATCTGTCAGTGATTCAGATAGCAGCAATAGATTACAAATGGCAACAGGGAAACTTACACTCAATGCTGTGCGCATAACTGCAAACTCAGCTTTTGTGACAGGAACTGAAAGGCGCTCATTTGTCTTCTGCACATTGTTCAGAACAGCTGCAAAGAAGATTGTGATGTATCTGTTACCAAAACCATGGCATATGTGGTGATGACTAAATATATACCACGAAACATTTCCTTTTTAAAAAATTCAGGCAGTCATTTTAAGAGTTGTTCAGAGAGACAAAGCCGTCAATACTCAATTAACTCAGAAGATAGTATTTGAACACACGGACAATGCCTCAACTCTCACCAATTGACCAGCTGTACATCCTGTTGGGTATTATATAGCTTTAGGCTACAACAGACTGATGCCATAGTTTGCGCATTCTGCCATTTAAAAATGTCAACTAGCCATCGGCACAAAGTTCTTACAGCAGAATCTATAATTAAGTTAATAGTTGTCCCTGATGAAAGTATTTTGTAGTTGCCTAAGACATTGGATACATCCTTTGGAAAATAAAATAGACTCATGTACCGAGTAGAGCAATTTCACCGCCACTCTGGAAATGCTAACAGAATGGACATGAACATCTTCACATAATGTTGATCAGTTGATAAAATAATTTTTAGTCAATGGCAATGTGTTGCTAACAATGCAACTTGGTCCACGGAGAGATCAGATATTGAACATCATGAAAATGGTAAACAATTAATAATAAGAAAGCCAGAGTTAGAACTTAGATATGCAATATGAAACTCACTTACTTATATTAACAAAGTATCCACTGTCATTGCCAAGAGGAGTGATCGACAATGATTTTTTCACTTGGCCTTCATGGCTAGTAAAGAATTGGTTGGGTTAGAAGGCTACGATTAGAAGCAAAAAGTAGCAATATTTTTTCTTGGTGCACTACTATCACAAACCTTGATTTCATGGAAGGATCATGGAAAAATTCACAAGATTCAGCAGGTCCAAGACTTATCAAGCTTCCGACTTCAGTAGGTGATAGAGCAAAGAGCTGTATTATAGATGTTCGAGATCAATAAAGCCCCATGCAATTTAGAGTTTTGAAGGAAGTAAAAGGAACAATATAATAATTATAAACTGTTGAAATATAAACTACTTTTTTTCTATGTTGTGGATAAACACCAGAGGCACAACAAAGGAACTTAGAGAAAAAGAAGCAAATGGGAAAGGAAATCAGTTTTTCCCCCATCGCCAGCTATGAGCCTATGACCAACCCTCCAAAAAATGGAGCAAAAATGAGAGTTTTCCTGGATTATCTGACTACAAGACAAACCTTCCCTCCCTCTAGACTGATGCGAAGCGAGCGTAGACAGTTAAACCATGTCAAATTAGCAATTAACTCATGCATTAATGGTAGCAACCATTGAGCAAATTCATTTGCATTGGGTTTATGTGTTTATAAGAAATACAGACTTTCTAACTTCTGAGTTGAGTGAATAAGCAACATACAAAGTAATAGTGATACTGCGATAGCCATGTAATGGAACTGTACCTACTTTGCTATATATACAGATCAATCATCTATTATGGATTTGATCTGAGTTCATCCCAAAAATATGGATATAAATTTGGTATGACTAGTAGTTAGTCTGTGTGCGACCAATGTTCACCACTAACTACACAAGAAATTATTGTTACCTGTTTCTTTGTATAGTCATACTTCCTTTGTCCAACAGCTGGGAAAAAGGTCAACATTACTGACCCATTTTTGTTCACAAAAGATCCTCCAGACTGATGAAACAGACAAATTATACAGTGGAAGTAAGGCATTGTATCATTGTATTCTATAACACAAACAAATAAAAGTAAACATACTCCCAGTTTGCTGAAATTAGGCAGTATAGGATGTATAGAAAGTGCGGCCTTTCCCTTGAACACGGTGTAGCTTGCAAATTTTCTACCAGGTGTGTTCTCTGCTTAGAAGAGAGTAAACAATAAATTTTGCACATAAAGGTTGTGATGAAACAAGCAGAAGGCTGAGTAACAATAAGTATATATACTATGGCTTTACCATCAAGATTTGCTGTCGAAGTTGAAACAGCATGTTGGAAGGTCAAGGAACCACTCCAGAGAGCATCCTTCAGGTCAGAGACTCTCCTGAGAAGGGGAAAAACATATTATTCGTTTGTTGCAACTGGCAGAAACTGTAGAGCCATATCACAATAAAGGTTTGATTTGAGTTTCTTATTTAAAGGTTGCGTGATGTTATTTGAGATGTAATCCTCTATGCTCATACATTAATACGAGAGAAATCACGAACCATGTCAAACAAAATGAAAAGCTGAACATGAGTAAATTTGACCAGGAACAATCAAATTGCCTATTTACAGCAGTGCCTTTCTTTTTCCAAGGGCATGGTAAGCATCATTAAGTTGAGTCATTAATAAATTCCCGGTAGCATTAAACTTGATCCTAGCAATGTAGTGATGATTGTTATTCAGTGAATGAATTAGACATTTATACACTGAGAGCACCGAATAGCTTCGAAATTTATGCCTAGAAACAACGAAGTCCTATACTGCAAAGCTTGCAAGGGGGAAAGAAGGAACAAATGGATAACCAACTCCAACACCCTTTGGGATAGATTATAAAAAAAGCTGATTCTAGATTATGAGAGAATCGAGTGGGTGATAGCTTTTGATTTTATGTACAAATTCTGCTTCTGACACTCCCACAATTAGAAGCAGAATTTGTACACAATCAAAATCTATCACCTACCCGATTCTCCCAGAATCCGAATCAGCTTTTCCATGATCTGTCCCAAAAGGGGCTTCCGTCCTGTGAACAACCCACGAGACCGCAGCATAGATGCAAACTACATTTTAACACTCACCTACACAAAACCTACCTTTTTCCCCAATGAAATCTTTCTCTGCTACAACGTCTGTAGAAGGCGAAGGAAACAACAAGGAGGCCCCTAATACTACCGCTGAAATCTCACACCGCTGAAACCCCAAAAATCTCCTGCCATTTCCACTTTTTACGTCGATTGCAGAACAAAATACAGTACGCTCCGGACGCTGCTCCCCACCCAAACAAAACCACCAGAAGCTTAGCTCAGTTGCTAGGGAACCGGAATCGGCGCCGGTCAGACACAAGCGCGCTCGCTTGATCAAAGGACCGATTGACACCATCAACCACACCAAATAAGGCGCCCCCAAAGAACCGCGCACAAAGATAGACAAATCACGAATGGTACGGCGGCGGCGGCGGCGGCGGCTAGGTGCGGTTGGTCCCTCAGTTCGTGCGCGAGATGGGGGCCGAAGCGGAGAGGGGAGAGGTAAGGCTAGGGTTTAGGGTGGCGACCGACCTGGTGGAGGTGGAGGTGGAGGGGAGGAAGCGGGACAGCCGCAGCATTGTTGTGGACCTTGTGGTGATTGCAGCGAGTCCGAGTGAGAAGAGAGGGCGACTGGACGAGGCACCTAAGAAGCTTTGGCCTGTCTGGGCAAGTGATGGCCAAACGGGCCGCCGCCCCGCACGGCCCATTTAAATCGCGGTATGGTCTGTCTAGGCAAGACCTGGTTAAGCAAACGTGCCGGGTCGTGTTAGGGTCATGACCCAAGCACGGCCTAAGTGGTTCTTGGGCTGTATCTTATCGGCACTGGGTCGAATATACCGATAGACTATACCAGACCAAGATCGGTCTATTGGCTTCAAAATTTAAAAAAAAAAATCAAAAAAGTTAGAAATTTAAAGAATCGTAATTTTTTTTGGAAAAACTAGAATTATTAGAAAAACTTTTTAAAAACATATATAAATTAAAAGACTCAACGGGTCATGTTGTGCCAACCTGATGGGCCACAGCGATAGCCTAAGCATAGCACAGCCTATTGGGCCATGCCATCACGACCCGTTTACATTCGGATTGTGCCGTGCCTGAGCCATTCCATAATACCGGCCCGGGGGCCAGCCCATTTGGCTATCTCTAGTCTGGCTCAAGGTTTCAAATATCATTTTGGGACTATATCTTGGAAGCAACTGAAATCCAAAATTTCGAAGAGATTTCATATTTTCAAAAGAAATTTAGATGAAATTTTAAAAGAAAAATTCAAACCCAGAATTTTTTCGACCGAGATTTTAGAGATTTCGACCGAAATTGCCAAAATCTTGGCAAATTTTAACCGAATAAAAAATGATTCAAACCACATTTGAAATTTTTTGTGGATGATCCTGACACATCACTAATATCACCATAAATTTTGCACATAATGATCAAGCCTAAAATTCTAGCAATGTTACTATCAGCTAGATACATGTATTGTTTCCATAGATTTGATTGAGTAACTAAAACATATTTAAAATTTTTGAAACTTTTAGAGAAGGGGTGCTCAGGCAATGCTTAAGCTCTTCTAAATTTTTGGATCATGATCACAATCAAGCAAATATATAAAATTTTGACAATGTTACTGCTTTATTTATATTCCTTCTATTTTTGATTTTTTAAAGATAACAAATGAAATTCAATTATTTTGAAAATTTTTCTGTATGATTATAGATGCTAAAAATGGTACCATAAATTTTTAGAACATGATCAAGCTTGTATATTTTTTATATAAATCTGACAGTGTTTCTGTTATTTTTATAAACCGTCTAAAAAATTCGGTTTTATCAAAGACATTTCATGGTAGATGACATTGTAAAGAGATATTGTCCCAAATCCGGTTCAAAAGAACTTGAAATCTAATCAAAATATCCGAAATTTCGACGAAATTCACCTAAATTTCTAAAAATTACTGTAGCAAAAGACTTTTTAATTTTTTTATTGGGCATTCTAGCTTGACTGATTGGACCATCTATGTAATTTCTCCTTAAAAATTGCCGTTCCTGCTGCTGCTGTACGGCATGCAGTGCAAGACATTTCCTCGCTCGATTATGGTCTATGGAGTATTCCTTCTTTACAAATTACATTTAGCGATCCCCTCTTAATTTTACGGATGATCACATGCGTATGCATGCAATGCATTAACAACCATCGGTCGATCGATCACCACCCCCAAAAAAAAAATCGCAATGGCTTGCTAGTTACTAGTTCGCCTTCTCGGCGGCGGGCGCCCCGCAGAAGGCCTCCCGGTTGGCGGCGCCGCCGCCGCGCACGAGGAAATGGCCGAGCGACGGCGTGCTGGTCCCTTCCGCGCGGTTCTCCTCGCACAGGAACTCCCTCGCGCACGCGCTCTCCACCTCCCTCTCGTAGTCGTGCACCAGCACCTCTGTCTCCGTCCCCTTGGTCCGCGCCATCACCGCCGCCGAGTAGATCGCCGCCATCCTCCCCGGCGACCCCTCCGTGTGCCTTCACGTCAATCACAATAGGCACTCATGTCAGTGCGCGATGAACGCGTGCATGGCTGCATGCATGAACATGCATGGCGATTGATTCGAGCGTAGGCACGTACCCGCGCGGGCCGTCGACGAGGATGACGTCCCAGGCGACGTCGTAGAGCTGGTTGGGGAGGTCGTTGATGGCGAGACGGCAGTCAGAGAAGAGGAGGTTCTGGACGGGGCGGCACTCGGCGGCCTGGGAGGCGCGCGCGGCGTCGAGGAGGTCCGGGAACTCGCGCACGGCGGTGGCGTAGGCCACGTCGTAGGCCTCCAGCCCCTGGTGCGCGCCCTCCAGGTGCGCCACGTAGTACGGGTTCTCGTCCAGGAACACCGTCCGCCCGCCGTGGTTCAGCGCGCGCCACAGCGGCGTTTCCGCGCCGAGCCCGAACACCAGCAGGCTGCACGGCGCGCGCCGCCGCAGCACCGACGCGATCGCTCGCACGTCCTCGTCAGGCATGCTCGCCGTCGAGTTCCCCGCCGCCGCCGCGTACTGCACCAGCGCGTCGAACACGTACGCCGGCAGCCCTCCCCCCGCGCCGGCGCCGGCTCCCCCTCCGACTCCGGAGGCGGCCGCGCCAACCGTGAAGGTGACCCGCTGTGGAGCCACGCCTGATGACGCGCGCGCTGTGGAGAACACGGTGAGGAGGGACACGCAGGTGAACAGCGCTAGAAACACGACTAGCCAGAGGCAGCGACCCGACATGGACGTCGACGACGCCGGCGACGTCGCCGACAGTGACACCACCCCGTTCCCAGGCTTGTTCGACGACGGGTGCACGACGAGCAGCTTCGGCCCAGCCATTGCCTTCATCTCCTCAACCGTACCACGCCTTCAATTAATATATATTCTCTGCGCGATCGATTGATCCTAGCTTCTTGCCTAGGAATCAATGGCGCGACCGCGCAAACGGAGTTGGTCGTGCTCGAGCTCGAGTTGCCTCTTGTGTGGGTTGTGTTCTCGAGTGAGTGCTTGGAGCGAAGGGATAGTGTTAGTTTTAGTAGATGAGATGGTGTTGGATGTGAGAATGGCTCACCTGACCTGACTGACATTTCAGGTGAGGTGTGAAAGAGTTGGCGAGGAATGGAGGTTGGGATGGGACACGGGAATTGGGACAATAAGCATGATTAAGCAAAGTAAAATAAGCCTGTGTTGGATTAGTAGTTGGCATGTTTGGCAACAAAGCAAGCTAGATAGGTTAGAAATTCCTGCAGGTTTTGCTTCAAAGTGGCTCAAATTTCGGTAGGTTTGGATGGCACTCCTTTGATTTGGACACTGGATCTTTCTTCCTCAGAAGATGAGCTCCATATAAACCACACCCAACTTTGTTTTCGCAGCTGACAGCAGCACACAGATTCAACTGAGCTCAGCTAGAGACTGGCCGGACCAGAGTGTAGCAAAGAACTTGCTGGTCTCAGGTCTCTAAATTATCAAGACAAGACACTTTAGGTAAAGTGAGGACCCATGGTTAGTTGTATGGGACGCACAAATGCCAATAGCTGGTGATAGAGGAGCATCATTAATTGCTTGAAATGCTCCAGATTTTGGAAGACAAGCGGCTTTCTGGCAATTAATCAGGCATCAAACAATAAAGTTGAAAATAGAACATACTATAGGTTTGGTGAGGAAAACGTTGAAGAAAAGAAGACTGAACCTACTATATATGACAGGGGTCCCACAGCAAGATGCTACTATATGTAAACACTTCGAATTCAAGTCACGGGTGCAGCAGAAACTAAAGTTTGCAGATGGGAGGTGGCTGTCGGTCCATTTCTCTGTTGCCTTCAAGCAAAGCCTCGGCAAAAAAATGGCATGGAACACACACTGCCAGGTACACTTCTGAACTATTTCATACTTACCTGTTACCAGAGCTGATTCCAATATAGAATTTGCAGATATTTATTTTTTAAAAAAATTGGCCAGACGTTCTGGCATTTCACTAAAAAGGAAGAATAACAGCGGAGCTATAAACACATACGCACGCACGCATTCAGCTCCGCGAGCGCCCGCGTCGAGCGAAGTTCGATCACAAGCGAGCTACGTGCGCCCCAGCACACCGAGCCAACCGAGCAGGCTCGGCTCTCAACTTGCAGATATTTACGCCAGTAACAATCTCACATAAGCATGCATGGATTGTTTATCCAAACAAAGTACTAGCTGGTAAAGAGAAATTTAAACATAAAGTGAAACCATACTTAAAAGTTTGGTAGCAGCTAATGATAGTGGAGTTCTTTCTTCTTGCAGATTTGCTCATGGATACACTATTACTTGTCCTGGTGTTCGACCAACAAATCATAACTAAAATGAACATAATATCATTCGCTTACTTTCCCACCGAGTTTAACTCTGTTTAAGTTAATGAATTGTGTACTCGATGCAGAAATCGGTTGTGAGACAACGTTCCATCCCAGGATTTCCAGAATAAGTTTTGTAAGTTTATTTGCATACCATAGCCTCAACTGAAGGGTAGACATTATCAATGGAAATTTGCAAAACGAAGCCATCCTAAGACTTTTTTTTTGTTGTTGTAGCTAATGCAGTGGCAGTCGTTTGCGTATTTTTTTCCATAAATAGCCGTGCAACAGACGAAATTTTAGAAATAGCCTCTACACAGTGATCTCTAGCGGAACCTGTCCGCGGGAAAAAAAATTAAATTTTTTTACCGGCGAATCCAGTGGATTGGATCTGCAGCAAATTTTATTTTTATTTTTTTTACCACATCCAGCGGATCCAGTTCGCTGGTTTTAATTTCTTTTTTACGGCGGGACGAATTTTTTATTTTTTTAGTGCTACAGTGACATCCAGTGGTCTGGAACCACTGGAACTGTGCGCACAGTAAGTTCCAGTGGCTCCAGTCCGCTGGAACTGCCGGCGTCTTTTTTTTGCGACGGGTGATTTTGCTATGATTTTTTTTACTCGCGTGCGGCAAAACAGAGGAGCGGTGGTAGCTCTTTGCATATAATTTGTTCGAACACAGTTGTGGTCGTGAAATTTTTTCAAAAATGAAGAAAAAATCAGTTTTATTTTGACAGTTGTTGTAAATTTAGAGTTCAAACGAGCGTTCGATAGGGTTGCCCCATGGGATCAAACCGATGGGCGCTCATGGTCAAATCACTTGATCAATAGTTAATTGCTCTTTACAATGTTGCCCCATAGGTAGTATATGACACGAGTCTACGCTATATTTTTGGCTTTATAAGTGTTAGTTCTTGCATCACAAAATCATAAAACTTTATAGGAAGGGCTGCATCCAAGTGTGTAGATGCAACAAACATGGGTGCATCAGCATTTTGGAGATCTTGTTACCTCATCTTTTCCAACAAATCATTGAAGTCTAGTGGTGTTTCTGAAATACTTGACCAGCATAGTTGTGCCTGATATTGTTTATATTACTTCACCTGAAACCAAGATTTTAAACGTGTCCTCTCTATATATTCTAAGTAAGCATAAAATTCTTGTTAAAACTATTTATCATGATTTAATTATAAAACAAGTAATTTCAATTTGTAGAATAACATGACAACCACAGTAAATAAACATGCATATTTGTCTTACTACAGCCAGCCAGATGACAGTAAGAATGAAAAAAAACTATTATTCTACAATACTAGATACTAATCAGCATCCAAACAAATCTATAACACTATACTTATCTATGCAAACATTATTTATCCCATTTGGGGACTAACCAATATGTAGATAGCACTCTTAGGTCTTGTTTGTTTTAGCTTTTGATTCTAGATTCTGGCTCTAAAAACAGAATAAAAAAATAGCCATATTTTTGAATCCGATTCTCACAATCCAGCCAACCATATACACTAGAATCCACAATCCACTTCATATGTGCTTTTAGATTTCAGCTTTTGGGGAATTAGCTTCTCTACAACCATAATTCAGAATCAGCTTTTAGAATATCCAAAACTAAAACAAATAGGCCCTTAGTCTTACTGTTACATGGAGGAGCAAAAATGTCATACATACGGGAAGTGAGGCTCATCCTCTATAGACTAAGGGTATTTTGGTATTTTTCCTCCCTGAGTAAAATATTATAACTAATTTATTCACATGCATGTGTTTCACAAGGACAAAAAATGTTTTCCTCTATAAATTAATTTATACCCTTTAGATATATCTTTATCTCTACTCCAATCTCCAACAATTAATGTGCTAAATGAAGCACAACAGAGTACCACATCATCACATTCGTTGTCGTTTTCGATTCCAATTCGACTAACACAAATGCACAAAAATACACTCAGCAGAGCATAAGAAACTAAGTGGCACTACTTCAAAAGTACGTTATAATATAGAACCATCTACATATTTCTATGGATCAATAAAACTTATGATATAAATTTTCTGCACGCTAAATAGCAAATAGAGAATAGTATTGCCGCAACAACATGCAGGCATCATCGTAATTTATAGTGGATTATATATATGTGTTAGTGTCTAATTTGTTACCCCTTAAATATCTCAGTAGAGAATTCTACATTTTATGAGTATCTATTTTAAGTGTAACTTTAGGTTTACACAGTGTAGGAGTGTCGTCTAGCTTAGGTGGGCTTGTGTCCATTGGATCTGCTATTTAACGACGGAGAAAAAATGGTGATATAACACTATTATTCTTTGCACTACTATCTCAGTACCGCTTAAATATCTTGCCGAATGGTTCTAGGGTGTACGAGTGCCTAGATTAGGTGCAATTCGATAGAGGTTTGTAGAGTGTATGCAGTGGTCAGTGAAGCATCTAGGCGTACAAATTCGTCTTTGTTTTGGTAATTAATTATAATCGTGTTTAAAAGACTAACAATTTTGTTTTGAAATCATGAAAAAAGGTTGGTCCGATATATTGCTCACAAATAGGTGAAATTATGAGGTACTAAGAAAATTAAAGTGTCAAACTCAATGCCAAGGCATAAAAGTTTAAAGATATTTTTGTAGCTTTTGTTGATCTTGCTATTAGGAGAGAAGATTAGGTCGCTAGAATAGGTGACGTACTATTAAAATGAATCTTTGGTAGTAGCTTAAAAATGATAAAAAATAATGGCTTAGAATCATGCTCATACTTGGTTATGTATACTAGGCATGGTAGCGTGCGACTGCACGCCGTGTTGTGTGGACGTGGGGGAAAAATCGACGAAACGACGCAAACGCGATTTTCAACATATTTCTCACACCGGAAAACAGCAGAAACCGAGTTACGGGGGGAGGAAATAAAGAGTTAGAGTTGTAGAAATATCTCCTTCGACAAATTATTTGGGAAATATCGGAGACCGATGTGGAAAAACGAGGTGGGAAAACAGTCTAGAGGGAAAAGGACGAAAAATTATTAGTGATGACAACCTTCTTAGAGATGCACACATATTTCTGGTGACGAAAACATTTTTTCCGTGAAAAACGGAGAAAGGATCTAGACGTAAGGAGCGAGGACCTATTTGTTACATTTTTGGACCTATCCGCTATCTTGAAAAATTAGAAAAGGGCATGCCCGCGATTTGAATTTAACGGGGGCTTTCTCCGTAAAGTACCGCGCGAGGGACCCGAACGCGAAAAAAAATAAAAATCTTCCCCTCACAAAAAAACGCGTAGGACCTATTTGTAATTTCGAGGGACCTATCCGTAATTTGGAGAAACGCAGGGTTTTTTTCGTAAAAACGGCAAGGGCGACACGTGGACACTCCCTCCGATCGGCTAGTCCAGGCGCCATTATATGGGTTATTATTACTTGAAAAATCTATAAAATCCATACTACCGACTATGTAGGAGCAGTACTACTAGACCTTTGGTAGTACCGGCCCAGGGGGCTGGTAGTTATTTTACAGAATGATGTTTTTTTGGTAAAATCTGTATGGATGACACTACCGCCCATCTAGGAGAGGGTAGTACTAACCCTGAGGGCCATTAGTTATATTGTAGAATGATGTGTTTTAGGGCTTTTTGCCCTGTCTGGCACTATTGCTCATGTAGGAGCGGTACTATCGGAGTTACGGTAGTACCGGCCCTTGAGGTCGGTAGTTATTTTTTAGAGAATGTTCAAAATGTATGTTTTTAGGATAAAAGACCGGTACTACTAGTCCTACATGAGCGGTAGTATTGGAGTACTATAGCAATGGCTAGTAATTTTGCATTTAATGTACTGTTCCGATCATTTGAGTTGGGGGCCGGTACTACCGGTCCTATATGAGTGGTAGTATGGGGTTTGCTGAATTTTCCAGAACCTTCGCCTAAACGGCTAGATTAGTGGTTGGAGTTATAAATACCCTCCTCACCTATAGCAAGGGCACTCTCTTGGTCATTCATTGCATACTTATGAGGCCTAGCTACTCTCTCATCATCAATTGTGTATTCATTTCACATTGTGAGTTGGTGAGAGCAAATTCGAATGTGTGCATTCATTCTTGAGCTATTTTATGTTTCATTCTGTATTCAACTTTAATAGAAAATTAACGAGGACCCATGGTTTTTGGTATGGAACATGCAATAGAAATATCCCATTTATATGAGACAGACGGGCTTTCATTAATGGAAAAATATCCTGTGCAATCAGACAGGCTGGTGAAACCACGGTGCAATCCAATTAGAAAAAGTTTCAAAAAATTCTGAAAAAAATCATGGATGTACATCTCAGCTTACCCCATCTACATATAAAATTTCATGATCAAATTCGTCCTGTGCTAAGAGTAATAAAAAAGACAAACTTGATCATAAACAGTAACTGCAAATGCAACAGATCATGTTTGGTGAGAAAAAATGTTGAAGAAAAGAAGATTGAACCTCCTTTGGCACGGGTCCGACAGGAAGAAGCTATCAGTTAACACTTAACACTTCGAATTTAAGTCACAGGTGTGGCACGAACTTAAGTTTGCAGATACGAGTGGCTGTCGGTCTATTTCTCTGTTGCCCTCAAGTGAAGCCTCGGCATAAAAAAAATGAAAAAATGAAAAAAAAAAGAGAGAGGCAAGGACACACACACTGCCATGTACACTCCTGAAATATGTCATGCTTACCAGAGCTGATTCCAGATAGTACTTGCAGATGTTCACGTCAGTAAGGGTATGTTTGGATCCTTAGGCTAATTGTTAGCTGGCTCAAAATTAATCCTAGTCCATCCAAATAGGAAGGGCTAATTTTTAGCCAACCTCTGAGCTAACAATTAGCCCATTAGCTAGTGAGAGTGAGCTAACAATTAGCCTATCCAAACAGAAAGACTAATAGGTAGGCTAATTTTTAGTTGGCTAATGGTAGAACTAATTTTTAACCAACTAACAGTTAGTCCTAGGCGATCCAAATATAGCCTAACAATCTCACATAAGCATTGGTTGGTCATCCAAACAAAGAATTAGTTGGTAAAGAGAAATTCGAGCATAAAGTGAAACCATACTTAAAAGTACGGTAGCAGGTAGTGACAACAGAGTTTTATCTTCTTGCAGATTTGCTCATGGATACTAATACCCGTCCCGGTGTTCAAATTAGGGTTGGCACCAGATACATTACGAAATATCCACAGAAAAAATTTGAGCAGATAGATCAAGGCCTTCAAAACCAAATATCATCGCCATCTACGGTCTCCTGGAATCCGTCGTCTTCTTGGAAATCTAAAGGGGGTAGGAGGCAAGGGTGAGTACACAACCGTACTCAACAAACCACACGGAAACTCTAAATATTACAAGCAGGGATAAACAAAGGTAGGCACATGTTTTAAGTATTGTGGATGCAAGTTTATTAAATATCAGTTTTCATTTTACATTTGAAACACAAACCAAATAAGAGTAAGTACCATGGGGGTTATTTGTAAAGTTCACATTTATGACCAGTTCTATTTATGAAACCTACAGGGGCGCAGTTACAGGAATCACCCTAAATTAACTCAGCTTCATTAACCAGAAACACGGCGTATTCGAATACCATTGATATCACTCTGCAGAGGTGCTCAACTTTACTCACAAGATATCTTTGGCCGTTAGTGTCACGCGATTACATGCAACTTAAATGCATGCGGTCGGACCAAGATGATCATAGCATTTTGTTAAACTTCCCTCCTTTAGCTCCTATCCAGTAGGTTACAAGGATCCACAGTCTCGTGACTCATCGGCCAAAGCGAGACGCGATCCGTCAATCTGTGGATACCTCTTGTTAGAGAACCGTGAATGGTCACTCCATTCCTGTTCCACCCCAATTGCTTCGCGAACCATTCTCCTCCCAGAATGGTAGCTACTTCCTATAGGTATTCCAAAGGGAAGTGCAATGTACTTGACCTATGTTGGAATAGGTCAACAAGGCTAACCGGCCTAACTTGTGGTTAAACGGGAACTGAAGCTATTTACTTTGCCCAAGACATCGGTCCTTAAGTGCCAGAGACTCAGCCAATTATATATCACAAACCATTGGTACCCACAGTACCAACCACCACATCACATCTTGGCTTTGTTATCAGTTGGGGGTTGGGCCAGCATCCACCTCCTGTGGTCCGTCCAACACTGTCCCTCTAACCGTAGCAATTTTTAGAAAATCACCTGAGCCGTCTCTCGGAGATTTTGAGCAATTTTTATCTAAAGATGAAATTATATTAACTGCTATACTACGATGGTTCAATATTTTATAGCCTAAGGTTAAAAAGAAATTAAGACGTAACAACAGGTTGAGCATTGGGTTATATATAATCATGTCATTCGAAACTATCTCCTTTTCTAGTTTTCTAAAATACCAGAAATAATGCAATACAGAAAATATACATATACTGTAATGGAACTAGGTTCAACATGTTCAAGGGGTGTGGCTTGCCTTGCGGGGTCGAAGGTTCGCCTAGAGAGTAGTGGTCGATGTCGTGTCTGGTTCTGAACAGCTCCTTCTCTGGGTATGGCTCCAAGAACTGTTCTTGCTCCACGTATTGCTCCAGGGGTTACTCCAACGTCGGATTTAGCACGAGAAAACGCAACCAATAAACAAACGAATAAAACAACAAAAAAGAGAAAACAGAGAGAAAATGGCCGAAATAGGGTTCTGGGGCATTTTGGGAATTTTCTAGACTTGATTTGGCGGAACGAAGATCATGTTTGGACTCAATGGCTTGAACGGGTCAAGAATATGTATTTTTTGGGTATTTTTGAATTTTTGGGAACTTTTTGGATTTTTCTGGAATTTTATTTGATTTTTTAGATTTTAAATAATATTAAAACCCGAGATAAATCAAAAACCAATTCGGTGCTGGGCGCATAGTAAAACCGCATGGCCCACGGACGTGCGGCCTGCCGAGTGCGTGCTCGGCCCATAAGGCGCGACCCAGAGATGTGGCGCATGGCTCGCCCGCGAGAGGCTGACCCACGACGCGAGTTGGGGGTCTCGATGGGCGGGCCCGTTACCTGGAGAGCGCGACAGATCGGGCCCATGAGGCAAAGAGCTGGCGGTGGGACCCAACAGAGAGAGAGAGAGAGGCGAGGCAAGGGGCGGCGAGGAAAAATAGCCAGAGCCAGGGAAGACGCGAGCAAAACCAACAGGGAGAGCTCGGGAGTGGAAAGGAGATAGCAGGAGAGGAAGAGAGGCTTACTGCAAACTCGGGGGTGGGGAAAAATGAAGGGGGTGAGGTGTTTATACGCGGGGAAGGAGAGAGGAATGGAGCGACAGTGAGCTCACCGCGGCGGCGGGAAAGGCTCGAGGTGGCCGGGAGTGGCTCGAGGTGCGCGCGGCGCGAGGCGACGATGCCAGACGGCGACACGATGGGGCGGCAGGCGGCGACGGGACTGTGGCGCGACGATGGGACTGTAACGCAGGCGGCGGGACTAGCTGCGCGTTTGATGGGGAAGATGACACTTTGTCTTAGGCGGCGGCGCGCGGAGAAGAACGATCGGGCGAGGCGGCCAAGTAGGTCGGAGTTCTTGGCGCGCGAGGGAGGCCAAGCGAGGCGAGGGCATCAATGAAGCACAGTTTAGAGGGGAGGAAGGCCCAGGGGCGTGGGGAAAGCCTAATGGCGCTTGAGGAAGGAGGCGATAGCAGCCCGAGGGGAAGCGCCCAAGGAGAAACAGTGGGGGGCGATTCAAAAGGAAAGCGTAAATTGGAAGTCTTGCCAAAAGGAAAGGGAGCAAAAATGGATCAAAATAATTTGAATAAAATAAAAAATCGAATAAAATCCAAGAAATTCAAATTAACCCATTTTTGATATTTTGGGGGTATTTCAGCTCTCAAGGCTAGCTACCAAAGCTAGCTATGATGGAGTGACAATTGCTCAATTAAGTTGTGATTGTTTAATTTTCTTTGCCGTGGTAATGATAGGATTTTTATGCTCCTTCTATCATCTTTAATAGAAGAATCATAACTAAACCCAATACAGAAATTCACTGAAAAGAGGAGAGTAGAAATTGGAGACTCACATAGGATGCTAGGGTCATTGTCAGCTGGCCAAGGTCAGGAGGTCAGCTAGTGTCTAGGCGAAGGAAGAGGCCTTGACGTCAACAACATACTTCTTCCTTCAATGTGAACAAGACTTCATGCTCTATTGGCACTACATATGATGGATGGCAAAGGAGATGATGCAGATAGCGAGAAAGGGGGTGGGTGGTGACTGCGTAGTCGACGCCGAGGAGATAGCGTGATGAACATCGGATGAAGTGGCAAAAGGTGGCAGTGGACAGTAGACGAAGTGACAAAAGGTGGCTGGAAGGCACAGCGGACAGTAGATGGGGCAATGGCCTATGGGCGATGAACAGAGGGCACAGTGGATGGGGTGGCGGAAGGGGCAGATTGCTCTCTAGCGGTGCCCCAAACCCAATTCCAAGCAAGGTCACCACTTACCAAACAACACCTTAGGGTTACATGAGTGTGATGAGCCTGGGTCCCAATGGACCAACGCCTCAATGTTGCTCAGGCTAGCCCAACGAGCCCACCGAGCAACTTGTGAGCAGCTCGGGCTTAGCTCGTTACAGTAGCGAGCTGAGGAGTGAAGACGAGGCTTGGCTTGGCTTGTGTATGCCCTGAGCCCGACTCGAGCCGAGCTAGCCTTAGTTCGAATCAACAAATCATAACTAACAGGGACATAATATCAGTTGCTTATTTTCTCACCGCATTTCACCCTGTTAAGTTGATGAAAACAAATTTGAACTTATTAACTATGATGATTTGACGAGAGAGAGAGAGGGGTGAATGCTTTAACATATCAGGATTTACAACCAGCAGAACGCGCATTATGAACACAGTACAAGATATAGAGGTGGCAAGTTTAGTCCATAACATTCTGCATTGGCAATGTATTTGCTTCGGCTTCGGTGAACACAAGATGTATCTCTGGCATCCCTGTAGTAAAGAAGCGGTAAATGAAAACGAGAAATGGTTTACAAAATCTCACGGGTATCTTGATGATCGCCTGTGGCGAGCACAGATATACAGTAGTAAAGAGGTGCCGCCAGGATCATGCAGTCCCGCACCAGTAGGCCAAGTGCTCATCTTTGCGCGATGTGCTAAAGAGCCCACCACATTTCAAGCAAATGAAGCTGCTGCCGTCGGCGAAGGCATCCAAGATGATCTGCTTCCTTCCACTCGCAGCAAGTATGCAGGCCTCATCAGAATCCAACATCATGACAGGGTCAGAACCAGGTGCTTGTGGAGCATTAGTGTTTGATGACTGAGCCTCTGCTATAGCGCATTGTGCAAGCAAAGAAGCAAGCTCATCGACACTAGGACTGGCCTGCGATCTCTGCCTGTAGAGTTCACGGGCACGGTTCAGTGTCTGCATCAGAGCTTGTTCGCCACCTTGAGATCTTATGGCCAAGAGAACCTGCATAATTTTAGCAGTTGAGAATCAATATAAGAAAATGAGCTTAATTTCTTAACAAACTAGGAAAAGTTGAAATGGGCAGGCTACATTAATAAGCACATGACTAATCCTAATACATCGCAACCAAGCAACAGTACAAGTCTGGCAACTTCCTATATTTGCACTACGCACATAACATAATTTTCATTTAAGTATACAAGTTAAAAGGCAGGTTGCAGGCCTCAGGAATACTTATTCATGATGCACCTTATTTTAACGTACATAAGTTTGAAAAGTTCTCACTTCTCATGCAACAGCAAGCACAAACAAAGTTCTAAGCAAGTTACACCTCAAAAATATCCTTTACAGAGAAGTCTGGCCATTTTAGCTATCTTCATCAATGTACTCGGTTCAGTAAAAGTGAGTCAGGAATGTACTGATTACCAAGTATCAACACTCGCCCACAGACAGAACAATGGCACTGAAATGAAAGTCTTTGGGAAAATTTGTCATTAAAAGTGAATCCCATGAGACATATGGCATGGATACATCAATACCACAATCATGGGATCTGATAATTAGTAACTCTATTGGTGCAATTTGCACATGTAGTTGTGTTGGTATCAATAGGGGATTCTACCCATACACAAAAGAAACAGGAAATGCTAATGAAGTATTGCAGAAGGGAAGGTCTTGTGTAGGATTTCAACTACTTCAATCCTCACCAAGACCAGATATATTGATCTGGATCATCTTCAAATGGGCCATCCCACACGTCAGGTAGGATATCATATATATCTCCAAAAAAACAGGGCATGAGTGTTGCAATGCTATGTTGTACATTAATGCAAATTTAGTAAGATTTAGTTAGTCGCACATTAGTACCATTGACTTGATTGGTTTCATCAAAGTAGCATGCCCAAACCTGTTGACTTTCTTCACATTCACGTCTTTTGTGCTCATATCTTTTAGCTTTACCCTTACCCATCTATAGAGAGTTTAAATGGTCTTTTGTGACTAACAGAATAATGATTAACCAATGCACTCTGCATATATGAGCTAGGAGCCTAGGACACCACCTGCTTTGCGAAGAACTTAAGACATCCTGCAAAAGCCTAAAATGCATCAAAGCTATTATTGAGTTTAGATCATGCCCCAGTACACACTAAATGTTCTGGACTAAGTCGATGTGGCCTCACAAAAGCTAAATAGTATAAAGTATGAACAACAGAGATACACACTTTACATGACTAACAAAGCCCATCGGACAAGGGAAATAATCCCCATTCTTTAAATTCAAAACAGGCTCGGTTGATTGAGGGGAAGTTGTGATCCCCCCTTTGGTGGTGTGCTAGTGTTCTTGCTCGGGCAAAATCAATTTCTAAAACCCTCCTTTAGAAACTATACTAGATCAATGCCCGTGCGTTGCTACGAAAAATAAAATTGGTAACGAAACATAAAAATCAAGCAATAAAAGAAAATTGTGCTACAAGATCAAATATCTATTTCTCCCAATTACAAAAGTTTTTATGGTTTTTTCTTAGGTACGAATTAAAACCAAATATATTATACGTAGCAATATATATTACCAATCTCAAAAATCAATCAATCATTTTTATCTCTTTTTGCAATTTATATTACCAGATTGCGTTCCTCTTCCTCTCGCCATGCCCGCAGCGCACGCTGTGGAGTCCGCCTTCCTCGCCGCCCACTTCGTCGCGTATGCCATGGCCGTATGGTCAGTAGCCTCGGAGAAAGAGACCACCGCCGCCACCCAGTCTTTGCACCTTCGTGCCTTTTGGATCGCCACCGCCCTCGGTGCCGTGCTCTTCTCCGCTTCGACGGTGGTCTGCTACGCCGACGGTTCGCTACTCTTCCCAGATGACCCTCTCGCCTTTGCCAGCCTACTCGTTTCCATGTCTCTGGCGTACTTAGCCATCACTGACTTCACCAACCATAATGCCGGAGCCCATGAAGGTGAACCAGAAAACACCAGCACCGAGGCGCCCTCCACGCCATGCGCCGCCGCGTCGTTCCTCTCTCTCGCGACGTTCAGCTCAATCAACCCGTTTATCTCCAAGGGGTATGCCAATGACTCTCTCACCGCCGACGACGTCCCACCGGTGTTGCCGGGCAACCGCACCGAAGCGTCGTACGCTTTGTTCACGTCCAACTGGCCCGCGTTGGGGTCACGACACCTGTGGGCGTCGCACTCTGGTTGTCCTTCTGGCCGCAATTACTACTAACCACGGCGCTCGGCCTCCTGCACCTTACGGCCATGTACGTCGGTCCGTCACTTATTAATTAGTTCGTCGAGTTCATTCGCCGCGGCGGCACAACATGGGAGATCTTGAATGAATACAAAAGAAATGATTGGCCGGCTATTAATTGCCAGCAATAATCAGGGATTTTGCTATAATAATCAGCTATATTTAGAAAGATATGGCTGGTTGTAAATCAGGAAAGAATAATTAGCTATAATGACCTGTCATTATTGGAGATATGACCGGGAGAGAGGCTAGGAAGAACGACGGACCGCTGCCACCAACTGCTAATTTATATATTAGTATAGATATAGGAAAATGATTCCATACTCCTGGGTGTATGTACTCCCACCTCTAATATACCGTTTAAATGATGTTGTTATACATCTTTATCCTTTTTAGTATACTTTAATACTGATTATAAGATACTTATAAGTGAGTTCTATGAAAAATTTCATTAAAATCCACCCTTTATAGCATAATTTGTTTACATATTCCTTATACATATGGAAAAGGGTATGTAGCAAAAAAATAAAGGGTTTGACGAAATTTTTTTAACCATGTTGTATTGGAGTATCTTAGAATTATTATTGGAGTATACCGAAAGTGATAAAGGAGTATGAAACGTTTATTTAAGTGGTATATTAGAGATGGGAGTATGTATGTACTCTTCTATATATATATATATATATATATATATATATATATATATATATATATAATAATAGGCTCTGCAGACATTCCCATTTCCCACCTTAACCAAAGGAGAACAATCTTGAAATTGCCACCAAAAAAAAAAGGGAAAAAAACTGTTAGAAATACCACATTAATAGAGGGAAAAGGAAAGAGTGATGAAGGAAATTGTGTAGGGGACAAACTCTAATAATTAGAAAGGAAACATCGAAAAAGGACATTATGCATGAAACCAACTCTAATAATTAATTTCTTGAAAATTAGCAGAACTGGCTGCACAATTGCGTGGGAAACTGAAACTCTAATAATTTATTTCTCCAAAATTAGTGGAACTGGAATCGCAATTGCATGGGTTACTCGGCTAGTGTACTCTCTATATTATGGCATGGCAATGATTATCTGATTGATGATCAGTTGACAGGGATCAACATAACAGATTTGCATGGCTACAATGAATCCTTTCGACCTCCCCTCCTTTGCATGGCCAATCTCCAAGCGTTGGTCCTCAACATGGTTAGTGCCTACTCATCGTGCAATTGAAAATTCAGTAGTGAATAGCAAATTGAACCGGACATACTGAAACAACGCATTTCCCTGCGGATGCATCACTTCGCAATCTTCCTCCCTCTCCCTCTTAAGGAGGAGAAACATAAGAACACTCTTTGCTAGTCTAAGAAACAGGGACATAGCCGAAAAGGATAGGTGCAAAAGTAGGAAGGCACCACCCAGGCACCAAACATCTTCTAGAACGAATCATACCTAACAAATCCCAAACCCCAAGGCCTAGAACCCTAGACCTAGAACGAATCACACCTAAACCCCCCTTTTGTCCGTGTGTGAAATTTCATGCTGGATTACGACATCGAGAGGACGATCCAAAGCGAAATCGGATCAGAAAAAAGCTACCGCGATCGTCTAATCGAGTAATCAACATCCGACAGGTACGATACGAGACGAAAACATTGCGAATTCCCCACATCAGTACCCAGCGTGCGTCGAGAGTCGAGACGCGACATTGCACACGAAACGGAAGCGGAATGGAAAAGGGGAAAGGAAGGGAGATATCTCTCACCGCCTGAAGCGCCAGGGACGGCTTGCCCTCCTCAAGCAGCGCGCGGGCGCGGGACAGCATGCTCCACCCTTCTCCCGCCTGCGGCGGCGGCGGCTGGGGCTGGGGCTGGGACTGGGCCGGAGGCTCCGCGACCTCCATCTCAACGTCGGACGGGTCCATCGGCGGCGCCTCGATCTCGCCCACCCGATCGCTCGCCGCCTCGCCCCTCTGCTTCGATGCCGCGAGGTGCACGGCGATGCGGGGAGTTGGTCACTGCGGGCGACGGCTGCAGTGCCACGCCTCCAGACGCTTTCAGTTGATGTGGTGCTTCCTCGGGCGGCTTCGTTTCGGTTTTCTAGGAAAAGATGCACGGAAACGGAAACCACTGCGTGTTTTCCTTTGATATTTTACGGGGGTTTTCTTTTCTTTTTCTATATAGTTTATGCCCAATAAATTTCAGTTTTACAGTAAGTTAGTGCAATAAGTTAACTCTAAACATGTAAGATTATAAGAAGCCTAGAAAGCCACGCAGGAGGTCGTGCGTCGGGCCGGTGGAGCGAACTATGGCAGTTCGCGGGGGCACATCTTATGGAGGGAGATGTGGACGGCACGGCGAAAAGAAAGGATTGTATTATAGAGACCTAAACTCAAAATCAAAATTTGCCAAGGGGCTCTCTGCACACTCACCAACGTGAAGGGGCTCTCTAAGCCAAAACTCTATAAAATTTAGTAAAAGTAGTATATACACTAATATAAAAAAAATGGTTCGAATCTAGTGTAATAACTATAGAGATAATACAGACTATCCTACCCATCGCTTGAGGGTTTAGGCCATTCCCAGTAGCAAGTTTCATTACACGGTTTTTAAGAGTATCACATCATCTAAAGGGGTTTGAATTGATAACAAGGCCTCCCAATGCACAATTTTATTTCGGGTTTCATAGGCTAGTCATAGCATTTAATTATTGCATGATGTTGTGATCAAATGTTCCATTTGGTACATTTTCATTTGGTTTCAGTGCGTGAGAATGCATGGGATGAAACGATGCGCTCTCAGTGCAGTTTCATTCGGTTTCCAATGTATTAGAAACGGTGTGCACCCGGTTTCAACTAGATGAAACTCGTCTCCTCTCTCTCCTCATAATTTCTTTACCATATCACCATTTTTACTGATGTATCACCTTATTAAATGATAATGAAACTCCCACCGTGACTAGCCTTATATCCATCCTTGCCCTAAAATTGCTCTGCACAATTAAACACCATTACACTATACTAAAATATAAAAAACATAACCTTGAAAATCTGCATTAATTTGGCTGGATGATCTGGATCATTCTAGCCATCCAACTCTCGAATCCAATGACCATATTAGAGTTGGATCTTGCCCCCCCAAAAAAAAGCTCCTCTCAATTAAACACATATTTAGATTCGCGTTCATTTCTCGTCCCCACAACGAATGGATGGTCCTTAAAATGCCATAATAACAACAATTAGTTGCGTAATCCTTCCCACTAATAATCCCCTTGCATCTCAAAAAAATAATTCCCACGTGCATACATCCTTCTCCCTTAGATCGCCCTCCATCCCCACATGGCTCGCGATTGGAATGCGTCTCCCTGATCAGGGGCGCAGCCAGCTGGACCCTAAGCCTCGGGTCTAGGCCACCATTGCATGGTGAGATTTGGGCAGCACTAGAATGCCTTTCACTTACCCGTCGAGTCAGGCCGTCTGTAGAAGAAAAGGTTTGACTCGAAGGAGCTTAATTTGCCTCGCGAGCTAAAGTTCAAGTGAAGATTGCTGTACTAGGCTGACAATCTGACATGGCATGAGAGTATACGCTCTTACCTAGGCTTGGGCACATACATAGGTTTTTGTTGCTAGGCCTGAGGCCTGGCTCCGTCCCTGTCCCTGACATGGCGCCCAGGGAGGACGAGCAAGGAGAACGGCATGGCTTTCGCGCTGGCAGTCTCCAATGGCTCAATTCATATTTCTCTCCGGCCACTCCACCATTCAGCCTTAATTGATTTGCCACAAGCTGCCGCTGGATCATGCTCGCTCTTGTTCTCTCTGGCCGTCTGTTGCCACCATCACCGCCAGTCGCTGACAAGGGGTCCCCGCAACTTCTAGATATGTACAATGCTCCAAGCCCATCTCTCTTGCTATCCCTTCTTATGCACATGCTGTTCTTTGGATGCACGTAAGGTGCTCGACCCATGTCCTATACACGTGGTGATTGATTTTCTCTTATCTTACGTAGTTTTTTTTTTCAGATTATATAATCGCAACATAAAGTATGACAAGATTTGTATTTCTTACTCGAACCATGTATTTTGTTGCGGTGGAAATATGGTTAATGTCAACATGTTATGATAATAAAGTGAGGCCTGAGAAATCCTTGTGCGTGGGTTCCTGATTAGTACAATGTTGTGAAGCTCACCATGTTGTATTCTGTTCTCTGTTTCAGTTGTTGGGCCTGGTAGTTGTACATTGAACACTGACTCGAAGGATGTGAGCAATAGAAATCCTCTGGTTTTCTGTTGACACTTCTTATCTTCTCATTTTCTACAATTTTACTTGAATATAATTTTGTTCATTATGATCATTGCTAACCATATGTCCTATAAACTGAAGGACGCAACATGAGTGGATGTCAGTACTCCCTAGAATTTCCAGGCATTGGCCACAAATTCATAGGATATATAACAGCTTTCTCAACATGCTCCCTGTTCTCTATAACTGATTTGTAATTTTTTTTAGGTGAAACAGACCTGAGAATTACTTTTGATAGAGAACTCTGCGCTCCATGTGTTCATTCAAATTTGTACAGATGCAGGGTTGTGTGCTTTTGCCTAGGTTGCCACTGCAAAACAACATGGGGAAAATACTGCAAGAACAAATGCAAGGGAAAACCAAATGTACATCCGAGGAGAGGACATCTACATAGGTAAGAAATAAAAAAGGTACACAGATGAATGTAAGTTCTGGTGACAGTAGCATAGAACCTTGGGTGGTCATACTTAGATTTCTCTTTCTTGGCTCTGTGATGTAGGTAACATATCGAAGTTAGAATGATTTATCACCATCTTGGTTTTGTCGTGCATCATGTGTATGAAGCTCTTGCTGTTTGTATTAAGAGGGTGTTAATTTAATCAAAAAGGTGATTCAATCATTTAAGCGGTTAACTTACTTTTGTAGGTTCCTGTTTGCAGTGGGAAGCACAGTGGAGCTGCGCGATGTGGTCCAATTGACAAAAAACATGCCCCTCTTATGGAGTGAGAAACGGGCTATTTCTCTTCATTAAGATCAGTGTCATGTTGATATCTGAGAAACACATTCATTTTGTAGTTTTTGAACGGATTGCTGTGTGTTCAACAATTTTTGTTGGTCCATACAATATTTAGCGATCCACCATCACGCCGGTTGGTTGAGGATTTTTTTTGTCTCGTAAACATAACTTTAACGCCTTTAAGATATTTCTTTCATACTGTATGAGATGATCAATATGATATTGTGGGCTTGTGGCTTCGATCTTTATGCGAGAAATGGCAATATTAGACGTTATTTCTATTTTCAACTTTATTTTCTTAGCGGCATAAATTAATTATCGGTAATATTATTTTCAAGTAAGATATATCGGGGAAAACGTGCATTGTCCGTGTACGCTTACTAGTTAGTTAAAAAATAGAGACGGTAGTTGACTAACTGGAATTTAAGGCGTCAGTCCTTATCTACTATTAAGGTTGTTCGTTGTGTTTATGATGTACAGCACAATACTCAACAATGCTTATCGTATATGTCACTGTGAGGATTTTGACGATAGTGCATGTTTGATGTCATCAAAGGAAATAGCCAATGAGTACAGGTCGTTACAGGGGTATCTTTTCGCTGTTATGGCCCATCCTTGACAATTTCTGTTCAGTTTCTGCTTAAAAGAAAATCAAATTATTAGTCGAACGGAGGGATTTTAGATAGTTTTTCAACAATCAAAAGCTGTCATATATATAGAATCAGAATTCGGGTGCCAGTTAATTCTCGTTGCATCTTCGTCACATACGATCGACACTGCGGCATCTTCATCACCGAGAGGCCTTAATCCAGAAGCTTAGCCATTCAAAACCACATCAACGGACAAGGGCCTCAAGCACACACCCCGAGGATAGCCCACGCGCCAAGAAAGACCCGTGTGGAAGCCCAAGATGTTAAAAAGCTCGGTTCGGCCATCCAGCAGCATGCCAACTTCAAACGAGCGTAACTTGGGCTTCCGGACTCCGATTTCAGCGTGCGACCACTCGTTTGAAAGCTTAGGAGATAAGCTTTCCAATGGATCTAGCCTCACTTCCAGATTCGCTCCAAATCGACGAAAAAATGCAGAACAATATCACGGGCCAGAAATTCAGGTGCTGTGTCACCTCACTTTTGGGCCTATGGCCTATATATCTTAGGGTTTTGGTGGCCGCTGCTGTTTTGGCCACCCTACACCTCCTAGCCGCCGCTATATATATGGCCGTCATCGTTCTTCTATGCTTAGGTTTTGTTGTGTTTTGGTTGACCCTGTGTGTGTCCCTCCTCGTTGTTGCATGTGTCGACTAGACCACCCGAGTCGAGAAACAGAACCTCAACTTGTTGGTGAGATTACCCATTTACTATCAACTTGTTCTTACTTGTTCTCAATTGCTGGATCGATCGTGTCTGGCTCGGTTGATCGCTTCGTGTGGTGACTTTGCGATTGTTTGGTTGCTGGTCTCGTGGATTGGTAGCGTCGTCACTACACCAAATCGACATATCATTCTCATCAGAAGATCGGGCCGACCTCCGTGCGCATCAAGTGAGAACGAAACCTCTGGGTATATTTTTATTCATGCCGAAGGTGGACTGAATCAGCAACGTACAGCTGTACGCATGCGCTTCTGTTTCTCTCAGCCTTCGTCTCCTTATTGTGTGAGTGCTAAATATGTGTTTCAATTCTGCAATGGTTTTTGCTGCCTAAGCATAGATTTATTGCAAACTGCTGATGTCTCCAAATTTTGTTACTTGAGAATTCTTTCCGTGTGATGGTGTTTCTTTGCAAAAGCATAGCATAATTACAAGGGGATGTCTATTTATAAGGTGGCTTGTACTTTATTAAGTATAAAACACAGTTTTAACTTTTAACCATATGATCAAAATAGAAAAAATCAGACACACACACACATACATGTCTCAAAGCTAATCCAAAGGCCAGGAAAATCAGCTTAAGAGTTAATAAAAAACCAGGCAACTTACAAATAACAAAACCATAATCTGGTAATTTCTTTTGATATCATGTCTTTGCCATGATCTACTATATTTGGTTTAAGAAAACTATAGAGATCCTCCTGTCGTTTAATACTATATAAGTTCCTCTCTAAGCAGATCATGCTAATTTCTTGAGCAATGGTAATTAGTTTCCTAAAATGGCATTGGGTTTCAATCACAGGAGAGACCCATCTGTTAATTTCGCATATTTGGTATTTTTGCAGATATGTAATGCTGTTGCAATTGCTAAGATAATGAACGCAACACTTATTTTGCCAGTTCTGAAGCAGGACCAAATACGGAAAGATCAGACGTAAGTTATGTTTTCTGTTCTAAGTTCTTCTACTTGTCTATTTCTCTTCTGGTATTTAATCAATAGTTCTATGATATAAAATTTGCTTCACTAATACTCTAATGAATTTCGCTGCTAACTCAGCAGTGTCCAGCTAGAATGTTGTAAAAATGAAACTTAGTTATTTTTATTAAAACTATAATCATGTCAGAGTTTGGGAAATCAGAAATATTTGCTTTAGGTCCTATTTTCTTATTAGTTCTCAGTAATCCAAACATTGTTGTTCCAAATCTTTGTAAAGGACATACATTTGGAACAGCTCAGTAGTGCTTTTTTTTTTCTCTTCTTTTAAAAAATGCTGAGTAGTTTTTTTCTGGATACATGTGGTTCAATGTACTTCTGGACTGAGTGTTTCTTTCTTCTAAAAGATAATTTTCTTCTCATACTACTACCAGATGATCAAAGTATGTGCTTCTAAAAGTCACTCTTCCCTTCTTCATAATTCTGTGCTTATAGTGTTGTCATGGAGTATCCTGGGCAAACCCTCTGTGATGTTTCACTTGTGAAGAAGTAGTGATAACTGAAAACAAGAAATGTATAGTTGATCCTACTAAATGCGGAACACTGCAAATTTTCTGCCTGGAAAATTTGTCACTGTTGTAATTTACATTAATTATAGTTGATAAATCAGCTAACGAAGCGTTTTGATTTTGTGATGAACATGTACCAAGCTAGTATATTGAGATTAAGACTGTGAATTGAAGTTATCTAAGAACATTTGGAGTTCTAGTAATCATGAACTTACAAGCACAGAAGTTTGTGATATCATGTTCTGTAGGTCTGAAATATTTTTTATTCTCGGACTGGGTGTTGAATCCTGGACTAATTGCTATGGGATATAATGTAGAGTCATGATTCTCTTAGTTGCAGATTTGAAAGCATCTGTTTGGCCTTATTCTTTTGGTTGTTAAGAACATTTGTCTTCTGTGCAGGAAATTTGAAGATTTCTTTGATGTGTATCATTTTATAAACTATTTGAAGGATGATGTACGCATTGTCCGAGACATCCCTGACTGGTTCACAGAAAAAGATGAGCTTTTCACCAGCATAAAGTAGGTGCTATATTTTCACTTACTCCTTGTCTTAATTACCTCTGCTTTCAGAAATTGATGTTACAACATACAAACACTGTTGACAATGAACATGGCATTAGCATTTTCTGTCATCAGTAGCATGCATTTTTATTTTGGTTAATTCATCTAAATAGGTATGGAAGATCTGAAATTACATTCATGTTGACATACTGTGAATTTCATGCGTTCTTAGCTGGTCTTCTAGGAGTTCATTTACTTTGTTTTATAAAATTGAAGCAGTTTTTTCTTTAAGGTTATGCTTGTTTCTGTCTCAAAATTAGTACATCTGGAATTAGAGATTACGTGCTAAAATTAACTGTTATAGATTATAGATGTTATCTGTTTTTAGTTCAATTTAAAATCTGATCACTGCCCACGCTATGTTTTGATGCCTAAGTAAATGGAATCAAGTGTATACATCCATTTCAATTTTTAACAGATATTCAAATACTGTGTTTTCACACAACTTATGTGACATGTAGATTAACAAAACTATACTTCTCTTTTTCTGTCCTGTGAAGTAAAATGGGGTTTCAGAAACTATACTTCGTTTCGTTTTGCTTTGGCTGGCCCCTCACCAGCTTTCTTGTTCTGTTCCTTTTCCTTTTGTTCATAAAATCTCAATAGGGGTTTCCCCTATTGTTTCTGGTTCAAAAAAAAAAAGTAAAATGGGGTTTCAGAAATGATTGGAACTGTTTATTTTCTTTTTCAGTAGCTGCTAATTGCTATTTCACCTTGTCTAATTGTCACTCTTGAAATCTACCCGTTTAGTTTAAGTTGTTTCTCATTGTACATGTTTTTTTAACCAGAATTCGCGTTGTACATGTTATTCTGCTTATACAATAATGGGAATGTATGAGATCAAACAACTGTTTCCCCGTCAAAAAAAGAGATCAAACAAATGCATTGTATTTATAAATTCTTCTTATGACACTGTATTGCAATGTGTTTCTAATTCTACGACAGGTGTACAGTGAAGAACATCCCAAAGTATCCATCTGCACAGTTTTACATTGATAACAAACTTCCAAGGATCAAAGAGAAAAATATAATGTCTATTAAGCCATTTGTCGACAGGTTGGGGTAACAATTGATTATGACTATATTGTGGAAATTGTGTGCGCTTCGCTTTTTTCTTTTGTTCTCTTTTTATTTTGTTTTGGCTGTGTGCTTCTTGTTAAGCAGAGGTCGGGAGTAATTTCAGGGAATTGTATCTTCTCGATGTAATTTTCTTGAAATGAATAAAAGCTTCCATTTTCAAAAAAATGACTATATTGTGGAAATTATTTGTACAATTTAATTTCTTAATCCAAAGTATCCAATGAGCTTCCATGTTAATGTAAAGGGAGTGTTCTCTTTTTTCGCTTAT
This sequence comes from Guadua angustifolia, assembly GCA_036346375.1. Lineage (NCBI taxonomy): Eukaryota > Viridiplantae > Streptophyta > Magnoliopsida > Poales > Poaceae > Guadua > Guadua angustifolia. Next base: position 27,260,705 of record CM070503.1, read on the forward strand.
GTGTAGTTTGTGCTGTACAAATTATAATGTACCATATCTTTGATATACGTTGAGTAATCTAAGGGGGTGTTTGGGACAGCTCCAGCTCCACCAAAATCTGTGGAGTTGGTGGAGTAGGGTATGTCTAGCTCCAGAAATTTATGGAGCTGGAGCTGTGGATACATTAAGAGTGTTTAGGTAGATCATCTTGTTTATATTTAGACTAAAAATATAAACTTAATTCACTTTATTTTAGTCTATAAGTTTCAGATCTGAACTGGAGCTGAGAGCTGGAGCTCTCCCAAACAGGGCCTAAATCTAATGTAAACCTGGAATTTCAGGTATGACAATGTTCCAATGGAGATTAACCGCCTAAGATGCAGAGTTAATTATCATGCATTAAAATTCCTACCTGATATTGAAGAAATGGCTGATAAGCTGGCAGCAAGGATGAGAAACTGAACTGGCAGTGTAAATCCATACATGTAAGCTATAATTACTATCATCTGTTTGACCTATCTGGATTTATTTTAAGGATTATCTAGATTTGATAACTTAGATTCATTTCATAGTTTTGAAGGAAAGGTTTATTTCATAATCAAGTGTCAACACTTACTTTTAAAGAGCACTTCTTCTGAGATTTGAGAAAGGAATGGTGGGCCTCTCCTTTTGTGATTTTGCTGGAACACGGGAGGAGAAAGTGTTGATGGCAGCTTATAGACAGAAAGAATGGCCACGGCGCTATAAGGTCATGTGAACTTTCAGTTATCTGATTGATTCGAGTCTTCGGACTTTGAAGTGATGAAGTGCAAACACTATAACATTCTAACAGTTTTGTCTGTTGTATTCGCATGCAGAATGGATCTCACCTGTGGGCCTGTGGCCATTAGCACTGCAGAAGAGAAAAGAAGGGCGCTGCCCTCTTGAACCTGGTGAGATATCTGTGATCCTGCGAGCAATGGGATATACAAGGGGAACGCAGATATATGCTGCAACAGGGCTAGTGTATGGCGGCAAAAACAGGATGGCTCCCCTGAGAAACATGTTCCCCAATTTGTAAGTAGAGTACTTCCCCAGTTCAACAGTGAAATGATATCATGTTCATTTTGATTCAAATCTTGAACATTATCACAGACAGCGATAAACTTCATGTTATCGATCAGTGATCACTCACCCAGTCCATTCTACTGAACTACAAAGCTTGGTTATCACTGTCATGTAAGCTAAGCGTCATTATTTTCTTTCTGAACTTTAGTTTTGGTAGCTAGTCAAGTTTTTGGTTAGAGTTCTGTTATTTCCTTCGGAGTGAGTCTAAGATATAGAAGGTTCTGATCACCAAAATCATGTGTGATTAAACCTGATTGATATCGATCGTATGTTTCCTTGTAAGCAAACATTTTTCAGTTATAAATAGAGTCAGAAAATGTGGTGACAGTATTCCACACAAAAAGATCAGTGTCTCTTTTCCTTCTGTGCTTGTTCTTGCTCTTGTCGAAATAGTTTGTCCATCAGGCTTTTGTCGGAACAATTGGTATCAGAGCCCTGTTACCGCTCCTGGAACGGTGCCTACGCGATCGAGTGAGCAGCCATGTCTCGACGTCGATCGTCTACACCGCCACGACGCTCTCACGGGGAGAGCACGCCGCTTACGGGTGGTGGTGGCACCAGCAGCAATACGGGTGGACTCGTGATCCATCGCATCACGAAGGAAGTTAGCAGCAGCGGCTCCTTCCCGACACTCACAAAGACAAACTACCACGACTGGGCGGCGCTCATGCGTGTGATGCTGCAGGCACGGGGCCTGTGGATCGCCGTGAGCGTCGGCACAGATGATCTCACCGAGGATCGCATGGCGTTGGAAGTAATTTCCAAGGCGGTCCCGGTGGAGATGATGGGCACCATTGCGTGCAAGGAGACCGCCAAGATCGCGTGGGACGCAATCAAGCTAATGAACGTTGGCGTTGAGCGCGTGCGCAAGGCGAGGGCAAGCACACTCCGGAGCGAGTTTAATGCTCTCAAATTCCGCGACGGGGAGATGGTGGATGACTTCGGTATCCGTATCAACAGAATTGCGAATCAACTCGTGGTTCTCGGAGATGGCTACACCGAGGAGCAGATCGTCCGAAAGTTTCTTCAAGCGCTCCCGCCAAGGTTTGAACAAATTGCTATCTCCATTGAAACTCTGCTTGATCTAAGCACGATTTCGGTGGAGGAGCTCATTGGTCGGCTCAAGGCAACGGAGGAACGACACAACCAAGGTGGCGACAACTCTTTTGCCAAGCTGAATCTCACTGAGGACGAGCTGGTGGCGCGCGTGACGTCGCGGCTGCAGCTTTCCGGTGAGGGAGAGCGAGGCAGAGCCTCGTCATCGTCAAACCGCGGAAAGGGTCGCGGGCGCGGGCGAGGCAGGGAAGGCAGTAGTCGTGGTGGCGGGCGCGGCAAGGAAGGACGCGAGAGCAGCACCGTGGCCAGCGACGAATGCCGGTACTGCGGCAAGAAGGGGCACTGGGCCCGTGAATGTCGCAGGAAGAAAAGGGACGAAGCGGCCCACACAGCCCAGGCGGTGGAAGAAAAAGATGATGCCCTACTCGTGGCTGCAGCCACGGTCAATGTAGCCAGCACTGCTCTTCCGCCGCCACCCACAGAATCGCCACCACAAGGAGGATCCACGCCGATCTGCTTGGAGGAGGACAAGCTCTTCGTCCAGCTTGGGGATAAGCGTGAGGGAGACTGCACCCGATGGATTCTCGATTTGGGAGCGACGAACCATATGACGAACCTGAGATCCGCCTTCGCCGAGATCGACTCCGGGATCCAGGGCACCGTCAGGTTCGGCGACGGCTCCGTCGTCGGCATTGAAGGAAGAGGGACGGTCCTCTTCAAGTGCAAGAACGGCGAACACCAGGCGCTCACTGGAGTATACCACATACCGCGCCTCACCACCAACATCGTCAGCCTTGGGCAATTGGAGGAAGATGGCTTCAAGATCGTGATGGAACATGGGTTCCTCATAATATGGGATCTGCAGCGGCGACTGCTGGCGAAGGTACCTCGATCGGCGAACCGCCTTTACATACTGCCGCTCGACATCAGCAAGCCGGTGTGTCTGGCGGCACAGGGCACCAATGCGGCATGGCGTTGGCACGCAAGGTACGGCCATCTCAATTTTCGTGGACTTCGGAAGCTGGCGCAAGAAGAGATGGTACGCGGCTTGCCACAGCTTGATCAAGTTGATCAGGTCTGTGAGAGCTGCTTGGCCGGGAAGCAGCGGCGTCTGCCATTCCCAACTGAAGCCAAGTACCGCGCTCAGAACAAACTTGAGCTGGTGCACGGCGACATTTGCGGGCCTGTGACGCCGGCAACCGCGAGTGGCAACAAGATGTTCCTGCTTCTCGTCGACGACCTCAGCCGCTATATGTGGCTCATCCTGTTGAAGACCAAGGACCAGCGGCGGCAGAGATTGTACGCTTCAAGGGCTGCGCAGAAGCTGATGCAGGAAGAAGACTGGGGACACTACGCACTGACCGTGGTGGGGAATTCACGGCGCAAGCATTCGCCGACTATTGCGCCGAGCAGGGGATCCAAGGGCACCTCACAGCGCCGTACTCGCCACAACAGAACGGCGTGGTTGAGAGGCGTAACCAGACGGTCATGGGGATGGCCAGGAGCATGATGAAGGCGAAAGCAATGCCGGGCTGGTTTTGGGGGGAGGCGGTGACTACAGCCGTCTTCATCCTAAACAGAGCGCCAACGCAAAGTGTTGAAGGGAAAACGCCATTTGAGGTATGGCACGGGTTCAAACCCCCTGTACATTTCTTTCGTACATTCGGATGCGTTGCGCACGTGAAGACGGCGGGCAAGCACCTGGCCAAGTTGGACGATAGGAGCACGTCCATGGTCTTCGTGGGCTATGAAGCTGGTACGAAGGCATACCGCTTCTATAACCCAGTCACGCGACGTGTTTATGTATCGCGTGATGCTGTGTTCGAGGAAGAGCGTGGCTGGGACTGGGGAGCGGAGAAGGGAGCTGGACCAGAAGACGACGCCGAGCCGTTTCATGTGGAGTACGTCTCGGTGCTGACTAAGCAGGGAGTCCAGAGTGAGATACTGGCTCCGACGCCTCTAGCTCAAGCGTCACCACCACAAGCTCCATCGACACCAGCCAGCGCGGCGACGCCCACGTGCGGGTCTGAGCCTCGCACACCATCGGCAGCATCGACACCAGCGCCTGAGATTGAGTTCACGTCACCACCAGAAGAAGACCCTGACCTTGATGATGATCATGACGATGCTCCTCTCCGTTTTCGGACGATGGACAACATCCTCGGGCCGTCATCGCCGCCAGGCTTGGCCGAGCGGGAGTTAGCCCAGGAGCTCATGGTGGCGCTTGGAGACGAGCCGGTGACAGTGGAAGAAGCAAAACAAATCAAGGAATGGCGTGCTGCAATGCTCGAGGAAATGGCGTCCATCGAACACAACCAGACATGGTCATTGGTGGACCTGCCGGCAGGACAGCGTGCTATCGGCTTGAAGTGGGTGTTCAAACTCAAGCGCGATGAGCACGGCAACGTCACCAAGTTCAAAGCTCGCCTCGTCGCAAAAGGGTACGTGCAACGCCAAGGGATCGATTACGAGGAGGTATTCGCCCCGGTGGCCAGATTGGAGTCTGTGCGCATGCTTTTGGCGGTGGCTGCTTGCAGGGCATGGGTGGTGCATCACATGGACGTCAAATCGGCGTTCCTAAACGGCGATCTGGAGGAAGAGGTTTATGTTGCTCAGCCACCCGGATTCATTGCAGCCGGACATGAAGACAAGGTGCTGAAGCTCCACAAGGCCCTCTACGGTCTTCGTCAAGCACCAAGGGCATGGAACGCGAAACTCGACACCAGTTTGCATAAACTCGGTTTCGCCAGAAGCAAGTGCGAGCATGGGCTGTACATGCGTGGTGAAGAACAATCCCGGCTGGTGGTTGGGATCTATGTTGATGATCTCATCATCACGGGGGAGTCTGCGGAAGAAATCGGCGCGTTCAAGAAGGAGATGAAGGGCCTGTTCCGCATGAGTGATCTCGGGGCCCTCACATATTACCTCGGCATCGAAGTAAGGCAAGGAAGACGCGGCATTGAGCTTTCGCAGGCTGCCTACGCCAAGAAGGTGCTGGAGAAGGCGGGCATGGGCACTTGCAACCCATGTGCAACGCCAATGGAGACAAGGCTGAAATTGTCCAAGCAGAGTACTTCACCAACGGTCGACGCAACCAAGTACCGCAGCTTGATCGGGAGTCTACGATATTTGATGAATACCCGACCAGATATCACGTTTTCAGTGGGATATCTTAGTCGGTTCATGGAAGACCCAAGGCAGGAACATATGGCGGCAATGAAGCATCTACTGAGGTACGTCGCTAGAACAATTGAATATGGTATGGTGTACACAAGGGGTGATGAAGAACCAGGTCTTGTGGGATACACCGACAGTGACATGGCGGGCGATGTCGACGACAGGAAGAGCACAACGGGGATCATCTTCTTCCTCAACGGCAATCCGGTGACTTGGCAGTCACAGAAACAACGGGTTGTCGCATTGTCATCTTGTGAGGCAGAGTATATTGCGGGAGCAGCGGCGGCTTGCCAAGGGGTTTGGCTCAGGCGGTTGCTCAGTGATATGACTGGCATAAAATCGCCCCCGCCACTTCTAAAGATGGACAACATGTCTGCGATTGCTCTCAGTAAGAACCTTGTTCTACACGACCGAAGTAAACACATCGACACGAAGTTCCATTATATTCGTGAGTGTGTGGACAGCGGGGAAATTACTTTGGAGTTTACGGGTACTCGGAAGCAACTCGCGGACATCTTCACGAAGCCGCTCGGAAGGACCATGTTCCAGGAACTTCGTGAGCAAATCGGCGTCACCAAGCTAAGATAACTGACGCTAGTCTTAGGGGGAGATTGTCATGTAAGCTAAGCGTCAGTATTTTCTTTCTGAACTTTAGTTTTGGTAGCTAGTCAAGTTTTTGGTTAGAGTTCTGTTATTTCCTTCGGAGTGAGTCTAAGATATAGAAGGTTCTGATCACCAAAATCATGTGTGATTAAACCTGATTGATATCGATCGTATGTTTCCTTGTAAGCAAACATTTTTCAGTTATAAATAGAGTCAGAAAATGTGGTGACAGTATTCCACACAAAAAGATCAGTGTCTCTTTTCCTTCTGTGCTTGTTCTTGCTCTTGTCGAAATAGTTTGTCCATCAGACTTTTGTCGGAACAATCACCACGTCGCCTAGGGGTCTAGGCGGCCGGAGGGGGTTGCCATGACCCATCACCTCAACTGGAGGGCGTCAGGTGACCGCCTAGATGTCCAGTCGAGGTGGCGGGCGCCTAGGCGTCGCGGTGGCGGCAGCCAGGCGTGCGCCAAATCGAGATCAAGCCGGGCATCGCGTGGAGAGGAGCTCCGCCGTCGCCTCCAGCCCTCCGCCGCAGCCGCCTCTGCTGCCTACGCTGCCAATCCCCATCCCCCTCCACCGCCTCTGCTGTCGATCCCCATTGCCAAGGCGGGCTCCAAGGCACCATGATAACCATGCTACAAAGTACAAACTCACACGACAGACACTTGCATTGTGTGTAAAGTTCTGCAGGTGACCAAGGTGGAACTGGCGAGCGCGGCGGAGATGGAGCACTTCCGGAAGCACGTGACGAGCCTGGCAGCGCTGGACTTCCTGGTGTGCCTCAAGTCGGACGTGTTCATGATGACGCACGGCGGCAACTTCGCGAAGCTGATCATCGGCGCACGACGGTACAGGGGCGGGCACCGGATCAAGTCCATCAAGCCGGACAAGAGGCTCATGTCCAAGTCCCTGGGCGACCTCCGGCCGCCTAGACCCCTACATGGACTGGGCGTCCTTCGTGGAGGATGTCGTCATCACGCACCAGACGCGCACCGGCCTCCCGGAGGCCACCTTCCCCAACTACGACCTCTGGGAGAACCCACACCCCTTGCATGTGCAGAGCCTGAAACTCTGAACCCCCTCAAGAACTAGCGTTTTGACTGCCACAAGCACTGGTGTTGGGATGAAGACGACCTAGACGGCTACATCTAGATACATGCATCCCATCCCATGATCCCAACCTCTATCCGGTCGGCGCCGCCGCTCATCCTGGCTCTCTCCGGCTAAGTACCAGCGCCGCGGTCTCTTGCCCCAACCAGCCCATGCTGTTCCGTGGCTTGTCAATCCTGGAGCATTAATTCGACCTCCATCCCTCCAGATCGATAAGAAGGTAATCCCTTTATATTTCTATGTTGTTTATGCCTGTATTTTTTGTTGCTTCATTTATCCGATTATTAGATATTTTTCCTCTAGGCACATGCCCAAATCTTCGATGCCGCTGCCGCAGACGGCGATCAGATAGATCCTCTATAGATAGTATATAGATAACATCTCCAATAAATTAGCTATAGCATTGTATATAAAATTAAATATTGACCTACATATAATAGATAATAAGTGTTTTGAAATCAGTTATAGCCTGGCTATACATTAGTAGCCGGTCTATATCTCTCTCCTCATTTTCTCTCTTCCACCTAAGTAAAATACTGAGATAGCACCTTTATAGCTAGCTGAAGTGGCACCATTGAAGATGCTCTAAGCAGCGGATGTAGCCTGGATTTCGCCCGCCGATGGGTGCTATCCTAGGTCAGTTCGGTAAGGGCACCTAGGACCCGGAATCCCACGTCTCTGATACTATTTCAGATCTCCCATCCACATATAATATAAATCTTCATTCATATTACGAAGAGAAGAGGATATCAAAAATTGATCCTTTTTTCTTTTGGCTTCCAGGATATCAACATCAAAACTAGATTCGGCGAGGATGAACCGCCGGTTTGTGCATCTGATGGTCGACAACTACATCGGCCGCCGCGGAGCCTTCACTCTGCTCCCCGTCAACCCCTCGAGCTTCCTCTACCCAACAAGACCACAGGAGGATCAGCAGCATACCCAAGTACAATGATTAAGGACACTCCTTTGAGGCTCCCATCCACGGCGGCCCACTCGACTCCTGTCCCCTGGAGAAATGGTACTGGCGTTCTCTCCCGCCGCTCCTCTATGCCTACGAGGACGACGACGAGTCCTGCTGCGACGATGACCAAGCTGGCCACGACGGCGTCCGCTGCAGCTGGTACCAGGACGTGAAGAACCTTGAGGTGGAGGAGCACAACTGACAACCCCTATGATATCGGCGTGTACACGGTGGTCGTCGATTCACACACATCAGGATATCCAAGGTGGGTGCCGGCACCTACTCCATGGGCATGACGAGTGGTTTGTGGAGCAAGGCCGGTGAGTGGGCGCTGCCGTTCCGTGGCCGCGCCAAGTACGGCCCCCCAGCACAACCATCTCAAGGAAGAGCAATTCTGCGCTTCCGACCTCACCGCTGTGTACGCTGAACTGCACTGAACTGAACAAACCCCCTCAAGAACTAGTTATTTGACATCCATTGCTTGTGGTAAAACCTTTTCCTTTTCTTTTGTTTTCTTTACTTATTGTTCAAAGAGCAGTGCTACTATCTAGCTTTTTTTTGTTTAGATAATTAATCTGTAGTATCTCACCTAGATTGGTCTGAAATCTAGTGTACGCAAGTAACAGATCTTTGCAATTAGTGTGCACAAAAGAACTGGTGTTGCCTGCAGATATGATGTGGGCTAGTCACTAGATTGCTCCTCTTAACTCGCTAGTTCCAAGAAGGAAAAGAACGACGACTGCCATGGTGTGGGACGTAGTAGGTCGCCTAGCTGACTCAGGTTTGAGCCTTAAACCTGGCGTTTTTCGCAGTGGTGACTGGTGAGTACACATAACTCGTCTGTTGTTCTTTGTTCTGTAATAAATCCCCGTGCTTCGACTATTTTTCTTTTAAAGAAAAAAGGAAAAGAACAAAACACCAGATGACCAGAAGGTTTCTGTATACGCGGCAGATAGGCAGCGCCATGCGGCCTCCCTCCTCGCCACATACCCCCTCCCACTCGATACGCTCGAAAGCCATTATAAACTCCTCTCGAAAACACGTCTCTAGTGCTTTCACATCTTGCACACACACCGAGAGGAAGAGGTCAGCAATGGCGCGGCTGAGAGCGTCCGGTGATGAGCAGCGGCAGCAAGAAGCGCTGCACGGCCAAGCCCACGGCGGCGACAGCAACAAGAAGGCGCGCGCGGGGCTGTGCGGTGTGCTCCGGGAGAGTAAGGTGGTTGAGCTGGCGCGCCCCAAGCGCCGGCTGGTCGAGGTCCCCTACACCGCCACGCTCGCGCACACGGCCAACGCCCTTCTCGCCGGCCGCTTCTCCGCCGTGGCCGTGGCCGCGCCGCCGGGCCACTGGATCGGCGCCGGTGGGTCCATGATCCTCGAGTCCGACCCCGCCACCGGCGCCGTCCGCAAGCACTACATCGGCATGGTCAACATGCTCGACGTCCTCGCTCACATCGCCGAGGTCGGCGACGACGTCACCACCGGTGCCGTCGAGGCCCAGGCCGCGCCCTGCCAGGCGGTCGACCTCGACAGCCGCATGGCCGTGCCGGTGTCCTCCGTCATCGGCCATTCCTTGGAAGGCCTCACCTTGTGGACGCTCCATCCAAACACCAGGTAGGCACACTCTATCTCGTTTCTTGAATTGCAACACGTAATTTTGCACTACTTTTGCCGCCAAATTAAATCATAGATTGGTACCAGACTACCATGAGCACAACTACATGGAGTCGAATATTTTTTTCTGTGTAATTGAAGATCGTTTACGCATTGACACGTTGTGAACTGCAAGTGTGCTGGATTGCATGGAGACATTCAGCAAGGGTGTGCACCGCGCGTTGGTGCCGCTCGAGAGCTCGGCGGACAACGTCGTCGCGGTGGAGCTGGTGGAGGCCGCTCCACGGTACAAGATGCTCACCCAGATGGACGTGATCAGGTTCCTGCGAGCTCACAGCGCCGAGCTCAAGGGCATCCTGTCGCGCACCGTCCGGGAGCTCGGCGCCGTGAGCGAGGCCGTGTTCGCGGTCGGGAGCAGCACCAAGGTGATCGAGGCCATCAAGACAATGCGGGCGGTGTCGCTCACAGCCGTGCCCGTCGTGGATACCCCCGTTGATGCACAGATTCTGCAAGATGTGAGATAGTACATGCCACATTTAAAGTTCACTCGCTCGTCTCGAATCCAAGCAAGAAACGATTGGATCCATACGAGCTGCGTGTGTTTGTTCATTTGGTTCTTGTGTTTTTCAGGGAAGAGGGAAGAAGGTGGTGGAGACGTTCTCGGCGACGGACCTGCGCGACTGCCCGGTGGCGTACCTGCAGTCATGGCTGGGGATCAGCGTGACGGATTTCAAGAAGAAGGTGGCCGAGTACAGGGCAAGCAACCCCGTCGACACGAGCAGCAGAGCCGCCGGCAGCGCCGCAGCCACAGACCCCGATGCTGACACCGCGTCCGCCACTGACGAAGAGAGCAAGGAGGATAGCCACCAGCACCACGAGAAGCAGATGGTGACATGCTCCACGGAGAGCACCCTCGGGGATGTGATTGAGAAGGCGGCGGCGAGCCACGTGCACCAGCTGTGGGTGGCCGACGAGCAGGGGCTCCTGCTCGGGGTCGTGTCACTGACCGACGTCCTCCGCGTGGTCAGGGAGGCCGCCCTCGGCGAGGACCGGGAGCTGCACGACATCGTGTCGTCCTAGAATTAAGCTGGGTGCTGTCCTAGAATGAAAGACGTCCAACATCTTGTATGTCTGCGACGATGGGCGTGTTCGTCTGTGACTTCGCTCTGCTGCTTGTTGCTATCTAGCTAGTGGGAAGTGTTAACGGCTCTGTTGTTTTGTTTCGAGCGAAGAACTAGCAATCGGACGCAAGGTTCAGAAAATAGGCGAAAACCGCTCGAAAACCACGACCTTATTGTTTCAATTCTCGTTTCAGTTCGAGATTAAAAAATTCAAAACTATTCAGTAAATCAGTCTAATTAAAAAAAATTAAAAATTTTGAAAAAAAATTATGTGTTCGAAAACCGATTTTTCGTGAAAAATCGTGGTTTTTGTTGAAGGCTGTTTAAAAACCGTTTTCGAAGAACATTCAAATAGTCGGGTCGGTTTTCGGTGAAAACTGAGTGGTTTTTAAAAATCAAGCTGTTTTTCGTGAAAAACCGTGGTTTTCGCTTTTTTTAACCTTTGGTTTCTGACGATTTTCGAACCGTTTTTCGAGCGGTTTTTGTGAAAATCATACCGTAAATTTCGAACCGGGTCCTCCGTAAAGTTTCCGGTGGTATACGTTGGCATAATATTGTATATTGTTAAATAACATGTGTAATAATTATAATTAATATCTGCAAGAAAATTAAAAAAAGTGTAATAATCTAAAAAGTAGGAAAACTATAAAAATTCCTACTTAAAATTGGATGAAAATCACAATAATAGAACCGAGGCATAATTTAAAACTAAAACTAGTTCAGCATCTGAATCAAGTAAATTCATGGTATTACAATATTGCAACATAAAAAAAATTCTAAAAAGTGGTAATATTCAAAGATAATTATGAGACAACTAATTCAACCCGGTGTGAAGCAGAACAATTAGTTAATATTTTTATAACAACAAAATGCAACAACCACAAAATCAATAAATAAAAATGTGTAACAAATTTGAACTACTAAGATAACAAATACAAGAAACTATTACAACAAAAATTAAACCTTCTACAACAATAAAGAAACCACTGAAACATCCAAAGTACTTGATAACTTGTATTGCAACATTTGAAGACATTCGTTGCAATGACTCGACTTATCAGTTTCAACATATGAGATGAGCAGGGACGAGGATGGAATGATGCCTCATGGCTTAGAGATAGGAAGACCAAACATCATGGTCAGAATCTTGTCCAAGAGGTCGGTGGTACGGTCCCCGGTCTCTATCGTCGCATCGTATCCCCGTGGCGACATCGAGGGGATAAGTAGTGCTTCCAACTTTTGGAGGTCTCGAAAGAAGCAGAGCTTGTAACATACGAAGGAACAGGACTCACATCTCGTTGGAGTGTGACACCTAGCATATAAGTGTGAGCAAGTCAGCCATGTCCGCCAGTCTCTTTTGGTTGGTGTTCTGCAAATATAAAGAATGCAACGAGGATGCAGGGATGAGAGCATAAGAAGACACAGCTCGATTGGCAAGTGAATAGGGAACTAGATAACGTTAAGATAAATAGTTCACATATGGTCTAGCCACGTGGAACTGAGATGTCTAATATCAACGATTTGTATCAGTCATATGTGCCATGTTAAGTTTCCTATATTTTTCCTTTAAAACCGAGACTACATGCAAAGAAATTTTTTCTGCATTTTTCCCTTCTTGTTCTTATGAATCAAACGGCTTTTTTCTTTCCTTCCTATTAGCCGAGGAAGACCCTAAAGATAGTAGTGGGCTAGTGGCATAATGCGGCGTGACCACAAGGATGTATTCAGTTCATTACCGATTGGGCCATCCAACTTTTTTCGCTTAGTATGTACGTCCTCACCTCAGCAATATCCTTGCGTTCAATCGACATTGCTATCTTACCCTCACTTGTGTACATGTCAAGCTGTCCGTAAGATTATATCACATAAGATTTTAAGTAATGTAAAAGAAAAAAAACTATTATTTACTATTTAACAGACGGTCTCATATGCAGCTTTCTATTTTATGTACCATTCTATAAATAGTCTGTTAATTGGATAAGAGATTATTATAGATAACTATATAGATGATTCATTGTATGAGTTATTTTTAGTACTTGTCTATAGATGACATAGAGATATATTACAGACAGTTGCCGTTTATACTATTGTAGATGCTCTTAAAAGCTAACATATGAAAAGCATCTGTCTTCGATTTCATTGGATACGTGTTTTTGTAATTAATGATATTTATTTGTCAAGATTAACTCTATTTTCAAGATGTCTGGACAACATGAATTCAAGTTAAATTCAGGTATATTTTTTGAAAAATCTGTTTTGATATATCCATCTATAGTAATTCAAATGAAATGCATAACTTTGAAAATATACTCAAATTCAAAGATTTTGAACGAATTTAGATTACATACTTTGCTGATATATATGTGTGTGTGTATATATAATCAGCTCATACCTACGTTCAAGCTATCTAGAAAAAGGCAACTCTAGTTGAAATTTTAGTTCAAGCTAGTTAAGCTCGACATCCAAAAAATTTCATACTTGTTCGCACTCGATATATAGAGAAAATACCTATTTGAGATCATAGTGCCTAGATACCATGATGTAATAGTTAATTATACTATATGTATACACCTTTTTGCACCCGATATATATAGAGAAACTATTTGCTTTGGATCATGGTATCTAGATACCATGGTGCCATAGTTAATTATACTCTCTCTACACACACGTGTGTATATGTATGTATGGGACACCATGTTTTAACTGTACGAATTCAAACTAAATTTGGGTATTTTTTAAAAAATTTAGTTGTAGTGTATATAACCATCAATAGCAAATCAAATGAAATGCATACCTTTTAAAAAACATATACTCAAATTCAAATATTTTGAATAAATTTAGATCACATACTTTACTGATTTATATATAAAATCAGCACATACCTACAATTAAATTGCCATAAAAATACAACTCTAGTTTGAATTTCAGTTCAAATTTATTTGAACTAGCTAGTAAACTGGTTAAACTTGCACTATACCACAGCACACTATTAGCGTCGGACGTCCGACGGCAATAGTGGGTAAATGCCAACAGGAAAGAAGTCGGCAAAAGTTTGCAACTGATGACCAGTCGGGAATTATCTCTACAGTGTCAGCTGGTCAGTCGGTAATAATACTTATTATTAGCGATGGACCGTCCATCGTAAAACTTAATTTTTCCTATCCTACAGTCAGTCGGCAAAAGTGTATGAAGTTTTCCTGTCCTAGAGTTAGTCGGGAAAAATATGTCGGTAATTCTTTTGGTGCGTGCGCGGGCGGGGGTGAAAAAATTAGCGCCAAAACCCTAACATCCCCTCCCGGCCTGTACACTCGATCTCTCCGCACACGCCAAATCAATCGGTTGTGCCCCGCCTCCTCCTCCCCGTCCTCTCTGCGCCAAAACCCTAATATCCCCTCTCCGCCCCGCCTCCTCCTCCCCGTCCTCTCCGCGCCAAATCGATCGGCTGCGCCTGCTCCCCTTCCTCTCCGCCTCCGCCTCCTCCTCCCCGTCCTCTCCGCGCCGCCTCCTCCTCCCCGGCCTCTCCGCCGTCGCATCCGCCTCCCCGTGCTCTCCACCGCCGCGCCTCCTCCTCCCCATCCTCTCCTTGCCGCCTCCTCCCGGCCTCTCTGCCAAGATCCACCTCCCCATCCTCTCCACTGCCTCCTCCTCCTCCCCGTCCTCTCCGCCTCTACCTCCTCCTCCTCGCGCTGCCTTCACCCCACCGTGGCGCCGACCTCCACGCCAAGGAGATCACGGGAGCGACGGCGGCGATGAGATCCCAGCGACGACTTCACCACCACCAGCAGCTGCAAGGACAGGAGACAAAGACCAACTCCCACTCCTCGAGCTGATTTGAACTTCTACCGGAGAGAGAGTCGACAACATCCATGACCCTCATCGTGAAATGCGATCCTCAACAAAGATCGGTGATCCACGACTCTCAACGGCAATCAAGACCACATCGGTGAACATTTTTAGCTTCGTAAATAGATATCCCTTCTTTTCTTTCTTTCTTTCGCCGAACTAAATTCATTGATTTGATTAGAAATTGTTTTACTTTGATATCGGCAATTCTATAAAGTAGATTGTATGCATACTACAATTGTAGTAGTTGTTAGCAGTTTGGGTTACAAGCTAATAGAATAAAATAACTCTTACCTTTCCATGATTCCTAGTATTTACAATAATCGCCACCTCTGGGGCAGACAATCTTCCTGACATGATGCTGCCAATTTTCACATTGTATGGCAAGTCAATAGCAGATTGCTTGTCTTGTGCTTTCATCACATTAGTAGATGCAGAAAAAGTTGAGCTGCTCTTCTCAACTGCAGGCACAAAATGTTGTGAATCGACAGTAGTTCTTTTGCTTAACATTTCCTGCATGTGCAATTGTTCACCTGAGCATAAAGTTATGTGAATCAACAATATTCTTTTGTCCAAATTTCCTTTTGCAATTGATCATCTCCGTGAATTTTTTTGTTGAATCAACTTTTGGCCCGGATGAAAACAAAACCGCTTGCTCTTTTGAAGGGGATGTCTAAACTAAAAATATTCTCATTATTAGTTCCTCTCTTATCGCCACTCGACATTCAAGTAGAAGTTTAGGCCATCGGATTTTGGCATTAGCTCAAATAAGGAAGATTCCTTCTCACGAACTCAGATTTTCCATGTGGCTATGGCCTCGATATCGCTTTCTTATGCGTGATTCGAGTTGATTCCAATATAATACGTGCATCAATGTAAACCTATGAGAAATTAAAGAGAAGATGGGAATATGAGCAAGTCAGTATTAAAAAATAGCATGATGCTTTGAGTTAAGAAAACACAAGGGAATCAAATCAACAAACATCCTAACCAACAAGTGTAAGCAACTTCAACCGATTTGCATATTTGTATCTGAATTGATGGTTATGACAGAGATTGCTACAAAATACTGATTGTGATAGTTTGTACCGATCTTATGTCAATTTTTACTTATGAAACTACAAAGGACACAAAAGATAGGAGGAACCTGTATTATGTTATGTACATATATACTATGTGTGATGTTCATATTATAATTGTAACAAACAGTACACAATAAAAGAATGGGAGTATCACAACTATCAAATTCAAATAGGTGACATAAAGGACTATCCTATGCTAGAGCTATTTGACACAATTAGACACCATAATACCACACTCAAGAAACCTATGCTTCGTTTGAGATTCTCAGCCACAATTCTTTTTCCATCATAAGGTTGTCATTTAGGTGTTACATAGTTAGCACATGGAAATGAGATTGACCACTTTATTGCTCCGAGATCATTTCAAATCTCAAATACAAGGAAGGACTCTTCCTAATAATTCCTTAAAATGAGAAAAGATATGTATCTAACAAGCGTAAAATATCCATCACAACACTAAGGTTCCATGCCCAAATTGTCAGCGACAAGCTTGTCCATGCTCTTGGCTAAAGAGTGCACGTCGAAACACTTTGGAAATGTCTTGGTATATTTACGGTGTTAATCATACCGATGATACATATGCACTGATGATCATTACAGAATAAGGAGCTTATGATTTATGTCATCATACATATCTGAAAAGTTATCAAATGCAAAGGTTCAATACAACATAGCAATGGGATCGAGTAAAAAAAGTAGTTCCGATGAATTGATACATGTTTTCATATGTTATGTTTTATTTTCTTCAAAAGAAGCATGCTTATCATCATCCAAATAGACTGTGAAAGAAGAAGAATCACAATTTATTACAACTTTTGTTTCATTCAGATCTCAATTCAAGCGATAGTGATGCATTCCATTTACTCATATTATAAACTCATCTTTTTCAGTAAGACGGCGATATGATATCTCCGGAACAAATATTAAACCATAATCCTTAAGGCAGAAGTCTCCAAAAGCTCTTGCCATTGCCAATCCAGGAGAGTCATTATTTGGCAACCATACTCTGGCAACTTCTAGTTCATCCTGAAGAGCAAATTATAAGTAAGTTACATTTTTTTCTAGTTTGCAAAATATACCAATTACTAATTACATTGCATGTTGTATGCTTAATCCATATAGCTTTACGTCATTCATAGTGAAGGTCCAGGATGGATAAAAGGTGGATGGATGAGCCTAGGTACATGACATGTTTTTACTCTATTAGGTGGTTTCGGTTGTAACTTTTGAGCTAACCTAACATGTTGTATTTGTATGATATTTAGGCACACAAAGGTCTATATAGATGGGGTATGCCAATTTATAGACTATGCATTTCTTAATTCAGCAGATGGAAATAGAATATTGTGCCCTTGTAGAAAGTGTGTCAACTCTTTGTGGAAAGAACCAAGCGAAGTGCATGTGCACTTAATATGTGAGGGATTTCAAGAAGGGTATACAAGGTGGACTTATCATGGAGAGGTGGGCTCCTCTTTTGAGAGTACTGAGGCTAGGGATAGTTTGGATGAAGATGACATTTCTAATTTGCTCGAGGACCTAGCAGGTGGTTTAGATGACGTAGGGGATTTTGAGGTCGATGGATGTTTGGAGTAGTCCAATGAAGAATTAGAAGCTCTTAAAAAACTAGTAGATGATAACAACATAGAGCTATACCCAGGCTGTAAGAACTTCTCTAAGTTGCGTTTCCTAGTTAGACTTCTTCACCTTAAATTGCTTAGAGGATGGACCGATAAAAGTTTTGATCAGTTATTAGATCTACTTAAAGAAGCTTTCCCTGATGAGTCGTCATTGCCAACAAATTTCAATGAAGCTAAGAAAATAGTTAAATGCCTAGGACTTGGGTATGTGAAAATTCATGCATGTGAAAATGATTGCATTCTCTTTTGGAAGGATAACGCTAATGATGAGTCATGTCCAACATGTGGAAAGTCAAGATGGAAGTCAGAAAGGACGTCTGTAGATGGGAAACATTTACATAAAGTTCCGTGCAAAGTTCTTCGCTATTTTTCAATGAAAAGAAGGTTTGAAAGGCTTTTTACATCCTATAAAACTACCGAGGGCATGAGATGGCACGATGAAGAGCGCAAAAAAGATGGTTTACTTAGGCATCCTGCTGATTCTCCTCTTTGGAAGGATTTTGACCTTAAACATCCTGAATTTGCTTCAGATAGCCGAAACATTAGACTTGGGTTGGCTACGGATGGTTTTAACCCCTTCAAGTCCATGAATGTCAGCTATAACATTTGGCCTGTTATTTTGATTCCATATAACTTTCCACCTTGGGTGTGTATGAAGCAAACAAATTTCATTCTATCATTGTTAATTCTGGCGAAAAGCTCCCGGTAGTGATTTTGATGTCTATCTTCACCACTAATTGATGATATAGTAGATATGTTTGTGAGTGGTGTGAGAACATATGATGCATCGAAGCGTGAGTACTTCCAACTGCGTCTGCCATATTATGGAGCATTTCGATTACCTGTGTCTAGGCTATGTCATTTGATGCACTACGTCCGGTGAAGTAGCATGCATTGCATGCTACTCATATACATCTTCTCTACGATTAAAAAAGGTAGAAAGACATGCTATATGGGACATCGGAGGTTCTTGGATATAGACCATGATTTTAGGTATGATGCTGATTTATTTGATGGTAAAATTGAGCTTGGGTCACAGCGCCATAGGTCACTTTCGGGGGGAAGAAAAGCGAGATTTTGTCGCAATATATTTGATGAGAAATATCGGGAGAAAAAGTTTGGGAAAACAACCAAAAAGCTAGACCGGAAAGCATGGGCAAGAAGGGTGAGCCTCCCGATCATTTGGAAAAGGAGGTCTATTTTTTCGAGCGAGCGCGCGCGTGCCATATTGGAAGGACTTATTGTTGCGGCATAATCTAGATCCAATGCATATAGAGAAGAATGTATGTGATAACATAACTAACACACTTTTGGGAATTGATGGGAAGTCCAAGGATAACTTGAATGCTCGCGCCTTTGGACCTTTTTATCGGTCTCTAGACATTAGAAGAGATCTCCATCTGTTGAAGCAATAGATAATTCACGAGATGAACTTTTCTTACCTCCATTAAAGAGATATCCCTACACCATGGACACATCCGAGAAGAAGTTATTTTGTGAAGTACTCACGAGTCAAGTTCCCCGATGGTTATGCATCGATATCGCCATAATGTGCATGTTAATGAGAAAAAGATAATTGGGCTAAATAGCCATGGAAACCATATTTTTATACAAGATTTACTTCCACTTTGTGTGAGAAGGATATTGCCAGACAAAGTTAGTGCAGCGCTGATTTGTGTAAGCAATTTTTTCAAGAAAATATATTCACCAGTAATTTGTCCAAGTGCTATGCATACACTAGAATCAGAAATAGCAGAGACCCTGAGCCTTTTGGAGACTATATTTCTCCTATCTTTTTTTGACCTCATGGTACATTTGATGGTTCATCTTTCTGCCCAAGCAAGAGTTGCTGGCCCGATACATTTTCGAAATATGTACCCTGTGGAGAGGTATTTGATGAGGTTGAAGGGCTATGTCCGCACTAGATGTCATCCGGAGGGATCGATTGCGGAAGGCTATTTGTTTGATGAGAAACTTACATTTTGTTCTCGCTATTTACATGATGAGACTAGATTTACTCATCAAGTACGAAATGAGGTTGTTCATATGGATATCAGTAGCACCACTACTTTCTTCTACAACAATATTAGTCGAGGATTGGTTGGGAAGCGCATCGTGACATTAGACCGCAAATCTTGGGTCCAAGCACATAGATATGTCCTGTTCAACTATGACCACATAGAACCGTACCTAAGGTAAGCTATGTAATTTATTTTCACACTGTATAATTTTAATATAATTTAGTACTAATGCGACCATTATTTGCAGCAAGCATCTTGAGTATCTTTCATCGGTTGGTCATAATGAACTAGACATCAATCTTTTGCACCATGAGACCTTCCATGAGTGGTTCACATCGAATGTAAGTAGTCATATGACTTGGCCCAACTTTTGATTACACATTGAATATGAATTTATTTTAACAAAAATATTAATTTTTTATAGGTGGAAACAATTGGTGAGGAAGTATCAGAAGAGATAAAAATTTTAGCTAACGAGCCGAACATAGTTGCACGGACATATGATAGCTATGCTATAAATGGGAAAAAATTCCATCTGAAGCCTATGATGAGGGTAGGCGGTTCAATGTAGTGGGGTAGCTCTTATTGCAAAGACAACAAGTTTTGAAGGAAGAAAGCAGTGATAAGGCTATAATCGAGACAAGACATATTATGGTGTTATAAAAGAAATTCTTGAGCTAGACTATCAATATCAAGGAAGTGTAGTATTGCTCAAATATGATTGGTAGACAACCGCATAGAAAACCATTGGGTGAAAATCGATAAATTCGATGTTACCACCGTTAATTTCAAGCATTTGTTCATCTGAGGCAAAATGTATCGATGAGCCTTTTATTTTAGCTTCACAAGCAGCTCAAGTTTATTATGTGAAAGATCCCATTGATACCGAGTGGTTTCTTTGTTGTTCATCAAAGCGACGTGACATCTATGACATGCATGATGTAGAAGTTGGCAATTACTTGCGGACTTGCATACAAAAGCACAAGCGATTGTTTCCATGGGTGGTATTGATTGTGTTAGAGCTGATATAGATGGAATAATGGTTAGAGAGATGCAAAAAACCTACAAAGTAAGGCTTGTCTACATGTATTTATATAGAACTACATAATGTTTAGTACTAATTTTTGTAACTCTTTTAACATGCTTTAGGAGGAACAATGTTAAGCGCAAGAGGAAAGGCCAATGAAGGACATAGCAACGATATGACCTTCAAAGAGATGCAAACATTGCAAAAACATGGAGGTCATGCGATCTCTTAATATTCCTTTATTGAAAGTCGCTATAGGGTCCAAGCAAACACATCGCATCATTCTAAGAAGGCAAAGAAAGGTTGTCTTCTTAATCATCTCTTTATGTGCCTTTTTTTTGGCAGTTTAACAAATTTCTCAATGTGCCATTTTCTCGTAGACAACTCCATGCACAAACGATGCCGCATATGAAGGTCCTATTTTGTGATCAAGGGGGAGAGAAAGTCATGAAAATCAAGAGGATGCTGATAGCGAAGACTTTGTAGGTGAAGATGACGAGCAACCAAATGGCACGGAAGGTATGTGAAGATGACGAGTAACCAAATGTGCCTTTTGTTTGGTGTGTGTATTCACCTACAAACTGCCATATTATGGTGCTACATGTTGTCTCTTGTCATACTCAGGTGACGGGTAGCCGAAAAAAAAGGAAAGGGAGGGGCATAACCTTGAAGCAGAACATATATTCAAGCGCAGGTGGACCGAAAAGGAAAATAGACCTCAATGAATATGGGCAACCTGTTGGTACATACAGTAAAGAATTTGGCAATTTCATTGGAACAATGGTGAGAAAGCTTATTCCTATTGCCTATGATGACTGGAGACTAGTAAATCCTGACCAGAAGTTTGAAGTTTGGACTAAAACTAAGGTATTATAATTCCTTCTGAACTTAGTTTTTCAGTCAACACCTATTTGAAGGTATTATGTTGTACTCTATCTGCAAACAAAAAATGGGAATCAAGCAAACAAGAACAGCATCTGCTACTCTATTGTTGTACTCTATCTGCAAACAAGAACATGGGATGTGTGTTGTGCCCACACCTTACACAATAAGCCTTTCAAGCTGCTGGTGCCATCCTGACAACTATCTAGGTAGTGATGGACTGAGATTTAGGTTCATGCTTTGGCCATTTACACCATGCTTTGGCCATAAATTCAGAAATGTAAATATGTACTGCTTATGACATAATTCTATGCCATTTACAAAGATGCTTCAAACACCTCGCTTATGACTTATGTTCATACGACTTTTTTGAGGTGGATCTCTTTGCTTTTGATTATGTCATAGCATCAACAAAGAAAGAAATGGAAGGAATTTAAAGCGGACCTAAAGAGCAAGTACTTCGATGACACATTGAGTGATGAGGAACTTATGGCAAAAAGGGATTATAGAGTAAAAGAAAGTGATTGGAAGTGGCTTATTGACTCTTGGAGGTCTCCTAATCAAGTAAGGCATAATTTTCATTCAATTCCTTCCATATGGATTGCTACACTTAAAGGTACTCATTTTATTTATGTTGTAGGCTTGAACCATGAGAGCTAAAGAGAGCCGCTCCAAGGTGTCCTTGGTACATACTGCAGGCAGCAAGAGTTACGCTCGTGTTGGGCATGAACTGGTAATTTGACTGATCAAAAACTAAAATTTCCTTGCTGAAAATTTCCTTGTAACATACTACATTGCTTGTAGGGTGAGAAACAGGGATACCTAGCTAGGAGAGATGAAATCTTTATTGAAACACATGTACATCGAACTAAAAATAGAGAACCTCTACCTGGAGCAGATTCAGTAATTGTGAGTTTTTTTTTGCAAAATTTGCATATGCATTGTTAGTTGCATGAAGATAATTATGTACTCGTTCTTTTGTAGAACAAACTTAAAGAAGTAGCTGGAAACAACCCGGAATTGAAAGAAAAGAGTATTCAAGATAGTGATTTATATGCACATGTTTGTGGAGAGAAGGAGCCAAGAGGACGTGTTCGTGTTTTAGGCTTAGGACCAACTCCAGCAGAAGTGGGTACTCCTGGAACACAAAGAAAAATATCCACCAAGCTTCAATTGGCAATGCAAGCTCAACGACAATCTGGTGAAGAGATTATAGCTTTGAGACAAGAAATGAGTCAAATGAAAGAAGAAATGAAAGATGAAATGAACAAATAATTCCAAAAATTCATGGAAGTTTTTCAAGATATGCAAAATGTGGAAAGGACATCGCACCATGGCTCTAATTCTGGACACTTGGTAAAAAATTTTCATACCTCTTCATTGGAAGATATTAGATTAAACACTTTCTTTCCATTGACTAACTCTACTAACATTTTTTCTTTGCTTTAGAACTCAAGGACCCGTGAATCACCTATTGATAAGGAGCCAAATGATTATCTTGAGTGGGTGAGTTTGCATCTGAGACAAAATGTGGAAGAAGAGGGCATGTCTCCTCTTCATAGGCGAGTTGTGAACACAAGGGTACTTCCAATACATCGTGAACCATTTCCTAGTGAAGATGATAACCTTGTCATTTCTCATCTTGTCATATAAATAGTTATATTTTATCTTTCATATTCTTCATTTTTTAAAAATGATGTGATGCAGGTGGAAGAAGAGGACATCTCTCCTGTTCGTAGGTGAGTTGTGAACACAAGGGTACCTCCAATACATCGTGAAACATTTCGTAGTGAAGATGATAACCTTGTAATTTTTATTTTGTCATATAAGTAGTTATATTTTATCTTTCATATTCTTCATATTTTAAAAATGCAATATGTGATGCGTGGAAGAAGAGGACATCTCTCTGTTCAGAGGCGAGTTGTGAACACAAGGGTACCTCCAATACATCATGAACCATTTCCTAGTTAAGATGATAACCTTGTAATTTCTCATCTTGTCATATAATTAGTTATATTTCATCTTTCATATTCTTCAACTTTTAAAAATACAATATGTGATGTAGGTTCAGAATGAGGTAATACTATATGCTATGGTCAGATCAGACACTCCCGTGGGTAAGGCAACTATTCTATCAACTAACCCAAACACCAAGGTAGGAGGTGTTTGTCTTGGAAGAGAGTTTTATGAAGTTCGTGTGGATGCAGTTTTCAAAAAAGATGTTGATCTACCACGACCACATGGTGATTTGACTACTATGGCACATGCTCACAAGAAGCGTATTGCCTGGCCATGTAATAAAGTAATAATCAAGACTATGCAGTGTTTATGCTAACATTTAATACATAACAAGCTATTAACTTATAAATTTTTATATAGATGAATCCTACCAAGAAGCCATCTTGCTCCCATACAGCAGGTACCCACTAGCTAGTAATCATTTGTCACTTTAGTATAATTATCAGTTGTTTTCCTTCAATGCTATTGTGAATTAGTTTACAGTAGGGGAAACTAGAAATAATGGAAACATGTCATGAGTTTACCCTGTACTCCCCTCTGCCTACAGGTGACATTACCACCTTATGTTGTACATGTACAGTTAATCATAAAACCATCACTTGTAAATTAGTGCAAACAAATACCTACCCAACCAACCTATCATCATTGTATGCTTCAATAGTTCCATTAGTATGTAGCTGACAAAAGAAGCTTCATTTTGTACTTGATTAGATGGAGCTCTAGTTGTTGCAGAAAACTAAAAGAAGTTCCATTAGGATTGTATCATAGTTTTAATACTTAGGTACAAAATGTAAATTTAATAGTTTAATATGTATTGCATGATATAATGGAGAACAATTTTCTAGAAGCTTATTTCAGCTTATAAAGTCATGAAAGAAATTTTTTCTTACTATTATCAATTTTTGAAAGTTACAATCAGTGCATGGATATGATCGTGGGTACCACTGGAAAGCACTACTTATTAAAGATAAATTGAACAATAACCTATTCATATAGATTTTGTTTACATTGTTTCGATCTATAATTGGGTAAAGTTTAGGTCGTATTTCTTTTCACAAACAATAAGAATGGACAAGGAAAATCCGATTGCATTTATTATCACTTTTATTACTGGTATAATTACGTAAGATGGTTAGTGCAAGAAACTCATTTTAATCGATTAATTTTCCATTAAGAAAAGATGAGCACCAAACTCTCATTGGTCCAACTATTCTAGCATTTACGGGGTTAAGTCTGCTTTGTTTCTCCGATTGTCCGAATGGGAGACCATTGGGAAATATCGAAAAAGCGTCTGTTGCAGAACAAACGATGGAAGCAGACTTGACATGGTATTAATAGAATCACAAGGATGTGGAGGTTTGTTCACTTTGGATGCATCAAGCCTAGCAATAACTGAAATGATTCTCCTTTTAGTGGTAGCACGATAAATTTTGTGATTTTCAATGCATTTAGGACCAAAAATTGTCTCGAATGGGAGACCACCGGGAAATATCGTAAAAACTGCTGATGCAATGGCGAGCTAATGATGGACACATTCTTTTTTTTCTAGCCATCTTTAAACATGTGAGTATTAGAGACACACTTAATGCCTTATGGAAAAGTTAGGCATATAGAGTTCAAGCGAAATTATGTCTCCTCAGTAGTTTATATAGTCATTTGCACCAATATTTGGTAAGGTAGTTTAATCTGTGTGTGATTGCATTTGAAGACTAGAAGTTCTTAGAAAACTAACATGTATGAGTAGGTTATTTTGGCTGCACTTGTGTGTAGCCCTGATGTTATCTTTCTTAGTATTAATCTTTCTGTTGTTGAGAAATGTCTTGAGGACCAGAGCAATCCATTTGCTTCTGCCAATGGCAGCACAATATAGTGTTGTTTTTCATGTTTTATTTTCAAAACTTAACTACAATGTCTCATGTTGTACCCTTGAATATCCTTGAGTATTGAAATTGTCTGAGAATTGTTCCAATGTTCTAGAGTGCTCTTATGATGATGAAAGAAGGTTACACCGAGCATTTCTTTGCAATTTTAACTCAGAAAAAATTTCCAAATGGAATTATGCTACATTAGTTGAACAAATCCAAGTATAGTAAGAAAATGTTGCAACAAAGAGAACAATCTATTTCACAAAAATTTCTTAAGAAAATAGCAAAGCAAGATCAATGTAATGCAATTAGCTATGAACAAGAAACACCAGGGATATGAAAATTGTGTAAATAGTAATCAATGAAATGTTCTTTCTGCAGATAAATTAAGATCGATCTTCATTTCTGAAATATCAATAATTTTATTGTTGCAGTATTGATCTATATATCTTTTGACGCCAATAAATGTTCTTTCTGCATGTAAAAAAGGAAGGGCGTAGCTCAACGATTCTTACACCTTCAGTTCATGCGTGAAGACTCCATACACTACAAGAAACAGGGAAAAATTCGTGGGCCAAAAACCCACGAATTTAGGCCGAAACCCACGAATTTAAGATAAATTCGTGGGCAAACCGTCGAATTTAGTTCACGAATTTAACTCGACGAAATTAATCAATTAAATTCGTGGGCTGAATAAAACCCACGAATTTAGTTTATTAAATTGTGGGTTTTATATGGCCCAAATTTATCGACCATTATACAAAAAAATATCTATATATCCCGGTGATGACCACCCATCCAATGTATTTCATTGATGTCATTTCGATCATTATTTTGGTAATTTGATACACAAATTATAGCAAAGATTATTAGCCCATTTTCCAAACACGAAAATCAGAATAACATATATACGAACCGGATTTAACGTGGAAAAACCTCTCCAATTAATGCGAAGGGTAAAAAACCACGGGCACCGACCGGCAAACTTCACTATTTTCAAGAGTGTTTACAAATCGCCGGAGAGATCAACTCGCGACGGCTTACAAGATGAACATATATAAGGCAATGACCTAGGTCAAGAATAACAACGATCCGTCTGCGAGGGGGTTACTTCGCACTTCAAAGTCCCTCGATGTGGGCTAACTTCAGTCTCCGCTCCGACAGAAGTTAGCCTTCTTCTGAATTCGGATCATAATTCAACAAAAACTAAGTCACCGAAATATACAAAAATTCAGCATGACCTCTCTAGTAAATAGGACATCCACTCAGCAGACAAAAAAACATTTGCAGTTATAATATATATATATATATCAATCTCTTACAACCAAAAGAATCCAAATATAACTACATCGGACTTGTAAACCAAAAGAATCCTAAAGTAGCTGAATTTGTTTCTTTAGATGCACTCTGCAGAGTAAACCATCACAAACATCAGCATTAATGCTGGTAAAACAGAGATACTTAATAAACAAGGAAATAATAATTAGTAGAACCAAGAACAAACCTCTTTTGACGAAGCTCTTCGGAATGTTGAGGGTTTGAGTTCACTGTAACCATCAATAAGTTCATTGCATACCGCAATCAACTCGATCCTTCATCTCCTGCAAATGATTCTTTGCCTCTCGACAAAAGCTAGTGCACAAGTTTAGTAGTAACTTGTCGCCTAACATGTGAAATAGCTCTTGCCCGATTTAATTGGTACTTGACTTACCTTGAAACCATGCTTACATATATCGAGAGAGTTCTTATGGTAAACTATTACGATCTAAGCTATTTAAGTTACACACGCTTCGATAGGAAAAAAGCCACCTATTAGCCTTTCCCATCATGGCATAAATTTCATCCTCAAGTAGGGAGTGAATATCGTATCTTTAGTTCTCTGAGTTGTATCACTTTACCCACAAAACATTCTTAACCACAAAGTGTATGGGCGAGTTAGCACATTTCTTTTAATGCGTGACTGGGCTAAGAATACAAAGCCTTTCTCATGCCATTTTGCCTTATATAATACCCCTAAGCATAGGAGGCCAACATCCATCCTAGCTTATCAGGACTATCTCTGCTCCACACAATAATGAAATCATAATACGACTGCTCCAATTTGGAGTGAAAATGGATTCAAGTTATATATCAAGTTACCCTTATATAATACCCTAAATAACGGATTCAAGTCTAAATTGGATAAAGGTATACTGGATAATACATGTATATATAGAGTAATATATGTTGCATAAAACCATGTGAGTATATGACCATAATAGCAAGTTATATATCAATCAAATCCAACAGACATCATAGAAAGAATATGTTACTTAAGGATCAATAGAACCAACTAATCTTCAAGATAATGGGCATGTCATGGAAAACATGTAATGAATTGGCCAAGCATTGCGGATATCCGAATTTTAAAAATCAGATATTTAGATTCCGTCCCGTATTTAAATTCCTACTCCTCTCCCTTTAAAATATTGTAAACTGAATGTGTGTGCTAATTAACATGTAGCCTTGTTACTTCAGATCTGAGTAGCACGTTGCAAGGATCAATCTACCATCTGCTGTTAGCATCAAATAAAGGCTAATTAGTTCTTGCATGCACATGGTTGATCAACACACGATAACAGTAGTGTGTATTAAAGATATTGCTATTGATCTTTCAGCAAAGGAACAAGAAAGAGAAATAGCAAATAATAGGAATGTTTTAGCACATACATACACATCAAAGGTTCATAGTTCTTTAATCATCAAAAGGACAATATTAGTAGAAAGGAAGAGAGGAGAGAACTCATAGTTCTTTAATCATCAAGGTTCATAGTTCTTTTGCCATTGCAAAAGATAAAATTAAGAAGGAGTAATATTCCTACAATGATCACTATTCACTACATAAAACACATGCAAGTAAAGGAGTAATATTCTGAAAACATACCTTTAGATCCTTTATCAAACTTCTCCAAGAAAGGAGTAATATTCTAAAGTTGTAGCCCGTAGATGACCCGTAAGAGATTGTGAAAGGTCGGATATGTCGCCTAGAGGGGGGGGGGGGGTGAATAGGCGTAATTAAAATTTGCAATTAAATAAAATCACCCGATGGCCAAAATCCGAGTGTCCGGACTTAATGTCCGGATAGTCCGGAGTTAATGTCCGGATAGTCCGGATTAAATGTCCGGAGTGTCCTGACAAGTGACCTCGAAATGAGAATTTTAAATCCTTGCAAATTTTCAACAATCTAATGAATACAAAGGTTCTAAATGAACTCGGTACCTTAGTAAAATATGGATCTAGAGCCAAACACAAAGGATGGAGTAGATCGGGGCACCACAAGTTTCAAGAACTATAAGCCCTAGCACAAACAAGTGAAGAATACAAAGACAACGAATTTGTTACGAAGTTCGATTCTTGAAGGGAATCCTCGTCTCCTGAGGAGGCACAAAGCCCGGTCCCTCTTGACCCCTTTCCTCCCGGTGTTGCACAAAGCACTCGCCGGTCTTTACTTCTTGCCTCTTTCCTTTCGGAGGCTAGGCTTGCCTTAACAAACGACCGAGGCTCTCCACACGAAGACTTGGAGGCTCCCGGTGACTCTTTGCCGTCTAGGAGCCCTTCAAACTCCAAGAGTAATAAATACGCCGCTAAATCAACTTGGAGGATGAACTTGTGCTCAAGAATCAACAAAGCAAGCTCAAAGCACTTAGATCTACTCTTTCCTCCCCAAAGAATCAAATCAAATCAAGGATTGAAGTGGGGAAAAGAGTCTAGGAGCTCAAGAGAGTGAGAGAGTGAGTTTGAGACTTGAATGCTGCAATAAATGACTTGGGCAACGGTTGGATTTGGAGTGAGGGCTTAAATAGCCCCCCAAAATCCAACCGTTACAAGTGTTCTGCGCAAAGTCCGGACTGTCCGGACATTTAGTCCGGAGTGTCCGGACTCAACTCCAATTTCAACCGAGAAGGTGGGCTCGGAATGTCCGGACATTATCTTCGGATACTCCGGACAATTTCCCCGGAGTGTCCGGACTAAATGTCCGGATACTCCGGACTTACCCGAGAAAAACCAACCGAGGACCCTAGCTCGGAGTATCCGGATTTAATCCCCGGATACTCCGGACATTTTCCCGGAGTGTCCGGACTAAATGTCCGGATACTCCGGACTAACCTCCTCGGCCAGGAGTATCCTTTTGAAGGAAATGCATGATTTTGAAATTCTTTTGAGATGCAATTTTCATCCTATGAGCACAAGCATATCCTAGAAGCGATTTTCCGTCGTATTCCCCTTAATAGCACGGCTATCCTTAGACTCAATAAAATAAAGAATTACAACTAAAAGTCTTGAAGCCGCCTTTTCAAATTTTAAGAGTGGTGGGGATCTCCAATCGCTTTTCCAACGGTGATATCTCCTTGATAACTGCATAGAATCTCACTTGCACCGTTAGTATACATAATTGTGTTGCCATAAATCACCAAAACATTTTGAGGGGCCTAGATGCACTTTCAATCTCCCCCTTTTTGGTGAATTGATGACAACACAATTGAATTTGGATAAAAATTGAAATGATATAGTATTTGGAGAACCAAATACTTGGAGGGTGGAGCTCCCCCTAAATATGCGCATTACAGAGATTTGAGTAGAGATTGGAATGCACAAATTTAAGAGAGAGAGGTGCAAGAGCTCCCCCTAAATTGTTGCTTACGATAGAATATGACATGATAATCAATAAGTAATTTTGCACAAGTAGATATGACATGATATCACACAAATGCATAACGGAAAGGAAATTGACATTAAGCAAATAATTCGACAGCCAACACAAGTTCACTAACACAATCATAAGCACAAGTTCAACTAAGCAACGAACTGAGCAACAACGAAGATTAAGCAAATAAACAAGCACAAGTTCACTAACACAATCATAAGCACAAGTTCAACTAAGCAACGAACTGAGCAACAACGAAGATTAAGCAAATAAACAAGCACAACCAAGCACGATCCAGCACGGTAAAGCAAATAAACTCTAGCTCTCTCCCCCTTTGGCATCAAGACACCAAAAAGGAAGAGTCTACCGCAAAGAACTACTCGTCGTCGCCGGACGGCTCGTAGTCCTCCTCCTCGCTATCGCCGCCACCGCATCGACGCCGATGCGAGGTGCAGGAGGTGGTAGATCGAAGAGCTGCCGGGTAGCGGAATCCACTGCAGAAACATGAGTTGACTCCTCAGACTCGCTACTGGCTGGAAGATCCTCACCCTGCTGGCGGCGGTAGGCGCGGAACTCTCGGCGGTGCTCACGCAGCTCACGACGGGTCTCCTTTACTTGCTCAGACACATCCTGGCATAGGCAAAATAAGCACTTGAGCATTCTCTTGATGGTGTCGCGGCTAGTGCGAGGAGAACCTTCTCCCGTGGGAGAAACAGGAGCTGGAGGAGCTGGAGGAGGCGCTTCTGCGGAAGCTGGAGCTGGTGGAGGAGCAGACGGAGCAAAAGACCGAGTGACAGGAGGACGACCCCTGGGACGCTTGTCCACAGGAGCTGCAGGAGCTGACTGAGGACGGACCTTGTAAGCCACATGCTCCACATCCTTCACGAAGTCAAGCCCCGTGACGTGCTCAATCACAGCCATTATGAATGGTGCATATCCACAGCTGCTGGAGTTGCTCATTGAGTTGTAGCGGATGGACTCCCAGATGAAGTCAACCACGTCAAATCCATGAGTGCGCTCAACCAAGTGAAATAGCAAATTTCTCACAAAGAACCGATGGTCGACGATCTCCTCCTTGGGCCAAAGAGTGACCCGAAGCAACCGAAGAAGAACAGCTGGCACTGGCTTCAGACCCTTGATAGTGCCCATTACCACATGCTGAGATGAATCATATAAAACTCCAAGCTGCTCAGGAGCCATGACCTTCTTATCATGCAGCTTGGCATCCCCATTCGTTGATCTCAAATTGCAATATTAAGCAAA
The DNA here is from genome assembly GCA_036346375.1 of Guadua angustifolia. Classification (NCBI taxonomy): domain Eukaryota; kingdom Viridiplantae; phylum Streptophyta; class Magnoliopsida; order Poales; family Poaceae; genus Guadua; species Guadua angustifolia. The sequence continues at coordinate 27,291,761 of CM070503.1, forward strand.
TGTCCTCTTGGTCACCACATACCACAGCTTGTCGGTCATCCACCAAATAGCGTCATCCTTTTTATCAAAGTAAAGAGTGGCATAAAATTGCATGATTACCTCATCGTTCCAAGAATGCATGAAACCCATAATGTCCTTCACTTTATGCCGCTCACAAATCTCGATAACCTCGTCGAAGACAGGATTCTGAGCCTCAGACATATACAACCAATCAATCCTCTTCATCTTCATTACTGGATGCTCCATAGGCAGAAGAACAGTCTCATAAAAATCGGAGTGGAACCTGTTCCAGAACCGCTTGTCGACATACTGGTCTTGGTGGAACTCGAGCGGATCTTTGTTCCTCTGCGCAACTATGATCTTCCCCTTACCAGGCCCCACACGATAATCAACCACACGAAGTGGCATCATCTGGCCTGGATATCTCCACTGGGGCTGAAGCTTCTCAAGGGGACCAATCGCCAACCTTGACTCTTGATATTGCTTCTTTTTCTGCTCCCGACACCTAGCATGCGCATCTGCAGGATGTTCTTCAGCAGGAGTAGAAGATGGAGCAGCCGGAGGCGCAGCGAGAAGGTTAGCACGGCCCTGAGGGATCTTCTTCACACCTTGCCTTTTCTTCTTTGGAGCGCCGGTGGGAGAGGGAGGAGGCGACTCAATTGGGCGCTTGCCGGCACCAGAACCTCCTTGGGAAGAAGACATCTAAGAGGGAACAAAGAATGGAGTGAAACAGAGTTGCGCGAAAGCAGATTTCACAATTTAAGTTTTTGGGCCGAGAGACACAGCTCGGAAACTCCGGACATTTTGCCCGGACAGTCCGGACAATTTCTCCGGATACTCCGGGGAATTAGTCCGGAGTGTCCGGGGTTTTGTCCGGATACTCCGGATAAAATACCCGGAGACTCCGGGTTTAACAGATTCGAACCCAAAAACCCTAAATTGCAAACAATGAGAGATTTCTACGAGCACATTGCAGGGAACAACCAAAAAGATGAATGTACTTCAATAAGGGAGCCCTAACCCTAGGCAATTTAAGGAATCAGAGAGAGTTAGGGCAAAACGAAGTCATACCGCAAGGATGAACAATGAAACGAAGAAACACCGAGAGGAGATCCTTTCCCCAACCTTCGAGGACGATCCGGAGGCTCAGGATGGTGAGGAACGCTACTGGAGAGGAAGGGAGAAAGAGGCGGCGGCTAGGGCAAGTTTCGAGAAGGAACCGTTGAAACAATTGAGAAAGGAGAGAAGGAAGCCCCAAGCAGGCTTAAATAGCCCTGACCACTCGGTCCGGACACTCCGGACATTTTGTTCGGAGACTCGGACAATTTATCCGGATACTCCGGACAATTAGTCCGATCGTCATTTGAAGGCTCGGGATCAAAGGGAATACAAGGAATTGAATGGGATGATTGACTTGAAGAATTGAGAAAAGAAATCCTTAAGAACCCTTTGCATAATGTGACTAGCGAACATAAAATCAAATAAACCATAGTCACATGTCATTGGGCACGATCCGAAGATCAAATATTTCGAGGAACACGAAAAAGATCAAAGAAAAAGACCAAATAAATTTTTCTAAAACATTTTCAAGCATCAATCAAACGCATGCACTTCTCAAGCCAAATTAGAGAATCAAGAATATTTAGCCCACCTCAATTCACAAAATCTCTTCTCGTCAAGTGGTTTGGTAAATATATCGGCTAATTGGTCATTTGAGCTCACATGTTGAATATCGATATCGCCTTTAGTGGAATGATCCCTTAGGAAATGGTGGCGAATATCGATATGCTTAGTACGGGAGTGTTGGACGGGGTTGTTGGCAATTTTTATGGCGCTCTCATTGTCACACAAGAGTGGCACATGGTTATAGGTTAGGCCATAATCATTTAGGGTTTGTCTCATCCAAAGCAATTGCGCGCAACAACTCCCTGCGGCTATATATTCAACTCTGGTGTGGATAGGCTACTCTTGAATTTTGCTTCTTAGAGGACCATGACACAAGGGATCTACCTAAGAATTGACAAGTCCCCGAAGTACTCTTCCTATCCACTTTACATCCGGCATAATCCGCATCGGAATAGCCGACTAACTCAAATGATGAACCTTTAGGATACCAAAGTCCGAAATGAGGAGTGTGCACCAAATACCTCAAGATTCTCTTTACGGCCACCATGTGGCACTCTTTTGGAGCGGCTTGAAAACGTGCACACATGCACACACTAAGCATGATATCGCGCCTAGATGCACAAAGATAGAGTAAGGATCCGATCATCGAGCGATATACCTTTTGGACGACCGGTTTACCTTCTTTGTCGAGGTCTAGATGCCCGTTGGCTTGCATCGGCGTCTTGATTGGCTTGGCGTTTTCCATTCCAAATTTCTTGAGCATGTCCTTAATGTACTTCGTTTGGCATATAAAGGTTCCTTCCTTGAGTTGTTTGACTTGAAATCCGAGGAAGAACTTTAACTCACCCATCATGGACATCTCGAATCTTTTAGTCATTATCCTGCTAAAATCCTTGCACAAATGTTCATTAGTAGATCCAAATATAATATCATCGGCATATATTTGGCACACAAATAACTCATCATCGATATGTTTAGTGAAGAGTGTAGGATCGGCCTTTCCGACTACAAAACCTTGACCGAGAAGAAAATCGCGAAGGCACTCGAACCACGCTCTCGGTGCTTGCTTGAGCCCATAGAGAGCCTTGTGAAGAAAGTAGACGTGGTCCGGATGCTCTGGATCTTCAAAACCGGGTGGTTGCTCGACGTAGACCATCTCGGAGAGTGGTCCATTCAAAAAGGCGCTTTTCACATCCATTTGATATAACTTGAAATCATGATGAGTAGCAAAGGCAAGTAATATTCTAATAGATTCAAGCCTAGCTACAGGAGCGTATGTTTCATCGAAATCCAAACCTTCAACTTGTGTGAAGCCTTGAGCAACCAACCGTGCTTTGTTTCTAGTCACTATGCCGTTTTCGTCTTGCTTGTTCCGAAAGACCCATTTGGTTCCAATCACGTTTTGCTTGGGCCTCTCGACAAGCTTCCATACTTGATTCCTCTCGAAGTTGTTCAACTCCTCTTGCATAGCCATCACCCAATCCGGATCTTGAAGAGCTTCTTCTACCTTGAGTGGTTCAAGAGAAGAAACAAAGGAGTAAAATTCACAAAAATTTGCAAGTCGAGATCTAGTGGATACTCCCTTGTTAATGTCTCCAAGTATGTTGTCGACCGGGTGATCGCGTTGTATGCTTTGATGAACTCTCGGATGAGGGGTTGTTGCGTTTATACGTTGAATTTGTCCTCCGTCATCTTGAGAAGTGTTGGAACCATCTTGAGCTTGAATGGATGAGGGAGGATCAACCTCAGAAGCACTGATGTCCGGAATGTCCGGGGTTAAGTCCGGACATTCGGAGATTTTGTCCTGATATTCGGACATTATCCCGACATTCGGGTTGGGGTGCTCGGATTTCATCCTCGCTCCACCGGTTTTACCTCCCCAATAGCCAATTTCTTGATTGCTTCGCATGGAGGTTCTTCCTATTAAATTCATCACAATTAACTTGTTCTACTTGAGAACCGTTAGTTTAAATCAAATGTTACGTCACGCGAGATTTCAACTACACCGTGGTGTTATTGAAAACCCGATATGCGTAAGCATTTGATCCATATCCAAGTAAAAATCCTTCATCTACTTTAGGAGCAAATTTAGAAGACTTAGCCTTTTTGTTGAGGATGTAGCATTTACTTCCAAAGACCCGGAAGTAGGATACATTTGGCTTCTTCCCGGTGAGGAGCTCGTACGCCGTCTTCTTTAGCAACTTGTGAAGATATAATCGGTTGGAGCTGTGGCACGCGGTGTTGACGGCTTCCGCCCAAAATATGTCGGAAACCTTGTACTCGTCAAGCATCGTGCGCGCCATCTCGATGAGGGTTCGATTCTTCCTCTCGGCTACCCCATTCTGTTGAGGAGAATAGGGAGCCGAGAACTCATGCTTGATGCCTTCTTCATCGAGATACTCCTCAACACCGGTATTCTTGAATTCGGTGCCGTTGTCACTCCGAATTCTCTTGATCTTCACTTCGAACTCATTTTGAGCTCTTCTCATGAATTTCTTCAAGCTTCCTTGGACTTCGCTTTTGTCATGCAAGAAAAACACCCAAGTAAAGCGAGAAAAATCATCAACAATCACTAACCCGTACTTGTTTCCTCCAATGCTTATGTAGGCGATCGGGCCAAACAAGTCCATGTGTAGCATCTCCAACGGTCTTGAGGTGGTCATCACATTCTTCGCGGGATGAGAAGCTCCAACTTGTTTCCCGGCTTGGCATGCACTACACACCCTATCTTTCTCAAAAACGATATTGGTTAGTCCAAGGATGTGATTGCCTTTAATGAGTTTGTGAAGGTTCCTCATACCGACATGGGCAAGTCGGCGATGCCATAACCAACCCATGCTAGATTTAGCCATTAAGCACGTTTCAAGGTTAACTCTATCCGTAGAAAAATCTATAAGATAGAGATTACCCTTTAGCGACCCTACTGACTATTGAACCATCAACCCTCTTAATGACATCCACACCTTCTCACTAAACACACAATTATAGCTGCTTCACATAATTGAGCAACGGACAATAAATTGTAGCTTAGTGATTCGACAAGTAATACATTGTTTATATGAAAATCATTAGTAATAAGAATCTTACCTAAACCTACTACTTCACCTTTTCCGTTATCGCCAAGATGATGCTTTAGCTATTTGATCCATTGGCTTCCAAATCTTGTGAACATTGCCCTTTCTCCGGTCATATGATGCGTACATCCGCAATCCAAGATCCAACTTGTTCCACCGAGATATAGGCCTACAAAATGAAATTTAGTTTTTGCTCTTTGGTACCCAAACTTGTTTAGGTCCGCACATTAGTGACAAGTGATTTGGGGACCCAAATAGATCGTACCCTAGAAGCATTCTTGGGCTTACCCCCAATATGGTGAGCAACTACTCTCTGAGGCTAGTCCTCTTAAGCACATATGAAGCAAAGAAAGTGGATTGAGCCTTATATTTAGAGTTTGCTTCCCTTTACAAGTGAATGGGCTTGTTCAAAGGTGCAACCACAATGTGGTTTCCTTTGCCCTTAGGAGGACATAACCAAGCCCATGCTTCATGGGGTTACCTTTGCGCTACGAGGAACTCCTCTAGTCCTTGCTAGCCTTATAGGACTTTTGTAGTCCATCTTGAGCATTCCTTGAGCTTCTCATTTTCATTAGCAAGAACTTGCAAAGTCTCAAGGTTAGTGGTACAAATATCAATATTGACATTATAGCACCTAGCATCCATTGCTCGTTGAAGGCAATGAAGAATTGGAGTTAATAGTTGAGGTGACCGAGGGCTATTCTTGAGATCAACAAGCTTCAACTCAAGAGCCTTGCAAGCATCCTTTGCCTTAGCAAGTTTCTCTTGAGTGAAGCATTGGTGATCTCGAGACTAATCACCTCGGATTTAATTAATTTTGAATTCTCAACTAATCTTTCATTTTGCTCTTTTTCAAAAGACAAGCTCTTCTCTAGCTCATGATTCTTTTCCTTTTGAGGATGAGCAAATCCTCTTGAGCCTCAAGAGTAGCTTCCTTTTGTTCAACAATTTCCTCCAATTTTTCAATGTCTTTTAAGAGCAAATTTAATTTATGAATGTCAAAGTTTTTCATAGACTTAAGCACGGTGTTAACGTCATCATTATCACTATCGCTATCGTGCTCATCTAGACATTCATTAATAATGGAGGGAGTGGAGACTTTTGATGATACCTTGTGCCCCTTTGCCATAAGGCACATAGGAGCGTTGTCGTCATCATCGCTCAAGTTGTCGAAGAGGCTCTTCGACGTTGTTGAGGTGGTAGGCACGGCGATGGCGACAGAGGCAATTCCTCCTTCCTCGTCTGACTCGGAGTCGGAATCGGAGTTGGAGTCGGTGTCGGAGTTCCACTCCTTTCCAATGTAAGCACGACCCTTGCCCTTGTACTTCTTGCTCTTCTCCTTGTCCTTGCCCCGGAACTTATCCTTCTTGTGAGACTTCTCATCTTTTCCTTCCTTATCACGGACACTCGGCAATAAAATGGCGGTTTAGCGCATTAAATAACATCTTCTTGTGGAGTGTCTCCTTTTGACTTTCTTCCATAGTTCCTTGATTGACCTCCTTGCTTGAAATTTTTCTTTTGAAGAATTTGTTGAATCTTCGTACAAATAAAGCTATATCTTCATTTGTCAATGGACCACTAGACTCTTCGTCTTCACTTGTGCTTTCTTGACTTGGCGCACAATTTTGACGACCTTTAGAGCGATGCCCTTCTTCTTTCCCGACTTGAGTTCTTCCACAACCTCAGGCTTCCTTTACCATCATCTCATCCATCATGAGACGGCCAATGACGTCATGAGGTGTCAAAGTGTCAAAGTTGGGCGGTCTCGGATCAAGCTCGAACAAGGTTGCGGTTGGTAGGAGTGATCACGCCATATAATCTTCACCACACCTTGTCGACAAATCGGTGCACCCAAGACCTTTTGCTTGATTTACAAGCACCATTAGCCGATCAAACATCTTGTTGTAGGACTCTCCTTCTTCCAATGTGAACAAGCTCACTCACCAATAATGAGCTCTATCTTTGATTCACGAACACTTGAAATCCTTCATGACTCACTAGGAGTCTATCCCAAATAGCCTTTGCTTCCTCAAGTCCATCCACACGGTTGAACTCGGAATCACTCAAAGCATTAAACAAGGCATTGACGGCCAAGTCATTGAAGTGTTGATCTTTATCTTCTTCGAGTAAGGTTCTCGGGATCATTAGGCTTGAAACTGTTTGCACAATCTTCCAAATAGAAGGGTGAAGCGATCTCAAGTGCATCTTCATCTTATGTTTCCATGCCGCGTAGTGAGTGCCATCAAGTGAGGCGCTCGAACGGAGAACACGGAGACATATGAGGAAGAGCTTGAGACACCGAGGAGCGATAATCAAATGGAATTGCAACCCCGACACGGTGTCCCCAACCTTGGTTTGGTTAGGTTCTTGATAGTCTTATCTATTTGCGACATATTGATTCTCCAGCGGTTAAGCCAAACTAAGGAGATTTGGCTCGATACCAATTGAAAGGTCTGATATATCGCCTAGAGGGGGTGAATAGGCGTAATTAAAATTTGCAATTAAATAAAATCACCCGATGGCCAAAATTCGGAGTGTCCGGACTTAATGTCCGGATAGTCCGGAGTTAATGTCCGGATTAAATGTCCGGAGTGTCCGGACAAGTGACCTCGAAATGAGAATTTTAAATCCTTGCAAATTTTCAACAATCTAGCTGAATACAAAGGTTCTAAATGAACTCGGTACCTTAGTAAAATATGGATCTAGAGCCAAACACGGTGATGGAGTAGATCGGGCACCACAAGTTTCAAGAACTATAAGCCCTAGCACAAACAAGTGAAGAATACAAAGACAACGAATTTGTTATCGAAGTTCGGATTCTTGAAGGAATCCTCGTCTCCTTTGAGGAGGCACAAAGCACAGGTCCCTCTTGACCCCTTTCCTCCGGTGTTGCACAAAGCACTTTCATGGTCTTTACTTCTTGCCTCTTTCCTTTGGAGGCTAGGCTTGCCTTAACAAGCGATCGAGGCTCTCCACACGAAGACTTGGAGGCTCCGGTAACTCCTTGCCGTCTAGGAGCCCTTCAAACTCCAAGAGTAATAAATACGCCGCTAAATCAACTTGGAGGATGAACTTGTGCTCAAGAATCAACAAAGCAAGCTCAAAGCACTTAGATCTACTCTTTCCTCCCCAAAGAATCAAATCAAATCAAGGATTGAAGTGGGGAAAAGAGTCTAGGAGCTCAAGAGAGTGAGAGAGTGAGTTTGAGACTTGAATGTTGCAATAAATGACTTGAGCAGCGGTTGGATTTGGAGTGAGGGCTTAAATAGCCCCCAAAATCCAACAGATTACAAGTGTTCTACAAGAAAGTCCGGATGTCCGGACATTTAGTCCGAGTGTCCGGACTCAACTCCAATTTCAACCGAGAAGGTGGGCTCGGAATGTCCGGACATTATCTTGGATACTCCGGACAATTTCCGAGTGTCCGGACTAAATATCCGGATACTCGGGACTTACCCGAAAAAACCAACCGAGGACCCTAGCTCGAGTATCCGGATTTAATCCCGGATACTCGGGACATTTTCCCGAGTGTCCGGACTAAATGTCGGATACTCGGACTAACCTCCTCGGCAGAGTATCCTTTTGAAGGAAATGCATGATTTTGAAATTCTTTTGAGATGCAATTTTCATCCTATGAGCACAAGCATATCCTAGAAGCGATTTTCCGTCGTATTCCCTTAATAGCGGCTATCCTTAGACTCAATAAAATAAAGAATTACAACTAAAAGTCTTGAAGCCGCCTTTTCAAATTTTAAGAGTGGTGGGGATCTCCAATCGCTTTTCCAACGGTGATATCTCCTTGATAACTGCATAGAATCTCACTTGCACCATTAGTATACATAATTGTGTTGCCATAAATCACCAAAACATTTTGAGGGGCCTAGATGCACTTTCAGATTGGTAGGCAGGACTGACAAGGTAGGAGACAAAATGGGCATTGGTGTAAGAATTAAGTCATCGAAGAGAATGCTTACTAGTAACGATAAATAGCCTCCATGTCATACCGCAATTTGTAGAAAAACAACATCATCGTATGCAAGAATTTTATTCCCGCATCCTTTATTCCTTATAATAACATATGCCAAGAAATAAGCATGGTCTGCATCTCTGATGGATGATAACCTATGTAACTAGCCTATAACAAATAAATATGCTTTATTGACTGCTTTTCATCCAGTTATTCAATATAACCAGCCTCCCAATAAACCACAAATCACAAAGCCAAGTTATTCAAGGCTATTGTCAATCAAAACCGCTTACAGAATTCATTTCAAACATTCTAGAAGATAAAAATAATATCGTTTGTGTTTGGTAAAAAAAAAAGGTCAGCACACGAACAATCTTGGAAGAGTCTAAACTAAGTTACCGAAATGTACAAAATTTCGGCATGACCTCTCTAGTAAATAGGACATCCACTCAGCAGACAAAAAAACATTTGCAGTTATAATATATATATCAATCTTCAGCGACCTTATGGTAGTGTTGATGATCGTATCACGAAATTCCATGGATGTGGTACATGTAATGTTACACACATGAACAAATTCAAGGTCCAATTCGACTGCATGTAGAGACCAAAAAAGGGTAGTAGTACAACGTAATAGTGCATGATGCCATGCTTGTCGCTTTTCGGTGCTCTCGACTCGGATGAATGTTACCACGACATGTAATACATCTTCACATGCTTCTTCTCTGTCAAGTGCAAGTTGTTTCGTAGCTCTTGGATATTTATTGAGTAATCAGTCTTTTCACCTGAAAAGTTTAAGAATTAGTATGTGTGTTACCAAGTACGAAGACATGCCATTTCCGGACACCTTCAAAAGTTGCGATCATCTACTTGCCTTGGATGAACTTTTGAGTCTTTTAACCAATGTTTCCAACTCCTAGTGCAGATTAAGCGAAACTGTATTAAGAATACTGATCAAGTCAAATATTGGTGGCATTGTCAAACTTAAGTAGTTACCTTGTACTTCCTTAATCGCAGAGTACTTGCCATTCCTTTGGATGAAAGTCTTTCCTCATAGCTTTTGAATAAACCATCTGTAGTGTGCTAAATGGAAATATGTTCGAAACCTTGTCTAGACATGTACTTTTTCCTGAACTCTCGTGAGACTCAGTAAGATCTACAGGAACAGAAATAAGACATGTATAGTAGAAATCAACTAAAACTTCCCTCGCACCATATGTTCACTTTCTTACTTCGCTTGTTTCTTGAGTAACCAAGTCTGTTTTCAGTGTCTTCATGAGCCTTTTTTAGTATGGCATCATCAGACTTCTGTGTTTTTCGCAATCATTTTCAATGGAGATGAGACTCTTCATTACAAAGGTGTTTCATGATCTCATAAAACAGAGTGCAAGGCCGCAGATATTTGTATTAATGGAAAATAAACTCATATATTAGCAATATACAGGTCATTTCACATTTTTAATGGTCTCTCCTAGTTGAACCACTTCAATTATCTGTCATATTACAATTCACAATAATTGACAATAGCAAACGTGCAAAGTGCAAAGCAGTATGGAGTACATATAATAAGCAACAAACAAGATATGCAAGGTAGAATCGAAATGTAACAAGAATAAATCTAATTGTATTCTTGAAAATCATTCCAAACCTTTTCAAATTCATTCACCGCTTGAGCCTCGGATATTGCTTCTTGGTTTTCCTCATCCCATTTCTTCTTTCTTTCTTTACGAAGTCATAGCGAGTAAATTGTTACAAAGATATTGAATTTCATATAAAACCTTTAGAATGCAGCATGTGAAATTTACCTTCAATCGAGAGGTAAGTGTGTCCGTAGTAAGAGTTCATATACCAATTTCTACCAACATGCCAATCTTGAGAAGGGTTCTTCCATGAGGGTTTACAATCAAATGAGTGCACAGGTGTAAGCAGAGAATAGCTTATAACGAGAATAGGGAAGGAAGTTGCCTTTCGGACCACGGATATTCTTCTAGGCGTGGAGCCCTACAGCAAACATTGGTGACGAGAAAATGCAATTCACTCCATAGAAAAACTAAAACATAATTGATAAATATCACCTTAAAACTAATAGCATCAATAACAATATGTACATGCTAAATCTGACCAACATTGAACAAAGAAAACTTACATTGCCTGCTATCATTACAAGCAAAAAGAAAAAGAGGTTTACTGCTTACACTCCAAGCACTTTTACTAATTCACATAAATGGTGGGCTACAAATGCTACCCCATGAAATGATTAATATAAGCAACACAAACCATAAACACCGTAGGGAACATGACCAACCTGAAGCACCAACAATAGCACACCCGAGTCAGATCCATCACAGATCATCCAAGATTCAACCTATATACCCATGTATCCTGCATTAGCACTTGACCAAACTAGAAACCTTCCATAGCACCATATAGTGGAGTTGTAAACTTGTAATAACCGACTAGTAAGCTTTCTCGAAGATGTTTATCTTAACCTTACGACTAATCACGATGGCGGTCATTTATGTAAACAGAGGCACTATGTCCTATGCTCAAGAGATCTAAGGAGTGTCACACCAATAATCATGCAAAACAAGTAAAAGCGCAACAAAAATATGAACCACATAACAAGCAAGTGAAATCACCCCATAAGCTGCACAGGATTCTATAAATACCAAATCGGCTCCCAGAAATCAATTAGCTTAGCTTTTCCATGGACCATCAATCTCCCACACCGCGAACATTACATCCATGGACTTAAGCGGCCGATATCAAAAGTGCAATATGCTCTACACAATTGGTAGTTCTTCTTTGGTGAACTAGAAAAAAAAACCATCGCACCCAAGCGAGTTACTAAATCCTAATAGCTTGTCATAACAGAGAAAACTCAAGCTACACGGTTCATTGTTTTCACCTACATAAACCCTACAAAGTGTACATAACTACGAACCAAGCCACCTCGTGAGGTCCACTCTCCGATTGACGACATGCCATAAAGAATTCAGCAAAGTTGAAACTTCGCAGATCAAAGTATCACCTACTTGAAACCCTATGGATCGAACCGAATCGCCAATCGACCACCACGGCGAACTCCGTCTCAAGGTGAAATCAACTTCTGGCCGACCCTCGAGGCGTTGCGCGTCGTCCGGCTCGGAGCGGGGAAGGGCACTCACTAAAGATGGCGATGAGAGCGCCATGCCGTCGTACTCGGGGTGCGCGGCGAGAAGCGGTCGACGCCGATCTCCTTCTTGGCATCGGCGACTCGAGAACGAGGGCTCGGTGAGGCGGAACCCTCCGTGGCGGCGGCTGCGGCGGTAAATCTCCTCGGCGGATGGCGGTGGCGGCGGTGGCGAGGAGGATGAAGAAAGCATCGCCTCGGGCCTCGACTAAAACCGCCGGTCGATGGTGGCGACGGGAGTGGTGTGGAAGAGAACAATGAGACATCTGCGAGATGGAGGAGCCGCAGTGGATGACGCAGCGTCGTCAAGGCGGGCGGCGAAGCGGCATGGCGAAGCGGCAGCGGCGGGCGGCGGCGGCGGCAGCAGGCGGCGGTGGCGCAAGGGTGGGTGAGATCGTGAGAGGCGAGCGAAGAAAGAGAGAGAGAGGGGAGACGACAGGCGAGTTGTACACAATTTACATTAAATTCGTGGGTAGGCCCACAATTTAATTAAATTGTGCAAGTTTAAAAACCGGCGATTTTAATTAAATTCGTGGGTATTTTTTTGGCCCACGAATTTAATTAAATACGTGGGTTTGTTTATAAACCGACGAATTTATATATATAAATTCGTGGGTTTTGGTTTGGCCCACGAATTTAAAAAAACCCACGAATTTTTCACTGTTTCTTGTAGTGATACCTCTCTTTTGGTGTTATATATATGCTTGTACAAACTATTATATTTTAGGGATCAACTATATATTGGTGTTATTGTAATATACTTTTGGTGTTAAATGTAATTGTTAATTGTCTCAGTTGGATGATATGCTATCTTTTGGATAAATTTGATTATTAGTAGAGCAAGTTGTTACTTTGAATGCTTGAATTATCCTATCATGTTTTATTGATGCTTGAATTATATCATGTCATGTCTCAGTTGGATGAATTGTGCTGTTATTTTTTTTGAAGCGATCTGATTATAGCAACGAACTGTGCGTCGGCAATACTAGACATTACCGACACATTGTAAGTCGGGAAACACAAGTGCGTCGGCAAAACCTGAAATCGGACGGCAAAGCGAAGTTCGTCGGTAAAATTATGTCAGTCGGCAAAATTTCCTAATTGCCGACACACTGCCCGTCGGTAATATAAGATCCGTCGGTAAAGTTTTTTGCCGACGGACTTTAGCCGACACTCCTAATCCGTCGGTAATACTTTTTACCGACGTACTGTTTGTCGCTATATAGGGTCTATTCCGACGCACATTTAGACGCCAAAAATGTGTCATGGTATAGTGTTGACATCAAAAAATTCAAACTTTTTTGCACACGATACAAAGGAGAAATTTCTATTTTAGATCATGATGGTCAGGCACTTATGTTCCAGTTAATTATACTATATATAATGATTTTATATATATATATATATGAAGCATTTCTCGTACTCCTATAAGTACATACTCCTATCTTCGATATAAGAAAAGTCTAACTTTGATCTCAACTTTTTCCCACGATTTAATTTTATCTCTGAAGTGTAATACCGGATCTGGTACAGAGAGAGATGTATTGACGATCCTTGTGCATTGGCTTGCCGGATCTGGCATTTACGTAGAGTGATGCAAATGGTGCGATTAAACTAGATAAGGTTTCTGTGTTGTTCCTACGAAGACCGCAAGTTAAACAGTTCTTACAGTAGCTATAGATCAAATCATCCGACCAAGTGAACAAATGATCTGGATTTATTAACGGTGTTTTAGTATAATGTTTGCTGCAGGTACTTAAAAACGACACAGTATTTTGGAAAGACCTGCACCATTCATGTATAGTTATTTAAGTTGTAGTGTCAACAGTGACAGTATTGATTATCTGTCCGTTTAAAGTGCTGGTGAGAGACTCGGGAGGAAAAGGAAGGTGGCGGGCCCAGCTGTACTGTGTACGTAACCAGCTTTTTTTGCTCACCCGTTACATCCATGAGAGACAGTTTCGGAAATAAAAAAGAAAATAAGAAAAGATATAGGAAAGATTCCGCACGAATCTCAAAGCATCATAGCCGTTGAGGGTAGTGGGTGAAGCCTGCATGTAGTCTCCTTGCATTTTCTTTTTATTTTTTTGATTTTTTTCTAAATAAAATTGTAAATCTATCGCCTTTCTCGATCGTGGAAACACCACTCGGTAACACATATCATATACTGCTCTTTCAGATGGTCACCACCATAGATACCCTCTTTCTAAGAGCGCGACAGGAGAGGTATTGCATAGCGGGCGAGCTACCGTTGTCACCATTGGGCCGTGGCCCAACCGATGTTTTGCCGACCCATTACCCCACCTTGCATGCAACCCCGATAGAATAGCTAAATAGCTCACGCAAGCAAATGCGCAACAAAATCACGTCTCGGCGTTTGACGTTCGCATTCGCATAGCCGTCCGCCGCCCCAAAATCACGTCTCGGCGTCTCGGGAGTTCGGGTTCGGCGTTCAGATTCAACTTCCGCTGCCCGATCGCCACGACCACGCCTTGCCACACACCATGCATGGCCAAGCCACCGCCTGCTTATGAAAGTCTTAGAGTGGGCACACACATATGTAGTCAAACGCACTGAAGCGGTCAAACTCAAAGGTATATCACTAAACCCAATCTCAAATAAATTAATCTAAAGAGGGCCTTAGGAATCGACTAGGAATCCAGAGCACATTTTTACTATCGAGCATCCATCTATAGTGGGAGTAAATCATTCGATCACGGAAAATTTCTTGCGATCGAGCACATTTTACTATCGAGCATCCATCTATAGGTACATCACAAATTTCTTGGCGATCAAAATACTATCAGCTTCACAGCTTGTCAGCTTGAGGAAAATAGTATGTGTGTGTGTCAGTGTGTGGAATAAAGAACACACTAGCAAATACAGTAAAAAATGCAAGAATTATCATGTTTAAAATCATAGCATTGCATATTACTTGTACTAATAACATACACCATTCATCAATTGCATTGTTCAATACTTCAATTATTTAATATGTGATGTCACAGAAGAACTTGTTGTAACATGAAGAGGAATGGAGATATTGCATCTCTTTTTCGAGAGTCAAGCAAAGAAAATCGCCGCTTCTTCCCTGCTCAATTTGTGGTCAGGATTTGAAGAACAAGAAAGCACATTAGAGCAAGAGAGAGTAATTGAAGAAATTGGTAATCCAATGCCATCTGTCCCACTGCCGCCACCGCCACCACCGATTTATGATATCAATCACCTTCCACAGGATCCAGGGGAAAGGCTGCCAATTACAAGCTATCCTGTCAATGATCAAGATGCTATTCGAAGAGCGTATATTCTTAAAGGTCCATTCCAACCTTATACACATGAATTTGAGAGAAGAAAAATTGGAAATAGGGAGCGCCAATTCAATCTTTTATGGTTTCATAAATATCCATGGATTGAATATAGTATCAAGAAGGAATGTGCCTTTTGCTTTGTATGCTACTTGTTCAGAAAACAAAATAATAAGGGGTCTGATGCATTTACTAAAGATGGTTGGAGAAACTGGCATCATGGAGAAGGTGCACTTATGAAACATGTGGGTAGTGTAACAGGTGCTCATAATGGAGCTCAAGGGAGATACAACTTATATTTGAATCCCAAGGCAGCAATTGATAATCAAATTGAGAAGGTGAGCAGTGAGGATCTACGTCTTTACAAGATCAGGTTGACTTACTCAATTAGATGTTTGAAGTTTCTTTTGCGTCAAGGATTGGCATTTCGTGGTCATGATGAAGGTGAAGAGTCTAGTAACAGAGGGAACTTCCTTGAACTTTTACAATGGCTTATGGGAGTAGTGAAGAGGTGAATAATATTGTTTTGAAGAATGCTCCGGTAATTGCACCTTAACCTCTCCGGACATACAAAAGCAAATTATTCAAGTGTTGTACCATAGAAACTAGAAAGCAAATTATTGAAGATCTTGATAGCGGGAACTATGCCATTCTAGCAGATGAGTGCAGTGACATGTCACATAAGGAACAACTAGCTCTATGTTTGCGTTATGTTGATAAATTGGGCAGGCCATGTGAACACTTTCTTGGAGTTGTTCATGTACATGATGCTACCTCTGTATCACTGAAGGAGGCAATTGAAGCTTTACTTACTAGTCACCATTTGACTATAAGTCACATTAAGTGGTCAAGGTTATGATGGAGCTAGCAACATGAAAGGAGAAATTAAAGGTCTGAAAACACTGATCATGAAAGAGTCACCTTCTGCTTATTATATCCATTGTTTTGCGCATCAACTACAACTAGTTCTTGTTGCTGTTGCCAAAGGAAATGCTGATTTTGTGTGGTTTTTTGATCAAGTATCTCTCTTGCTGAGTATTGTTGGTGTTTCTTGTAAGCGTCATGATATGCTTCGAAATGCTAGACTTCATCAAGTAATGGAAGCAATTGCATGTGGTGAGCTGGAAACTGGGAGTGGATTAAATCAAGAGATGGGGTTAGCTAGGCCAGGTGATACTCGATGGGGTTCTCATTACAAAACTGTTCTTAACATTATTGCTATGTACCCCATGATCCGTGACGTACTTATAAGTCTTGGCAAAGATACTACACAAAAGGGTGATTGGCCAAAAATTCATACCATGGTTGGAGCATTTGAGTCATTCGACTTTATTTTTAGTGCACACTTGATGCTTGCTATTCTTGGATACACGAATGATCTATCCCAGTGTTTACCAAGAAGAGATCAAGATATACTTAATGCAATATCACTTGTTAGTTTGGCAAAGAGTAAAATGCAACAATTGAGGTCTGATGGATGGGTTGAATTTCTTCAAGGAGTCACCTTGTTTTGCAATAAATTTGGTGTACAAGTTCCTGCAATGGAGGGTAATTATATGCCTTATGGAAGATCAACACGGTTTGTTAGAAACCAAACAAATGATGATCACTTTAGAAGAGAAGTGTATATTGGGGTAATTGACAACATTAGTCAAGAGCTTGATAATAGATTTGATGAGGTTAATATGGAGTTGCTTTCTTGTATGTGGGCTTTGAATCCAAATCGACTCATTTGCTTCTTTTGATGCTCACAAGGTACGTAGACTTCTTTGAGTTTTACTCCAATGATATTTCAAGCCTGAGACTTGTTAAGACTTGAAATGCAACTTGAGAACTATATTGATGACATGAGAAAAGGTGATACCTTCAAAGGCCTAAACAGTCTAGCTGAACTCTCAGTCAATCTTGTTCAAACAAAGAAGCATAATGTTTATGATTTGGTGTACTTGCTTATCAAATTGGTATTGCTTCTACCGGTGGCAACGGCAAGTGTTGAAAGGGCATTTTCTGCAATGAAATTTGTCAAGAATAAGTTGAGAAATAGGATGGGTGATAGTCTTTTGGATAATTGTCTAGTCACCTTCATTGAGCGAGATATGTTCTCCAAAGTGGATGAAGATGATATAATCGAGACTTTTATGGCCATTAGGAGGCGCAAGCCCGAAAAGAAGAAGAAGTAGTATGATAATATTCTCTAAACTATTGTAAAACCTTATTATTATCTTCGTATTTTGCTTAATTGCTTTTGATACATTCTTTATTTATATGTTGGCATGTAAGTTATATTTTTTTTGAAAGTTGGTACAACTAAAACTAAAATCCTGGCTACGCCACTGTTGCATAGGTAGGTTTTATTGAGCCTGACGTGGTCGGTGGATCGACTCTTACAGTTGTCCTGTCCCAACTGCTATGATAGATGTTGCTGCGGCCACAGCTAACTAACAAGCTAGCAGAACGCGGCAGCCTATCGCTACTCGACTATTATGCAATTTTCGTTTGGACAGGTAATAAATTTGCAAAAAAAAAAAATGTTCGGCGGTGAAAAACTTCACTTCTTGTTCGTCTGGGGTGGCAGTAGCATCCATTTCGATACAATTAACGAGAGCGGGCTGTCCGAGGATGCCGAATTCGTCAATATGCACTAGGAAGCATCAGCGCATTCGTAGGCAGTTGTGCTTGGCCAAGCTGTATCGTCGTCGCTACCGTGAAGAGCATCTCTGTCTCTGAGATATATACATCTATATAGATCGTGCGCGCATGAAGCCACCACCGTGAGGATACGTGTATGGATTGAGTTCGTCTTCATCAGCACTAGCTCCATTCAAATGAATAATGAAGTTGGGGTGGGTCATGATCCGATTCGTTCCGGTAATGGATGAGTGCATGCAAAAGAAAAGAGATACTCGGACGGAGCAGCACGGCACGGATAGGGCTGGCAATTTTTTTTTTTTTGTTAAGACTCGAGTCAAAATTATTTCAATTACAATGGGTGTAAAATTACCATAAATTCATTTCAAATAAAAAGCACTTAATAATGACATGTTTGCTTGAATTTAAAATTACCACTTAAATAATAAATAAAATATGTTTAGTTAAATTAAATCAATTTGGAAAGGTGGATAATAGCCACCGGACGAAGTTATCACTTTTCTAGCTCTTGCTTCGTTTTTTAAATATAACTTTCTAATCACTGTGGAAAATGCCTTCTACGCTCCTCTATTGTGGGATGCCGCCTTCCACTTTCAGCTGATTGTCTGCCACGCTTTCGGTGAAAGAAGAAAGAACTAGTTTTTTGTTGCTTTTTAAAAAAACTAGATTTTTTTTAAAAAAAAAAGAAAAGGTCGCTAAGTACTCACTTGACTCACTTCCCGCTGGCCACGCAACCCATACAGATAAAGCTCCAGGCCCACAGTCCGAAACCACAAACCGATTCCCAGCGTGAGTGCGTGACCGACAAAACCGTAAGTCGAGTGGAGTGAGTGCTGCGTCCGCACGCCACGCGGAATTGAATGCCGTCTTTAGTGGAGGTGGACCACCTGGCAGCGACGTGGCATGCGCGGCGCGTTCATTTCAAGAGGCCTCCGCCGAGCCGCGCGTCCACGTCTTCCTCGTCCTCACTTCTTGATCTCGTCGCCCCACACTCATCATTTCATCATTTCCGGCACGATCTGACCGTTGCACGCAGCCCTCGCCGTCTTTCGTGTTTCCGCCTGGCCCCACCAAATCAATCCTGCTTGTGGCGCATGCAGTGCACGTTTAAGCAAATAATCACTTTTCTGGTTTGAAAGATATATTATTTTAAATTTAGTCTATTTTTAAATAAAATTATAAAAATAGCTTCATTTTTAACTACGGAAGCACTGGAAGGTGACACATGTTCTGCACTCCCACGATGTGAAAAGAGCTACTGCACTTTGAGAGCGTGTCAGCTTGTTTGCAAGAGACTAAATTTTCTACAATGCTAGAAAAGTGATGTTTCAAGCTTAAGCTCATTTTCCTTTTCACAATTCTTCTTTTGTTCTTATTTTTCGTACGTGTCATGAGGGTTCTCTCTCTTTTTTTTTGTGATAGAAACTTGCATCTGGGAATGTTCTATTAAGGGGCTGTTTGGGTTGGGGGCGTTTGACTTTGGATCAAAAGTCTCTAAAACAATATGACTGTAAAGCAGCTGGGAAACTAAGTTATAGCAAAAGCAACCTCCAAAACTATAGCCGCTGAGAATGAGATTTTCAGCTGTAGTTTCATTCGACCGCCTTCCATCTCACTTGCTCTGCCTCCTCCTTGTCTTGTAGTCTCCGCCTCGGTAGCTTCCCACTCCCTCGGCTCATTGCTATCTCTCGCTCGATTACCCTCCAAAAGCCATAGCTGCAGTACTAATTTGCTAAATAGCATTACAAAAAAGCTATAGCCACCAGCTACAACTATTTTACAGCCAAAAAACTTAAAGCAGCTTTTCAGTCCAGCAATAACTCCTCCAAACAAACCTCACCCAGTCCCAGTGAAAGTTCAAAAATTGCACCGGCCTCTGAATCGATTTCTGCAATTTTGGATAAGGAGATCCTCCATTTTTTTTTCTTTTTGCCCCTAGCTAGAAGAACCATTGGAATTCGTGAGCTGCATTCCATTCATGCCTGTAGGCTGTAGCCATGAAGCATGTGGCAGCAGCGAGACTCCTGAGACCCTGTCTGTCTGTCTGTCTGTCACGAGGCCTGTCCTGGCAGGGTTCATTAACAAGGGTTAGTTGGCCAGTCGAGCAGATCAATTCATCCATCCTACTTTGCAGCCTCCTCTTACCAGAAAGGCTAATTAACTCTGCTCAAAAGAAAGAGCAAAGGCTAATCGATTCTGTACCTCCCCCCAACTGATCGTGCTGTACATCGTCATTGTACACCGTCTTGAGTGTTAGTTAAGCCACCCCGTTTCACGCATCTTAGTTAATAAAGCTGATCTCTCCTGTCTGTTGTTAATTCATTGCTGTTGTTAGCTTCCATTAACACGAACTCGCAGATGGCATAAATATAAGCCCATTGTTCTTTCAATCTTGTTTGAGTCAAAATACAAGGTGTACACGTGGATTTGATGATCAGCTTTCCTATCTCCAGCATTTACGGGTAAACGTCAACACTATGCATATATGGCCGTTTTTCTACACAATCCTTCATTCTTGTGCTCAGTGAAAATTCGGTGTATAAAAAGAAACGGATCAAGTGCTTATACATAGTTAATATATCATTCCATGAAACTGGGCTAAGTGGAGCAGGATTAGTCATCATTGTGTCTGGTGGAGTGGAGATAAGAGCATGATATATATATCTAAGTACCAGTGACAGCCTTATTAATAGTGATCAGTGTGATTAAGATTCTCTAGCGACATGCATTACATGTGAAGTCTTCAAAGTGGACATTGGGGAAGGAGATGCACACAGTTTAGTTTGTTGGCACTTATTTTAATCTGGGGGGTGGGGGTCCAATCTGTGAGTGCACTAATTATGAGTACAGAAGTTCATAGGAAGCACATTGAATCATTTTCTTTTCATTTCTGTTGCGGTTTTACTTCAAAAAAGAAAAAGGAAAGAAAATAACAAAAAAGAAGACATATCATGCAAAGCAGCAGATGATCCTTGTCTACTAGGGTAAAGGGGTCTAAGTTTCGGATACGTATTAGTATCGTTTCTGCCATCTTGCATGGTGGTAAAAGCATACTAGCACTATTAAATTTCTCATGGAGCACAGTAATTTCTTAGAAATTTTACGTTTATCCTGTACCGTCTGTGTTTTCACCTTCAACAACCAGTGTTGAAGTTGAAGTGTGTACATGCAAGAATTCAGAATGGTAACTACACCATTCCCTCAAAAGAAAGAAAGAAAGAAAGAAAGAAGAGAGGTGCTTTTATGTCTTTTCTTTTTGAAAGTTGTATAAATATTAAAGGATAAATAAAGGATAGATGATGATTTATTATCACATTGTTTACTTTAAGATTTATATAACTTGTATTAAGAGGAAAACATAGAAGCACTGCTCAAGAAAGAATGTAATTGCACCACAAATTGGACAGTAAAAGAATACAACTTTCGGACAGAAGTTATTTCTTCTTTCTGTAAAAACTTTTTTTTCTCATTTCTTCCCCACAAAAAATCACTAAAATTAAATTTCTTTTCTGCGACAGAATAAGACCTCTGAGCCACCTGTCTTCTCTTCAGCAACAGCTCACACTGATTTCTTTCTTCTCCACTACCTCCACTTCGCGCAGTCCCCCACCCCATCATCGCCCTCTCTCTCTTCTCCCACTCCTTTCCTTTTCTCCTCGCTTTCTCCTGCTTTGGCTCTCTCTCTCTTTCTGTGCCACTCATTGAAGCAGAGGGAGAAGAATAACAGAAAAAAAAGGAGCACGGGAGAGGAGGAGGAAGGAGATGGGAAAGATGTTTTACGGCTTGCTCAACTCCAAGTTCTACAACAAATGGTACAAGATCCGTCTCTGTTGATTCAGTCTGGTTTCTGATTGATAGACCTCAGTTCTAGTTTGTTCTTGAAGTTGGCTTGGCTGTTCTTCTGGACATTCGAGCCCGAAATCGAATTTTTAACTTCTTTTGTTGTTGATTTGTTGATCTTTTCATGTTGGGCAACTTAAAAAGGCTGAATTTCTCGAGGCCAGCAGCCAGCATTTGTTCGCTTATTTGCATATTGAAGGATTTTGAATTGCTTGTTTCGTCCGTGGTTCTTCGATTGCTTGGATTTTGAATTTCATAGCTCCAATTCTGACCCTTATCTGCATATTGAACGATTCTTTCTTGCATTTGCGAACTCTTCGGGTCTGGTTCTTGATTTGTATTACTGTTGCTACTTCTTCTCGTTCTGCTTTCCTGGCTTTTATGCTTTCCTGGCTTCTATGCTTTCCTGGCTTTTAGAAGGATTGTTAATATTTCTCTTTGGAGATTGTGTAGCCGTTTCACTTGTTCGGATTGCTTCGTTTTCGATTTGGATTGCATTTGTTGCTTTCTTTTGTCTAATTTGCTGAATTTATTATTGCTTGATGCAGCAAGCACGCGATGAAGTGCACCCGGACTCGACTGGATCTGGTGCGGAGGAAGAAGCAAGCGATTGTCAAGTTCCTGAAGAAGGACGTCGCCGACCTCCTCACCAATGGCCTTGAATCGCATGCCTTCGAACGGGTACTCAGTGGCGTATCCAGAAACTTAGAAAGGAGAGGGCTAAAATTGAGACCTCCAAACTAATATATATAATATATTAATATATATATAGTATTTTTTCAGAACATAGAACATGGTAAAATGATATACATAATATAAAAATACCAACACTTATCTAACAGTCGCATATAATATAAATATGTAACATTACAAAGAAAAAACATACCGATCATTACTTCTTAAAAGTTGATAGTTGATATTTACGGGTTTTTATGTTTTGAAAACGTTATAAAATATTTTCCATGTCTATCTTGGAAAATATGTCTCGCTCTATATAGTATACCATGAGATCATTTAACCAGTCATCACTTATCTTATTACGCAAATCTGTCTTGATAATCTTCATTACCGAGAAAGCCCTTTCAACTGTAGCTGTACCCACAGGTAAAACTAATACTAATTCAATAAGCCTATAGACTAATGGATAAATAACATGATTTTTTGCTTCAACCATCATCACCGCGAGACTAGCAAGATCATCACAACTTGAAAATTCTTCTCTTCTCAAGTCATCAATGAATAAGTCAAGTTGTGCTTCCAAAACCACACGATGACGATCATATGATGAGAAATCGTGTGAATAAATCTCTGAAAGCCGAAGAAGCCTACCATGTTCAAAATTTGCAAATGAATCTCTTAGATCTAGACAAGCATTGCATCTTAAAAGCTCTATCGAAGATTCACTGAACCGATTGTTTAACTCGGTAACTTCCCTAAATTTGTAGAGGGGGGCACGGGTGGGGCTCTAGCCCACTACGCCCCCCCCCCCCCTCTGAATACGCCACTGCGGGTACTGTCTGCATACTCAAAGCACCAACTTGCATTGTTTAATACACTTAGAAGTTAGATGGTGCATGCGTCGAGCGGTGGTAGATGTGGCAACGGGCGGCGCATCTGATTTGTTTTTCTTCTCTCTTCGGGACTTTGATCACTAGTCTATGTATGTATCCTTATACTCGCATGGTTTAGATGCGCCGAAGTTCTCCGTACTTGTAATCTCTCCTCGTATAGTAATATTCTGCCTTTATGCATCCGTGGTTTTCCCATAAGGGTTTCCCACTTAAAATCTGAGTCTCTCATTCTTTTGATAGTCTATTTTTGCCGTAAGGATTTAACTTGGTGCAAACTGTGCAAGTTGATATCTTTTTAGCATGAGATGTGTTGGTGCAGTGCAAAAAATTGTTGCTTTGTCCAGAAAAAAACTCTGGTGAAATGCAGAACCATTCGTGAGTTCTTCAAGTGATATATTCCTCATTGCTGTTGTAATCTCCCCTTGATTGCAGATGGAAGGACTGATTATCGAGATGAACCAAGCATACTGCTATGATATGATAGAGCAGTACTGCGAGTACATAGTGAAGCAGCTCAAAAACCTGCAGAAACAGAGGTATCTCTGATGTTTATTGCTGTCACCGGACATGGGGAACAATGTTGTGATACACCATTTTCAGCCTGCCAATTTCTGTTTTGGATCATTAGCTGTCTTATTCGATCATTGCCTCATTGATGCATGCTCTGCATTTGTCCGCATGTTTGTGGTAGGAAGAAAAAAGCGGAAAACATCATAATCCATCCACCTTAATTATGACTGATTTTCCCCTTGAAATATCCACACACTCTTCTGTACCTAATTATGATGGCTTAGATATCTTCCCTTTAAATAATACCAGTTCTTTGTGAATTCCTAGCATATGGGGAATGTTTCGAAATTCTTTCTTTAGTGTATAGCCATTAGCTTGATTCTGTCAACCAGTTCTGCAAAATGTATGCCATAGTCCAGTTTTATCATGCATATGCCACATGCATCCTCCAGAAGACCTAAATGATGCAAATTCAGTCATGGTAGCTAACCAAGCAGCTTAGTGTTTGCTATTTTCTATAGCTGTTTGCGTAATGTTTCCAAAGTTATAAACCTGTCATACTAGATGAGTTCTTTCATGGTTTGCTAGATCATTGGAGTATGTGCCACTTGCAAAAGTTAGAAATAGTTATCATTGCATTCAATTTAGATTACGGAACTTTCTATCTGCTGCAATTGATCACTAAATCTGTGATGATCCATTAACAGCGAATGCCCTCAGGAAGCCTTGGAAGCTGTGTCGACTCTAATTTTTGCTGCTGCAAGATTTCCTGATTTGCCTGAACTGTGTGACCTTAGGCATGTATTCACGGAGAGATATGGTTGTTCCATCGAGTCTTTTGTTAATTCTGAGGTGCTTATGATGCTGTGCTTTCTTGTGTTTGAGTTGCTCTCTTGTGTTGCACCTATGTTGATTGACTTAAACCTTTCTGTGGGCAGTTTATTCAGAAGCTTCAGAATAAATCATTTACTAACGAAGAAAAGTTTCAAGTGATGCAAAACATTGCTGAAGAATTTGCAATCCCATTTAATACCAAGGCATTGGAACGGAAGATATCTGGTGTACCTCAAAATAAACATGTAATATTTTAGTGAACTTACTGAATTATATCGTTATATGTATTCTTTTTATTAACTACTCAAATAATCCTTTATTAAATATATGTGTGGCCATTCACTTTTGATATTGGATTCTTCTTTCATCAGGATTTTCGGAAGAAGGGTTCATTTAAAGGGGTAGAGATGGAAGCATCAGCACTCAATGGACAAAAGGTGCATAGGCATGCTGTGCATGAAAGAAAATCCAAAGCTACACTTAAAGGGCATGAACAGAAGCAGGAAATGCAGATAAAGCCAAAAGATATTCATGTCATTCCTGATGGCATTGGTCATGTTGGCGAGAAAAGCAGGAAGAACTATTCAGATAAACCTAATCAGAAGAAGCATGTGGATAATGGCCTACCTCCTTTGGGCATGAAGCAAAGGAATGGTCAAAAGGAGACTAAGAAAGATGACAAAAAGGATGGTCACCCTTGGAGGGAACTGATGAATAGAGAGGAGTTAGATCTCAATGGTTTGAAGAAACAGGAGGTCGGTGTAGTGAAATCTCTTCAAGGAGAAACCAACAGAGTGGTTCATACGTACGCAGAACCAAAGGAAGCTGAGAAGAAAGACACTACTGAAAAGGGTGATGGGAAAGGCTACCATGTCCATCGATCACGCATGGCTGGTGGCCCTGATCATAATTGGGGACATGCTGACTTGGGGCTTAAAACTCTGGGCCTAGGAAAACAAGGAATTGAGTCAGCTAGCACCTTGAATGGTAAAACAGTGAACAAGGCTCCCCCTTATTCTAAGCCCTACAAAGCAACAAGTGAGAGGTCTGCTGAAGAAGATGGTTTGTATAATAGACTGCAGCATGTAGGAGAGTTTGGACAATTGGTACAAGATAGGCAGCAAGTGCCAGAGAAGGTGGTCAATATGCGGCCTCCTTATGTTAAGCCAAACTTCAACATGCGACCTGCGCATGAAAATCCTACAGATCAAGCCACTAATGGTTACAAGCATACTGGTTTGGAAGAAACAGGTCACCAGAGAGATGGGCTGGTTGATGATAATGCACTTCGGCCTGTTTCCGTCATAAGGAAAAATGCAAAGCCACCTGCATATGGTGATCCTTATGATGAAATGACTAATGAGGAAAAGATGATAAGCCAAACACCCGGTGGCCGAAGAAGACATTCAAGCAAGAGGAATGGTTCCTATGATGATTATGATCAGAAAGGTGGTTATATCCAGCCCCTAGAAGGTGTCAGTAATGCAAGGCATGTCCAGCGAATTCCTAGTGAACGAAGAAAACACGCAAGCAGGCAGAATGGATCAGCAAGTGGCAATGATTACGAGTCAGGCGAGGATGAGACAAACAATGCAATTGAATTTGGCAATCTTTTGCCCCGAGCACCTAGTTCACATCGGAGGCACAGGAGTGGGAGTGCTCATGCCTGCAGCGGAGGCCGTGACGATGAGGAAAGGATGATGGATAAGCTTCTGATGCACTACAGCAAGAAAGGTGTAGACAGGGAGGAGCACAAGACAAGAACAAAGTCCCGGACCCCTCGCCCTCGAGCTGATGACATCAGAGAACGATCTAACAGAGAAGGGGGGCTCATGCATCCTCCAGAAAGAGCTGTATCTCTACCTACAGAATCTTCTACCCCAGATGCAAAGCCGAAAGTTACTGCCCGGTCCATCTCGATGCAGCCTGACATGTCTAGAGGGAACGTGCACCCAAGAATGCCAAATTTCGATGAACTGGCAGCGCGGATCAGTGCTCTGAAGAAGGCATGAGCTGCCACAAGACTGTCTTCAGGCTTCAGTATGTTCTGTGTTCTTTCAGGAAGTTGTATCGTAGCATCTTATGATGCCGGTCACAGGAATGGGAGATCTTGAGGTACTTGCATTGCACTCCCCCTTGTGGCCGTGCAACCTTTCTTGGTGGTATACTTGCATGCATTGCTCCTAGTGTGTCTAGATAAGTAGAGCATTGTTAGGAGCAGTTAAATGGCGATTTACAGGCATACCATTTTATATTGAATTGGATTTGGTGGTTTGTTGTACTCATAAAACAATGCTTGTGATCAGTGGATTTTATAATGATAATGATTGTTCTTTTTTGTTAGCATACTAGCATGTGAATTTGTATGCATTTCAACCTTGTGCTAGCCTTGAAGAACAGTGGCATTGTTTCACATGCTCAGTACGTTGGTCACTCCTAGCTGGAGGTTGAACCGGAGCAATGGAGGATCTTTTACGATGCCCACAGCCAGTGCCAGATGTGGCCTGAGGAAATGGGTCTTTAAGATCTGTGCTGGCACATGAGTCGAGCATTTTGGGGACCAAATGGAGTTCGGCTCAACTTCATTTCTGATGTTGGATAGGAGGCTGTCTCTTGCAAGATATCATAATGATGCTATCATAAACATTGGGGCACTACAGAGTGCCAGCTGCAAAGGATGCCATGCACCCCAGCATCTAGAATTGAGCAGATGCTATTTTCTCCTCCAGCAAAGAAAAAAAAAGCAGTATCATGTGACATGATATGATATGAACTATATGCATATTACCTGCTGAACTTATTTCTCCCAGGAAGACCATGTGGCCGTCGCCGCAACAAACAGCGCCAACTGCATGATACTATTCAAAGCACCTTCTTCTGGATTCCCAATCACAGTTGTGCTCCCTTACTCTTCATGTAGAGCCTCCAATGAATTGGAGTACTGAATTGTCAACCGAACTAGCCGGCAGTCCTATTTGATCCCTCCAATTCCAAACATATCCATGAAACAAAAGCAAACAAACTGAAAACTGCTCTCACAGACTTCACTAGCCAAGTCTACTTGCCAAACATTGGAGAATGAAGGTCGTCATTTCCCCCCAAAAACGAGGGTCGATTAATTAATTTTGCACGTGCTTTCTTCCTTTTTTTTTTCTAATTTTGAATTAGGCAGCTGATGAACTGAGCCTGTGCGCCCATAAATAAACTCTACCAACACAATACATGGCGTGCCAGACAGCTACTTGCCAAACATCACCCATCGATCCCATGCTTGCAGAATGGTAGGTCTGTAGTGTCCTAGGCCAAGACTCTTGGTCGTGTAGCTAGATAGTAGCTACTGTCTAGCCCACTGACCTCATCGCAGTGATGACGAAATGTAGGATGTAATTGTCGTCGCCGTCGAGCAGGTCATCGCAGACGAGCCGCTCCAGCCCGGGGTCCCTCGGCAGCGCCCCGCCGTGGAACAGGATGGTCGCCGCCGCCGCCGCCGGCCGTCTCGCCAGGCAAGCCGCCAGTCTCGCCACCACACGAAGGAACAGCGGCAAGAGACCCTGCACGTACGCACGCGTAACGTGCCAATTAGCTCAATCTGCCCCCCAAGACAACAACTCACTGCTACCAATTAAGCAAACCACCATAGATCAAATACAAACCAAACCAAATGCAATGAACTCGTAACTCACCATATATATGGATTGTTTCGAAACGCACTATAAAAATATAGGATAAAAAATTAGAAGACAAAATTCTATGTGGAAAATCCTTCTGTAAAAACCATAAGAGCATAAAGGCTATATCACTATATGAGAAGATATTTACAATAAACTCTTATAGTGATACATAGCAGACTCTGCATAGATTGATTTGTAACGGAGTGAAAACAAATTCGTATCACTCCCAACCTTAACACTTAACACGGATGTACACGCATGTGAGATTTGAAGGATTTATCGTGTGTGCTTATATATATATATGCATCGGAACCATGTATGGGGAGGATTTAGATGCAAACGGTTGGCGATGGCAACGACGGCGCCCATTGTCGCGCTCGATAATTACAACTACCCGGTATCTTGTTTACCTCGCCACTGTACTGGAGCCCTCGGTTTTAGACTCTGTTTCCTCGGTTTCTTCGTCCGTTCCTACTAGTATTTCTCCTTGCCTTTCTCTGTTGCTTTTTGCTTCGTCTGAATCATAGACATTGGACGCTAATAATGACAGTGACAGGATTAGCGCCAACATGAACATGCGCAATGCTATGTAGCAACAACAAGAAAGGAAAAGGCCGGTCAATCCTTCTGGATTAATTCATGCCTCACGAGTCAGTCCAATCTTAAAACTTTGTTTTCTGGGGAACAGTCGAATCTTGAAACTTAAAAAAGGCATGATGCGGTACTGCAGATCGAACGGTTGGCCACCACAGATAGCATGGGCTGTGTAGCCCACACGCACGTATTTCCGACGGCCCAGCCCATCTCAAATAGTAAGTATCCAAAAGAGTTTGTTTGATATCTAGCATCAACTATGATCATGCGGTTCAGATTACATTACTTTGTTTATGACATGCGACATATTTGAGGTTTCAGATTCCTGTAAAATTAACTTTATGCTTGCTGTTCCGTGTCAACAGTTTGGTACATGAACATCTCTATGTGCACGCGCTCGATTAATTTGCCGCACACCTCAAGCACGAGCATAACCCTAGGGACCGCGACGCCAGGCTCGCTGGATACATCGCCCATGCAGATTAGATAAACAAGAAGAAGAAAATTTGATCCTGAAGAGAAGATGATTGGAATCATAAAGACTATAAGTGGATCACTAGAGGCGAAGATATAACTAGTTAGGGCTAAGAATGTGTTCCTAGTCTTTTACTGGTTTCGGTGTTTGGATGGGAGACCATATTGCTAGTTAGGTGTCATACTATTAAGAGTGGTTAAGTCTTATAGCTTAAGTTTCATCATGTATTGATGAATTCAATCCGGTTCACTCTAACTCACTCTCTTATTTGGATTTTACATGAGCTAAGTATTTGCATGTATTGCAAATAAGGGAGTTCATGCTTACTCCTTATTGAATCTTAATCGATTTGGTTTTTACATGGAGTTATGGATTTGCATGTGTTGCAAAAAGGAGATAGCTCATGTAATTTGGTTTGTATGGTTTCGCATGGAGCTTAAGTTTTGCATGTGTTGCAAAAAGTGAGAGCTCATGCATCAGTGTTTTAGCTTGTGACTTGATCATGTGTTGATCATCACAAGTGTTAAGTAAAGTTTATGCTTTGTGATTGCAAAATGTGTTTTTATAAAATATTGATTTATTTTTTGTAAATGTGGTTTGCAAATAAGTTAGAGGTTATAAGTCTCAATCCTAGAGCATGTGTTGGTATTTGCAAATGTGTTTTGCAAAATGTCAGGATCATGTGTTGATCCTTACATGGCTAGAGGATTGATCTTATAGCTTTTTGGGTTATTTGCAAATATTTTTTGCAAAATTTATTTTGGTCATGAGTTGATCATTACATAGCTCAATATTTAATCTTATTGACTTATTCTAGCTTGTAGTCACGTTTTTGATCAAATCTTTGTGAAGGATTTCGAAAATTAGATTTTGGGCTTAAGTGACTACATTAGAGTCTTTGTTTTTATAATATTTAAAAATATCTATGGTTGCCTAAATCTTGAAAATGGGTGAAGATTGTAGCCCTCTTGATAAGCTTCGCATAGAGTCTAAGATCACTTAAATTGGAGTTCGGAGTAAAAGGTTATGAGCGTTTTACTAGCTGAGACAGAGGTAGCACTGCCCCTACATGGGCGGTAGCACTGCCCGGAGCGGTACTACCAGCCCAGAGGTGGTGTAAAAATTCTAGAGGGGTGTTTTTTGGTTGAAATGGCCGGTGCTACTGTTTCTAGATGGGCGGTAGCACGGGGATACTGTAGCAACGGCTAGTTTTTGGTGTTTTTAATGCACGAAAGTGATCGTTGGCCTGGAGGCCAGTGCTACCAGTCCTAGTAGGGCGGTAGCACCGGGTTAACTACCTTTTTGCTCTCCAACGGCTAGTTTTCTTTGAGGAGACTATAAAAAGAGTCTTGGGGCTGACATTTGAGTGTTGTTGGTGCATTTGAGTGTTTGTAGGAGTTGTGTGCATGTGTTGCCCTCTTCTATTTGCCTTTTGAGCTAAGAGTGAGCCCTAATTGCATGTGTTACAATTAGGAAGTAGATTGGGAGCCTCTTGTGCATGTGCTGCACTTGAGAGAGCCATTGTGCATATGTTGCACTTGGTGATCACCGGAGTGCTTGTGTTGCACTAGCTGAAGTTCAAGCAGGAAGGCTCGGCTTGTTACTCTTGGTGTTTGCCGACACCTAGACGGCGTGGAGGCGTCGTGCGCGATGAGTTTCTTGACGAAGGTTGTGAGAAGCTCCGGCAAGTTGTGAAGGTCGGTGCTCACCTACCCGGAGCGGGAAAGAGCAACCACTAGTGGAATCGAGGCAGGCGTTCAATTCGTGGAGCTAGTTCAAAGTGGTTTGGGCTAAGCCTCAACGTGGATTAGGGGAGACCGGCAAGTCTCCGAACACTACGGTAAAACATCGGTGTGTCTCTTTGTGTTTTCTTGTAATTCTCTATTTACATTGTTGTAATTTACATTCCTAGAATTAAATTGTTTGATTGTCTTTAGAATTGTATATTCTTGAGTAGAGATATAATTAGCTAGTGCACTTAGTGAGCCTAGTTGACTTATGCTTTGATTGTCAAAATCTTAGTTTATCGCTTCCGTATCTATTATCATTTTGAAAGTGCATCTAGGCACTTATGTTATTTTGGTGATTAATGACAAACGCATATAATGACAATCTATGTAATTGAGTAAATGCTTAACTTAGTGCTTAACAAATGACAAACCTCTAATATGATTATATTGCTATGAGACTAACATGTTTATTGCTAAGTTGAGTATTAGTCTCATCTATTTAGAAAAATCAAGTGGAATGGTTAAGCAAAGTGAAGGTATGCAATTTTGGTATCTATTCTATATTTATTATTGCATTCCTTTTGTGCAAATGCATAGTGAACTCCAAGTAACATGTTGATTATATATATGCACATTGTTTCATGTCATATTTATTTGTGCATATATATTCATTTGAGTTCATTATGTGCTTTGCTTTTAGTATGCATGTATTAACTAGAGTTAAACTTCACATTGCTATAGATTGACTTGGTGCATGTATGTCTTAGTTGTGTATCTTCTCATGCACCTCTCTTAGTGAAGTTTAATCTAGAGTTGGATCACATATTTACTCTTATTTCAAATATTATTTGCACATGTACAATTCATGTATATTCCATCATGTGCTTCATTTAAGTAAAGACTGTGATCCTTGCCATGATTTAATTGATTCATCGGATCGGCAATTATCTCTCTAGTGCATATAGATCAATTACATATTCATCATGATGCACTTAGTAGAGAACATTTATTATGTCAAGTGTTTCCATTTATATTATGCTTCTTTATATGAAACACTTGTGGTATAATTGCTCACAAATATCAATTTATTCACATCTATTGAGCTTTTGGGACTAATGTCTTTCATGAGTGACTTGAAAAGAATTAGGTCCGTGTGTGTATGATGACCAAGATATCTTGGAGTATGATCGTTAAGCGAGGTCAACAAGACGGCGGTGTCACCAAGAGTTGAGGACTAAATCAAGATCGACTTGGCGTGGAGATCGTCGAGAGAGGATGATCAAGTCAAGGTTGATAGGACGAGAGTCTCATGAGGTGAATCGAGTCAAGTTAGACAAAGCGAAGATGTCATCAACTATAAGGTGAAGGTCTTCATGCACCGGCGTTAAGAAAGAAGACGGCATGCTTGGATTGAATGTAAGACTTAGATTTCTCGTTTGAATTTGAGTCTAAGGATTGCCGTACTATTAAGAGGATGCTCCATTGAATGACTTTTAGATGTGTCAAGTGCTCAAATGATTCATCCTTGTGAAATTTAGAGAGAGTGTGGTATTGGTGTTGCTTGGAAAGTGAGAATGGTAGGTCTCTCTTGGATTCTTGGTGAAATCTGGATTTATCCTTTAAGATTTGGGTAGTGAGACCTTGTTGGTTGTGTAGCCCTTGTTCTTAGCTTTCAATAGAGTCTAAAATCACTTAAATCGGAGTCCGCAATCAAAAGTTATGCTCGTTTTCGTCAGGCTGCTGTGTCCAATCCGGAGTATCCGGACATTTAGTCCGGACACTCCGGGGTAAATGTCCGGAATATCTGGGGATTTAGTCCGGACACTCCGGGTTAACCCTCTCGGTTCGCCTCCAAGTCACCTTAAGTCCGGATAGTCCGGACTTTGCGCAGTTTCAACGGCTAGTTGCTTGGAGACCTCTATTTAAAGCCCCGTCCTCCCCATTTGAAAGGTGGCCGTTATTCCAGTGGTTTGAGGTGTTCTCCTCTTGTTCTTGAGCCCCCTAAACACCTCTTTACCCTTAGATCTAAGTGATCCCCTTTGAGAGAAGGGTTGGGAAGGGTTTGAGGAGTGAGGTGTTAGATTGAGTGGATTTGAGTTGTTTGAGCACTTGATTTCATCTCCAAGCTTGTTCTTCGTGAGCATTTGTTACTCTTGGAGGTTGAGGACTCCTAGGCGGCTAGGAGGTCACCTCACGAGCCACCGGTTCTTCGTGTGGTTGGCCGTAGGAAGTTTGTGAAGGTTGGATTCCGCCTCATAGGAAGGAATCAAGAAGTGAAGACCGGCGAGTGCATTTGTGCAACACCGGAGGAAGAGGGTTGAAAGAGACCGCTCAAGCGTCCAAAGGAGTTGAAACCATGAGTGCATTTGTGCAACACCGGAGTAAGAGGTTGAAAGAGACTCCAATTCAAGTGTGACGGAGCCGCCTCAACGGAGACGTGGGATCCTCAAGGATCCGAACTTGAAAAATCATTGTCTCCAAGTTTGCTTACTTTTGTTCTTGCTTTAGTATTTGATTTTGAATCTTGAAATTGCCCGATCTATTTGATTATTGAGTTTCTCGCTAGGCATCTACTTGATCTAGGTTCTGCTAGTGTTTATCATCTTTGTGTTCAAGTAGATTATTTAAAAGTTGGAGGAATTTCAAATTTCATCCCGAGGCCTCCAATCAGAGTATCCGCACAATTACCGGATAGTCCGGACATTTATCTTAGGAGTATCCGGAGTAAAAGTCCGGAGAGTCCGGCTAAGCCCTCGGCCATTCAAAGTCTCCAATCCGAGTGTCCGAACCTAAAACCGGATAGTCCGGACATTTATCTGAGTATCCGGATAAAATCCGGACACTCGGATGAAAACTTTGGGTGTTTTATTTCCGCTGCATGTTAAATTGTAAAATTGTAATTCGCCTATTCACCCCCCCTCTAGGCGACATCACCTGTCCTTTCACATTTAGGTTTTGACATAAGGGTACTTATGTGAGATTTTAACTAATCGTCGAAAAAAATTTATAGCCGCCTATTCACCCCCCCTCTAATCGGCATCCTCGATCTTACAGCATGAAGTCTCATGATTTTCATGTGCTGATGACACAGATGCTCTCTATTGAAATTATAAGTATTTTGCCGATCAAGATTTGGGAGACAATCACGAGGCTGTATTATTTCTTTAACACAATTGTTCAGAAGGTCATCAATCTCGAATGACTAATGCTCTGCAGGTTGAGGTGGTGATAACTCTATATAATCTTGAGATATATTTCTCTCCGTTATTTTTTGATATAATAGTCCATCTTATTGTTCACCTTGTAAGAGGGATAAAAAGTGCTAGCCCATTTTCCTACGTAGCATATACCCGTTCGAGAGGTACATGGAAATTTTCAAGTCCTACATATGGAATCAATCTTGAACGGAGGGTAGCATTGTCGAAGCACATGCAACGGAAGAGATTGTCGAGTTCTGCGTCAATCACATGACTCAGTTGAATTGATAGGTGTGCCTTGATCTCGCCATGAGGGGAGGCTCCTGGGTATCGGGACCATCGAAAAGAAAGCAATCACGCCTAATTCAGTTGTGTGTGCTCGAGCCATTTTCACAGTTTTGCAACACATGACTGTAGTATCCCCATATATCGATGAGCATAAGTACTAGTTAAGGCAAGAAAATCTAGCTCGATAGGATTCTTGGATCATGAGATAATATAACCTTCAGTTTAACCAGTGGTTGAAAGAGCGATCCATCACTAGAAGCTTGTCAGGTGACACGCGGACATAGTTGGCAAAAGGGCCAACTTTTACAGTTGTGATTGGAAAAGGATACTACTTAAATAGGTACATATTTTACATGAGGGATTAGGATATGAAAAGCATAAATTAGAATAGCGATGTCCATATAGATACGTTCAATACCACTGGATCGATGAGGAGCTCCTACTATGGGTTCATAGAAGAGATCTGGGAGCTCAACTATGTACTTTTCAAGATCCGGTGTTTTGGAGTGTTGGGTCCACCTTCAGCATGTGAAGGTTGACAAGTACGGCATCATTGCTATGAACCTCGAACGTGTCGGATATCAAGATGAACTATTCGTACTCTCTAACCAAATTGTTCAAATCTTCTATGTAACTAACCCGTCTAACAAGAAACGCCACATAGTAGCATTGTGAGAGTTGAGAATGTAGTAGATGAGAAAAAGTATAATCAATTTGACGAGTTGACTTCTATCAGAAACGACATAACAGTAGAGAAAGAACAACCTAAGAAAGCTAGCTACACACATGTTGATCATCGTGAAGGGCTAATTTTTATACAAAAGAATAAACAAGTGGAGTTATGATGTGGTTGTCATGTCTTTACGTACAAAAGTATATCTATATGTACATCATGCATTCCAAACATGCTTTAAAGAGTATGAACTACATAAAAAACCATTTAGTGGTATTTTTTCGTTTAGTGAAGACATACAACAAGCAATCATCTGTCTACATTAATTTTAATTAGTAGGTACTAAGATACAAGTGAGTTGTGTCGAGCTATCCATCGTTCTTGTGAACAAGCATCCATTCATTTAGTTTCTAGTGACATGCCAAATGCAGGTGTTTCCACATGGCGAGTTGTTGAGTTGAGCACCTGGACTAGCTCAGACAAGTTCTTAGTATTGTTGCTAGTGGTCCGATTCTCTGTGTTCTTGCTAGTCACTGCTTGGAAGTTAATGATATAGGTCTATATTCTTATGTACTTCGGCTTGTACATTTAACTATAAGTCTACACAAGTTATATATGATAATGACATATCATAGATAGTTCTATTCTAGAATCGTCTGAGATTGTTGCCTTATAAAGCCTACGCTGGTTCAATTGCCCCCATCCTCGATCCTGTGGCGAACCCTAGAGCAGAACTCCCCCTGACCCTAGCCCACCTTCTCCCCCTGGTGACATCCCCCTTGGTCGTCTTCCCCTCGGTGCCCTCCTCCTCGAGGGCCCCCCTTGGTGCCCTCCCCCTCACGGGCCCTCCCCTCGGTGGCCCTCCCCCTCACTGGCGCGTCCTCCCCCTCGGTGGCCTCCCTATCGTGGGCCCTCCACCTCGATGGCTCTCCCCTTGCTAACACAGCCTTCCCCTTGTGGGCCCTCCCCCTCACCGGCCTCCTCCCACTCACCGGTAAGTTATCTTATTGCATTTTGCATGTGAGCGACTTCATAAATAGATCAAGATATCATTACTTTCTTCTTCTAATTAGGACATGATTGGGCTAGGGATTATGATTTGAATCCTTATGATTCAGTTAAAATTTAGACTAAATCAACACACGTTCGTTACTATTTTCTGTGGTTGGCAACTTGTACAGTTGGGAAGCTTTCTAAGCCAATAATCTAAATTCACGATAATGTGTGAAGTTCACTGGTTGTGCTAAGTTGATACATTCCTTATTTATTTATTTTGACTATTTTGTGAGCTTTGAGTATTAAAAAAATGATGTCCATTGGTCGGCTAAGGCGAGCTCATACAAGAATTGTTGAAAAAACTTTATCATAATAAGCTACATATGCATGGTCCAAGTTTAGTTTCTTTCCTATGTGTGTGTGTGTGTGTGTGAATCAGGGATTTTTGTGCTAGGCTTAGACACAATCTAGCATAAGCATTGTTTTATGCATGCATGTGTTGAATAATTTGCTTTGATATTTATTTAACATAGTGAACAAAGTGAACAGTGAGAACTATGGGCCTGTTTGGGGGAGCTGCGGCTGGGCTGAAAAGTTGCTTTCGGCTTGCTAGTCTGTAAAGCAGCTATAGTTGGTGGCTGTGACTTTTCTTGTTATTCTGTTTGGCAAACTAGCTGCTGTAGCTGTAGCTTTTGTGGGCCAACCAAGCGGAGAGCAGCAACCTAGTGAAGCACAGAGGCGACCGAGCGGAGAGGTGACGTGGAGGCAGCGAGGAGGGGCGGCGAAGGTCGGAGAGTTAGAGCGAGTTAGGTGGGAGGCGGTTGAGCGAAGCCACAACCGAAATCTCCTCCCAAGTGGCTACAGCTTTTGAGGGTGCTTTTGCTGTGGCTTAGCTTCTTAACTACTTTGCAGCCATGCTGTTTGGAGGCTTTTGACCTAAAGCTGAAGCACAGCCCCCCAAACAGCCCCTATATCTTGGTGGGCTGCTGCAGTTTCTTGTGTTGTTATTTGTAGGAACAAGCCTTTTTTTTGTTCATTGTAATCACTGCAAAGGATAAACAATTTTTTTGTTCTAGTCCATTAAGATCATGCTCCCAATCTCCTATCTATACTCTTTACTGTCTTGTAAAGGGGCATGTGAGGAGGCATTTGTTCAATGAGGAGTTGGGCTATAAAGAGACAATTTGTGACAACGTGGTTTTAATTCTCAGTTTTCATATATATACTTGGTTAGAACAATTGACATCTTCTCATATATGTTCATGTGCTGGATCAATTTAGCTTATTATTAACTTATAGTATTGGCTATTGTTTACTATCTTGCTCTATTGGTTGTCTTTGTTATCTTATTCTTGTCAGCCAACACTGTTGCTAGCAAGTTTTGGCTATTCTCATGTAGTTCAGTAAGCTACCCTGCTGTTTGATTCACTAGGATATGCATATTGTTCAAAGATAATCAATTGTTTAGATTTCTATTAACTATCAAGTATTGAAATTGCCAATTGTAAATCTATCGTAATTTTCCATAAATTAGTCTAAAATTTTATCCCTAGTAGCGATGAGGCCTTTTTAAGGTAGCTCGACATATGAGAACACTTTTAAAATCAACTTGATCCTTATTGCTAGTTGTATGCCTCAATATCTGCTCATAGTCATGCATATGCTGCTTAAATACCTTATTAGTAAACATTGGTTGGGGTGAACCGTGCTACCAAGGTAGACTCGAGCTGTATGTCCGAACTGAGCTGAATTTAATGTTGTTTTAGATGATTTTAGCCCCAATTCACTATATTACAGATCGGTTCTTAGAGGTTTGGCATCTGTTATCGATAGTGCATCAACTCTAGATCATGTAGACCATTCAATTGCAACTGTTCACCGTTCATCTCCAAATCCAAGCTTTTTCAAAGCCATTTGATCATCAGTTTCCCTCCAAATAGCTTTTTGGCTCTGTTTTCTCCCTTTCTTTTGTAATGTTCTATTGTCAAGTGTCGTAGCTCTGCTAGTAGGCTTATTTGGTGTTACTCTCGTGTGTGTACACTAGATGATGACAAAGGAGCTGCCAGAGTGACTATAGCAGGAGGTGACAATCCTGAAGCGTACAAAGGAGTGAACGTCTATCACAAGCCGCAAGGAAAGTCACGATCCTTAATCATATTGAACACCTATTAGTTGGTTATATGTTGAATATGGTTTATTTCTGCATTAATTAATTGTTAATATTGTTTGTTATCAATTACTTTTGAATAATCCTACTTAAGTAGGTAATGCCTTTAATTACATTGGTTACTTGTCGTCCTTGGTAATAATCTGATATGGTTTTCCTTAATAAACGTAGAGCTAGTGTGTCATGCTTTAGATTAATAAAAATACTTATCACATTGTCGTCCATCGTCACGAGTTAACACGTTGGATCTTATGCTCACAAATGTATATGTTGTATATAGATCACTCGTTGAGAGTGATGTTTTAGCTATGTTAGCTGAGGATGGAGATATGGATATGTGGTTTAGTGATGGTTGTGTGCGTATGCTACTTGGTGGTTGTGTCACCAGCATCATGCTTGGTAAGGTGGCTCCGTTCGAGCCATACAAGGACTACAATCTTATGCTATGAAATTGACATAATTATCACCTATCCATGAGACCGTGAAATCGAACTTGCCTAGCACATTGTCCCACTTCATGAAGTTTGTAGGAGAAGGCTCTTGTCGGCAGTTGAGGGTAAGCCAGAATGGACTTTCAAGTGCCACTTTCCGAGCTACGCAATGTTAAATCCCACGTAAGTAGTCGGCAAATGGCATAGCACAGGTCTGTTATGACCTTGGCCGCTAGGATGGACCCGACGTCTATTGGATGGAAATTAATGTTGTGGGACTCTCGAATGGTTCTATTATCTCGACTCTGATCCAATCATAGTATCTTATGGGTAAAGCTATTTAGATGTTAACTTAAGTGTCGATGCATCGTGCTTCTGATTAATGGAGCTGTGTTGTAGGGTGATTCCTAATCTCAGGGTATAAGTGTTCGTCTGAAGGTTAAAATATGATAAATTGGTAATGATGATGAATCAATACTCTTACTCTTGAAAACCCACTTATAGCTCCTTGTTTTAACTAAAACTGCTTGTAAAATAAAACTATGGATACTACTAGCGGTGATAGGTCCACATGAACCCTCCTTATCTAATATTCCTTGAAAATCCTTTGCATGTATAAATGTTATCATTATAGCTTGCTGGTTCAGGCAATGGGTACCACGAGAAAGAAGTTCTAGAAGGAGATGAATACTTGGATAGTGATGATCATACATTGTAGGTCATGTCTACACTGAAGTGTAGTATGTGGTGTTGCCATATTTGGAGTTTTTGCATGTAATATAAGTGTGTTAAGTTTGGAGGCCCTAAAAACTATGTAATCCTCAAGTAAGTCATACTTTATGTAATAACTTTATTATGGTTTTGTAATTGTAAACAGATACTATTTATCAATCTGTGTAGGACCAAAATCCTAAATAGTCACAGGAATACGGGATACCACCTTAAATTCGTGTGTCACCACATATATAAAAATTATTATGGTGCACCTACTATTGTAGACTCATTGGTGAGTGAGGGTATTTTACTGCCAAACGCCACACTGTGCATGTCTAAATCTAGCTCCCCACCTTTTTTTTTTGCAAAATGGTCCTCTCCCTCACAGCAAAAGGCTCAGGAGGAGACTGGCACCACGGCAGGTCGGGTGAGCGTGACAGTGCACAACCGAGCACTGCAACATGCGCTGGTAGGCAGTGACGTGGGCAGAAGGTCTCCTTCCACACTTGGGGCAGTGCGTAGTGACCTTTGTCATGCTCGTGTAGCTTGGAAGGAGCATTGCTCCCGTGGTTAGCCGAGCTGATAGCCTTTCATGCTTCTTACATGTGGCATGTCGTCTGCTGTGTCTTTCGCAATAAAAGAGGACTATTTTAATAAGTAAACGTCCCATTGTACAAACTTTCTGTCCGAATCCTTCGCAGCTCGCCCCACAGCTTTGAAGTCTGAATTAGTCGCCCTCTCCACCGTACACACCACTGTCTCCCTTCAATTCAGATGTTTTATAACTTAGTTCTCACACGGACTGTCTCTAGACGTCCGGTTGTTGCTCCGTAGCGACGCACGGTTATTCAACTACTGATAATTGAAGATAAAGGCGGTAATTTTCCCTTGTAGTGGAAGCAAGGCATCAGCCGTTTCGAAAAGCAAGGCGATAGCCGTATCAGCCAGACTTCAACGGCTGCGGGCCAGGGGAAAAGAAGAAAAAAAGCAAAGCTAGCTTAATTGTTAAACGTCTAACAAGTTGAGCAAGTTGAGGATGAGATTATTCCCTTCCCATGATATATGCTAAGTACAGCAGAGTGCCAAGCAGAGCAGTAGTTGTCTACTTTGGACTGCTGCTGTACTGCAAGTTCGGAGCCGCTCCATCCTTGCTAATCATCCAATAAACTAGCGTTTCCCGGAGGCCGGGGAGCGGTGCTTTGTTGCGTAGGGTCTCCAAGCTGATGAGGTTGGTCCATGAGGACGGGGAAGCTAGCCGCCGGAGAGCTCCTGCATAATCTTCGTTAATTTTTTTCATAATCTTCGTTAACAAGACTTCTGAAGTTGCGAAGAAGCTTTTTTTTTTAGCACGAATTAATTAGGAGTAGACGGCAATAAAAATGTAAGGCTCGATATCTATAGTATACCAATTTTTTTTCATAATCTTCGTTAATTGCAAGGTACTACTTGTCCGTAGTCTCATTTTAGAACTTTTTTTTTGCCTTAATCCATAGTGTAGAGGAGACTCTTAAATAGTGCTCGGGAGGGGAATCACCCGTTGGTTAGCTAACGCATGAAGACACGAGAGGACAACTTTAATTACCCACTAGCGAGTTCACCTCAATGGGAAAGTGCGGCTATACCCATGTTCCGTGAGGTCGCTCAACCTCGCAATTCTAGGCGTGTGCTACCCATGCTGGCGTCGTGTGCTTGTGTGGTACTGTTGTGTGTGCATGCTCGTGATCTAGAAAAGCAATTCTAAGAGCGGCGCATGGTGTGCTCCATGCTAAAGTCGAGGCTTACAATCGTCGGGCATCCAATAAGCATCCCAAAGGGGCTCATTGTGTAAATAACTAGATGCACCCCAACCCGCACGTTGCTACGGTGGAATGAATCGTTGAGATAGACAAAGATTTTAATAAAAAGTGCATGAGTTTTTTTTGTAATACCTCACAAAAGTGGGGGAAAAAGTACGAGCACCATCATAAGATTTTTTTAGAAATCGTAAAAGTTTGTTTATGTTCTAATTTTTTAAGGTAACTTAGACACGCTCTCAGGACCTTTCTCATAAATTTTAAAAATGTAAAAATTTAGCAGCTCAATTAAATCAGTGAAGTTGCTTTAAATGCATTAGCAACACCGTTGAAATTGTTAAAAATCAGGTAAATTTGACCATGATTTGATTTTTTTTACAGTAGTGTAATCATCCTCTCAAGACCCTCCTCCAAAAATTCCAAGAATTTGCAAAGATATCACTTCACTGTAGAAGCCACAGTCAAAAGCGTAGTATAGCGGGCCTGCGGGTGGGTCGCCATACCTTCCAAAGAATAGAAAGTTATATAAATATAGATATTGCTCGTTGCTTCGGACAATCCTTGAATTTTAAAAGAGAGAAAAATTGCCTAAAAAAACCTCCCCAAGATTAGAGAGTTATATAAATATACACTTCATTGTAGAATCTACAGTCAAAAGCGATGCATGACGGGCATGCGGGTGGTCGTCGTACCTTCCCAAAAATACAGAGTCAAATAGGTATAGATACTGCTCGTTGCCGCGGGTGATTCTCGAATTTCAACAGAGAGAAAAATCGCCTAAAAAAATCTCCCAAGAACAGAGAGTTATATAGATATAAGGACACATTTTTTTGCATATTTGGTCGCTTCCCCAACGTGGAAGGCATGACAGGCGGCACCTGCTGTGCCTGAGGAGCACAGAAGCTACCAAGCATGAGAGCATATGCTGCTATGGCCAAAGAGCACGAGAGGCGCGCTGCCGCTATGTCGGGAAGGTGACGCGTGTCACCTTCTGGTGCTTCCACGATTGGGAACAAGACTATATTTGCAATTGCGTTTGAAATAGGACCAAATTTGCAACAAAATAAGGTAAAGAAGGCTAAAAAAGTGATGATTTCTTTGTGAGATAGGGGCGCGACTGTGAACCAAGCCTACCATAGACTGTTCGCATGTATAGCTTTGTGTAAGCTTCCCCAGTGTTAGCCTTGGCTGCGACCAGGGGCAGATTTAGGCCTAGGGCAGCTGGGGCAATGGTTCGAGACCTAGGCCAACTAAATGTGGAAAACTACTCTATATATAGTGAAAATTTCAAGTTCTCGATCTAGATGTCCCGGTCAGCAGCACGCATTTGTTCTCTCCCCAACACACTAAGCCAACACAATAGTGCACTACTGTTCATGGCAACCCATAATACACAAAGTTGAGAAGTGAGAAACCCCATTAGGATCAGCCTCCTCTCTCTTGTTGGACGAGACGAGAACTGAGGGCTAAGGTGTAATGGTAGCGCAAGCTTTGAGATGGCAAGCCCTCTGCCCTACGCTCTCCTCAAGCAATCAAGCTATCTATTGGCCGCCATCAACTCTAGGTGATTTTCTCTTAATCCTTACTTTGTCTTATTGTATTACCCACATTCCAAATTAGCTAATTAGGGATTAATTGATTGAATTTCATTTGATGCAACAGACACACAATTTTTTCATTGGTATATCACCTCATTGAATTAGCATTGATTTTACCTATTGCAACGGCAACGGTAGAAAGAGTCTTATCTGATACAAACATTGTTAAGACCAAGTTGCGATATAAGATGAGTGACAAATAAATAAATGATAACATGGTATAATATATTTGCAAGCATTGAAAATAACAAGATTTTACAATGTTTTCAGAATATGAGGTCATTTAAGCAAAAACTATCTTGTGCTATGGATATGTTACATTCTTGTTTTGCTATTTGCATCAATAATTAACTTTGTAATTTTGTGTCACTAATTTACATATATAATTTCATATTTCGGAGTTCATGTTCTTGTACTATTAGTATGAAAATATGATTGACTTGGATATACCTAACCTTCATTAGTTAGGTATTAATTTTTGTACTACTTCACTACACTATGTTGTTTTTGTTATGTTTTTATCTATTTTGTTGTATCATTAAGCATGAAGTTCAAATTTATTTTTAATTATGTTTTTGTGTTGTACTTTTGTTGTACCTCGGTATAGGTAGTATTTAGCGTTAGTTATAGTGGCTTAGCATTATGTCCAATGCTTAGCGAAACCATGGCTCCGCCAATGGCTGCGACTATGTGGTTGCGAGATTATCTGTTTTCTTCTTTTGAATGTGTAGACTTGATATGTCTTTCTGGGTAAACCTCAGATGCTAATTAGGGAAAGCCAACAGAGAACATTGTTCACTCTTCAATTCTGTATACCAGCCTCTCTTCACTTGGTATCAACGGGGTCATATGCTGCTTTCATTTAAACATGCTTCTCTCTTGGGGAAAATTGATATTATGCCACTTTCAAGAGTGGTGCGAGTCAAAATATCACTCTCGTCGTTGCCTTCGTTAAGATGTCACTCTTCTCGTGCCATCTTCGTCAAAATGCCATTTTCGCTTTTTAAAAATGAATTTCGCAATTTTAGCCACTGGAAATGACCATCCTGCCCTCGAGAGCACTACTGTGTTGTTATAAGCAACGCCCGATATAGTGCCATATGAGTATATGACTGGCACACTGTACAATACATTTTGCGGTACTGATAAGCATATCCTATCCGTCGCAAGTCGCACCGATGCCCAGTGAACAATAAATACTGATTCGTCCAACAAACTTAGTAATAAACCATCCTGGTTTAATCTAGAATCAGCATGACAAAGTAATCAACATATGATTTATCACGAGCCAATATGGTAGAAACACCCACCAACATCATGCTCAAAATTTACAACGTACTGACTGTTAAATACTAGTGTAACAACACAGTAGTGCTCTCGGGGGCATGATGGTCATTTCCAGTGGCTAAAACTGCGAAAATCATTTTAAAAAAGCGAAAATGGCATTTTAGCGAGGATGGCACGAGAAGAGTGGTATTTTAACGAAGGCAACGACGAGAGTGACAATTTGATTCGCACCACTCTTGAGAGTGGCATAATATCAATTTTCCCTCTCTGTTGGTGATAGAGTTGTTCAGTGCTTGTTATGGTTGGGCTTGTGCCAAGAAATCAGACATCCAGAACTGGAATTTCTCTACTTACAAACATCGTTCTCTAATTTCCTAAGCATTCGGTGCCAGG
Organism: Guadua angustifolia; assembly: GCA_036346375.1. Classification (NCBI taxonomy): domain Eukaryota; kingdom Viridiplantae; phylum Streptophyta; class Magnoliopsida; order Poales; family Poaceae; genus Guadua; species Guadua angustifolia. Next base: position 27,336,316 of record CM070503.1, read on the forward strand.
CACAGTGCTTAGTTTGTGTCAGTTAACTTTCTATCTATTAAGGGCATTTCCAATGGTACCACTTCAGCTAGTTATAAAGATGGCATCTCAGCATTTTGCTTAGGTGGAAGGGAAAAAAATAAGGAGAGAGATATAGACCGGCTACTAATGTATAGCCAGGCTATAACTGATTCTAAGGCACTTATTACCTATTACATGTGGGTCAATATTTAATTTTATAGACAATGCTATAGCTAATCCATTGAAGATGTTGTCTATATGCTATCTATAGATGATATGAACATTTCTTATAGCTAATACCATTAGAGATGTTCTGATGGAAAGATGGGTAGTTCTCTCGCGTATTCTCGAGAATAAAAAAGTAGGCACAAGGCTTAGGCTACAAGCCTACAAGCTGCTTATAGGTGCAAATTTCGAATCTCACTCAGGTTGAAAGCTGGAATTTCGAGTTGTAGGTTCGAACGAATCTAGCGCTCCTCATTTTTAATATAGGACTTCTTAGTGATTTTTCGGAAAAAAAAATGAAATACGCACAATATATTTGTTTGAAGTTTTGAACTCCCACGAATTTCTTCTCAAGCAGGGCGAAAAAAAATAGTATATATTTTACACACTGCAGTACTCGGTAAAGGAACTAAGCGCGTAAATATGAATATGGCATTTTTACCAAATAACATAAACATCTCTCGAAACTACTATGCAACACATCAACGGAATCTGATTCCGATCACAACAACTAGAACGGATTCTCAAAATTCATGGGCTCAATTCAAAAAGGAAAAGGAAAGATAGCTGTAGTTGGAAAGGAAACCAAACAAACTATGATTATGTTTGGATCCATTAGCACTAACAGTTAGCTACTAAAATTAGTTGAAATAGATCCAAACAGCTCAGCTAATAGTTAGTCAACAACCTAGCTAATAGTTATCTCATTACCTGGTTCTCTCCTGCTAATTTCAGCTAATAGATAGTCAAAAGACCAATTTGCCCTTAGCCTCTAATTAATGCAAACAGTATTAAAAAAGGGTTAATTAGATATATGCCACTGCAGGAATGGGTTATTCGAGATTTGCCATCGTTCCTTTTGTATTTCTAGATTTGCCATTACGAAATCGTGTTTATTCTAAATATGCCATTGCAGACGACACGTGTCACTTCTGGTCAAACTGAGCGCAATTCGGACGATTTTGCCCCTCCGCATCAAAGTCTTGTCAGAATTTTGTAGAAATCTCCAAAAAAGATCTGAAGCTAAGATTTTTACCTTGGTGACCTGAGATCCTCATCTACCTCTGGTAAAAATATAAAAAATTAAAACTTACATTTAAAACTTTTGGAAATTCAAAAATAGAAAAATAAACTTGAAAATAGCAATGTCAGAATTTTTAAAATTTAAATATAAAAGATAAAATTTTTAAAACTTTATATAAGATTAATAATACTATTTCAGATCTTGATAAAAATTTTCATAAAATATTAATACCATTTTAGCCTTAAATTAAATATAAAATAAAAATAGACGGAGGGCAAAATCGTCCGAATGGGTTGAGTCATGCGCTCAGTTTGACCAGAAGTGACACGTGTCGCCTGCAATGGCATATTTAAAATAAACACGGTTTCGTAATGGCAAATCTAGAAATACGAAAGGAACGATGGCAAATCTCGAATAACCGATTCCTGCAGTGGCATATATCTGATTAACCCTTAAAAAAAGATGTAAACAACTAATTAATGCAAGGGTACAATAGACATTTGTACCCATAACCAAATTTCCAACCACCTATTAGCTAGTAGATCCAAACAACCCAGCTAATAATTAGCCAACTAAGGGCATTCCCAATGGGTAGTTTCTTAGGTGGTATCTACAGATGAGTAAATGTATTAAGTATGTGGTATCTCTAGTGAGATATCACAATGTGTGGTGTCTACTAGTAATCCAAGGGCATTAATTATCTAGATGTTTTGATCCAATGCAAACCTCAATTGTGTTGTGCATTTTATTTTGTACACATATGGAAAGAGATATATAGGATATTAGTTGATCTAGCAAGCCACAATGACAAACATTTGATCACACAATTAAGCATGTTACGGGATTAATAAAAGCATTTTTCTAGTATAACTCTTTCAGATCTTGATACATACGCTCGCATATATATTGCACCAATAAAAGTTAAAAAATAGAGAATATCATATCAGTTAAGTAAAGAAGCTAGAAAACATGACCAATTCTTTTAGTGCTCCCTAAACTTTTGCCAAATCGGGGACAGATTGGGGAGATGTTGCTCGTAGCGCAGGACGATCCAAATGCCACAACAAATCAATGTGGGGCCCACAAAACATGTAGCGGAGACATCCAGGCCATCCCAATGCTGTTTTCAGTGGTTTCTAGCTGTATTGGTTCTCTACGAGAATAGTTTCTTATATAAGGGCAATCCCAATCTATAGTTTCCATGAGTGGTTTCTAGAAGAGAGAGAGTGCAATAAATATTCACTTAGACCTAGTCTCTCTAATGCATAGTTTCCACAGTAGTTTCTATGCAGAGAAAAATTTAATGATTTCATACATGCATCGGATCCAGGAGGAAGGGGATGGAAACCACGATTCTGCTCCCAACGCAAACTGTCTAGTTTCTTTGTGCATCGGTCTACGAGAGGACTTAGTTTCCTGCATGAGAAACTATTTCCCTCTCTCACCTCAATAACTCTATTGCCATATCACCAATTTACTTATGTGGCAGCTCTATTAATACTATGGAAACTAGCTGATATAGAGCATTGGGACTGCCCTAAGACATCACTTCCATCTCTTTCATCAATAAATAACTTGCCAACTCAGCATAGTGCATATGTGACATAGTAATTAATGTCTAAGACATCATATAAGAAACTTCATTAGGAATACCCTAATAGTTAGCCAACTATTAGAGCTAATGGATCCAAATAGGCCTTATATACTCCCTCCGTTCATTTTTATAAAGCGTATTTTGACTTTGCATAAGAATTAAGGTTACGTTGAAATTGAGAAAAGGAATGAGAGAAAATGATTTAGATATCCCCACTTAATTATCTTGCAAGATGAAAGGTATATTTTGTGTGAGTGGTAATGAATAAATGAATATGGTTGAGAGAGAATAAATAAAGGTATGAAAGGAAATGCCTCATTAAATCTATGGGATTTGATAAACATCAACCGGATGTTTTTTTGGTTGAAATCATCCAAATCTAGAACCATTGGATCATTGTTGAGATTCGGGAGTATCGATTGGATCCGATCCTATGATTTGATCCAACGGCCCGGTGAATTTGGATCCGATCCTATGATTTGATCCAACGGCCCGGTGAATTTGGATGTTCGGGAGTATCGATTACATCCGATCGTATGATTTGATCCAACGGCCCGGTGAATTTGGATCCGAAATCCAATGGTTCTAGATTTGGGTGATTTCAACCAAAAAAACATCCGGATGATACTTATACACATGCAAACCTTATATTTATGAATAAGATTATTTAAAAAATAAGTCTTATAAAAATGAACGGATGGAGTATATCATGTGAAGTGTGTGTGGTTAAAACTTAAACCCATCTTAGTGAAGAAGAAAAAGATCCTATATTCCCGGGCGCTCTCCTCCCTCAGGCTCTCTCGTTGCAACAGCAATACATGCCCGCATGCATCTGAGCATTGATCGATTAAGGCTTCCCGTTTCCGATGCTAGCCGCAACATATCGTTGCAAATTCGCTTCCTTTATCCAAGGATCTTTCACTCATATGCCAGATAAAGATCGTCGATCGATCATACACACCGGTCATGGCGGTGTCGCCGCTGTCGACGTCGGCTCTGAGCTCCCTGGAGGCGATGCTGTACTCGCTGATGGAAAGGTCAGAAGCAAGGGACAAGACGCCCAGAGACGGTACCCTCGACTCACCGCCGCCGCCGTTGCCTGCGCGGCCGACCCCGCGAGGCCGGCGGCCGTTGCTGCCGAGGGTCGTCGGAGCCGCCGGGCCGTGGACTCCACTGTCGTCGCCATCACCTCACAAGGTACGAACCATCCCTTCAGTTCATGTCTATTAACATAGCAATGGTTCTTGGTTCATTTGAGCTGATCATAAGAGGTGAAATGCAACGGCTTGTCAATGGCAGGATGACTCGGGGGTGGAAGATTCAGTCTTGGTGGAGCTCGAAAGGAAGGCGATGAAGGCGGAGGCGCAGCTAAGGCAGAAAGAGGAGGAGAACGTCGCGTTGAGACGGCAGATCGAGAGCTACCATGCCAGATGGTTGGAGTACGAGATCAAGATCAAGTCCCTGGAGGAAACTTTCCATGAACAAATGGCCTCTTTGCATGTCAGGATTTGCCACAGTGCAAAACATTCTGCAAATGTCTAACCAAGAACCTCATCGCGCATGTCTGCTTCTTGCAGATGGCTCAAGATGCTTCAGGAAGGGCCGATCAATTGTTGCCATACGATCGCCATGAATCTTCTGAATCTCACATGAAGATGTCCGAAGAGACGTCGGCGAGGCTGCGGTACGGCTGCCACGGTGTGGGCGTCAGGCGAAGCGCGGTGGGCCGCCTAGGCGCGGAGTTCCGGCTACAGAGCCAGGCGTTCGAGAACGGCGCATCGGCGGTAGCCGAGCAGAGGCCGTGGCAGCCTGGTGTTCCGAGCGCCAACTCCATGGATGACCTCAGGAAGCTCAAGTCGCAGTTCCGCTCTTGGAAGAAGGATTACAAGGCCCGGCTGCGCAAGACCAAGGCCGAGCTCGACAGGGACAGGAGGCGCAGAAGCAGCTGCTGGATTTAATCATGAATGCTACTTGTCAAAGCTTGTCGTAGTAAAAAAAAATCATGGGTGCTTTCATGCTTACAATTTGTGCAGTTTTTATTCAGACGAGCTGTATTTCAATATTTTCTCTCGCAATATAAGGCAATATAAATTGTATAAATTTTAAAGTAAATAAAGAGCTAAGTAATCACTATTTAACTTTCATTTATATTTTAATATTTATACAACTTTTAAAACAAAAAAACATTGAAGCACGAGGCATAAAATTACAAATCATGCAGTTACTTTCACGGTGTAGTTGTTCAGCCACTCGAGTATAGCAGCTACACAAGCGCACGAGGCATGACTAGATCGAGGTTAAGGTAGGCTTGCGGTGGAAATTTAGTATATCAGCTGGACAATCATGCCTTGCTCGAAAGGAACTGCGTGATTTGACGGCCGGGGAGAGGCAGAAAACTCCTCCATGTGACTAATGAAAACAATGGAAAATTGGAGATGTGCCCATTTTCTCGGCGGTTTTCACGGTAGCTATTAGGTGTCACCTCAGGAAGAATCCACCAAACACACGCGCGCGCACAGTTGCGCTCACACATACACAAAGCGCCAAAGAGGGAAAGCACCGAGGAAGAAAGGTTCGCCTGAATTTTAGCAGTGTGGCTGGTATGTGAAATGGAGAAAATAGGGAAATTTAGCTCATTGCCACCCAATATATAGGATCATCTCGTGAAAATGCCGCAATAATTTTTGTTCCCTTAATTATTTTCCATTTTCCACTAATTTTCTCATTTGCTGGCTATTTGCCTTTTTTCCTAGGTCCTTTGAACCTATGGCTTAAAGAAGCAAGCAAGCAAACAAAATTGTAAAATGGCCAAAAATAAAAAAAAAGGGTATTTGTTCATTGGAAATGCAATGCTACAAGCACATGAAGCTACATGCTCTAGAAGAGCAGTTTAGCGTGCGCTAAGATTGGTGTGGCTTCGGGAGAGGAGAGGGACACAGCTTCAGCCTTCAGGGGAGACGCGGCCCGTGCGGCGGCGGTTGACTTGACGACAGCAGTGGCTACGTGGGGTTTCCGGCGAAGAATGGCGACGATTTCCGGAGGATGGGGTTTTCGGTGGAGGAGCCGCACGAATATCGATGCAACAGGACAGCCCAGATAGTGCTTGGTTTGGTTTCCTTAGCTTGCCTGACTTCTACTGGGCAAGGAGCCAATGAATCTTGATAGCTCTTGCTCGAAAGCAAGTAAATCCTTGGCCCCTTGGCCGAAATGAAGGTTAGGCAAGCAAATCAACGTGCATTCTTGCCCACTGCACTTGGTAGACAGAGAAGTTAAACATGGCCAAGGTGAGCCCAACGGGATGCAGACCGGGCCGGCCTGTCTTCGGGCCTGAGCTGAGCGAGCCCTAAACGGATGAAGCAGAAAATGAAGGTGGGTCCTCTGGAACAAAAAGCAGAGAAGAAAGAAGGCATTGAAATCTGAAAGGGGTGTGAGCACGGACAAAAAGGCCGGAACGGAAACAAGGCGAGGAGGGGGAGCTGCGGCTGTGTGAAAAGCGTGCGGCCGGCCAAAAGCCGATGCGGTGCGGGGACGGGGAGGCGCGTGAGCCAGAGACCGGCGAGCGCACCAACAAGGTCGCGGTAGAAGGAATACAAGGGACGGAAGGAAGCGATTAGAGACGCACCGCGGACCGCACCGGCGAGACGAGACGCCTCCACACGTTTCTCCGGTTCTCCCCCTCCCTCCCTCCCTCTCTCCCCTGCTGCTGTACTCACCCCAGCCATCCGCCCCCGTCGAAGCCTCCCCGATGCGGTGCGGGCGCGGTCTGTAGGAGGAGGAGCGGCCGAATGGAGGAGGGCGATCGGCAGCGCGCGCGGGGCTTCGAGGACCGCATCTCGGACCTCCCCGACGCGCTTCGGCTGCAGATTCTGAGCCTGCTGCCGCTCAAGTCGGCCATCCGCACCGGCGCGCTCTCCTCGCGGTGGCGGGACCTCTGGGCGCAGCGGTGGCCCGAGCCCTCCTCGCTCCACCTCCGCCTCTCGCCCGGCGCGTCGGCGGCGGCGCGGGTGGACCAGCTCGCGGCCGTCGACCGCCGCGGGAGGCGCCGGATGGACTGCTTCTCGCTCGCGTTCCACGCGGGGCAGCTCGCGCAGCCCGACCTCAAGCGCTGCCTCGACTACGCCGCGGCGTGCCGCGTCGAGGACCTGCACATCCGGCTCGACGGCGGCGGCGGCCGGGGAGCGCGCGGGGGCGCTCGCCGCGCGGGCGTGCTCACTGTGCACTTCCCCATGGGGAGCCCGCTCCTCGCGCGGCTGTCGGTGCGGGGGCTCCACCTCACGGCGTTGGCCAACGCGATGGTCGCCACGCTCGAGGTGATCCATCTCCATTCGGTGACCCTCACCGACGCGGCGCTGCGGCGGGTGATCGCCGCCTGCCTCTGCCTCCGCGAGCTCGAACTCCGCTACTGCCGCCACCTCCGCCGTGTCGACTTTACCACCGTGGGGGCGGCCAACCTCAGGAGCCTCACCGTCGTGGACTGCTCTCGCGCCACCGAGCTGCGGGTCCCGGCGGCAACCCGCCTTCGGTCGTTCCGTTTCAGCGGCGCCTTTCTCTCAAGTAACGTTTTCTCTGGCGCCGCGGGGTGTCTTGAGCATCTATACCTCTGCTCCGGCGGGCCAGAAACCGGCTTGCCGCACACCAACTTGCCCTCAGCGGTCCCCCGCCTCTCAAACCTCACTGCCCTCACCCTATGCAGCATTGCCCTCCAGGTTCGTCTGGGCATCTATGTCATTTCGGCCCGTTTCCATTCCATTGCTTATGCGCTTGTACTCGCTCGCCTTGTAGTATGTGTCTGCCTCAGCAGCCAACATCATGGAGAGCAACCTGCACCGATTGAGAGAGCTACAACTGCTCATGTTCGGAATGGCCAACTCCAACCTTGCAGACATCTATAGCTTCCTCAAGACCTGTTGTTGCCCTCAGTTGCAGAGGCTCTTCGTGCAGGTTGTTATTTTTATGCAAAATGCATTTGATTGCAGTTCATTTATTATATGTGTGCACGTATGTCTCAACATGTGGCGCTCAATATGACAGCTCCCTACAAACACCAGGGATTCATTCACGAAGAATTACTTGGAGGTGGCAGAGGAAGAACCACCTGAAGGCGGATTAGAAAACCTTTGCTTGGTCAAGATGACAAACTTCAAGGGGCATCGCAATGAGGTGCGACTGGTGGATTTTCTGCTGAGGAAGGCCAGTTGTCTTAACAAACTGTTCCTGATTGCTCCTAAGGAGGATCACTCACAAGGGCTTCAAAAGGTTCAGTCAGATGTGCTGTCCCATTTTATGATTACAGACGAAGTATTGCATCTTGAAAGAGCTTCAGCAAACTCCCAGATAATTTTCGATGAGCCTGATGGTCCTCAGATCCAACCATTGCATTCGGAGGTCTTTGTCAGATTCTAGCTTGAAATGAGCAATAGTGTTGTAGTTCAATTGCTGCTCCTAAATAATTACATTTATAGCTGTTAGGAGACAGATATGAAAAACAATCTGCAAGACATACAGAGTTTGGTATAACATGTTTGCAATTTGTATTTTCAAATATTTTTGCAAGATGGTTGAAATGTGAGCTCTGATCCCCTAGATGGTGCCTAGGCACTAGGCTACACCCTCCTGCCTAGCCCGCCTAATCGGTGATTAGGCACTATGCGCGGGTCTGCCTCCCACCTAGTGCCTAGTGCCTAGGTGAACACTGAATGTGATGTATTCCAATCTGCTTCTTTTCCTCTCCTACTACCACTCACACCCCTCCCTCTCCCCTGCTTAAAAATGTCGGAAGATTTGCCTGATCAGACATCTGTTTGGACTTAGCCTATCTATAAGTTGCTGTTGGAACATCATATAGATGAAACAAATATCCATAGGAACAGAACCGACTCCATTTTATGTGCCAACAACTATCTGTAACGAACTACAGTGTTTAACTGCTTATTGACATTATATCTGCCTTCTTTCGATGGTTATATAGGTGAAAAATATGGTTTGAGCTTATATTGGACAGACAGCATGGAACATGTATTTTTTCATTAAATACATATGAATCATATGATCAAAGAACTTCTTTACAATAAAGCCACTCTTTCAGGCTGTATGCCATGATATCTGTGCAACCCTTAAGAGAGGCCGTCATCTGTGATCCTTAAAGAATCATGGTCTTGTACAATGTATCTTACATCCTTAAGTATGCATTGCTTGTCTGTAAGTCTATCTTGTTTATCTCAGCATTGCACAGTGGTTCCTAAAGAGTTTCTTAAGAAAAGAATACTATCTCTGGGATCATATTCTGTGTGCCTTGTTGATGCTCATAACAGGTGAACAGATTTCGGTGTAGCGACTTGACAGGAGAAGTCTTATGAAAATATTGGAAGAAAATGTAACTTTGCAAACATTTTTGCTCTTCACTCTTACTTTATTCAGTATTGTTGTTCTTTAGTTGGTTGGTTCGGTGCAAAGAGCTGCAATGTTAGTTTTTCCTTCGTGCCAATATATCTTAGCTTGCTTGCTGATTTCAAGGATGCATGCTCCTTTGGGCTTGGAGATGGCGGCAATTTTGTACTTAAGTTTACACATTTCTTTTTTATGTGGAGATTGCTTCCTGTAATTGTCAAACGCGTCTAAACTCTGAGTAATTCGTTGATTCTTCTTCCTCTTGTCATTTCTTTCTTTCTTTTGGGATGGATGGAGTGCTTACTCGTTTTACATGCTTTTGACTAGGGTTTCCACTTTCCAACCAAGATATTTAGTTGTGATCTACTTGTATTATCTTTGTGTGATAAAGGTACTATAACAGATGAAATTTAATGTTGGTTTTTTGTGGAAGCAGAATTGCAGACGGTGGGAGCGAGTTATACTCAATAGTCAGTACTAGCAACAATGGTTTTTCAGGCAATTGCTGATTTGAGATGGTACACTGATGAAATATGTGCAAATAAGTCGATTCCTATGAAAGCTTTGCTGAGAAGATGTTAATGGTACTCTGGCATTGGTATATTATCCTTAAAGCTAGTGTACCAGGTAAGCATGCGACTGAATTTATAATTGCTTGTTTTGTTTGGTGGTATCGATGTCTGGTTGTTTTGCTGGATATTTGGGTCATTCAAAATTTTAAGTGATGTCGAGGGATGAGATGGACCAATTCATTGCAATGTTCTTAGATAGCTTTGCTTCTTGGCTTTGCAGTGGTGGAGGCATGGTGGGTATGTCGATATCATGTTGATGATTTCCTGAAGTAGTCTCATAGCGCCCCCAAGAAGAAGACGGTGTAGTCCCTGGGGCTAGCTTGTGTTGTGTTGTGTGTTTTGGTTGTTTTTTTTTTTTTGGGGGGACTGGGTGGAACATCTATGTAACTAGGGATGACAGTTTTACCCATGGGTTTGGTTACCGACCCGACTATAAGGGTGGGCACGGGTAGCACTTCAGACTCATGGGTTTTCGGGTTTGAGTACCCGATAAGGATACAGGATGGGTGTGGGTGTCAATTTGTACCTATGGATACCCGATGGGTATCCTCTCATTTTTTATAAGATATATATTAGAAAATTGAAACGTAACTACCTAAATAAGAGGCTAAGACACAAATAAGGCTTTAAAAGGCAATACTATGTTCAGAAATTTGTTAAGCATATATTATGTTTTGAATTTGTTTTGCACATATCATGCTTTGAATTTGTTGTATATATATCATACCCTTTTTTTAGACGATGCTCTATTATCTGTTGGCATCTCTGCTATCACTGTAGTCATAAGTGTTAAGTGTATGCTATGTGACTGAGTTAAATGCAGGTCAATTGAGTTTCCTATCTTATCTTAGTCATTGAATGAGCATACATATCAATGTCCCACATTTTACTCCAATGCTTATCATCTTGTTCATCGAAACCAAATACAATATTTATGAAAACACATTTGTTTCTATAAAAACACTATGGAATGATGTAGTATTTGCCATTAAATATCTTATATGTACTCACTTGACTTATAGTATCATTGGTCACCTATAGACCATCATGATGTGCTGATTAAATGAAATAAATTGAAGTACCATTGATCACCTATAGTCCATGTTAACTTTCTATTTTCAGCACAGCTTGCTACCTATGGGTACCCATCGGGTTTGGTACAGATGTGTGCCCGATAAGTCTAGTGGGTTTGGGTGGGCGACATAATTTCGGATTTGGGTGGGCGGTAGTCATACCCAAAGGTACCCACTTGATTGCCATCCCTAGTGTAAACTCTAAAGGTGCTTGGTGCTTCTCAGCTTCTTATATGAAGTGAAAGTCATACCACCTTTTAGTGTTTTGCAATTGTGCCTTATCCTACAAGCATGCCATGCAGAACTGTGGAGCCACACAGCATTGTGATTTGTGAAATGATATGGATAATGATGGGAAAGGTATCCATTATCTTACAACCTATCTTATGCACTCGTATGTTTAAAAGCAGTGATCCTTACGCATTTGTTTGGTTCTGCTATATTTTAAACACTTCACGATGTGCACTGTGCATATATGTCTCTTGAATTTCTCAAATTTGATATAAAGCTTTCCTTGGGCTTCTAGCGATGCCCATCTATTTGAAATCAGTTGATTCACACTTGCTCTGATTTGAAGTTGAGAAATACTGCCTTTCTTTCGGTACTTATTAGTGTGTAGGGAAAAGGAGTTTGCATTCTAATAAGCTGAGTATTTCAAGATAGATGCAATAAATAGGTGCATCCATTATTTAGATGTGTAACATATTGGGATAGGAATTACTATGTTATATGGTTATTTACTTGTGAGACAGCTTTTCTGTGGACACTTAGATTTTCATTTTTAGTCAAACCCTTTTCATTTTAAGACACGTTCAAAGATGATGTTCGGATGTTATATGGTGACTTTGCATGCTTACATAGCTACCTATGGGATCTATGATATATATACCTTCTTCAATCCTCATGTTAAGCACTACTACATCGCTCCAAATCAACGTCTGAATGCAGCAGTCATGTTGGTTTGCTATCTATAGCTATTATGTTGCGTTATGAACTGCATATCCTGTTTTGGCCACACTAAACTTTCAAACTGAGTTTAATTGTTGTCCAAAATATAGTAAAATATTCTTGCACCTAGAATGGGCTGGATATTCTATGGTGTCAAGCAACTGTTGGTTCATTTGTGTACATGTTGCACTTTATATTAATAGAAATTTCTTGGGTTCTTGTCACAACCTGTTGAGCACTTAACTATTTAATGTGCATACAATGTTATCTTTTGACTCAAGGTAGAAAGCTACACTGCACGTGCCTGTACTGCTACGGATGCTGAAGGGAAGTCAACATATTCTTTTAGACTTTGTTTGTTGTTTGGTAGCCTATTGCATGCAAGTACATATTATAAAGTCTCAAAACTGCCGGGGCGATTTCTGTGTCCATTTGACGAGTAAATATTTTCACATAAAACCTATTGAATACTGTGACACAACGTACTGCTATTGTGATTTCTTCCTTAATACTAAAGCAGTAATTTATAGTTGTCATTTTGTAGTGTGCAATCCTTCTCATTTTTAAAACAACTTTCTTGAAAATACTTTATCTACATATAACCTCTACTTACACTGCCGTTCTGCAAAAATATAGGAAGTAAAGGATGCTTACAAGATCTCAAGGAGTCTGATAGGGTGCTTGGAAAAATCTTCACTTATGCTAGTGAGGAAAAGAAGGGATACCTACTTTTTGTAATTAGTGGTGGTCTGGTGGGTCTACTGGGATTGACCTTTTAGGACAGGTGCATGATTTTATTATTGAAGGTCTGGTAGAGTTATATCCCGCACTCCAAAACTTTGAAAAGTTGTAAGTTATTCAGTTGTGACGATATCTTGAATACGATAGGTTTAAACTTACATATTGACAACTCTTGTTTACAATACTAACCGTAGTTCTTTTGCATGATGCGTAATAACTTGCCTATGACTTGGTAAAGAATTTCCTGTTGCAAAGACGTGTAAATTACCCCCACCTTCATAATGATATATTGGTACATAAACTGAAGTCTACATTGCTCAATTAGAGCAACATCATAGAAAAAACTGATTACTTCTAGTAGGTAACTATTTTTAATATATACATTATTATCACCTCTAGTAACCTTCATTTTCTTGTACCAACTTTATCATTTTGTTCAGAAAATTGTTTGCATAGTCACAATATAATCTATTCCTGTTTGTTAATTTTGGGCTTTGAGCTTTATAGGGTTCTCTGTAAGAGATGAATAGTTCTGAATTTCAGAAGATGGCTAACCAACTTTCGTAAAGCATCTTTTCATAATTAACAATCAATACGTTCAGTTTGACTATCTTGTACACCCTAGACCAAAACTTTGGACCTTTGACATAGACATGGTGATTTGTTAGGGTTAGGCATTGTATATTAGTTTCATAGACAACTATGTGGGACACGAGAGCATATGGAAACATCGCTTTTGAACAGTTCATTGTCGGCACTATCTGTTGTAGCATCCTTCTGCAAACTACATTTTGCCCCTTTGTGTTTGTGGTCTTGTACTCCTGTAATTGCTATTCAAGCAAGTCTTGAGAGGAAGCAAGATTCCTAGTGATAAAGATGCCCGATCATGTAATAACCGCGAGAACTCATCAGGCATCGGCTGGTGAAACGTCTGTGCCATCGAGGTGGCTGCTTGGGCTGCTGGCCTCTAATTGTGTATTCCATGCGACAAATTGGACAGGCTGTTGGAGATTTGATGTGGGTCTTGGAAAAATCTCGCCGCAACAGCTCAGGTGGCTTCTCTCCTTCCAATCTTACATCCACAGTGCATTGTTCAATACTATTTTTTCTGTAATAAAATGATGAACAACCAATTATATGTTTTGTATGCGTGAATGCTTAGGCTATTCGCAGTGCATTGTATCTTGTCACAATATTCAAAGCTGCCATGTCACATGATATTATAGAAGATACAATTATCCCAATGCATGGTATCATGGATTGTTTCTTAGTCTCTACAAGATAATTAAATGCTAGATGTGTATCAGAGTATGAATTGTGGGCCACTTAGATGATTCAAGTTTCAATGTCTATGATTTCGTACCCAAGTGGTATCTTCCTCAAGATACAGCTTTCTTCTCTCCTCTCTTAACTCTCTTGCCACATCATCAAAAATACTTATGTGGTATGCATTAAATAAGTATGTTACCATGTACTGGGAATAGCCTTATCGACGTTTCTTAAATATCTCTGTCCTTTCCGGTACCTGATTTTCCTCTGTTCTTCCATTTCACTGTATTATTTATTGTATCAGTAACAGTATGCGTACAGCTTATTTAATATTCAGTTTACATCTCTGAGCTACGTGCTGGTGGTCTATGTTTAGAGTTCAAACGGCTTTTATTTATGCGCCTCATGGTCTTAGTCCGTGGGCTATGTGCTACAGGGTGGCTACAGGGCCAATCTATTATAAGTGGCGATTTATAGTAGCAATTAATGCTGTGGCTTAGAGTAGCAATTAGTCCTGTGATTTAGAATAGCAATTAGTTCACCTCCTCAAGGCTGAGCCAATAGGAGTACATGTCTAGGCAGGGTACAAAATTCCCTTAAAAATGTAGGCTACGAACTATGGGAAAACTTGTAAATTGAAAGGAGACTTGTCAATTACCGGTAGCTTGGAATCCTACGGGTGCTCTCTTTCTTTCACTTGGTGACCAGCTTTTCTAAAATGTGTGCTCACATTCAGGGCCGGTCCTGAGTTTTTGGAGCCCGGGTCGAAATTATAGACGGAGGTCTCCCTAACATAAGCATCAAAATATTTTTATACTACCATGCATCAATTAAAAAGATAATATTCAGTGTATTATAGAAATTGTTATCGATAAATAAATAGAAGTACAAAAGTGAGATTATTTACCTCAAACATTTGTAGAGATCATCTTAGAAAATATCTTCTAACATTGCTAGATGCAAAGTCATCAATTATGGCCTCAACATTAATGTTATCCAATAACTTCTTCTCAATATATAAAGTTGCCAGACCATTTAACCTTTCTTGAGACATTGTAGATATCAAATAGTTCTTTAATAATTTCAACTTTGAAAAGGTTCTTTTAGCTAATGCCACAGTTATCGGCACAGTAAATAAAATCCGATAAGCAACAGAAATATTACCATAATAATCCACTTTTCTAACAAACTCAAAAATCTTCATAGTAGACATTGGTCTATCTGGTAAAGTTAGTTGCAGTATTCTTAACTAAGAAATCAGATTATTTAACTCAAAATCAGATGAATCATCAACAGAGAAAGTTTTTGCCAACTTAATACAATAATCTTTAAGTTCAGTATAATCCAATAACTTCAAAGTTGTTGAGCTCAGAAAAGGCCCAAATATACCTTTGAATACTTAGAGTTCTTCAAATCTATTTTTCAATAAACTGACCATATCAACCATAATAAAAAATTAATTAACATTAAAAATTTCTCATTTTATAGAATTGTTTCACTACTGCAATCATTTTCATCAAACTATTAAAGATTGCTTCGGTTTCGACAAAAAAATAGATTGACATACGTTTACTAAAATATTAATTCCTGAAGATTCCACCGTTGGATTGACATGAAATTTAGACTGTAGAAACTAGATTTAATTTCGAAACTAACCCAATAAAAATCACCTCAATCGGATCTATAGATCTAAAGTTATGACCTTCACAAATCGATTATACTAATAAATAACGGGGCCCCGATAGTTTGGGGGCCAGGGCGGCCGCCCTGCTCGCCCTGCCCCAGGAACGGGCCTGCTCACATTTGCATCTTTCCCTCCAAAGCTACTAGGTCCTGACCAACGTTTGAAAAATCGATGAAAATCGCTCGAAAATTGTGATTTTTGATTGTATCGGTCCGAGATTTGAAACTAGTCTGTAAAGCGGTCCAGTTCAAATTCAAATCCAGGAAATTTGGAAAAATTTATCCAAAATTTCCTTAAAATTAGTATTAATAGTTGAACTGTTCACTGTTGTAGCCCAAAAATATATATTTTTCCAAAACTAGTCCTCATGCAATTTTTTTTTTGCAAATATGGCCCTTGGCCCATAAATCCCGCGCACGGGGAGTGTGGAAAATACAAATCGCGTGCATAGAGAGCGTGGAAAAAACCATGAGGCGACATGTGGTGATTTCCACGAACAATGTACCGTTTTGCTGCTGCCGCACCACCGCAGAGCGGAAAACCGAATGATGCATCACCGTACCGCGGAAAAATCGCAATTCCCGCGCCGAAAATGGAATCCCGCACCTCCACTCAGTGGAAAATGTAAATGCTGCACTCAGGGTCAGTGAACATTCCGCGGCAATTCAAATTTTTTTTTAAAAAAATATCGTGCTACAGTATCACATGATTTCCTTCCTACAATCCTGTAGCATAGGGAGGGGCAATTTTCGTAATTTTTCTAAGAAGGAGCTATTTTTGCAAAAAAAGGGAATAAGGGGCCAAATATTAGTATTAATAGCGTTTTGACATCTAGTATAATTTTTTTTGAAAAACCGAATTTGAGAAACGTTTTTGGTCATATCCAAATATATATAATAGAAAAGGAAAAAAAGAAAAAATTTCATGTATATGGATACATATACATTCTAATTGTACATTTCAGATGCAATAATATAATTTTTAGTTCATGGTATGGATCTGAGATGTTTTTACGGAATCGGTATTATGCCTTTGTTTCTAAGAAATGAACAGGGATAAAATAGCTAGGCTATTTTTTAATATAAATGTGGTACCAAATATGACGAAATAATCGGTTTATTAATACTCTAAAGTTGTCATTAATACTCTCTCTGTTCATTTTTATAAGACTTATTTTTTTAATGATCTTATTCACAAATATAAGGCTTGTATGTAGATTTAATGAGGCATTTCCTTTTATACCCTTATTTATTCTCTTTCAACCATATGCATTTATTCATTACCGCTCACACAAAATATACCTTTCATCTTCCAAGACAGTTAAGTGGGGGCATCTAAGTTATTTTCTCTCATACCTTTCTCAATTTCAACGTAACCTTAATCCTTGTGCAAAGTCAAAATACATCTTATGAAAATGAACAGAGGGAGTACTCAACAAGGTCAAGCAGTGATCAAAAAGTGGTTACAAATACTAGAAAAGTAGTCATTGTTTCTCCTTAATTAATGATAGTACATTATCCTATTGTTAAAAATATATATATGTGGTCATTAGTACTATTAATCATGGAGCCATTAACGACGGCTAATGACCATAATTCTATGGTTGTTAGTGACTTTAATGACTACATCTCATATTATTAATAATTGTTTTCCTAGTAGTGCTAATCATTCATGGAATATCCATTGTCCTATAAATGCCCCAACATTTTATTATGTCATCACAAAACAAAGCTTTAGTATAAGAGGTCATTGTTTTGAGTTCTCACATTTCTTTTACTTGAATATCTAGTATTTTCTGCAATTTTTTTCAATTGCCGCTGACTGTGCCGATTTTTTATGTAAACCTGTTGAAAATCGGTAAAAATCGATAGAAAATCGGTTGGTTTTCAATTTATTTCGGGCGCAGTTTGACTGTTGAGTTCAAAAGGTTTGACTTTACAATTCATTCGATTTCGAAAATCGATATCGACCCAGGAAGGGGGGGATTTCGAGCTCGGTTCGGTAATGTAAACCCTGATCCCAACACAAAGTGGATGAATGTTAGTACGCTACATTCCGAGCTCATCCATGTTACTTAGTGGCAGCTGTAGAAGGATTTTAAGAACAAATCTCCGCAGATTGATATGATTTTTGAAGAATCAGGTCCTGTTCATCCTTTTTTCCCCATTTTGGATTATTTTGGGGAGCTCAAGCCATCCTTGATAGATGGCCCCGATTACCAAGCCGCACGCATGACCTTATTTCTGCACTCTGGAGGTAGCTGAGTAATTAGCATTTAGCAGGTATCCAGGTACGCCGGTCGGACACTGCAACTTTGTTTGCACATTCAAAGAGATAACTCATTCGATAATTGTATTCGAATATCCTATACAAAATTTTGCTTTCCGGTTCATTTTGTGGTTTGTACATGAAAGAATACAGATAGGCTATACTAGCACATATTAAAAATTCTACCGTGTAAACCAGAATGCCAATCAAGTAAGAGATCGTGGATCATTACCACTAGACATGCGGTGCAGCAGATGGAGAATTGAAGTACCCTTATTCAACATAGCGCATGTCCTCAAATAGTGATCCATCATCCTTGAACGGTGGTTGAACAGCACGGACAATAGTCGATCTTGCTTGATCTATGGTCGAACATGGTCGAACGATCGTCTAGATCAGAGCTGTAGTAGCAGCAATACCCCTACTAAAGTTCACGCGTTCAGGAAAGGAACATCGTGTGTCGGTGTGCTAGCACCATTGCGTACGGTAGGGCTTGAGTGGTCACGGCTAGGGTTTTCGGTGTAGTGTCACAACAATTGCACACACTAGCCTTCATGTACTCTCTTTATATAGCCCATCAGTGGAATCCTATGTTAGGGATCTAATCAAGGTGCAAAGCCCACTTGGTCTATTAGTGATGAATCCAACCCAAACCAATGTGTTCTAACCCGTTAAGTGTGTGGTCTTGTAGGTTCATGCATATTTGGCTATGACTTGGAAACTCCTTTTGACAAATAAATTGGCAGTGGCTCCTAGCAGAGAATAACGACTTCCAAATATGCACAAAGATTATATAGGATAAACTAATATAGTGCTCATACACCGATCCTTTTGCCTCACGATATCAGATAAAACTCAAGGCTATCTTTCACTCATTCTATAGTAGATTAGTCAATTGCAATTAATTCCTCAATCACAATCGGTATAACTATGTACTTCCTTAATCCAGCTATATCGAGGTGCCACATTATTGATTTGATATCACTATATCTATGATCCATGAAATATGTTCATCAATTAATACATGTGCTGACCTATAAATTACAATTGTCCCACATATATGATGATATAAGGTCTGGGATAATTCAGAATAATATCAAAATATGAATAAGAAATTTCACAAACAAGTCATATATTTGTTGATCGATACTAATGATATTTATTCAAGGGACAACATTATCATATTATTCTATAGATATAGACGCGATACAATCATCTTCGTGATTACCTCAAGAGCATATCACTAACAATCTCCTACTTATATTTGAGTCAATCATATGAGTATTTAATACCTATAGCTCTCGTGTGTGCCTCATGCTTTAGCCGCGGGAGTGACTTTATCAGCGAATCAACAATGTTAGAATCATGTGCACTTTGCATATCATCGCATCACCATTATCTACAATCTCACGAATAAGGTGAAAATACCGAAGTATGTGTTTGGATTTTTGATGCGATCTAGGCTCTTTGCTTATGCAATGGCTCTACTATAGTCACAATAGAGATTCACTGGATTAGAAGTACTAGAAACTACACCTAGTTCAGAGATGAACTTCATAATCCAAGCAGCCTCATTTGCAACTTTAAAAGTTGCAATATACTTAGTCTTGAAGCATCTAGGCCCTAAATTTTGTCTTCGATTTTGGTAATTAATGACAATCATATTTTAAGAACTAACATTTTTTGAGGCTATGAAAAATAGGTTGGTCCTACGAAGAGGTGAAATCGTTGAACTATAAGGAAATTGGAACATCAAGTTAACATAAAGGTATAAGCTGTAAAGGCCATTTTCTAGCTTTTCGCCAATTTAGGTGTTTGGAGAAAAGATCAGGTTACTAGTATAGGAGCCATACTATTAAGAAGGACCTTTGGCTAATAGCTTGAAGATAATTTAGTGTCAATAGCTCAGATTCATGCTCATACTTTAGTCAACCTGCCCAATCAGTGTCAGAGTAGACAACCAGCTCTGAGGGTGCAGATCGGTGAAGGAGAAGGCCATGAGAAACCGTGCCACGCAAGTACCTCAGGATACGCTTAACAACAGTGAGATGGGATTCCTGGGGATCATGCATGTGAAGACATACCTGCTAGACGGCATATGAGATGTTCGGCTACGTGAAGGTGAGATACTAAAGTGCACCAGCAAGACTACGATACTGAGTGGGGTCGCTCACAGGAGAGCCAGCAGTGGCAGACATCTTAGGGTGTTTATCAACAAGCGTACTGCAGGGCTTGCAATCTTCCATGCTGACACAATCCAGAATGTCCAATGCATACTACCGTTGAGAGAGAAACAACCCACCAGAATACCTTTGAACTGTGATACCCAAGAAACGATGTAGCTTACCAAGATTCTTCATCGAAAACTCACGCTCAAGGGCGAAGATAGTTCGATAAAGCAATTCAGCAGAGGAGGCAGTCAAGATGATATCATCCACGTACAGCAGCAAGTAAACGGTGTCGGTGCCACGGCGATAAATGAACAGAGAAGTGTTTGACTTGGCCTCCATAAATCTAAGGGTGATCAGGTAAGAGGCGAAACGGCTGTACCACGCACGCGACGCCTGCTTGAGACCATACAGGGACTTGTTGAGGTGGTAGACAAAAGCCAGTGGGCTGAGAGCAATACACTGTTTCGGTCAAGGTACTATACAAGAAAGCATTCTTAACATCAAGCTGACGGACAGGCCAGTTCTGTGATAGTGCCAAGTAAAGAACAGTACGAACCGTAGCAGGCTTCACCACCCGACTGAATGTCTCATCATAGTCAACTCCAGGTTGCTACGTGAAGCCGTGAATAACCCACCGGGCCTTGTAGCGATCCAAGGAACTGTCAGAGTTGAACTTGTGGCAAAAATCCACTTCCCAGTGACAACATTGGCCTTGGATGGACGAGGAACAAGATCCCAGGTGTTGTTGGACTACAAGGCGCTAAATTCCTCCTCCATGGCACTGCACCAATTAGGATCGGCAAGAGCACTGCGATAAGTCTTCGGAATTGGAGACAGAGCAGCAGCATGGAGATTCAACCGTTGAACGAGCTGCCTGTAACCAAGCTTGCCGCGAGTTACCATCGGATGAGCGTTGTCAGCCGGAGTGACCAAGACAATCCCGACGGGAACAGGCGGTGTCGCAGGAGCCGCGCATGGCATGTGGGATGACGAAGGCGGCGACGTCGCCGTGGCCGTGTGTGGCACACAGGACAACGAGGGAGGCTGTGCCAATGTGTCCGCGTGAGACACAGGCACCGTCGATGCTGCAGTCGTGGTTGCGTGTGGCGCGCGGGATGTGGCCGTGTGTGGCGCGTAGACTAGGGTCACGTGTGGCAGAGATGCACACGGCTCCTGGGACTCATCCGGTGTGGGCGCGGCATTGGGGGCCACAACGACCACAGTGGGCGAGGCATCTGACATTGTGCGAGGGGCCATAGCGCGACGAGGACCTGCGGGAGAAGATAAACTAGGTGGTCCGATAGGGACCGGTCCAGTCTTAGGACCTATTAGGAAGTCAAAAACATGAGCGGGCAGGGGCGATTGCAACTCG
Source organism: Guadua angustifolia (assembly GCA_036346375.1). Classification (NCBI taxonomy): domain Eukaryota; kingdom Viridiplantae; phylum Streptophyta; class Magnoliopsida; order Poales; family Poaceae; genus Guadua; species Guadua angustifolia. The sequence goes on from CM070503.1 coordinate 27,357,644, forward strand.
GAAAAAGGGAACGATGACTCGTAAAAAATGACATGATGAGAGATGATGATCCTGATTGAGGAGAGATCAAGACATCAGTAATCCTTGTGATCCGAGGAATACCCAAGAAAGACACAAAGGGTGGAGCGAGGAGAAAATTTGTGCTGCGCGGTGGCTGACAAATTGGGGTAGCACTTGCAGCCGAAGACACAAAGGTGGGTGTAGTCGGGGTGGTTGCCGAGCAGCGCAAGATGAGGAGTGGCGAAATCTAGGGTCTTGGTAGGAAGCCGGTTTAGAAGGTATGTTGCCGTGTAGAGCTCTTCGACCCAATAGGAAGGAGGTAAAAAGGCTTGGAACAAGAGGGAACGCACGTTATTGTTGATGGAACAAATAATACGTTGGGCCTTACCGTTCTGCTGAGAGGTGTAGGAACACGATATACGAAGAGTGACGCCGTGTGTGAGGAAGAGTGTCCGAGCGGAGGAGTTATCAAATTCACGTTTGTTGTCACATTGGATATTCTTGATCGTGCATCCAAACTGGGTAGCCACATAAGAGAAAATTAGCTAGAGTGGAGAAAGTATCAGACTTAAAATGAAAAAGAAATGTCCAAAGATAGTGCAAGCAATTATCAAGAATGACTAATTAATACTTGTAATCGAACACACTGGTAATAGGAGAGTTCCAAATATCACAATGAACTAAGTCAAAATGCTTGAGAGCTCGAGAAGAAGAACTAGCAAATGGAAAGCGAATGTGGCGACCAAGTTGACATGCATGACAGATGGTGACGCTGGCACCTTTATTACAAGGAATGACGGAAGAACTAGCAAGTTTGGAAAGTGCTTCGTGGCCGAGATGTCCGAGGCGGCGATGCCAAATTGTAGTGGTAGTAGCGCCAACGAGAAGGGCAGATGACGATGAGGATGCTGGAAGGTGCAATGAATAGAGAGGTCCGGAGCTATTGCACCTGACGATCACGTTCTTAGAACGAAGATCCTTCACAGAGAGGCCAAATGGGTCAAATTCAACAGAGCAATTATTGTCAGTAGTGAACTGGTAAACAAAAATAAGATTCTTAATAATGTTGGGAGCAATAAGAACATTATTACGGTAAAAGGGACCGGGTAAAACTGTATGGCCAGTAAAAGTGACAGGTAAAGTAGACCCATTGCCAACGATGATAGATAAAGGATGACAAGAACGTGGAGGACGAAACAAAGAGATGCTACCGGCATCAGGAGTCATGTGGGAGGAGGCACCAGAGTCCATCACCCAGTCGACAGCGGGAGGATTAAGAGTCATGGTGTTAAAAGAGTTGGCCAATGATTGTTCATCCCACGAGCCAAGACCAGACATTAGGGACCACGAAGGAGTCGATGGTGGTGTCTGGATGGGTTGGACTGGTGGCGACGGTAGTAGGGGACCGAGGCGACCGGGTATGGGAGGCCTGGCTAAAACGACGACGGGTACCCGAAGAAACCGGGCGCAGCAAGTAGGGCCTACTGCTGCTACATGCCCCTAGGCGCCGCGGTACCGGGGTAGACAGTGCGTGACTGGTTGCCCCCGGACGCTGGAGTTAGGTGGGGCCACATCTGGATGGTGTCAATCCAGGGGTTGTAGAAGAACGACCACCTTGAAGAGGCTTCAGCATTGCTGGACGTGCCGCTGCCACCACCAGTTCCACGGCGGCGACAGCGACCGGATTCGGAGGACGAGGGGGCACCAGTCGGCCAGTTTGGCAGCGCGGAAAGGCGGGTCGGCGTGCCATCCCTGGACACCACGGGAGGACCGCCTGTCCCCTTGGTGGCAGTGGGGGTGGTGGTGATGAGAGTAATGGATGGCATCGAGGAAGGCCGAGGCACCATCGTCAGTTCTTCAAGGAGTAGATCGGAGTGCACCTCGATGAAGGATGGGAAGGGGCGTTGTCGCCTAAGGGGAGCAACCATGTATTGGTACTTCTCGTTCAGTCCGCGCAAGACGTTTAGAATGCGAGTATGATCATGGACAGTCTCGCCAAGGTCGCCGAGGGCGTTCGCCATGCCCTTTATCTTGTGGCAGTAATCGGAGATGGAGAGATCGCCCTGCTCAAAATTATGAAATTCGACATCGAGATGCAACGCACGAGTTTCTTAGTTGCCGAGGAACTGTTGTTCGATGCCGATCCAGGCGGTGCGAGCGATGGTGATGCGGATCCATACCACCTCCATGAGCTCAAGGGAGGTCGTGCCGTAGAACCAAGAGAGGACGACGTAGTCCATCCGATGCCAGTCGGCGATGTCGAGAAAGGCCACATCAGAGAGGATGTGGTCGATGAGGGAGTACTAGCCGAGAGTGAGGAGGATGAGATCGCACCACTTGTTAACTGTGGCGAGAGAGGGTCAAGAACAACCGGCATGAGGGCCTTGATGTTATGGACGGTCGCCGCCTGAGCATGAAGATTTGCAACCGCAATGGTCTCGTAGTACAAGGTGTGTGCGGGAGCTTCGTCGGGAAGAAGCGTCTCGTCATCTTCTCCAGAGGAGGCGGCGCAAGCACGGGCCGTGGTGGCCTTGTGCTCAAGGGTAGCGGCGGCCTCGCGCTCCCGTTCCAGGGCGGCAGTGGTGGTGCGCACGCGCGCTTGGGCGTCGGAGGCAACACCGATGGCGACATCGGTGTCATGGACGAGGGCGACGGCGGTGCCGTGGGCGGCCTCATGAGCGGCGACCTCACGGTCGTGGGTAGCAGTGGCGGCTACAGCCTCACGGGCGGTGGCGCTCTCGAGGGCGTTGAGGGCGGCGTTGTCAGCCATGGGAAGGATTAGAGTTAATTTTGGTAGCAGAAGCGGTAGTCCACAGGATCTGTGGACTCTGATACCATGATAGACGGATTGTCACGTGTAATCTTCTTTTTATTCAAAGGGTAACCAGGATTACAAATATATATGTACAACCAAAGAGACGCATGCAAGGAAGGCACACAATCAAAGGACACATGCAACGCATGCAAGGAAGGTGTACAATCAAGGGACGCATGCAAGGAAGCCGTATAATCCAGCACCAGAAATTGTGTGAACACAAGCGCATGTGTGCGTCCATGGGCGTGTGTGCGCTCGTAGCTCGACTGTTGTTCTTCTTCTTTAGTGAATACCAAACCTCTGGCTAATATTTTTTTAAGAAAAACATATACATTGCAGACTGATAGAGCTACAAGAACCTTATCATTTGGTGTGCTACACAGAAAGAAAATCTACTAGTTGTCTAACTCCAACTCCATGCCTACAACCCCAAGAACCCCCATGATTCATAGGTGCTGTAGATAGACAGTGTTGGTACCTGCAGGAATGGAGGTGGCAAAATGCAGCCAAGGTGTGAAGTTGCAAATTTTGAAGGCGTCAGCATCAGCATCAATGGCTTATTCTATCCCACGGTTCCCAGTAGGGCTGGATATCGAGCTTAATGAGTTATTATCGAGTTTCTTTTAAAAATGGCATAGTTTAATGTAAAATTATTTTATGTACCATTTAAGTGGTTACATCAAATTCGAGCTAACGAGCCATTATCGAGTCGAGTCTCATTAATTTTTTTCACTCGAAATTACCTTATCTCAATTTTGAACCTATCAGCTACTTTAATTGAAGAAATTTTAATTCGATCTCTAACGAGTTTTTTTTGTGCAGCCTTAGTTCCCGGTCAAGTGGCAATCTATCAAGGACAGCCTCAGGAGCTCTGCTTCAACCTGAATGAATCCGGGGGTGGTGACTCCGACGAACATCTGATGCTTCTTCGATTCCTTGAGACCGCTATGGCAACTGTAAGTCCTATTCAAGCTATTGCTTCTTGTAGGAAGATAGAATAGTTGGAATACTTGTACATGTAGGGCATATATAGGCCCCCTTTGGGACATGTTCTAAATTCAGATATGGCCAAATGGGTGGCACGCACAGCTTTGACCAATTAAGCAGCGCACGGCCGTTTTTACCGACTAATAAACGGACCGTGCCGTGCCGATACGGGTCCGACGGGCTGAAACGGGCCATGTCGGCCCATTAGTCCATTAGTGTATAAAAATTCAAATAAATAAAAAAAATATATAAATAGAAAAGTATGAAAAAAAATGCAGAAAAAGTATGAAAATATTCAAAAAAAAAGGAGGAAACGAGCTAAATGGGCCGTGCCTCCCTTAAACATGCCGGATCAGTTGTGGACCATGCCGTGCCGTGCCAGCCCACCCGTAAACGGGCCATACCAGGGCACCGGCCCAAGTACTACACGGACGCGTGGGTCATGCCGGCACGGCCCGTTTACGGCTGGGTCATGCCGTGCTCAGGTCGGGCCAACAATACCGTGCCTCGGGCTGGTCCATTTGGCCATCTCTAGTTCTAATTATAGATTATAGCCAGTTATCTAGAGAAGAGACTGCCTAAAGAATCTACTAGCTAGAGAATTTGGGGATGATTATTTATGCTAAGTGAGAAATGACTAAAGTGTCCTGAAGGAAATGAGGGCTTGTTTCGTTGCTGATTTAGCATTAATATCACTTTTTATTAATTTTGGACAATTTTGAATGATTTTTTTAGATTATTTCATTTTTTCACCCTGCATAATCAGCACAATCCAATAGGCCCGAGCTTCTGATTTTCAGTATAAGACTACTTCTGATCGTGGGAGAAGTTACCTATAATTCTTCTGTTTGGCAAATAATCCGCTTTTATATTAAGTAGAAGTTATCCAGAATATGTCCCAAACGGGGCTATATAGTGCAATGTGACTTGAAGATCGAGTCAATATAATAGATACATAGAAAAATATGCTGAAAGATATGCTATCATTTACTGTAAAAAAATAACATTTTATTATGAAAAATTCTCAAAAAAAATCATCACATGTAGGGGAGGTGTGCTTTTATAATTCTATAAAATTTGAAGACCAAACTCAACTGTATTTGAAAGATATAAAAATAACAAAGTTCTAAGAAGCACAATATAATGTCTATTACTATCAAGAAAACTATATTTTACTACCTATTACTCTATATGTTATTATGTGTTGTATAGCAGTTTTATAGCGTAAAATCTATGAAAATTATATGTACAAGTTTTCAAAAAATCTCAAAAAAATTATCATATATAGGATAGGTGAGTTTCTACAACCTTGCAAAATTTTAAGACCAAATTCAATCGCATTTAAAAGATATGAAATTAAAAAAAAACACTAGACAGTGAAAAAACACTAGTCAGTCGAATTTGTCTTTTTCATATCTTTCAGCTGATATTGATTTTGGTCATTAAATTTTACATGGTTGTAAACTCTCACCTCTATTATATATGATAAATTTTTGAGAATTTTTTTAAAGCTTGCACATATGTTTTTCATAAATAAGAATTTACTTCGCTTTGTTGGACCTGCAGTAAAATATTTGAAATTCTCAAAAATTATCACATGTAGGGGAGATGAGCTTCTACAACTTGTAGACCAAATTCTATAGTATTTAAAACATATAACATTGATAAAGTGCTAAACAACAGGATATGTTGTCTTTTAGTGTGAAAAATAATATTTTACTGTGAAAAATTCTCAATAAATTAAAACACGTAGGGAGGTGAGCTTCTACAACTCTGTAAAATTTAAAGACTAAACTCAACTGCATTTGAAAGATATAAAAATAACAAAATTCTAAACAGCATGATATAATGTCTGTTACTATTAAGAAAACTACATTTTACTACCTATTACTATATGTGTTACTATATCTTGTATAAAAACAGGTTTTATAGTATAAAATCTATAAAAATTATATGTACATATTTAAAAAAACTAAAAAATTTACCATATGTATAGTAGGTAAGAATCTACAACCCTGTAAAATTTGAAAATCAAATTCAATCGCATTTGAAAGATATGAAATTGACAAAGCTCTGGATAGTGAAAAAGCATTGGTCAGCCGAATTTGTCTTTTTTATATCTTTCAGCTGATATTGGTTTTGGTCTTCAAATTTGAGCTGGTAGTATAATCTCACCTCCACTATGTATTATAATTTTAGAAGTCTCAATTTGGTAATTTCGACTTGCCTCGACTTTGTTCCACAACTCGACTCTATATTGAGTCTTGACCTATGCTCAATCCAGCAACTATTCCCTCGCCAAACTTTTGCCAACATCATCGCCCACACCATCCGGCGCTATGTCTAGGCATCAATCTAAGCCATCTCCATTGATAATCTTCTGTTACAACCGATCATTGTATTGCTTCTAATGGAAGTGAATTGATGAAATTCAGGCCATTGTGGCTGTTATTAGAGGCATACATGCGGGATTAATTATTGATGATTTCTTTAATGATCCGTCATCTACAACAGGCTACTACGACAAGCTTCGCACATATAAAGTCTAAGGTGGAGTTGCATATACTTCAACACAATAAGTTAATTTAGGCTATGCTTAATTGAGGAGATTTTGAAAAATAATAATAGTAATGTTAGTTGAGGAAACAACTGAATTTGGATATGTTGCAATTTTGAATCACTTATGTGACCATTACGAAGACTTTGACAATATTAATCCTTAAGAATTTGATAACACCCCGATGGTAGCTAACATTATACTCTCTAAAGTTTTATTGTTTAAAAGTAAAGGTTTTACTCCAATATCAGTTTGAGATGAAGGATTAAAGTGCAAAATGGAGTTTTCTACTGCATAGATGCTACAACGTTGTCTAGTTATCACAACTCGATATAAGGGGTTCACTACAATTTGTATTCTATTGGCGGCACGAGAGTTCTTTTCACTTTGACAATTTTGCATAAGCAGTTTCAACCATATCATAGAATTTAATTACCTTTAAATCGGTTGTTTGAAGTATGTAAAAGTCACATGTGCAAGTTGCTCTCCAGTAAGCATTGTTTGCCGAATTTTGTGCTCCAGATGGAGCATATGAAATATACATGATATAAGTCCTTCACTTTCTATCAAACGCCACAAGTGGTGTATTGGCTTATAAGAAGTATTTGGATAAGACTATTCTAGTCTTTCTTATTCAGATGAGTCCTTTGGATTTTTGGCGTACAAGGTGTTCATGATGATTTGTTTCGAGGAAAGTCGTGTTATATTATGGCTATAAGAAGAATTCGTCTCAAGGTAGAGAGTGTTGGGTTTAAGGGTGATACGAATTTGTTTCCTACTTTATCTCAAATCTACTCCTACACAAAGCCTGCTATGTACTACTATAAATATGTCACTGTAGTTCATAGAAAAAGCATGAGTTTAATTGTAAATATCTTATCATATAGTGAAATTGTCTTCGTGCATTTGTGGTTTTTCTCGCAAGAGTTTTTCATGTAAAAATTCGTGTCTCTTGTTTTCTATTTTTTGCGTATTATTTACAACAGGTTGGAAAGCATCCTGTTGTAAATCATTCTTACCAAAAATCCGGATTACATGAGCTCCTCCTTCTGCCCTTCTCCCATACCATTTGATGTCTTTTGAAGCATATTATTCCTTGATTTTAGCTTTAGTCTATGTGCTGTACGTCCATAGTTCCTCTTTTTTGTGATATTCCAATATCCAATGTTCACTACTCATCACTCCGATACTTCGTATCATACATGAATTTTTCCTGAAATTGCAAGGTTTACAGCTAATTTTGTGAAACTGTAGTCAGTGGTTTGTCTGTGACATCAAACGTTTGAAGCGTCATCTTACCATCGATCACTCTTCTTCTTGGTGCTGCTACATAAAGTGGAACATAAGGCATATGCATAACTAGTCGATTTAGCGACCAAACACTCAAGATTTGGCGCTCCTTGCATGCTAGGTGAGCGTGCATGCACAGCACAAATGGGTGTTCCTCTTGTTGGGAGCATGCCAATTACATGCTAAGAATGGAAATTAATCTTGCCTCCCAAGATTAGAGGTCTCATGCAATGGTTGACCTTGAAACCAAGGAGACATTTCTGGGGGTCACGCGCATATGGAGAGGAGAGGACATGATGATCTGCAGACGTCCTACGATTGAGGGCGAGAGGACAGCTCGCTAACACTTGCCCGCCATTGCCGTCGCGCTGCTCGCCGAGGCGGCCTCTCGTTTAAGTAGTCGCCGCTCTCCCCCTTGACGCATTCCTCCTCTGCGCAGCGACCAACAGGAGGGGCCAGCGCGTCCGTCCGCAGTAGCTACCTGCACTGCGCCTCTGCTCCCTCTCCCATCTTCTCGTACGCCGAGGTCGTCGCCGGCGCCGGCTCGTGGTTAGTTCCGCTCATCGATAGCCGCGGCAGAGCAGAATGCCGGGGGCTGTGATCGTGCACCACCATGCCAGGTACAAGACGTACCCCGGCGAGGTCACCAGCTTCGTCTTCTTCTCCTGCCTCATCGCCTCCGTCGGCGGCTGCATCTTCGGCTACGACATCGGCCTCACCGGTAACGAACTATCCATCAATCACTGTTCGTCGCCACCATGTGTGGATTGCCTCTTCATGGCTTATTAGCTCTCTGACGAGAGGTTTCTTCTCTTCTTGTGTTCTGGCCGTGCCATGGCGACTGCGCAGCCGGGTTGATGTCGACGGAGTCCTTCCTGATCAAGTTCTTCCCGTCCATCTATCAGCAGCAGCAGGAGCGAGTGATCACCAACCAGTACTGCAAGTTCGACAGCCAGCTCCTCACGCTTTTTGGCTCCTCGCTCTTCCTCTCCGCTATGTTCGCGTCCCTCTTCGCCGGCGCCATGGCCAGGGCCTTCGGCAGGAAGTGGACCCTGTTCGTCGCCTCCGCGGCGTACCTCGTCGGCGCCTTCCTGGGCGGCGCGGCCGCCAACTTCCCCATGCTCATGACTGGCCGTATCCTCCTCGGCGTCGGCGTCGGCCTCTGCATTCACGTACGTTAGCATGCATACCTGTAACACCACACAAAGATTAACACCGACAAGTCGTGCATGAGCTGTTCTTGATCGATCTTTTTGCTTGATTGTGCAGGCTTCTCCTCTGTACATCTCGGAAATGGCGCCGGCGCAGCACCGCGGGATGCTCAACATCCTGTTCCAGCTCATGATCACGGTGGGGATCCTCTCGGCGAACCTGACCAAATACTGGACGTCCAAGATAATGGGCGCGTGGGGGTGGCGCGTAGGTCTGGCGCTCGGCGCGGTCCCGGCCTCTGTCATCACACTGGGGTCTCTCGCCATCCTGGACACCCCCATCTCCCTCATCGCGCGCGGCGACGCCGAGGCAGCGCGCGCGACGCTGGCCAAGATCAGGGGAGTCGGCGACGTGCGCGAGGAGTTCGAGGACCTCACCGCCGCGAACGAGGAGAGCAAGGCGGTGGCGCACCCGTGGCGGGAGCTCTTCTTCAGCGGCAAGTACAGGCCGCAGCTCACGTTCGCGGTCACCATCCCCTTCTTTCAGCAGCTCACCGGCATCAACGTCATCATGTTCTACGCGCCGGTGCTCTTCAAGACCGTCGGCTTCCGGCAGGACGCCTCCCTCGTGTCCTCCGTCATCACCGGCCTCGTCAACATGTTGTCCACCTTCGTCGCCATCATGACCGCCGACAAGGTCGGCCGCCGCGCCCTCTTCCTCCAAGGCGGCACCCAGATGATCATCTCACAGGCAAGAACACATCAACAGCAATCACAAATCACAACACAACACAACATTGCAAGAGATGATTTCTTGATGCGATGCAATGCCATGGCAGATCCTGGTGGGGACGTTCATCGGGCTGCAGTTCGGGCTGAGCGGGACGGGGGCGATGTCGGAGCAGTACGCGATGTGCATCGTGCTGTTCGTGTGCGTGTACGTGGCCGGGTTTGCGTGGTCGTGGGGGCCGATGGGGTGGCTGATCCCGAGCGAGGTGTACCCGCTGGCGGTGCGGTCTGCGGCGCAGAGCTTGACGGTGGCGGTGAACATGTCCTTCACCGCCTTCATCGGTCAGATCTTCCTCTCGCTGCTCTGCCACCTCCGCTTCGGCCTCTTCTACTTCTTCGGCGGCTGGGTGCTCCTCATGACGCTCTTCATCGCCATGCTGCTGCCGGAGACCAAGAACGTGCCCCTCGAGGACGCGTCGAACGTCTGGAGGAAGCACTGGTTCTGGAGGAAGTTCGTCGTCGACTCCGCCGACGCGCGCGGCGCCGAGATGAGGAAGAAGATAGCGCTAGAGATGAGCTGATCCCACCGATCGGTGAGCGAGCTCTCGGTCCATTCATGCGCCACCGTTGAGTTGAGGTAGGCAGATGATGCATGCATTGGCTGCAGTACGTAGCTAGCTAGAACAAGAGCCAATTAATCAACCCAGGGTTACCTCAGGACATAGCTAGTGTGCAGAACATTATACCTATGCTGCGTGGTTACTGATTCTGATGTTGTTGTAGAACTGATCATAGCACATCTTGTAATTGTTCTCTTCTTTTCTTAATTTGTCTCATGACAAGTTATCAGTAAGTTTTTTTGTAATTGAACTATACCAATCTCTTTTTCATAATCTCACTCGCATCTTACTCTGTAGTCTCGTTTAGCATCACCTGCTGTCTGCCTGCTCTATTGTAGTCTTCGAACAGATTTCAGGAGCGATGGTACTCCATTGCTAGTCTGTGCCTATAGTTATTTGACCTGCAATAAGCATCCGAAACGGAACAGGGGCCCTTTTAATTTCTGAATAATCAATCTGACAACAGATACAAGATTGTTGCAAGAAAGCCGCCCATGCCCAGGATATTTACCATATCCCTCGTCTCGCCTTTTCTCGCTTTTTCGGAATCTCGAAAATCACTTTTCTTTCCCCCATTTCTTTTTTCAAAGCAACACCTATTGGAAGAAGCCAATTGCCATGAATTTTCTTTTGCCCCGGCACAATTTTTTTCTTTCAAATTTGGCCTCATACCAACAATTTGTAAAACTAGCTTAGTCCCTAACCGTGAATGCAGCGATACATATTCAGGTAAACAAGCCGAGCTTAAGCTAGCCTAGCCTCTCATGTGCTTAATTAATCACATAATTAGTCACCTTAATCACCTACTTAATTAGCCACCTGTGCTTAATTAATCACTTGGCGACGATGGACGGGTGCTCAGCAGGTTCCTGACCGATCCGCAACACTTGCAGTCGAACTTGGGTACTCTGACAAATAACATGTGTTACTTGTCACTGTTTTTGCAGTTGAGGATAGAGTTAGTTTTGCAAACTCGCTCTCAGATTTGCGGAAAAAGAAAGTGTAACCAAAAAAAAGCGAGGAACTCCTGTTTGAAACGCATAGTTTCATGGGATTTTTGGAGGATAGAACCATTAGATGCAGAGAAAATTTATGTCAGAATCCAGCGTTGAGGATAGAATCATTAGATGCAGAGAAAATTTATATGAGGATCCAGGGTTCCAAACAGGGCCAGATATCTGCTGCAAATAAGAATGAAATAGCACAACACAAGGTTTGAATCTGAACAAATCTGTCAGCGGAAGAAAGCCAGTAGCATTTCCAAACCTGACGATGAACTAAACTCAAACGCAAGACCGTAGGTAAATTAAGTTCCACACGTACACGAGCAAAACGCTCAAACACAGGCACAGAGTCTTACAAGGATCTGCCGCTCCAATGCAAACTGCAAACTATATAGTACCTGATACAGCCATCACCCCGGTAGTTTGCGACGCACAGCTAAAACTGGCCAACAAGCTAGCAGTCAAGCAAACACTGGAGCAAGGAAAAGGTCGGAGCAACCAGTAGTCTAAGTACAGTACAATCCAAGCAGCAAACACGCTGGAGACGAATGGAAGCCTCATCACTTGGGTCCCCAGAGTAGGAGGTGCATCACCTTGGCAGTCTTGCCGTCGGCCGCGCCGCGTCGCCCCGGCGGCTCCCTCCCCTTCAAATTTGGCAGCTGCTGCTTCGCGTCGCGCCCCAGCACACCGCGGAGGGTGGGGAACTCCCACCTGCGCTCCCGCCCGTTGCTCATGGCCACGCCTTACTTACACACCCGCGGGCACCCGTCACTCACACCACTTCAGGCTCAGACCTCGCCTCTCGTGACTTGTACCGCTGCCAGCTACTAGACCTCACTGGCTACTTATATAAGCAGTGAAGCACTAACCAACCGTGCTTGGCTGCTGCTAGTGAAGCTACTCAACGGAGGAGTGTTTGTTTTAACCGTGTTTCAATGATTTTCCCTCTAATATAACTCTTATAGATTTTAAAACAAGTAAAAGGATGAAGTAATCACTATCTACAATTCATTTATATTTTAATATTTATATAATTGTTAAAAAGAAAAGTATGGAAACACCTTTCAAGATGCTTACGGTGAAGCGTTTAAAGTGAGAGAACTTAGTTACATCATCAATCATCTATAAAAAAAATTTCTTCCTATGTGTAAATATCTTTTTAGGTACTTGGTTGTTGTATTATAATTATATACGTAAACATCTGTTAAGTATGGTGATCGATACTATTATATAAGCACATTATCTATTCCAATAAATGTTTTTTTAGTTGCTAAAGGCCTCCCTAAGCACACTTAAGTTGTATATAGGAACTGAATGATAGCTCAGTAGTGGGAGGCTTATTTTTTTAAATGGTTTTGCACATAAATATAAAGCGTACTTGCCTTAGAGCAAGTACAATAGTAAAGTCTACTACTGGCTGATAGTAAGCTAATAGCCAATTTGTATAATAATTGTCTCTAGATATTGTGCAATAACTTTCTCTTCTCTTTTGTATATAAATAACCTACCTATATTCCTATACGAAGCTGGCTACTAAATAAGAGACAGCTCTATTCTTTCTTCAAGTCCACGCTCGTGCTCCGGTAAATTTAGGTCCCCGCTCTAGTTAGATACGTGCCAGTCGTCGGACTAATCTGTATGACTTGTGGCTCGCGTGTACGTACGAGAGTTTGTCCGTGCACTCGTGGTGGCAATCGTTGTGCAACAAATATCGCGAACTAGGAATCTCTATGATTGAAGCGATCGAGTGGCCAGAGATGTCTGGTTGACGAGAAGATCAACCCGGGCCTGATATTTCCTTTCCTCTCGTCCACAGGCGCTCTCGAAGTCTCGATGCGCTGTCGTCCGATCGGAGGCCAAGCCACCGAAATCACTCATAAATGGTGCCGGTGAGGTGTCATCGTCGCCGGTGCGGCGATTTTCCGTCCACAAGGCACCGCCCGCTCCTCGGTGGATGTGGGTGCGGCTCGCCCGGTGGTCGCGGTCCGAAAGAGCCGGGTGTTCAATGCGTGGGGCGGGCTGGACTGGATCGGGCGTTTGGAAAAACGGGGCTTCTCGACCAATCCGGACGGAACTGCTGGTTGGCTGTGGGCGTGGGCGCGTGGCTGCTGCCTGCTGCCCAGGAGCTTGTGCTGCAACCGGCTTCTTCTCCGCTAATTCGCTATTCGCCCTTCTTGCCGCGGTAAATATCTGGAAAACTAACAGGCATTAGCCAACCTACTTGTGCTTGACTACTGTGTATAATTGCCACTGCATGAACAACGATTCATTGGGGATTCTAGGAAAAAATATTATTGGGCAGATTTAATTTGAGAGGAGAGGCAACACTCAGGTTAGATCCCGTGAAACACCACCCCTAGACCCTAGTAGCATGTATAACTTATCTATTAAGCGTAGGAGATTTCCCGGCCTCCCAGGGCGTCCACATCCGTTTTTATGCGAAAAGACCCCTGCGTTCTGCCGAATCGCGCGAAGCCCCACGCGCCTGGACAGGTATAGCTGAAACTTTGCGTAAAGGCCCTCCCAGTTTTACGAAATTAGTTCCACCTTCTGCGGCCTTTGGACTGTCCGATCACAGAGGCGAGACGATCTGGCCATCCGCCTGCGCGTTCCAGGACCGACGCCCTAGCCCTTCCCATTTCCCTCCTGGACCCCGCCGCCTCGCCACCCCACTCGCTCCCACTCTCCTCCGTTCCTCCAATTTTTTTTCTCCCCGCTGCGCCGCCACCCATCGCTTCCCGACTGGTCAGGGTCGCCCCACCCTAGCCATCGCCCCGTCACCGGCGCCGTCCTCGCTCTCACCCCCCGCCGCCAGCGCCCTCGCTCCCGTCCCCGCCTCTCTCCTTGTCTCCTCCACCTGCGGCATCAAGAGATCGGGCCTGGACCACCCCGCGAAGCCCTCGAACTCGGCCTCGGTTGTTTCGGCGTTGATTCGTTTGTGCTCCATTTCCTCTTCGGCTGTTTCGTCGTTGTTTTATTTCTGCTGTTGTTTACTTGTGCGTAGGTATGTTTTTGGTGTTCGTTCTTGCTATTCCACTGTGACCCATCGTTCTTGCTGCACCTCACTGCCTTGCGTCGCTCGCTCCCTGCTCTCATGCTGCGTCGGCCCCGCAGCTCCATCCGCTTCTACGCGGCCTGTTCGGCAACCTTCGGCGGCTCTGGTGCTCCCCCACATCCTCGGCCATCATCGCCGCCTTCAGATCCGCCTCATGCGCCACAGGGACCACCGAAAACCACCTATTCGCCTCGCCACAAGTACCTTGGAGAGTAGATCTTATAGTGGGTTGGGTTTGGTTGTAGGATTGAGCGATGCGGATGACGCGAGGTACATGTCCGCAAGGGCGCCAGTGGTTAAGGGGGCGACCCATCTCATCATCTCATCCGCAACGGCATCGGAGGGAGGTCGTCTGTGAGGTGAGGGCTTAAGGTTTTCCTTTTGATTGATTATGTTGGTCATTTCAGTGTTACTGATGTGCGTTTAGTGCTGTAGGTTTGGCCTTCCCAGATATTTAGTTTCTGTGCGTTAGATTGTGTTAGTGCTGTGATCTATTCTTGCCTCCATGGTAGAAATGGGATGCCTAATGCGGATGATGGCATGACCTTCCTGATGCTTAGATCTTCAAATCACGTAGTTCATAGGATCACATTTGCAGCATATGTGTCAAATTGGCACTGGTCATACTTTGCACCTCCATGGTGGAAATGGGATGCCTAATGCGGATGATGGCGTGTCCTTCCTGATGCTTAGATCTTCAAATCACGTAGTTCACAGGATCGCATTTGCAGCATATGTGTCAAATTGGCATTGGTCATACTTTGCACCTCATGGTGTGCCATTTGGGAGTTTTGAGGTGGAGCACCAAGTAAACATGCTTTGCGCCTCATGCTGTTCTTGTGGCCCTTTTGTCCTTATACTGTGCGGCCTTTTTCCTTTTGGATGCAGGTCCTTGGCCATAGTGCTCTGTCGTTTGGTGGCGATTGCGTCTTTGCCAGCCACCTTTCCTGCTTACTAGACAAAGGTAGTTACATTGTGTATTTGTTTTGTTATGTGGGTTCCTTCTTTGTCTATGCAATGTATTATTTAGTCTGTGTGCCTAGCTGTTATCCATAATGCATGTTGTTGTCCCTCTTGTTATTATTAGATTGTGTATTATTATTTATATTAATTCCCTGTTTAGCCGAGCAATATGTATCCTCTTTACTCTCTCCGTGCCTGCCTGTTGTTCATGAACTTGATCTGAGCTTTTTTTTGGTGGGTTGCCTGAGTTAGTTTGTTTCATACTCTTACACTCTATGTGCCTATTTGTTATTCATAATGCATGTTGTCACTCCGCTTGTTATTAGACTGTGTATTCTTCTTTTTATATTAGTTCCTTGTTTAGCCTATCAATATGTGTCCTCTTTATCCTCTGTGCCCGCCTGTTGTTCGTAATACTTGGTGTGAATTTTGTTCGGTTGGTTGCCTGAGTTAGTTTGGTTTATAGTCTTAGTTAGGTTTGTAGCCTGCACATGGTTTGTCTCAGGGACCATTTTGTTCGATGGGTTACCTGAGTTAGTTTGGTTCATAGTCTTGGTTAGGTTTGTAGCATGCGCATGGTTTGTCTCAGGGATTCGATGGTTCGTGTTACCCTTTTTGTTTCTAGATGCTGTTTGTAGGTGTTTCCTGTGTGACGTGGTTATGCCCTCCGAAGTTTCCTTTCCTAATTCCGTTCTGTTATATCTGTTCTTTCCTTATCCCCTCGATATCTAGCATTTTGGCTATGCGTGCTCTCGGATTGCTAGACTGACAATTTTTACCCTTTTCCCTCCCTGTGCTTTCATAGTGCCTACTGATAGTGTCGCAGCAAAGACCTCTACACCTATTCGATCTGTAGTAGAAGCTGGAACAGCACATCGTGCCTAAAATCGGATCCATAATTGACCATCAATAGTTCCCTCAATTGTCTCTATGCATTATAAAGTCTTGGGTATCCCTCAGCACTGTACATAAAGTCTTGGGTACCCCTCAACACTGTCCACAACCAAGTAGCTCTAAAAAATGTTATCCGTTTTGCAAGCTCTGAACCTGTCGAATCAACTGCATCTGGCTTTGTTGATGTGCTCCAAGAGCTTCCTGGAACTCACAAGGTGTATCCTTACTCCACTACTTTATTTCCATAGCTATGCCTTTTCCTATCCACATATACATATTTTTATTTACACAATACATATTACCTATTTACCTTTCATCTTTCTTCCTTAACAATGTTTATACTCCGTTCATATGTAGTCTATGAACATTCTTAATAGGTAGCATATTGTTTTGCTTGCATATAATAGATAATTTGTCCATTTTTCAGGACAACTCTCGCTCCAAGGTAGTACCATCTGCCGATGGTACACAGACCCTTTGATTTTGGAGGCGACAGCTTTGTTAGATAGGTAAAATATGTGCTATTTCTTACAAACTACCGTTCGTATGCATATCGATCAGATAGCAACACTTTGTCTAAGACAACGCTTTATCTTTCGATATATATTATTTTCCTTGTTATCATCGTACCGCCAATCATTCCATCTATACTGATTCTTAGCTATCTATATCATAGTGTTACAAATATACCACGTGAGATAAAATGGACAAAGACAGACAACCCTCTGAAACTTGACCTATTCTGTCACAGTCTAGGAGATTTCTAATCTTAACCCACATGATGTTGTGGTAGGTGAACCACTGTGTTTCTCATACGATAGTCTATTTACCTTATATTTTCTAGATCTGAGAACCTACCTGTACTATTGATTTTATATTCGTATGGCTAGGGAAATAGCTACAGTGTCCACATTGCTATCCTAGAACTCGCTCCAGGGCAACCATGGTGGTATCTGCAAAAGAACGATTAATTCTGAAACAGAGAACTACAAGTGCTCAAAATGTGGTCCACAACAGCTGAACCCCGGTATATTATTCTTAGTTTTCTGCATTTGATTCTTCTCATATCCTGATATCACTGCGTATTAATAATAACTCAATTTATTAATTGCAATAGATATCGAGTTACTGTCAATGGTGTTGATCCTGATGCACTGTTCAAATCAGAAGCTTCCGTAGCAGAATTCGTCTTCTTTGCAGAAATAGCTGAGCAATTGATTGGATGCTCGGTGGGTCAGCTTCTGAAATCTGGTAAAACTCCCGAAGGCTTTATTCCGTCACAGATCTCACGTATCTATGGAAGAAAATATAATCTACAAGTCTCAGTGACACAAAGAGCTTTACAGCGATTAAAGATATCGTACCAAGTTGATTCTCTCTCCCCTATCCTCTCTGTATCGGGAAGTACCTCTACCACTGGACAAGAACATACTGATTCACCTATTGCTCTCCCCAGCGATAGTATTGCACAACAAACCTCCACGACTGATCAATCTGTAACTACACCAGAAACAGCATAGCTTGTCACAACTGAGGTCCATCTTCAAACATCAACGATTCCACCACCTGATTCTATGCATTGTACGATATTAGGTTCTTCTCAGACCCATATCCAACCAGTTGACTCTGAGAAAAGTAAGCTTTCTCCTAGCCATCAAGCTATAGTATCAACTCCAACTGTCTTGACTGATATCCCTGAAGTGGTTCCTGGATCTCTCGAGGTTTATTCTTAATCCTCCACTTTATTTTTTGATCTGCATATTGTTCTATGTACATATATATACCTTTTTTTTTAATATCTACATTACATGTCATCTTTCTATCTTCATAGTATTTATCTCTGATTCATATCTATTCCATTCTGTAAGAAGTTACTTACATACAACAAAACAAAAACTATTCTGTTATTGATTCACAGCCAAACAGTCACCGCACCTTACATTTACGCTGATCTTACTATTTATGATACAGTCTATTCATGATACAGAACAACCTTTGCTTATTTATATCTGTACCTTCTCATTATCTGAATATATATATATATATATATATATATATATATATATATATGTAATGTATGTATGTCTGTATGTATGTATATGTGTGTGTGTATGTGTACCTGTAGTGTCAGAAAAATCTTGGAGCTGCTCCTGATTCATCTCAAGGAACCGCCATCACCCCAAGTAAGTATGTAAAATCATTACAGAGCTGCACTTCTTATTACTCACGCTACACTATTGATATTATTCAAAATCTTACTTCTGTTGCTCACAGATGTTATCTACAACACGATCTTCAGTCAAGAGATTGCTAGGTGCTACCGATACAGATCTCACCACTGCCGGACACCATACAGAGTTATGTTTCCGTTCATACCCAGCTGTACAGAATTTTTATAGTCATCTCTAACAAAGTATTGACATAATTTTTTCATTTACACATATGATCTCAGCATTATCACAAGGAAAACCTCTATTAAGAAAAGACTGTTTCAGGACAAGCCGTGTGGTTCACAGTAAACCAGGTAGACTCATAAACGACTTTTTTTCTTATTACTTACATTCTTATTTGCTATCCTTCATTGCAGCACCTCCAAGCGTTCTCTACTCATCACATACCTGGGTTTCTAAAGCTCGCCGATCCCATTTCGTCTTCATCGGCAACAAGATCTATACAATATATATTTCCCGCTACAATTATATAAGTCCGTATCCAACTACACAGACCTTAGATATTGTATATACCTATACCTGTGCTTTGGTCTTTGTAATATTAATCTCTACTGTCAGTTTCTTTTTCTTATATCATATTGCAATGGTATGCTACCTACTCAATACTTAATAATCTTCTTACTTATCCATGTACTTAATTATACTTTGCCCATATGTTTGACTATATTTATTGATTATCCATGTGTTTGCCAATATTTATTGATTATCTCATGGCCTGCCTGCACTGGGATGGAACACATGCTTCCAGAATACCATGTACAACAAATTTCAGCCAACTTTGGTTCATTTCACTTGGCCTGTACCAAAAATTATACAGAACTCTTTATTTCTTCCCTGATCTATTAATCCTGATCATAGAAACACTTATAGTTACCGTCTTTTGACATATTTCCATCTTTGTAATATCGACCTTTACTGACTATATTTCTTATCCTTCTAGCTCACCGTAATAGCAATCGCCATCCTTTTATTATCAGTTTAGTTCTGCTATATTACATTACACCGATATACTTCCTGCTGAATGCTTAATGGACCTCTTATTCGTGTACTTCGTTATACTTTATCCATGTAATTACTTACGCTTATTGATTACCTCATGAGCTATATATACCAATTAGTTATGATATATGTCATGCTATGTTCCATATCTTAAGTTGATATTTCTACAATAAACTATATTGCTTTAACAAATTCTGGTATAAAATCTAGAATATTCTAAATCGATAGAACTATAACTCTCCTTCACTTATTTTTTACTTAACCTGCACCAACAATTTCACTGGATTCTTTGTTTCTTTCTCAGTATTTACTTACCCTGGACCAAAAATTCCTGACAATAAGAAATGCGTTCCTTCTAAATCGTTTATTCTTTACTGCTTATTACCACACCGGTTCACTATCACATTCATTCTAAAATATGGATTCTATGCAATAATATAGACAGACCTATATTAATTTCAGTATTTTCGATTTATTCTTCCCTCGGACATTAGATAGTCCTCCAGACTCAGATCTCTTTAGCCGAGATAACGCCGGGTTCTTTACCCAACACCAAATTATTCAGTCAACTAATGCTTATGTATATACAAACACCATTGTCTTATATTTATATACGTGCGCAGCGTAGCGTACAAAAACTACCTAGTAACTTTGATAGACTAGAGAAACAAAATCTGGACTGTTTAAGGTTGACTAACTTATGCTTGCAATCTTACTGTAATAAAAGCGCTGTACAAATCTGATGATTTTACTGCTATAAAACTTATTAGACGACTCAGTGATTATATGGCCATATTTATGTACTGTAACTATAGTGCCATTTTCTTGCCATGTTTTAAAGAGGGTATTTAGTTTCATATCCAGCTTTGTCACATGGAGTATGAAACTTGTGCCTTGCCACGTCTTCTTGAACATGTGTCTGGTTTATTCTTCACTGTACTTTTGTACGGCACTTGTGGCATCACGTTCGAGCGCCATGGTGCAGTGAGGTGCATTTTGCCTATTTTTGTTGTGTATTCCTAAATTGTCCTAGCTCCCCACTGCGTACATGCCAACTTTGAGTAAGTGCTCCATGGCTGCCGGGGGTGAAAACAGATAGGATATATTTGGCGGATATTGCTTTTTTTATCTTGACTCATATTTTTATCTTGGATTTGAAAACGGATATGGATATGGATACAGCTTTTTCGGAATTCTAAATTTCAAATTGAGAGTTCTGTTTCTCAATACATGTCCTTCAACAATTTCAAAACATCTTTTAACTGTTTTTTTTCCTTTGCATACATGTACCATTCATTATTCCTAATGTTGTTTGTTACTCTCTCTATCTAAATTTATAAGGCGTATTTTTTTAATAGTCTTGTCAATAAATATAGACGTGTTTCATATTTTATTGCAAAATTAGTGTAATGTTTCCTATATACCCCTAATAAATATCTATGTTTACTTCGTATTCTCTATATTTATGCATTGAATATAGTGCTTAGTGATAAAAATTAGGGATAATCTAGTCATTTTTAATATCTTCTTGGTCTATGTGCTAAGAAAAAATACACCTTACAAACTTGGACGGAAAGAGTACTCTATATTAAAGTAACACAAACTATTTAAGAGCAATAAATGAGCTAATAAAAATTAACGATTTAATTATTTCTACATGTACCTTGGTTAAAGTGAAAAATCATAAGGAATAAAGGTAGTACCATTTCAAATCTACATTCACACCATGCACTTCATAGAAAATCTATTTCTATGTTGTGTAGCGGATAGTACAATTTTACAAAATTTCTCTCTGCGACGCTTTGGCTACGAATTTTTTTAATAATAATATATATTTTTAAAAATTTACAAAAATAATATGTCGTGAAGAAATTTATAGGTCTACTCTACTTTCTTCATTTCAAACGGCAACAGAGGCACTGTCGCCATTTCAAAATAGTTTATGTTGCCATTTAAAATGGTGATAGAGAACTATCATCATTTCAAATGGCAACAGAGAGACTAAAAGCTAGCCGATCAACTGCTCTCGGCTAGAACGGTCACACTTTTGCTCACATCTACAAGCGAGAGAAAGAAAGAGAGAGGAGGAGAAGGAAAAAAAAGGGAAAGGAGAGGAGGAGCAGGAGGAGGAAGGGCGAAGAAGGACAAGGAGGAGGAGGAAGAGGAGAAAAAAGAGAAGAAGCAAGAGGAGGAGAAAGAAAAAATTGTTGACAACATCATAAGTATAATTTTTGCTTCTGTTAATTTTTTTACTTTAACTGTATAGAGTAGCAATAGTTGCATAATTATGTAAGTATTTTAAGATTTGCAGTAGTATTTTAAATGTGTAGAATGGATCGAATTGGACATAAAAAATTGTGAAAAGTATGTGCAATGGTTATAGTTTAAAAATTAAATTTATGAATGTTTGCAGTTCTCATTTCAAGTAGGGTAGAGTAGACAAGATGGCGTTACGTTGTGCACATAGTAATAATTTGATAAAAATGCACGACAGGTATAGACGAATGAGTGCAATTTAAAATACACTATAGAGAAAGGGTTCTGCACATGGGTACACAAGGGGTGGAACTATATTACTTTTTCAAGTATGGTGGCTAGTCTGTCACGTGCAGGAGAGTGTCCATGGGGCACGGTTACTAGATAGTTGTACTATTTGTTCTCATTGGACCGTGAGTTGCATGATCTTAAGTTGCATGAGGTATATTGTCGAAGACGGACTTGCACATACTGGGAGTTAGTGGAACTGAAGGGGCCAAAATTGTGAAGCTCGTATATAAGTTTAGCGAATAAGAAAGGATGACTATTAGTATTGTTGGCTCAAGCATTTCAGAAAGTTGATGTCAGCCATGTGACGCATGGGGAGGCTATTACTGATGAATCGAAGGAAGTTAGGGAGAGCAGCTGAAGTGCAGAATGCTTAGAAGGCAAGATGTGAGTTTGGGTTAGGAGAGAGCGCAAAACGAAGAAGTTGATGTTGCATTGCCGAAGGTGCAAGAACCGATGGTGTGGCAGACAAGGGAGAACAGATTAAAGGTTGGTGGAAGCAGTGGAGTCTGAGAGCAGTGATTATGAGGCTTTATCTGATGATGAAGATCCTTTCCCTGTGGAATTTAAGGAGTACCAATTCTATAGGCTGGTGGTCAACGATACTAAAGGTGTTGTATGGGAGTATGATCAAAATGAAGTGAAGTAATGAGCTATTTACAAAAGTAAGTGAGAGGTGTAGAAAGCAATAACAACATATGCAGTGTCGTTGCGGAGAATCTTTAAGGTTGTAGATGCGAAATGGACAGTTTTCTATGGCGTGTCCATATCTACCAGCCTAAGTTGGACACCATTTGGAAGTGTTCTATAGTCATCCCACATACATACGTGCTGATGGAATATATGCAATCATATAGAAACATCTCTTCAGGCTTTTGTTGCAAAAGCAATGTATGGGGAGATCGTGGGCAATCTAGATTTGGAGCCACGTGAAATCAAACTTGCAATAGAGCAAAGGTTTCAGTACACCATCATCTATGCGAAGACATGGAGAGTAAAGTAGAAGGCCTTGTAAGCAAGGTTCAGAACATGAGAAGACTCCTATCAAAACCTGCTAGGTATGCTTCAAGTTATCAAGGAAAAGAATATTAGAACTTATGTTGATATTTATGAGCAGCATTCACAACGCTTCCTAGGAAGATAGTACTGAAGCACGTATTCTTTGCTTTTTGTGCATGTATCAACGCCTTTAGGCATTGTCATCCGTTGTTTTGTGTGGACGGGATATTTCTAACTGAAAAATACATGGTCAGATATTGACTACTATAGGAGTATATGTGAGGTCTGAGGCCCCTTCCTCTGGTCATGCAGGATCTAAGACCCCTTCCTCTAGTAACTATAGTGGAGGGAGTTCTTTGTGAGATCATGAAGTACTTTGTGGATCATTATGCTATAATGTTGGTCTGCATGAATGATTATGTTGTCAAATATTCCGAGATGATCATTGCATACATGGAACAGAAAGCCAACAAGGAGGAGATGCACAGAGCAGTGAAGATGGGGGCTAAGGAGCTTTGTTTTGAGGTATTATGCAGAGACAAGCTGGCCTTGGGGCGAACAGAAGAACAATTGTTTATGAGTGCATTATTTGGAGACAAACATGTGTCTATACATGCAATAAACCCCGTCTATTACATAGGCCATGCGCACATGTCATAGCCTCCTGATCGATAGTGCAGATGGATCCGAGTATATTCATGTTAGAATTCTTCATGAAGGAAGTGGTAACGACAACTTGTAATGAAGAAATGTATTGTTTCTATGTGGTCGGTTCGTTCACGAAGCATCACGGTTGGGAGGATATAAGATGGATTCCCAACATAGGCAGGCTAAAGAGCGTCAAGCATCAGTAGACAAGACGTATCAGGAACAATATGGATGCAGAGGAATGTGGGTCTTGAGTCAAGAAATGTTCATTTTGCAAGAAGAGATGCCATACTTTCAAGAATTGTCCAACGATGCAAAAAATCATAAAAGATTGTATGGGTGTAATGCAGTTTATATGTAAAATTGTTGTATGCCTTATATGTATAAAATTGGTGTATAGAATTTGACTCTTATACGCATTTTATTGTTTTGAATAATTGCATTTGTATGTCAAATTATTATTCTTAATTATTGGATTTCTACGTCTCACTATTGCTTTATCAGCTCGATTTGACAACATGCTGCGTCCCACTTTCTCAGAGCGAAGTGACAACACACTGTCTATTGCTTTATCAGCCCAATTTGACAACACGTTGCTCCTCACTTTCTCAGATGAAATTGTCAACACACTTCCATCGCCCATACCGCATTTCTTGACCAAGCCTATCGACCTATATATAACATATGCATCTCAACTGAGCTTCTTGAAGCCATTACAATGGCGGGTAGAGTAGGCACCTTACGGGTACAAGGGATAGAGGGTGCCATACATAGTCTCAAGGAATGACCCCATCCTCTAGGTTGCGGACATCCACACTTTCCTAATACGCCTCCAAGAAATGCAGCAACTGTTACAGATGGAGAGGAACGATAATGAAACGCTCCGTAGGCAGAACATCGAGCTCTACAAGCAGAACGATGACCTACGGCATCAAAGAATTAGTGAGAGGAACAACGAAGAGGTGGTCCACCTCAGCAGTGATTACCTTACCTACTGCTACTACAGAACGTGAGCTACAACTGTGCTTGCCACTACCGTGACAATCGGCCATATTCATGCCATCCAGACGACCAAGACTCCATGTGAGTGCCATAAAATTACACATTTGACCTCTAGATGCCTCCGTCCATAGCACGGTATCTATGTACCCTGTTTCCAATTGCGACAAGCCCCCAACTAATCTTCCACATAGTTTATATTCATCGTCCCTCTACGTGACTATTTGTACCTAGAACTAGTAAGGTCAAGTTCGAGACCAATCCAAACTGTACGGGCTATGTACTCCCGCTTTCAATATGAAATGCTATACCATCCTTCATTCCGTCCCTTCCAACATTAAACATCACATTACGGTATTATACATACAACGAATTTCACTATCCGACGATAAAACCGCTTGTAATTTTTCCTAACTTATGTCATTTTGGTTAAGTGCAGGACCAACAAAAATCACAATGTGTATCTGCACAAACAAATTCCCAGTTTTGTAAATATTTCCTCACAAATTACAACTTTTAAAAAAGGAGGTGTCTATGGAGCACTTGAGTGTTTTCTTATTAAATAGCACTCAAATTTTGAGCATTTCATGCATGGCATTTTTTACATTAATTATATACTAGTTTTACACACTAGGTGTCTAGAGAGCACTTGAGTGTTTTCTTATTAAATAACACTCAAATTTTGAGCATTCCATACATGACCTTTTTTACATCAATTATATACTAGTTTTACACAAATTAAATTATGTAAAAAATAATGTGAAAATTTGTAAAAAAAAAGGGAACAAACCAAACTATAAGAAACACAACAAACAAAAATGTGGATCACAAAGTTAGATATTGACAGTCAAAATGAGGAAGCACAACATGGATCACAAAGTAATATCTAATAGACAAAAAATTGAGTCTTTCATAAACAAAAAACACTGAAGTCTTATTTAAGAATTCCTTTAAAAAATTGCCTCTCTGTTGCTAATTTGTCACCAATGGAATAGGTCATTTTAAATAGCGATAGGTGAGCAAATCTGAACAAAAAAAATTGGCGACATATTATTTTTGAATGCAGGTTCCGCCGCCCTGCTTCCTCGGAAAGAGACTGAGCGAGAGCGCCCACTGGGCTGGGTCCGAAACCGGCGACTCGCTCCCTGTTTTGTCCCCTCCCCTCCTCCGTTTCACCGCCGGTTTTCGGGTCCGACTGCGTATAAAACGGCCGGCCTCTTCATGCACTCCCCGCAGAGACCACCGGCAACCACTGACTTGAGCAGTGAACCGATCGAGCGCGGGAGGAAAGAAGCAAGAGCAGGGAGCAGGGCACGAGATGGCGTCGGTGGCGAGCAAGAAGGCGCCGTCGCTGGTGGTGGAGGCGAGCATGGGCGCAGTGGAGACGCTCAAGGACCAGGCGGGCCTCTGCCGCTGGGACTACGCGCTGCGCTCGGTCTACCACCGTGCGGCGGCACCCAGGATCCAGGCCCTGTCCGCGTCCCTCTCCAAGGCTGCGCCGGCCGCCTCGCTTCCGGTGCGGCAGGCCGTCGGGTCCCGGCCGGGGCGGCCGGCGTCGGCAGAGGACGTGAGGCTGCACAAGGCCTACCACGTCGTCTGCTGGGGGCCCAACTGACTGATTGCTTTGTCAGTCGGTCTCAACTCTTCTTCCTCCTTTGGATCTTTGTAGCCTTTTTCTTTCTTGTTGATTAGGAGCGTGCGTGCATCGGTGCATTGTCATTCTGCCGTTTACATGTACATCTTGACATCGATTCTGTGTGTAAAGTGTAAACCAAATTAAGATGTCCTCAAGGTGTATAATCGCAGCGAGTAAATAAGGCTACAAGCGGATCTATTGAGTGTGTGTGAACATGAACCATGCCAAAGGCCGGTACTGACTTTAATCTAAAGGTGTAGATCTTTAGATCTCAGCTAATTTATAGGTTAAAATAAAGTAAATTAAATTTATATTTTTATCTAAAATGTAAATAAGATAATCCATCTAAACACTTTTAGAGCCTGTTTGGTAGAACTTCAGATCCCAGCTTCACTTGAGACCTAAAACTTTATACTAAAATAAAGTGAATTAAGTTTATATTTTTGTCTAAAATATAAACAAGATGATCCATGTAAACACTCTTAGAGTCTGTTTGGTAGAGCTTCAAATCTCAACTTCACCTGAGATCTGAAATTTATATGCTAAAATAAAGTGAATTAAGCTTATATTTTTAGTCTAAAATACAAACAATATGATCCATCTAAACGCTCTTAATGTACTCACAACTCTAACTTCACGGATCTGTGGAGTTAGGAATACCCAGCTCCACCAGATCCACGAATCTGGTGGAGCTGGAGCCCTGTCAAACACACATTTAATGTACTCACAGCTCTAACTCCACAGATCCAGCAAAGCTAAGAATGTTCAGCTCCATAAATCTAAGGGAGTTTAAGCCCTACCAATCACACCCTAAACCATATTATATCGAGTGACTTTGCGTGTACCTCGAGAACGAAGTAGCTAGGAACCCATCACGCACCTTGGCATCACTCTCTCAGATCATTAACAAACTGTCAAATGGGAATTAGCTCTTTCGTCTGTCTCTCAGAAATCAGAATGGCGACGTTCGCAGGCACAGATATTGGACAGCACCTTGCCTGATCTGCAGGCTACGTACGCCTGAGAGAGCAAAGGCGTGAGCGAGTGCAGCGCCGGTGAACCGTTCCTACTTTCAGCTCGCGTGGAAACGGTATGGGTTAATGTAACACCCCGGCGTCAAACGCACCGTAAATGCTACCAAAAGACTCTGATTGACGCTTACAACACTTCGGAACCACTCTTGCCCAGAGTGTTCCCAACAAGATCCAAGAAATAAAAACGCGGTAAGAAGTTCAAATTACCTAAGGATTCAACGAACGAGACACTAAACCTTTTACCTCTAATAAAAGGTTGAATCCAACTTTGAAACTCTCTAAACTAGCTTAAAACTAAGTCACCGAAATTTAGAAAATTTCGGCATAACCTCTTTAGACAGTAGGACATCCACTCAGCAGACAGAAAATAATTGCAGTTATTATATCATTCTAGCAGGTCCTTAGTTAATCAATCACACATCCAACAGAATTGAATAACTACACCACGACGGACTACATATTACAACCATAATCAATACAACCAGGCTTTACAAATCGATTAAAGGGTTTGATGAAAACGTGCTTGTGCTACTTCTCCCCCCATGCATGCTGGTTTCAAAGTACCTGCAACAACACAACAAACAAGCGTGAGTCGATGACTCAGCAAAGTACACGAGAGTAACAATTCCAATTTATCATAAATAAAAACAAGAGCTTGACCATAAAAGCAAGGAAGACAAATGAAGCAACATCTGGACGATACGCTTTTATACTCATTTAAAGTAATAACTTGACTATACAAGAAAATTACCGCAATCAAGTCATCAACTTGATAATAAACCCATTCAACGCCAAAGAAGCATTACTTAACTCTAAGTCACAACATCTCCCGACTCAACTACCCCTTGTTGTAACTCAAACCATTCTCATCAATTGCATTTGAGTTTATAACTCGACTTCACTCCACGATATTCATACACCATAATTAGCAGGGCAAAGAAATGCGCTAATTCATCAAATACAATTCAATCTCTCCTTTTTGGGTTGGGTCCACGACTCAACCTTCAATTACCGTAATTATCACCCATATGACACACCATTTATCACAACACTTATTATTAAAGATGCAATGCACATAAATGCTCTTCTCGATGCACTGTACATGAATGCTCTTTTCGATGCAATGCACATGAATGCTCTCTTTTCGATGCACGTACCGGTACTGCTGAGTGCCCACCCGTCGGTGTGCACCCTCACGTCCCTTCCACCCCGTGGAAGGTGCCTACTCTTACTGTCTCGCTCCCATTCACCTCGATGAATGGGACTACGAGGTAGGACTTTCGTATTCACTACGTGTGAACACAGAGGCCCGCATCAGAATGGGTCGCCTCTTCCATTATGAATGCACAAATGCAATTAACACGAATGAAATGCAACCTTTCATTCATTGCCAACACTGACATAACTATAACCACATACATATACAAGCATATATGTAAATATATACATATATACATAAAATTTCCCATACTACATAATTATATACATGTGTGCAAATGTTTGGATATATGTATATATAAACACAAGGTCATTCATACATGCAAGCACATATGACCATAGATCTCAGCAAGTATCTCACATAATTGTATGGACTACGGCAGCTCTACACATTCACACACTCTAAGCAGTGCCTTTCCTTTAGGGAAACCTCATGCATACACATAAGTATGACTTCACATAGACACACAAGACTCACCAATGTATGTACTTATATAAATAGGCTCTTGTTGAACCCACATTTCCTCCAACACAAACAAGCATACATATATACACACAAAATTCAGCAATATATTGATTCGTATACATACTCAATTCCATTCCCCAAACGGGGCACAGTTAAGTACAATTCTTGTAAATTAACCACAAGTATCCACGTTCCCTATACTCGCTACTCGCTGCAAATATTAACAAAGGTACAGTAAACTCACCAGGATTAAGGTTTACTAGTGACCACTCAGATCCAATAGCTAATCATGCCCTCGAAGGGACGATCACCAATATTACTAACACTTGCCACAATCAATAGAAATTAGCTATGAACAGATAATTAACAACGAACAACTCAATTAGGCACGCAACTCGATGTACTTGCCTTTAACTGAAGACGAAGCGACGCGGGGTTGAGGCCATCCCCCTTTCCAAATTTTTTTTTCCAGTTATCTCTGCATTTGCCAGATGCTAGACTTTAAATGTGTTTTTGACTAAATGCAACTAAAAGGTTGGTAGTCGCACTTTCAAGAATTGATTATTAAAATTTCCCAAATCAAGCATTGAATTTTACAGTAGCAAGTCAAATGGTAATAGCAAGATGCTGCAGACAACTCTATTTTTATCCTATGCTTTAATAAGAAATTTCTAATAGCATGCTCTTTTCTGTGAGTCTCACTCACAAAAGAATTAACACACTCATATATATATAACTTGAATCAAACACCATAACATTAATATCTTTTCATCAGAATCTCGAAATCCTTACCACATATTGTTGCAAAACACAAGTATCCATTCAAATCTCTCTGGATAACATGCATGCTTGGAATTTAAGATCACAGTTACATTGCAGAACGCAATCGAAGATGCCTCATTTCAATCAAGTTATTACCAATGAGTTTATAACCTTAATCTTTCTCCACTTAGCTATCCTTGCACTACTGAAAAGAGGCGACATTGAAACAATCCAATGCACTACCCATGCGGACAAAAATATTAGCATTGCTTATAGTTCCCTAAGCGGTGCGGATTTAGAATCTTAACATGACACTAATACATAACCGATCCTATTAAGAAACCACATACCTGCATTATCATTTCATCCTCGGAAACCTAGCTAGGCATTTACACAAACACCCTACATGCAACTAATTTCCCCAAAATTTATACCTCAAAGCACATCCATGAAGGAAGGAGGTAGGTGGGGAGGTCTTCTTGCTCGAGGTGCACACAGAGGAGCGGAGGGTGTCGGCCGAGGCGCCGAGGAGCTGCGGCAGGCGCAGCCAATGGTGGCGCTTCGCCAGAGGCCGGCCACCAGCGACAAGACAAAGCGAGGCCGGGACAGGCGCCAGGGAGGCCGAGACACAGCCAGAGAGACCGGCGCTAGGGGAGGCGGAGCCAGCCATAGCAAAGCAGGCGGGCGGCGGCGCGGGGAAGGCGTAGGGCTCGGGGCATAGGCCGAGGCGCGAGGTCGGCCGAGGAGGCGCGCCGGCCGGGAGCGACGCCAAGGTGAGGCGAGGCGGGCCAGGGAAGGCGAAGACGACGGGCCGAGAGAGTCAGAGGAGTCAAGACGGGAGACTGGGGGAGTCGGCAGAGACAAGCAACAAAATATCCTCCCTTCAACATTGACAGCCACACAAAAGAACAAGGGAAGAGAGAGAAAAAAATTAGGAGAAAAGAAATGAAGACCCTCCAAAGCATCAGAAATCCAACTTTAAACCCTGAGAGCAAACCAAATAATTAAATTTCTTGGCGCGAAATAACAATTGCCAGGATAAACAAACTTGCTGTAAAACTATACGGCTCGGTAAAACCTCAAACCGAAAAACTAGGGCAAAAATCAAAACCTTTAACAAAAGCTTCAGCTGCACGACGATAAATATTTTCTTCCGAAAAAAATAAAAAAAGAAACCTTGAACCACGAAGATGGTATCATTTCCGGCCGACAACCCTAGCAAAAGATATTTGCTGTATTACAGTTAATCATCATGATTCATAGCCGATTCATCAACGCTGCACTCAATGATGCCTGGCTCTGCTTCTCTTCCTCTTCCGTCTGATTCCTCGGCCACCGAATTTGTTTGTGCTTCAAATCGTTTAACATAAATAAACGCAGCAGCAATCTCGATCAGCTTTTGAGACAGGTAGCCCCATTTGGACTACAGGCGGGCCGCGTGAGTGAGTTCGATGGTCTATTGTGTGATGTGCTTAGTGTGCACTGCTTTTCAGACCCTCCTTTTCTGCTGCCTAACGTTGTTGTACTACCACTACTACTATGCAGCATCTCTCATTACTCATCAGACTGCACTAAGTTTGGCAATTGTAGTACGTCTTGTATTGTAGGATGTGTGTTTGCGTTATACTTTGTCTAGTACTAGTCATGTGTCCATGCGTTACAATGAAAACTCAATTTGTGACAAAAAATTATTTGTAAAAAGCACTAACCTGGTCTGAATAATACTGTTCAATCTGAATATACAATGGTTGATACTCAATTTGCGATAAAAAGTTTATTTGCAAAAAGCATAAACAGTGGCAAAGATGGGTAATTAAAGAGCAGTGGTAAAAGTGGTTAATTAAAGAGTAATGAGAAAGGTAGGTACTTTTGATGAAGTAACACGGGAAGAAACTCTTGTTTTATATAGTAGAGATCTAGTAGTACTTTCATTCTTTAGAGTTAGTGTGACGTGGCATCTCATCCAGTCATGTCAAGGGTTAATAAGTTACTCCCTAGTCTGCAAATAGTTGTTGTTTTGGACACATATATGATCAATTTTTCGTAACTTTGCTCGTCAACTTCTTTTTTAAATATTTAAGTTGAATACATGAAAATCACATGTTTAGATTTGTCTCTAAAAGTATTTTCATTATGTTATAATTTTATTGGATTTTACAAACATATTGTGATAGAAATTAGTGATCAAAACTATGTTTTAGAAACTATATCGATGTTCGAAACGATAACGACAACCATTTGTGGCAAGAGGGAGTAATTGCCTCCGATCTTATTGAGTAGGTCAGATTTCTCTGAATTTCGCATGTGTAAGCGTTAAGCAAGACTGCTTGTGGTAGCCGCCACTTTCAGGACTTTGAGAAAGACCAGTTCATATGCTTGTCAGCTTGTGGTAGCGGCTCTAAAAGTCGTTTTTTTCCCTCCAAATTCAGAACTTGAGCCGGTGATGAATTGTGACCAACGGTTATTATTACGTGTTGCGGCCGAAGGGAAGACAGTATAACGTGACGTACAGGGCCTGCATTCCTGCATGGATACAGCGAGTACAGAGCAAGACGGATTCTGGCAGGATAAAAAAAATAAAAAAATAAATTACTACAGTAATCCCAAAATTTCAGCAAGATTTCATTAAATCTCGCCAAAATCTCAGGTGTTTTGACTGATTTTTTAATTCTTTTGGCCAGATTTGACTGGATTTGATCCATTAACCCTTTAAAAAGTCATCTTCCATAAAAATTTATTGAAAACCCAAAATTTGAGACGTTTAAAATTTCGATAGAAATATTGTTAGATTTTTATAAAATTATACAACCTTGATCATGATCATAAAATTAATTGTACTATATTTAGTAGTGTAGGATCATACAGAAAATTTTTCAAAATAATTGAACTTTATTTGTTATCTTTAAAAAATCAAAAACAAAATGAACATAATTGGGACAGTAACCTTGACACAATTTTATAAATTTTCTCGAGTGTGATCATGATGCAAAATTTTTATAAGATCTTAAGAATTTCCTCAGTAACATTCTCTAAATTTTTTAACTTTTTTATTTGCTCAATCAAATCTATATAAACATTGAACTTCATTTATTATATTTCAAAAATCAAAAACAGAAAGAACATAAATAGTAGAATTCCTTTGTAAGAATTTTATAAATTCATTGGAGTGTGCTCATGATTCAAAATTTTTATTAGATCTTAAGAATTTCCATATCACCCTTTTGTAAAATTTTCGAAAATTCTAAATATTTTTTTATTGCTAAAGCAAATCTATGTATTGATCATCAAGCTTTTATTAGGACGTAGCACGGTCAGAATTTTTTTAAAATTCTTAAAGTTTGATCATCATCTAAAAATTTTATAGAAATATTAATAATACATCAAGACCATCCACAAAAAATTTAAAATTTTATAAGGTGGTTTGAACCATTTTTTATTTGACTGAAGTTTGCCGATAAGGTTTTTATCAAGACAATAGCACTGTCCGAATTTTTAAACATGCACGAAGGTTGATCATCATTAGAAAATTTTATGAGAACATTAGTGATGCATTATAACTATTGAAAAAAATTCAAAATTTTTTAACGTAGTTTGTTCCATTTTTTATTTGGTTCAAACTTGCCGTTCAGCGTTTTATCAGGACAATAGTAATGTTTAAATTTTAAAAATTTCTCAGGCTTGATAATCATCTGAAATTTTTATGAAAATATCTCTGATGTGTCAAGATCATCCACAAAAAAATTACAAAAAATTTTGATATCGTTTGAGCCATTTTTCGCTCAGTGCAAATTCACTGAAATCACGATAAATCTGGCCAAGATTTCAGAAATTTTGACAAAAATTTCGGTTTTCTCAGTGAAAAAACATATTTGAATTTTTGTTTTTGTATTTCATCCAGAATTTATCCAAAATTCCAAGATCTCAACGAGATTTCGGATTTCGGCAATCTTCAAGATATCATCTGAAAACGAGATCTCAAACCTTAGTACAGAGTGAGCAGTACAAACTGCATTCCTGCAGCAATTATTATACATGCCAGGATCCCATAGTTGTAGTTCCATTTTATAATATATCGCATGCTCTTCTTTCAGTCTGATCAGCCGAACTGAATTTATGGACAGGGACCACTCCTCATGCCCTCACCATATGTAAGAAGGCAAAGGCATCATTTCACTTTCACCGTTTGTTTGTGCTTGGGCGTGTAAGAAACAAGTCAACATATTCTGGAGCTCAACGTGTTAGATATTCTTCTACAGGGTATTTTCTAGCACATAATGCCCTGGAAACAACCAGGAAAGTAAACAAGGAACAGTTGTGACAGCAGTCAAGTGCAATAGAATTGGCATATTAACATATACATATGATTATGTGGAATAATGGGGTTATGCTTAAGAGGAACGGGCAGGCTACTCTAGCATAAGTGTAAAATTTTCTACCACATAACCAAAGAACCACTACAAGTTATAAATCATGGAATTACCACTAGACGCGTAAACTCGTAGCGGAAGTAGAGTCGACGTAGCACGTTAATGCAGTTATAGTCGTACTAGCTTCACGCCTCCTCCAACAGCTCCTCATGGTTATCATAGATTGCAGATCATTTTAACGTTGAAGCCTTGCAGCAACGCCTCTAAGGTATCCACACGTACAGGGTAGGAACGTCACACGCCGGAGTGCTAGCACCGGCTACGCGGTTTTGGGTGAAGGAGGTGTAGCGACTAGAGTTTCAGGAATTCCGAATTCCTATAGTGTGTGTTAACCATAAAGCAACCATGCCCTCCTTTTATATAGATGTTCCATAATGAGTCCCTATGTTAAAGACTCATTAGACACTTAAAACCCATCAGAATTCGGATTACCCCGAATTAAGTTTCAACCCTTTAAGCGTGCGACATTATAGGTTAACGTATACTTGGGCATGGCCGGGTACTCTTACTCGACTATTAATCCTAGCAGGACGTGTCGACTCTCGAATATATGTAAAGATCACAGCAGACGAAACTTAACAATACTTAGTTATATGCATTTTCCTTTGCCTCATGATATCGGTCAAACTCAAGGCGAGTATATGATATCCTTGTTTAGTTAGTTTGACCATTCTTTCTCGATTACATGACTCGGAATTCCCAACTACGGTTAACTTTTTATCCGGTTAACTCTTTATCTGCGAGTAGCATAGCCATGCATTTTCAGAATCCGACTACACAAGAGACCTAAAGATATTTCTTTTATTGTATGGAGGAGTAAAACCCATCTTAGTCAACCATGCATCGCATCATGCTTCACGACAAACCCGAAAGCCACATTTATAATTACCCAGTTACTAAGTAGCGTTTAGCAACCCCTAAGTAAATCATTACATATCTTGAATACATATGTCAACCTCAAGTTTAAAGATATAGCATACACATTGTATATGAAAGCAACTGATGACAAATAAGATTACAATTCTCTCGCAGTGTCTTAAGGTGGGTTGATCTAATTCCATGTTCTCTAACATGTATCCACATTATTGGTTTGGTATTTCCGTATTCATGACCTGTGAAATATGGTCATTGTGGAGTATATGGACCCTGGATATCTGCACGACGGGCCGTGAGGATTACCCAAGAGGGGATGGGCTGAGCTGATTGCATGGTAATGGGTACCACCTGGGCTACCACCACCGTGCGCAACAAGGAAATTCTGAAGACAATAACCAACCTTGATTAGATAGGGTATGATTGTAACCCTGGTTGTTGCCATATTCGACAGATAGAGATAGAGATAGAATCTCCACCTTATAACTAATCAGGAATCTTTCTTATAACCGCACCCTTCTGCTATATAAAGGGGAGCAGGGGAGTATCATGGATTCATGATCAGATCATCAGCAGTAAAACAGACTCTCATAATCCCAGAGCACAAGAATAGGGTATTATCTCCTCCGCGAGAGCCCGAACCTGTATAAATCCCGTGTCTTGTGCTACCATCGAGTTTAGATCCAGCGCCTAGCCATGTATTCA
The DNA here is from genome assembly GCA_036346375.1 of Guadua angustifolia. Taxonomy (NCBI): domain Eukaryota; kingdom Viridiplantae; phylum Streptophyta; class Magnoliopsida; order Poales; family Poaceae; genus Guadua; species Guadua angustifolia. The sequence continues at coordinate 27,393,250 of CM070503.1, forward strand.
TTATTGTCGACAACAAACGTCGACAGTCATCAACTAATATATACGCTAGTCTATTCATATGTATCCTCATATGTTTATCAACTAGGGATGATTTTTAGAATAATCATTACAATGTCATATATAGAGTTTTATAAACAAATTACATACTTGCTAATAAATAATAATAACATTATTCAAGAAACAAGATAATAAATCATGAACATAAAAAATATAATCACCTCTACGATTACCTCAAGGGCATATCTCCATCAGTGCTGCTATTAGCTTAGCTCTACAGATTTCAGGACTGCGCATTTTCAGTATGATCCAGACATTCGGTACACAGCAAAGATAATGGATATAATTCCCAGTCAGAATCTGCAAACCTGTATCTTGGGATCTTGGGACAATAAGATTAGCCGTATCTTGTAAAGATGCAAGCTTCTGAAAAGGCCACAAGTTCTAAAGCCCCATTCGTATACTACGACCAAAATGCAAATCACTCCCATTGTAATCAGCATGTTTCAGCTTTCAAGCCTTCTCAAACATTCCCAACATCACCAAGAGTTCATAACCGAATAAAGGGAAAATATTAAACATTTCTTGGCATGCATCTCTAACATGCAAATGCCACCAGGACAAGCAACAACAGGTGGCAAATAAGACTGCTAGGCGAATCGCAGTATCGATGGCTGGTGATACATGATTCCAACATTGCAAGGCATTCCCTTTTGATGCACTAAAAGATGATCTTGTTCACTATTTAACACGAATATAAACGCAATACTGATATGCTTTGTCACGCATTAGCTGTTAAATATTCAAAACAAGGAATTGGAAATATGAGTAACCAAACAATGACTTTAAAATCATATTTCTAGATTCTGATATCCAATTAGTTATGGTCGACAACTCGACATCAAGAATCCACAGCTCAGTGCAGATGTTTGGTCACAGGTTAAGAGGTAAGATGCCAAAAGGTTACACATATTACATTGGTTAATCAGTTCCTAAGCTTTCTACATCAATGATCCACAGGTTACATACGGTAATGTCTGCACGCCAAGATTTCCTTTATGACTAAGGGCCTATTTGTTCTAGCTTTTGATTCTGGATTCTAGCCCTAAAAGCATAATAAAAAACAAACAGTCTGATTCTATAATCCGATTCTCACAATCCAGCCCACCCATATACAATAGAATCCACAATCCACTTCATATGTGCTTTTGGATTCTAGCTTTTGGAAAATCAGCTTCTCTACAACCACAATCCAAAATCGGCTTTTAGAGAATCCAAATCTCACAATCTAGCCCACCCATATACAATAGAATCCACAATCCATTTCATATGTGCTTTTGGATTCTAGCTTTTGAAAAATCAGCTTCTCTACAACCACAATCCAGAATCAGTTTTTAGAGAATCCAAAACTGAAACAAACAGGCCCTAATTAACACCTCTAGTTACATTGAACACAAATTTCTGTAGTACTCACAGGTTTCCAAAATTGAAACAAGTATTTGTAGTAAACATGGAATATACAGTATGAAAGGAAGCACAAAAATGTAAGGAAGGAACAAAAAAGGAGAAGTGCCAAATGGTGGGCAATGGAGCTACTAGAACAGGGTAAACCTGAACATCCATCCAAATGTATGTCAACAAGGCATGACTCTGGCTGTTGGAATAATTCCTGCAGCTGATGCGGTGGTAAACTGGTAATGGTAGTTTCAACTGGCCGCATGGTTTACAGGTGGCAACAGTGGTTTGAATAAGTAGGGATGATGCACATGGCAACTATGGTTGCAGTTTGTACTGTGGCCTTTGTGGTAGCAATTAGGCCATTAATCCTGTGGCTGCTGTGATGGCAAAGATGATTGCTGCTGCTGCTCTCCTTGCATAAATTGCTCAGGCTGCTGCTGCTCTCCTTGCATAAATTGCTCAGGCTGCTGCTGCCGATCACCTTCCCATGCCCAAACCATATCCTTAAGTGCAGGCCTTATTTCATCTTTCATGAGTTTTTGATACTCTATAGTGTCTCCATTAGTCTTTTTTAACTCAACTATGAGGAAAGAAGGAGCAAGCTCAAAAATCTCTGCATCAAGCTCAAGAAATCCCTTCATTCCTTCCTTTGGTGCTACCAATTTCAAAACACCATTGTCTTTCTTCTTAATTTTGAGCTTCAAGCGCCTGGCCAGCTCATTTAGCTTAGCAAATATAGTTCCTGCTGGTTGCCTAGTGGTAAATCTCTCTTCCCTCCTGCCGTATTTTTCTACAAACAAATTGGATAGGTCAAATCCCGTTGAAAGAGAAATGATGTCAAATGCATTCAAGTTTGGGAGGCTTGATGATGCTTGATTTCCCTCGGCTTTACTGCATCCTGTTGAGTCAGAGGTTGTAGCTTCACCTTTATACACCTTGTCTCTTGTTTCATGTTTGCTCTTCAGTGCATTTACCTCAATGGGTTTTCTGTACCAAGCGTTTTTCTTTATCTTTGAGATAGAAATTCTAGTGCATGGATCTGGATCAAGCATCTTATATAGCAGATCCTTCAACTCAGCAGAAAAAGAACGTGGGCATCTATATTCAGCTTTGGAAATCTTCCTATACATCTCTATAAGATTTGTGTCATGGAAAGGAAGGTAACCAGCCACAAACACAAATAGAATTACTCCACAAGACCATATGTCAGCCTTCGCACCATCATAGCCTCTCCTACTGAGCACTTCAGGAGCAACATAAGCTGGAGTTCCACAGGTGGTATGGAGGAGGCCATCTTGTCTCTTGGACTCAGCTAGGGCGCTTAAACCAAAATCCGAGACTTTTAGGTTCTCATTCTCATCTAGAAGCAGGTTTTCCGGCTTCAAGTCGCGATGATAGACACCTCGGCTGTGGCAGTAGTCCACAGCACTGATTAATTGATGGAAATACCTCCTCGCAACATCCTCACTGAACTTTCCCTTGGATATTTTGTTGAAAAGCTCACCGCCTTTAGCATACTCCAAAACAAAGTAAATCTTGCTCTTGCTAGCCATTACCTCGAAAAGTAGCAGAACATTTGGATGCTTTACCAATCTCATTATTGAAATTTCCCTCTTTATCTGCACCATTAGCCCAACCCTCAAGACCTTGTCCTTATCAATCATCTTTATTGCAACAGCATGTCCACTTGTAAGATTGCGAGCGTAATATACTTTCGCAAAATTCCCTTGCCCTAACTGCCTCCCAATTTCGTATCGTCCCATCAAAATGGTCCTCCTCTCGTCCATTATATCAAGCTATGTAGAGAAAAACAAATGGGGCATACAAAATCCACCGCACCCTACTTTTACGACTGTCTATTTATATAGGAGGATAAATGAGTTCTAATTATAACCAAGGCCGTGGCCTACAAAGATAATCCCTTGATCTTCTGTGCTCCAGAGTCCAGAACATAGAAAAAAATTGTACCAGTATGCAGCCACCACTCTTATGAGGACTCGGCAGGATGACTTAGGAGAAGAGGCTGCCTGGTGCACAAGCACATACTCCTGCTTTTCCAAGATAAATCTCTTCCCCTGGTCACCAGTCGAAAACTGTATGGAAAAAGAACAAACCTAATCAAACATGTAATGCAAATGTGGATCAACAAGCAACTCAAATGGAGATCAAGGGCCAACATAAATGTAGAAGCAGATTCAATAGCCTGGAAGAATGTCAGGAATTAGGATAATTCTTTCAGGAATCGCCTTCCCTCTTTCACTGTATTTTTTAATCACCACCTAGCATTATTGGGCAGGAACCCCAGTCCTACCAGCTAAGTCGTACTCTAAAATGACAACAGTTACGAAATTAAGCAGCATTACCTATACAGTTACGAAATTAAGGAGCTCTTATACCGGAATTCCGGTTGCTCCGTTAAAGAATTTAACAAAAACTTTCAAGAATTGAGCCATCGAATTCCGGCATCAGAGCAAGAACACCATAGAGTAGGGCTAACAAAAAAGGCTTTATGTACCGATTACTGAACACCGCATCAGCAAGCATTCCCGATCCTGCCTCACCGAGGCACAGAGCTACAAATCCACAGGGCAATAAACTAACCACAAAACAGTACAAGCAACACCCTCAACCACCGAAATCCAATTCGAGAAACTGCAGGAAGCGGATCTCTTCATGTATGCAAGAACGAGACCAAAATTACCTGATCAGGAACCGGCGATCGACGAGAGACGGATCCCAGATATCGCCACACCAACCGGACGAACTGGGCCCAATCGAAGGGAAGCCGGCGCAGCGCCCCTTTGCGTTTGACTCTGGGAAGCTTTTTTATTCTGCATTTTGTTCGCAGCAGGAGCATTTCCGCGTTTCTCCACTTCACAGTCACATGCCCTGACGTGTCCGGAAAGCACACTCCAGGTTAGCACGGCAGGTCGGCAGCTCAGCTCGCTTGCGAATTTGTTTTTTAAATAATATATATTTAATGAAAAATTATATAAATAATATGCAAAAAAAAATGACAGATTTGCACATCTGTCGCACATCTAGACACTCTGTTGCAAGTCTCCGTAGAAATTCCAAATTACGACAGAGACTCTGGCGTAATTTGGAAACGCATTGTATCTCGCCCAACGGTTAGGGATATGCTCTCTGTCACAATTTCAAATCGTGATAGAAACCTGTCGTAAATTGGATATGCGACAGATATGTAGAATTGTCATTTTTATTTTTAACATTTTATTCCTGTAATTTTTTATTTAATATATATTATTTTTAAAAAATCGCTCGCTCGCTGCGTGACCCTGTCGGTGGACCCACTTGCCCTGCCGGCCTAACGGCCTTCAGGCCCAGTGATTTCTGCGGTCCAATGGCCCACAGCCACAGGGAATGCACACCACTCCCCCTCTTCTCTCTCTCCCCCTGTTATGTTTGCCGCAGCCACGGAGGCGAAGGGACGCAGTGCCGCGGCGGCAACGGCAGAGGCCATCACCGGCGGCGAGGACGGCAAGTTCGAGGGGGCCACGCCCACGCGGCGCAGCAGGCACGGCCGCACGGAGCCTTCGGCCTCCGCCCTCAAGTCGAAGGGTCGCGCGAGCGTACAGCACACACGCGGCATGCTGCTCTTGCTCTAGAGTCTAGACCCCAAGGCGTCGGCCCCACACCGACCGCGTGGAGACGTGTGAGAGCCCCGGTTAGACTTCACTCGTTTTCCCGTACTTTCTCTTGTGCGCCTTCGCCGAACGGGATAAAAGCCACGCCTTTGTGGTTTTCTTTCTCCTTTGCAAGCTATTACTGTAGCTTTTCATGCACTCATGGCTAAGGTTTTAAATTTTATTTTTGGATCACATCTTAAAGATGGCCAAAATTTGAAATTTCAGCAAGATTTGGAATTTCAGATGAAATCCAAAAGACAAATTTGAAATCTGAAATTTTTAAGACTGAAATTTCAGCAATTTTCAACCAATAGAGAAATGGTCTCATGAGGCTATAAAAAATTGAAAAAATATATAAAAAAACTCATGCAACCATTTATATATGTTTCCTATCTTGTTTGAATGCAAAATATTAAGGCCCTGTTTGGCAACTTGGAACCTGACTGCTTTCTCCTAGAATCAAATAAATTCAACCAAACGGAATAGGACTTTAACGCTTTCAAAGCTTAAACGCTTTCGATTTTTACATGCCGTGGTTGAATCGGCTAAACCCGCTCCTCCGGATTACGATTCTACCAAACGTTTCTACCAAGAATCAAACCGCTTTCGTTTCTACTAGAATCTGAACCGCACTAAATGGGGCCTAAGTATTTACATGTAAAAGATCCCAAAATTAGAAATTTCGTCAACATTTCAACTATTTTTCAGATTCTAACGGTTACATTTAACAAACAATCAATATATATTATCATCACAAATAATAAATATGAAATAAAACTGACACACATGACTACATAACAATACAAGACATGTCAATGCATTTTCTTACTCAAAAAAGGTATGTGGTAACTCATATTTAGGTTGCATATACAAAATTGGATTTCAAAACACTCGAGTAGTTTGTTAATATTTTCACAATGCTCTGCCAATGGCCGATCAGATCTTGTTGGGCCAAGGCATTTACTTGAGAACGAGCTTCTTTAATCGGACTTGCACGAGATGTTCTTGGTGCCTGCCAACAAAAAAAGTGTCAGTAAAACAAAGACCTAAGGTTTACATTTATTTTCTAAAATAAAAGATATTCTAGTGCCATTTATTCATACCTGGATGCAACGGTCAAGCAATGGAAATATCTCTTTCAACAAATTGTCTCTTATCTTATCATTCCATAGGTTTTCTTAAGGAAATATCTAAGCCGCTGCATGAAAAGCAAGAGTAGAATGGCGAGCTTCGTCTTGCTCACCATCCTTTCCTCCAATCAAGTGGCTACCAGTGCTTTGTGCTGAAGCTAAAATCCCTTATGTATTCAGAAGTTTTAATTCTATTGACGATATTTATATGTGATGATTAATTTGACAACAATATGGATAAGAATATTTGTGAGTATTTATTATGCAATAATTTATTTGTGGCGGAAGAGCAAGGTATTGTGTTTGATTGGTTTATTTTTAACAGGAGATACAACATAGCCAATAGGAGGTGCATCACAGGCATGAAAGATGGACATATATTGCAGGTCAAAGAGAATCTGCACAGGTGGCGTGTAGCCCAAGAGTGGCACGCGAGGTCACAGGTGCAACAAGACGGAACACATAGAGTTCTACACAAGTCGACCGACATAGTACAGTGACCAGCCGGCCGTACAAGCTTGTAAGTCACAGGAGAGCAACGGGTGGGCCATAAGTGTGCATGTGTGAGTTTTGGGCTGTGTATGCATGTATTTGGTTATATGTTATTAGACCAGATAGATATGCATGTATATAGTTAATTAGTGATAAAGAATTAGGGTTGACTTGAGTATAAAAGGTAGAGGGAGGAGACCTCCTGGTCCCAGTGTACCGTGAAAAAAAGAAAAGAATAGCCCGAGGGGTGTCGCAAAGAAAAGAAAACCAGCGCTCCTTAAGGCAGTGGCTGACCAGAAAAAATGGGAGCGCACAGAGGTGTTCGCAGCAATGAAGGGGTGTTTGGCACAGTTCTAACTCCAGTAAAATCTATAGAGTTAGTAAAGCAAGATATTACTATCTTTAAAAATTTATGAAATTGAAACTGTAGGTACATTAAGAGTATTTAGGTAGATCATCTTGTCTATATTTTAGATTAAAAATATAAACTTAATTTACCTTATTTTAATCTCTAAATTTTAAATTTAAAATAAAGTTAAAATCTAGAGCTCTGACAGGACCGAAGCGCGCTATAGAAGAAGAAAAGGCGAGCGGCTTCTAGCGAAGAAATACTGCATGTTTCAGGAGAAGCAGTACGGCGCAATGTGAGGTGCGACGTGTTGGTGATCTGCCGGCTGGGCCCTGGGCAAGCAAGAGATCAGAGAAGCCACGTTCCTTGTGCAGCTGCAGTACAACAAGGACAGAAATGACAGAAGAGAAAGAAGGGAGAGAAAAGAAAAATAGAGAAAGAAGAAAATGTAGGGAGAAAAAAAGAAAAAATACAAAAAGTTAAGAGAAAATTTTAAAAGATTATTTTAGGGTTGTACTTCATGTAAATGGATCATTGTGCATATTTTTTTCTAAATTAGTAAGTACAGATATCTGCTCTCTGTTATGTATGCTTAATCTAGTTTTTTTATGGTCTTAGATTATTTATCCAAATTGATTCTTCAAGTTTAGTCATTATTTTATTATTTTTTCAGTATTAATAAAAATAGAAAAAATAGTTTTAGATGTTAGGCCTGTTTGGGATTACCCAGCTCCACCAAAATCTGTGAGTTGGTGGAGCAGGTATTTCTAGCTCCGAAATTTATGGAGCCGGAGTCAGTAGGTACATTAAGAGTGTTTAGGTAGATCATCTTGTTTACATTTTAGACTAAAAATATAAACTTAATTCACTTTATTTTAGTCTATAAGTTTCAGCCTGAACTGGAGTTGGGAGTTAGAGCTCTCAAACAGAGCCTTAGTTTGCACCTATTCACCCCTCTCCTTTTGGTGCGTCTCAATCCTTCAAGAAGCAATGAATTAAGCAATTTTCAACCCTTAAAACTAGAGTATCAAGAGTAAAAACTTGAGAGAATACAGATGCTTAACCACGAATACCCTTCCAAATAATGAAGTAGATGACCTTCGTCTCTCAGGAGTGAGTCTAGCTGGTCGAACTTAACTATATAGCAATGCCACAAAACATAAATGACAAAAAGGAAATTTATTTTAATCTATATGTGTATTGCTGCATTTAAAATTTTTAATCTGTGCTATTAATACGTTTACTTTGTTTCAGTTTTTCAACTTCCATCACGAAGAACTAATACATCGGTTCATAAAATAAATTGTTCTAGGTAAACAAAATACAAAAGCATGGACAACTATGCATTGACGTACTTACGAGTAGTAGTACGTGTACGCAGCAACTGCACCTCTGCATCATTGACAATGATCTCGCCACGCTTTCCTCTAGTGATCTTGCTTGTACTCGTTCCAGTTCATGTTCCGCGGTAGCCATTTGAGCTTCTAGTGTTCGTAATGCGTTATCCAAGTCGAAAGATTTTCTTACTAGTGTAGGTACTTGACAAGCATGTATCGTGTATACTAATCGGTGTAGAGATCAGTGTAGTTGAACAACAATAATATGCTCGATACATCGTGACTCTACAAGTGATCTGTACCCACCCTGATCCCCTCCGTAGGGCATCGAGCTATAGCCTAACATGGGGTACCCAGACTACTCACTGGAGAAGCCCCAATAGCTCAAAGACCGACTGCTAGCTCGCGAGTCCATGTCATCTTGGGGCTGTCCTGCCTACCGCCCACCCCCACCACCGGTGTCACATTTCCGAACACTATCTACAATTTGTGCTGCATTTTCATTACGACCAGGTACTAACACATGGAAATGTTATACTTGTGGCATCGGCGGACTTCTAGAAAAACAAGACATCGTTGTAGAAGATCATAAAGTTGATGATGCTCTGTATTGTTGGGTCAGTCCAGGGGTCACATATGACTATCACACCAAATGTGCCCTAGTTATCCTTAAACTTTCAAAGATACTCGACAATCTCCTTTTCATTCTCGTTGAGGTATTTTCTGTCGATCTCGTGGTCCCGTGGTGCACAAACCCTGGGCCTAGCTTCTACATCATCTTAAGTGCACCTGACCAAAACAAACATAAGAGGTTAGTACAATCATTACAAGATTTTTAACTTAAAAACCTAAGAGCATTGCGTACCTGTGAAGTACAAACACTCGGTCTCCTTTGTGGAATTGCATTTGTATTGAACCACTTGGACCATACCCTCCCAAGCTTCGCCTTGCTCCTACTTGAATGCAGTGTCAATACGGGATTGTTGTAGGGTACCACTCCGTGCAAGGTCAGGATCGATGGTGCCATGGCTTTCCTGTATTGATTTGGACTTGCCAAACATTCGGCTGATAGCGGATCGAATTGAGAACCTCGCTGCATAACTCCCAAACTTTGATCCTGAGATCAAACCTTGGCTTCTAAGGTAAAACTCTTCTTTGGAGGCCCTTAGGGCCATCTTTAGCTAATCATGCTTAGTATGATAGTTAATGGCTCAATCGTCGCAAGCCTCCTCCTTCTTTCGACCTTTGCGGAGGTCTGCGAACATAGCCTGCCTAACCACTTTAGGCATGCTAAGGTAGGCTCTTACCTCGTCGAAGTGGCCAACGAGATGTTCCTTTAGATGGGTAACGCCTCCCTCTTCATAACATGGGGATAATAGTTGCATTTCAACCATTGGCTGACACGCTCTCCATGCTTCCAGATGGTACCTACACGATCTACCATCACGATAATCTGCAATGGAACAATATCACATAGTTTAAATGCATGGTCATAGACTCATAGTGCACTGCATATATGATACTAAAGATATATGATATTCTATATTCTTTGTTATACTAAATAATATTAAGATATCACAAATGAAACAATTTTAACAAGCAAACATTAAATGATGTGTTCTGCAACTATTGTAGATGCTTATGTGTGATTGATGTTATATGGGAAAAACAGGCATGGAATATTATCAAACTTGCTTTACAAGATGGCCACCCGCAACAAGGCTATTGCAGAACGTGCCGGTGGTTGTGTTTATGAGCTACAACCTCTTTCTGACGATTACTCTAAAGAGTTGGTCAACCAAAACTAGTACTTAAGCTTAAGCTTCTGCCCTAAGAAAATCCAACCCTAAAAAGCACCAATCCGAGACATATTTGCATCAATCCGGCATAAACAAGCGAAATTTCATTGCTATTTGATGAAATAACCGAAATTTCGGCCTAATAAATGAGATTTTTTTATTACCTATCATTGCTACAAAGACGAGATTTTGTTACCTCACACCGAGATTTCGGCTAGAACACCCGAGATCTTGATCACTAGCATCGAGATCTTCCTTTTTCCCCACCGGAGATGACCGGATGTTCATCGGAGGCCGTCAGATCTAGAGTGGGGACGCGTGCTATCGACAGGGGAGCAAGGAACAGAGGGAGTGAGTGAGAACCTGAGAGGAAGTGAGGCTCAGGAGTGATGATTCAAGAGCACATGGTGTTTGCAGACATTATTGATGGCACTTGGCGGGCAAGCTAGGTGCCTTTGGACAGTGACTGAGTGAGGACAGTGAGCTACGAAGTCATGGCACATAACTAGCTAGCATTATCTCAATCTTTTAGTAAGATTGATTTCTTTTGCTTGATAACTGAAGCTATTAGCATTATCTCAATCTTTTAGTAAGATTTACCCATTAACCCAGATGAACTGATCCCTCTAGTCATGGCAAGTCATTTTGGGTTACATGCAGTCAAACAATATAAACTTTGGCTATCAATATTTTTTAATATTTAGAAGGGACACATGAAAATGATACACGTAGATCTCGTCAATACGTGTGCATGCTGCTGGTTGGCCGAAATCAAGTCAATACGTGATTAGATAAAAAGAAAAAAATGATCTTATCTATACCTGTAAGTAAATATTTAATGAAAAGGATGTGTATGGTGACTCAAAGGCACATGATAACTCAGAAACTGTATGCGTGTAGTATATGAAAAATGAATCAGCTATACAGTATTTGAAAATAGAATCAGTTGATTGAGATAAGAGTATGATATATCATAGATCACACATACATGTATATTCAACTAAATTAAAACTTTTTCTGTTCACTAATATATAAAAGATTGAGACGGTTTCTACGATATCTCTACTAATATAAATTTATAGTTAGTGGCAGCGGTCCGTTCTTCTTGCCCCCTCCTCTCTCGTCATATCTCCAGTAATAGCAGGTCATTATAGCTAATTATTTTTTTCCTGATTTACAATCAGCCATATCTCTCTAAATATAGCTGATTATTATAGTAAAATTCTTGATTATTGCTGGTAATTAATAGCCGGCCAATCATTTCTTTTGTACTCTATATATGCTGTACAGTTTTCACAGAATTAATCAAGAGAATTCATTCAAAATCTCCCATGTCGTGCCGTCACGGCGAATGAACTCGATGAACTGATCAATAAGTGACGGACCGACGTACATGGCCGTGAGACGCAGGAGATCGAGCGCCGCGATCAGTAGTAACTGCGGCCAGAAGGACAGCCAAAGCGCGACGCCCACGAGATGCCGTGACCCCAGCGTCGGCCAGTTGAACGTGAACAAAGCGTACGACACTTCGACGCGGTTGCCCGGCGACACCGGCGAGACGTCGTCGGCAGTGAGAGAGTCATTGGCATACCACTTGGAGATAAGCTGGTTGATCCAGCTGAACGTCACGAGAGAGAGGAACGACGTGGCGGTGCACGGCGTGGCGGACGCCTCAGCGCTGGTATTTTCTAGTTCACTTTCATGGGCTCTGGCGTCATGGCCGGTGAAGCCAGTGATGGCTAGGTACGTCAGAGGCATGGAGATGAGTAGGCCGGCAAAAGCGAGAGGGTTATCTGGGAAGAGTAGCGAACCGTCGGCGCAGCGAACCACCGCCGAAGCGGAGAAGAGCGCGGCGCCGAGGGCGATGGCGATCCAGAAGACGCGGAGGTGCAAAGACTGGGTGGCGACAGTGGCCCCTTTCTCCGAGGTGACTGACCACGCGGCCATGGCATGCGCGACGAAGTGAGTTGCGAGGAAGGCGGACTCCACAACGCGCCATGGCGTGCTCGGTAGGAGGAAGAACACGAGCGCGAGGAGGATGGCGACATCCCGAAGCGCGATCGCAGAGCGCCGAAGGTCCGTAATAGCGGTGGGTTCAAGAGCAAGTGTCTCGCGTTTCTGGGAAGCCCGTGTCACCCTCGCGGCGGTGGATGACGAGGACGAGTGAGGCGACGAGAAAAACAAGGTCAACAACGCCGAGGAGCGCGCGCCGCGGGCATGGCGAGAGAAAGAGGAACGCGAGCCGGTAATATAAATTACAAAATGAGATAAAAATGATTGACTAATTTTTGAGATTGATAATATATAATGCTACATACAATATATTTGGTTTTAATTTATACCGAAGAAAAAATCATAAAAACTTTTGTAATTGGAAGAAATAGATGTTTGATCTTGTAGCATAAATTTTTTTTATTTGACCTTTATGTTTTATCACTATTTTTATTTTTCATAGCAACGCACAAACACTGATTAGTTATACCTAGAGGTGGCCAAATGGGTAGGCCAAACCAAGTAGACCATCAAGACACATCTTTATTGGCTTGATTGGTCGAATCTGACGCAAGACGATCAGAACGGTCGTCTACCACTCATCATAAATCTTTGAGTGCTTCAAGATCAGACAAGACTGGCCGGTTTAAGACGGCCAAGACGGACCGGCACTCAAGACTTCAAGACGACCCATTTACTGACCGCAAGACGATTAGGATCAAGACGCGGCCGTTAGCACAAAGACGACGGCTTAGCTCGTTTATTTTAAAAATAGCCGTTTATAGTAGTTGGAGACTTTAAAATCCGAAAAATTCAAAAAATCCCGAATTTTTTTTCATTTTTCTGAATTTTTCATATTTTTTGCATTTTCCTATTTTTCTATGTTTCCTAATTTTTTCGGATTTTTTGAATTTTTTGGCGCTAGCGAACTAATGGTAAGACGTCCGTTACGATTACTATTTTGACTCGGACCAAGTCTTAAGACGCAGACGTACCAGAATCTTCCATGGCGTGCTTGGGCCTAACCCTCAAGACGCTGGCTTTGACGCAAGACTACCGTTTATTATTCGGTAAAAAGTGTCAGGCTTAAACAAAGCCGTCTTATTTTTAATCGGTAATGGCGTCTTGTCAGCCGCTTGGCAGTCCGCTTATACCTTGAAGAAGAAAAGAGAGAATGAATGCCACGACCAACTCAGGCTAGTTTGTTTCAATTTGGATTCTCTAAAACCGATTTTGGATTATGATCCGTAGATCGGTGGATTCTCCAAAATAGAATCCGTGGAGCCATATGAAGTGGATTGTAGATTCTAGTGTATATGGGTGGGTTGGATTGTGAGAATCGGATTCTAAACTTAGATTATTTTATTTTATTCTGCTGATTTGGAGAATCCGAATCAAAATTTAGAATCAGAACCTCGTGGATTGTAGATTCTAGTCAGAATCAGTTGAGACACAACTCGCGATGCGTCCCAAACCCAACCCTTTCCCTCCCCGACGCTCGTGCTCCGCCTCTACGGCTTAACCCTAGCGAGCGGTCGGAATTCCTCAGCCGGGATCGATCACCGGAGGCGGCCGCGATGCTGGGCCCTCCTCGCCGCGGCCCGGCGTACAAGACGAAGCTGTGTGCGCTGTGGCAGCGCGGCCACTGCAACCGCGACACCTGCAGCTTTGCCCACGGCAACGGCGAGCTCCGCCGGCCCCCCACCTCTCGCTCCTCCTTCCCGCACCACGCCGGTATGCATAGCCCTTTGATGTGCCCCCTCGTCTCACCTTGTACTCCTCTCCTCGAGCTCCTATTCGGTTACCCGTAGTTTCTATTTGAGATCTCCACCTGGGGTTTAGGGTTTCTGGTATTTAGCGAGAAGCGGAGAGAGTTAGATGTATATAATTCCCTTATTTTCGTCAGTTGGTTGGTTGGTAGGTATAAATCTATGGATAGCTAGATGCAAATGAAGTCTTGAGAAATTAGACTATCGGAGTGCTGTCAGAAATAGGTGACTGCTTGAAAGATTAGGTTTCAAGGGTTTTGGATCCAACCGCGACTAGTTGTTCATGAAAGCCAGGTGATTTATGTCGTAACGAATTTAGCACCTTGGAGCTAAGCGGTTGCTTCTGAAGAACATGACATGATGCGCGGTATGAGATTTTGGCCTGCCATACTAATAAGAACAAGTCATCAATACTGCAAGTTGCGGATATGTTATGGTTTCAAGAGGAGATCCAGTAATTGGGAGGGAAGGAATTGGGAGTCCTAATTTGCCCATGGTACCGACTAACCAGACCACTCAAGAATGGTATACACGAATAGGATCATTTATGGATGGCCATCTCTGGAGTATTTTCTTTTTAATTCAGGACATCGTGGTTAAAAGGGAACTTTTTGCATGCCTGATGATTCATGATAAGTGTGCTGTCTGTGTTTTGTCTTGTCTTATAGTTATTGTGCTTGTGCGATTTAATATATTGGGGCAATCACTTATATACCACTGAATAACTTCTTATGTCTACAATTTGCCATTGATGTCTCACTAACATGTGGGCTTGGGCCCCACATGTCAGCCTCACAATTTGTGGCATATTGTAGATCATGTAGTTATTCAGTGGCATATTGTAGATTTTCTCTAATATATTTTTCATACCAGTGTTTGAATTGAACCTCAGTTGCTGCAGATAGAAAATAATTCTAACAAGTGGAAGCTTGTTGCAGAATTAGGTGGCATTCTTACTGGTTGTCTTTTGATTTAACTATCGTTCCATTAGCAGACTCCTGAGCAGATTTGTTAGACTCAACTGTTGCCAGAGGATAACACGACCTTTTTCATAGATTCTTCAATTGGCATTTCGACAATTTGTCGTGACTACAATGCCTGTGCTGTATCAGAAGGTGATTTTTTGAGGGTCTTGGATGATGCCTCCGCTGAGTGATGTCCATGATATATTCGCTGTGCTATGATCATGTGATTAGCGGATTTTGCAATTAAATGAGTCACTTATCCTTTGATTATGGTGCATCAGCTAGTTTCGTTCAGAAGTATTGTTGCCACTGGTAATTCCAAGTTTTTGTGATTCATTGCAAGTCATCACCGAAGATATCTGGACAACTGGTAGTAGGTATATGGTGATATTGGGATTATGGCAAACCTTTCTTCATCATAATTGCTTTATGGGGTTGATTATGGAGCTTCCATCCATTTCACTTCAGATGATCAACATTATTGAGTATTGGTATTATCTTAATGGGTGCATCAGTGGTTCCTTGTCGTATCTTGGTATCTGCTTGTGCATTATTTTTTGGCCCTACTTTTTTTGTGGCTAATGGCATTATCCTGGAGCACCTGCTACTTATTGCTAATTCAATAATCTTGTAGCTCAAGGTTGTGGTAAGCTTAACAGGCTTATGGGTGTCCTATCTCCATATTGCTCCATTTTCATTTTCATTTTTTTTGGTGACATCAGTGCTTCCTTGTATAAACTTGCACCTTCCTGACTTCTAGGGAGAAGAGATTATAGAAGCAGTGACTTCAGAGGCAGGATTGATAGAAGGTTCTCAACTCGTAGGAGGCATTCCCCTGGAAGAGATTCCAGGGGTCATCGTGCTCTTCATGATCGAAGACCAACTTCTCAAGAAAGGGGTAAACAGATGTCCTCTCTCTCTCTCTACATCTATGTGTGTGCGTGTGACACGAGTGGGTGGGGTGCTAATTATTCTACATCTGCAGCTGCTCACTTCCACATTCTGATAGAACTTGCTAGAAGTTAATTCTATTTGTAATCTCATAAAACTCTGAAATTTTACTTGCAGAGTCGAGCTATTCACGGTCTCCCAGCAGGAAGAGGTATGTAATGCATTTCGGCACATGATCTTGATTTTTTGAGCCACTTAATTCTGACTTTGAACACATGTATGTGTATCTTCTAATCAAAATTTTCCTTATATATTCTTATTTATTGATTCATTATTATCTGTGTTGTTTGTATTATTGTTTGATTGTGAGGTTTTAGTTCTTCATTATTGTTAGTCACCATTTAATATGCTGGAGCTGATATCTATACAAGCTATGATTTTAAGTTCTCTTGTTTAGCACCAGGCACATCGATTGTGCTACTGTGAACAATCATCAAAGCTTTATTCTACTATACAGTATTGTGTTAAAAGCATCCTCACTGGAATGGTAGGTTTTTGTATTTTTCCTGCAGGTTGACCTTGGTGACATTTGTTACCTATATTATACGCATAAGCATGTCCCCTAAAGGCCATGCAAGCACCGTGTATGCTGTATTTTGTTTCCACAGCTATTAAATCATAAACTTATGGTAGTCATGTTATTTGTTGACCATCATCTAATGCTACCTCACATAGTTCCTGCTTTCCTTTTTCAAATCTTCTACTTGTGAACACAATTGGCTCCTTTGATAAATTCCCAAATAGAATACGATACCTCATTACGGGCATTTCTATCAGATTTGTTGGTTTAATAGAATTATTCTATATCCGTCTTAAATGCGTGCCAGTCATGTTGATCTTGTAGATTTACTTTTCCACATTCTATTCTTCATCTTTCAGTGAGAGGAGGCATGATAAGAAGACCGATGATGGTGAAACCAACTCATCTAGGAGTTTGAGTGTCTCTGACAATAATGATGATAGGAAAAAGGACAAATTCTCTAGTGGTGATGAGAAGGAGGATCACGAAAAGCAGGTCTGAGCTGTGTTATCCAATTCAGCTAAACAGGCACCTTTGGTACATCCTGTCATTATATAATTGTTTATTTTGTGCAGCTGAAACAAATAAGACTGGATTTGGAGGTTTTGCATGAAGATAAATCTCACCTAGAGGTCAGTTTCTGTTGCCTCAGTGCATTGATTACAATCCCATCTTTCCATGAGTAGCTCCAAGAACACATATATGGTCTTTCCATGAGTAGCCCCAAGATCACATCTTTTATTTATTTTTTTGCTCAACTTGCACTTCTGGTTTGGCAATGATTGTTCTGTGACCGCTTGTAACCTGCTTTACCACATAGCTCTGCTTGAGGTGCCTTCCTATTTTTTTTCTAACTGTGTCATGGTGTATATTCTCCAACTGAGTTATGGAGCAGGTCTGCAGGCACACTATGATATGTTGTGCTGTCCTTAAGGTTGTCACTGCGCTCTTGGCCAGTTGCGATGACCCCAAGGCGCCATGACATCCAGGCACCTAGGCGCACGCCTAGATGGTGATTAGACAATAACATGTATTAGCCAAATTAGCACATATAACACACACATAACAGAGAAAAAATGAATAATAGATGAGAGATGGGTCACTACCCATTTAGCCCACAACCTCACTATGGCCAAAAGCCCATCTAAGACATTCATTCTTCTCGTGCCGTAATACCACCAGGCCGCCACCTCATCCTCTATTTGTAGATGGGTGAGCAGCAGCAACTAGCATTGCAAGCAGCAGTGCAGAAACACGAGCAGCAAAGCAGAGAGCATTGGAGCAGAGGACTGCGATGGGTGATCAGCAGGAGAGCAGATCAAGGGAGAGGGAGGAGCAGACTAGCAGAGAAGAAAGGAGAGGAAGGGAAGAGTACTTGCGAGGTGATGTCGGAAGGTATGGAGGCAATGACGTGCTGCGGATGGCAGCAGTGGCAGCGGATGCGAGCTGGAGAGGGTTGACAACTGGCAGTGGTAGCTAGGGTTCCCTCCCAGGCCTGAGCCCTCTCCTCTCTATCAAGGTGCCCAGAGGCCAGATCTGAGCCCCTCTCTCTCCTAGACTGCTGCCAATCGAGGCAAGCAGCCATGTTGTCCACTTCTAGCCGACTGGACAACATGCTGTCGACTAGGCGACACCATGGTGATGCCATGACAACTATGTCGCCCTACACTCCCAACTGTTTCAAGTGTTTTCCAATCTATGGCCCTGCTTGGCACAGCTCCAGATCCTAGCTCCACCTTAGATATGGAGCTTGTAGGCTAAAATAAAGTGAATTAAGTTTATATTTTTAGTCTAAAAAATGTAAACAAAATGACTCACCTAAACATTCTTAATGCAACCACAGCTTCAGCTTCATAAATTTCTAGAGGTAGGAATATCCTGCTCCACCAACTCTACAGATTTTGGTGGAGCTGGAGCCGTGCCAAACACCCCTATGTCTATGCTAATCTTTCAAATAATGTTGTAAGCTTTTGATTTTTCATTGCATTTAATAATTGATGAACAATAATTGCTATCTTACAAATGTAATTCCACCTATTATTTGATTTTGCGGAATGATATTTATGTAATGTCCTACTTGTTTGGGGCTTCATTTTCTTAAGTAGCCAGTTATATAGATGCTACAGCAATACACTGATTTATGAATGATTCAAACCAAGTTTTACAATTAAAGACACCGTTTAAATGTACTATGCAGAAATATGTATTTTTTTATTAAAAAAATGACAGCTTTTGCTAAAAGTAAGCCAGATCTCTTTCCCGTACTATTTTCTCTGAACTTCATACTCTATATAAGAGCTGTGTTTGGCACAGCTCCAGCTCCACCAAAATAATTGCTATCTTACAAATATAATTCCACCTATTATTTGATTTTTCGGAATGATATTTACGTAATGTCCTACTTGTTTTTGGCTTCATTTTCGCTTAAGTGGCCAGTTCTTATATAGATGCTACAGCAATACACTGATTTATGAATGATTCAAACCAAGTTTTACAAATAAAGACACCATTTAAATGTACTATGCAGAAATATGGATTTTTTATTAAAAAATGACAGCTTTTGCTAAAAGTAAACCAGATCTCTTTCCCGTACTATTTTCTTTAAACTTCTAAATGCTGTTTCAGTATTTGTTAATGTAATTGTTAAGACTAACTGGTATCTGTAACTAGGGTTGAATTTATGTGCCACTGAGATGGACCAATTTTGTGTTGCTAAATTTCTTGAAGCATATTTCTGATGTATGTCCATATTATTTTAAAATATATTTGCTGTAGTCTTAATTTGTTTGTAGTTGCTACGCATTAGTCACCACCTTCATACTGCTCATTGTCTACTATTGAGTTCTAGCATTGGCCATTTCTTACTGTCTTTATCTGCTTTGGTGTGGATAATATTTCTTTTGGTACTTCCACCCTTGGTTTATTACACAATTTGGCATCAGTCACACCTTTTTCTCTAGCACTGCATACCTGCAATATTTAATGTTTTATCATTTACATTAGATCGACCTTGTAGAATCTGAACTTCATACTCTAATTACCATTCCTTTTTAGATCATTTTGGATGAGAAGATGGATGAAATGCGCAAGATTTCTAGCAAAGCAAATGATCTTGATCAGCAACTGAAGAGGGAGAAAGAAGAATGCCATAGGTATTTATACAACACTTACACATGTCTGGCTTGTTTTTTTTCTTTATTATATGAGCTTGGTGGTGTTATCAAGTATACTATTCTCGCATTGTTTTGTTTCCAATGTAGGATGACCTCAAAAATGAAGAAGTTCATCAAAGCCCATGCCCGTTTTTTGAAAGCACAGGAAGAATTGAAAAGGTATATTCTACTTTCATCACATTTTAACTTAAAACGGAAACATAGTTTTTGGCTTGACTTACCACGTCTTTTCTTTCTTTTTATGCATGATTATGAATTTATAATTATTAACTATTGGAGTTGTGTAGGTCACAAGCTCGTTTTGAGAGACTTGGTGATTTGCTTGCTTCAGATATTTTGAAGCGTGGTGCTAATGAAGAAGTTTCCAGTGTCAATGTTGATGAAGATCCAAATGGTCCTTATGAAAGGAGTCCAAATGCTGCTGCAACTAAAAAGAGATCAATCCCATACTCAACAAGTGAAGAAGCAAAAGCTGGTAGGTACCTTAGTTTCTTAGGGGAGATGATGGTGGCCATGTTGTTTTACATTAGTACAATTTGAATCTTGTTATCAACTAGTGCTTTTTCCCTTCCATTGGCATTGAAATATGTGTCTAAGCAAGTCCATCCTAATAGGCAGTGGTTAAAGAGTTCCTCTATGTTAACCTTAAGCATTAAAATTGGCAGTAGTTAAAGAGTTCCTCTATCTCAATCTTAAGCATTAAAATCATGTGATTAGTTGCAGTTAAAGAGTTCCTCTATCTCAATCTCAAGCATTAAAATCATGTGATTAGTTGCTTTTTTAGATAAAAACACTAAAGTAACTTTTCCTTTACAACTCACCATATTTCTTTCTGTACATTGTTGAAGTAATGTCTTCCTTTTGTATTAATTACGCGCTAATGTCTGACCTTTTGTCTCATTTCTCAGTGAAGAAAAGACGAGAGCGAGATTCTGATACAATCACTAGGTCAGAGAAATATAGGTCAGACGGTGCTGCTACATATTTTGATAAAATAAGCAAGGGAACTGAGGCAACAGAAACTTTATATTTGAAGAAGAAATTGTGGGAAGATGAAAAAAATAAGCTAGGGAATGTTTCCTCAGCCAACATTTTTGCAGACAAGGTGCAATATTCTTCCTGATCTAAATTTTGTTATAAATGGTGCATATCATATCATCATATTTAGTGTAATGAGTTCAATGCTTTATTTGGACATTCGTACTAACATATGCTCTTGATTCCGTTCTAAACCTATAACCCAAGAATTAGTGTAAGTTTGGAAAGTATGGTTGTTGGTTTGTTTCTCACTATTGCTTACCTCTAAATAACAAGTGCATCCGAGTCTCTTACCTCATCTTGGCCTACTCATCCTCTTGATCAATTCTGCATATTAGGAGTGAAGACTTTTGTTGAGTAGAGATTTTTAAACCTGCAGGTCAACGATTCTCCAGTCAAACATGTTTTGCCCTCCACTGGTATGGCTGCTCATGCTGTAGATGATCTTAACGAAGCTGTTGAACTGGAGGATAGACATGAACCAATAGATGCATCGCTAGAAAATGATGCTGATGACAAAACTAGATCACCTGTTATGCCCCCACAACCTCCACCAGCAGTGGTAAAAAACGCTTACGTGCAGGTGATTAAATTTGCATCCTCCAAGAAAGAGTCAACGTGTTTAAATGCACATTCAAATGCATGAATTACTATTTAAACTTTATACATAAATAGTGAACAAATATGCTCACAGTTTGTTTTATTTTCTTTCCCAGTATGAGGAGGATGATGAGGAAGTCGATGTGGATTAAGTGGAATGCCGAGTTGGTAGGTAGAGGCCTCTGACGATAAATAAAGCAAATGGCGATTGGCATCTACCAGCCAGCTCATGAGACTAGCTATTAGTGTGCAAAGTGCTATCTATTTGATATTGGGACTCCAGCTTATATCCAGAGTCATCCTTTTGTAGGAACATCCTTGGCGATGAGTTGTGAACTTGTGATGAAGCCAACTATGTGGGGCATAAATTATTTCGTGAATGTCAGATCCTGAATACCCTTTGTGGTACCTAGTCTTGTCAGTGTTGGGGCACGTGGCACTGCTTGCCGCACCAGAAGTGTGCGTCGACAATCTCCGGTGGCCACCGGTGGGAAACCAGGCAGCCGGCGTGAACCTTGGCCTCACGTTCACCGTCGACTATCTCCAGAATGGTGGTGGCGCACCACGCTAGCACTACATCGGAGTTGGGACGCCTTCGCTTGGCGGGACAGAGACGTCGCGTGGTGGCCTGTGGGCGGCTGATGCTCGTTTCAATCTAGCACCGAGTTGTGCAGGCTCCTCTACACCCCAGCAATCACGTCGGAAGAAAGATACGATGGTCATTCGCCTAAACGAAGAAGACCACTGGGAGTGGACGACTGGCCATGCAGTGCTGATCCGCAGTGCACGCAATTAGTATCTCCCTCGATCCCCTTATATTCTTGCATGCATTCTGGTTACATGTGCTGTGACGAAGAAAGTAAATTGAGCGATTGAAGTTCATCCAGCCAACAACCTGCACTGCAGCCAGCAACGGCACGCTCGACGCCTTCTACTCCGCCGCGTTTGGGAAACTCACCGTGCTCGACCTCGGCTGCAATAATCTCGTTGGCGCCATCCCGGCAAACATCTCCATTCTTCTCACGCTTATCAACCTGGATTTGAGCAATAAACAACTTCGTAGGTGCAGTCCCGGCAAACATCTCCATGCTGCTCAACCTAACCTACCTGAACTTGCACAACACTTCAGTCGGTGCCATCCCCTACCAGTTCGGCAAGCTTTCGCACTTGGCGCTCCTTGATCTTTCCACCAACAGCTTATCTGGGCCGATACCACTGTCGCTCTCAAGGCTCAGAAAGCTCGAAGCACTGTCACTTGGACTGAACCTTCTTTCTGAATGGATCCCGAAATGGCTCGGGATGATGTCTAGTTTGCTTTATCTTGATCTGGGCAGCAACCCACTTGGTGGACTAATCCCTGCGTCACTTGGGCAGCTTTCGATGCTACAAATACTCCTCCTAGGTGACGCTGATCTGGTTTATGCTCTTCCACCCGAGCTGGAGATAAATTAGCAATTTCACAAAATCTCATGGTCATGGGCCTGTCATTAAATTCCAAATAAAATAGCAAAATTCACAAAATCTCATGGTCATGGACCTGTCATTAACAAGCTCTCTGGCGAACTGCCACCGTCCTTTTCCAGGATGCAACAAATGTGTAACATCCCAATTTTTGGTTTAATTAATTTAATATTGACATTTGTCAATTTTTTGAATTTATTTAATATTTTTGGATTAGGTTTAATATGGAAATTTTTTAAAATTTTTAAAAAATTTGTTAAAAATATTGTGAGTCCCAAATGTTTCAACTTATTTTTCAGAATTTTCCCATTTTTTTCATAATTTTGCTATTTTATTTGGAATTAAATATATATCTAGAATTATTTTTATACGAAAAGTATTTTAAAACTTGGTTTCGGTCTTTGGGTCAAATTTGGCCGGTCGATTCCTGTTCATAGTGGTTCGTCCCATTTCCCACTTGGCCTGCTCAGCCCAATCTGGTCCATCTCGCATCGGCCCAACGCGTCATGGCCCAGTCCATTGCAGCGCGTGTCGGCCCGTTGGATTGGTGATACTTGTTCAGCTGGGAGTTATCGTCACCAGCCTAGACTGTAGCTCCATATCACCGCCATGTTGAACTAGAGTTTTGACCTGTGCACGGAAGCCAAGGCTTTATAAGCTGCATCAACCCCTTGCCTTGTTCCTTGTTCCGCGTCGTGCATTTTGCCCAAGGTCTTAAAGCTCGTGTCATCGCTGTTCAGTCGCAGGAGCTCGCTGGAGGTGCTAGAGTTTGTCGGTGTCTTCTTCCAGCCGGATCTCCACCATTGTTGCATCCCCGTGGAAACCAAAGCTAGTTTCGAGCTCGTCGCGTCGTGGTTGTTTAGATCCGTGCTAGGCCAATTCATCGTCGAAACGCCGTCGGGTGAGTCATCTTCTTTGGTTCCAGTGGAACGCCGCCGTTGGGCCATCGTCGGGACTTTGCTGCCTGAGAAGTCCTACATGTCATCACCACGTGGCTACCATGTCTTGGCCACTTGTTTGTCGTATTGGATTGTTGCTCCTATGTGTCACCTGGTCCGCTTTACTATGTCGACTGGCCACAAGCCATGGTGGGGCCTGCATGTCAGTCAGTTGAGTTCATGAACCGGGTTCGCCGTAGACTTGCATTGGTCTATAGATCATAGGGCCCATGTGTCAGCTAGAGGGATTTTTTAGGACTATTTCTATACGGTAAATTCGGTGTTGGCATCATTAACCGAGTTTTTCAATATAAAAATTAATTGGGAAATTCAGGTTTTATCTTTTTTTGATTTTCTTTTTTATTCTAGTATTTCAGGAGTCTGTTCTTCTTCATAAGATCTCCGATTGAGACAATTCAAGTTTCTAAAAATCTGTAAAATTGATATCTATTTAATGGTGATTTTTTTATAGTTTGTTTGCTCTTTAGTTTGTATTTATTTTATTTTTTAGAGTTTGTTTGCTCTTTAGTTTGTATTTATTTGGTATTCTCTCTCGATTCGCGTAGACATCGAAGTGCGTGGATCGCTTGAGGGTGAAGTATTGATTCAAGATCAAGACCAGAGCCTATTCCAATGCAAGTTGTGCTTTGATCATGTTGAACCTAACTTTAGAAATGCTATGTTATTTTAAATTACTAAATGATATTTTATTTGCAGAACTGTTTTTAAATAGTTTAGGATTTAGTTATTCAATACAATTGGATTATTCCTATCTTGTCATTTGTATGCTATGATTATTTGTTTGGGATTTAGTTGTTCAATACAATTGGATTATTCCTACCTTGTCATTTGTATGCTATGATTATTTGTCACCCTAGAGTGGTTTATTATTAGTTGGTTGCTAATAAATACTAATGTGGTTTGGTTAGATCGTATGTAGATTGCTTAGCTATGCTACATATAACTCGTGTCTTTTAGAAGTTCAAATCAATCATGACTAATGGAATATGAAATTTGTTTATGAAAAAGTGTGTTATGTGTTGTCACACAATGATGTTGAGTTTTTGATGACATATGTTGCACATTAATCAACTAAGGTGATAAATGATTTAGATTGAGGCATGCCGCAAGAGCTGTGAATTATGATGGACCTATGTGGCATTGGGTTGATATGTTGACATGTTGTTTTACGAGTGAATGTGAGGTGGTTTCTATGAGATTGTTGGAAGTCTTGTCTCGATCAATTAAGAACTTAATCTTACAAGCTACTGAATTGGGCTAATCATGTAACCATATGTCTGAAATAGGATGGACCTAACTAAGTAGGTTATCGAGCCTTAACATTTGATGCCTCGAGAGGATAACCAAACTGAGTGTGCGGTTATGCGGAATTTGTGTGTGCTTCGTAGCCTCGCATCTGTCTAAGTGAGGGATGGAATAGCAAGTTCAGACTTATCGAGAGGGTCAGTGTTGTGATAGAGTCTCCAAAAGATTTTGTCGTGATATCTCTGCCGCACACCAAAGGAAGTGTGTAAATAGCTTGGTATCAAGAGATGATTATGTCATGTGGGTAAAGTGTATAACCTCTGTACAGTGTAAATCTAATCGGATAGCCGTGTCTCCGGTTATAGACAATACTCAAGAATTTCAGTTAAGAGTTAGATTTTATGAAATAAAATTTGGGGAGGGAGGCTATATGCCATTGGAAACATTGAAATTAGCTTAGGGTTGTGAGCCGAGTTTCTTTGAGAAATACTTGAAAGTTATTATTTATTATTATTCTTTTTACTGTTATTCAATTTATTTACTATATTTATTTGTAAATGCTGCTTTTCTGCAAAATAAACAAATCAGCCATTCATTGGAATAAGTCTTGCATATTAGACTCGCATTCTGTGCACAACTTATTGAGTGTTTTATATACTCACTTTTGCGCAACAATAACCAAATCAGCCATCCATTGGAATAAGTTTTGCATTTTGTGCACAACTTGTTGAGTGCTTTATATACTCACTTTTGCCGCAACAAAATCATCAATTGAAGAGGAATCTATACCAACTCTGGAGGAAGAGTACCAAGAGGAGGCGAACGTTTAAGGTGTGAGCTTTTTAGTTGATTGTGGCATGCTGAGGGGCTATCTATGTTTTCATTCCGTTGCAGTTTTAATTTAATATCTATGATTTAGCTCTGCGTGGCATAGTCATGTAAAGTCGACCATAAAGTCAATCAACAGGTTTATATTTAATAAATGAAGTCTTATATTAGATTTTCACCATGTATGATTGTGGTATTTATCTATATTGACCCTGTATACACTAACACGACTATGGACTAGTGCAGTATATACAGTGAATCTAGATTTGTATATTCGGTCCCGACGAAATGCAACTTTTTTATGCGGAGAACAACAATCTTACTGGCGGCATTCCACTGGCATTGTTCACAAACTGGACCAACCTCATGTATTTCGACATGGTAAACAACAACTTCACCGGAAGCATCCATCCAGAGATCAGCAGGTGGGAGTACCTGGAGCTCCTAATCCTATCTGGCAACTGCTTCAACGGCACAATCCCCGCTGAGCTAGGATGATCCTTCAAATGCTAGACATGTCCACGAATTTTACCTTACTGGCATGATACCATCGAGGTTTGGTAATTTATCATTTTTACAATGCCTTGACCTTAGCAGCAATCACTTGGAGGGAGAGCTTCCTTCAAGCTTTACGCTCTTTACTCTCAACTATACATTGTCCAGCAACAAATTCAAAGGCATCATCGACAAGGCTTTCTGTCAGCAACTTGGCATACGATTCTTGGACCTATCAAACATTCTCCTATCTGGAGTGCTCCCAAGTTGCTTATGGGACTTGCCTTATCTTACATACATGGATTTGTCAAGCAATGCCTTTGTTGGAGAAGTTCCAACCTCGACGAACCGTACTTCTCCACTAAAACCAGTGCATCTGTCAAACAACAACTTCCCAGGATGTTTTCCATCTGTTCTAAAGAACTTTCAAAGGATAATATGTTTGGATCTTGGGGTCAATAAATTTTCTGGCACGATTCCTTCATGGATAGGGGCGAGCCTCAATTTGCTAAGATTTATCCGAATACGATCAAATGTATACTATATCTTATAGCGCTAAGATTTGCCGAGCGCCGGGCGCCCCATACGAGCTTAGGCAAGTAAAAAATAGAGCGCCGTCTGCTCCGTCTTCGCTGTTGAGACCTCGTCACCCGCTTTCTTCGCGCTGCTTCTCTGCTTTGTTTTTGTCGGTGGCGCCGCTTGCCGTCTCTTCGCTTCGCGTGCGTGCGACCTATTCATGTGCGTTGTTTTGCGTTAGTTGGGATAGCGACGGTTGATAATGCGCCATTGTTTTGTCTCGCCATTGTGTGCGTTGATCCGCCGCTGATCCATCTCGCGCCTTCCGCCTGTGGCTCCTATCCCGAGGCCCCGCTTTCTCCGTGTTGTCGCGGTGCTCGAGCCCCGAGGCCGCTTTTCCTTCTTATCGAGCGGGTTTCTTCTGCGTATATCGCCTCAATCGCCGGTAGAGAGGGGTTTCGCCGCTTGTTCTTCAGCGGGCTTCTTTTGGTTTTCCTGTTCGTCCCCTCCAATTCCGATTGCGACCTCTCCAGATTCCACCATGGTCAATCTTGCTGGTTTCGCCGTCTGGTTTGGGTGAACTGTTCGCGATACACCACGGTTGAGGCAAATTCCGCTTCTATGTTCCTTATCTTTGGCTCGTTGTTTCTTTTTCCTGTTGCTCGTGTTTCTCGTGTTTTTCTATTCACCGATTGCTCTGCTCGCATTTTGCGATTGGGTTGTTCCTATTCGGGTTCGTTGTTTCTTTTTCCTCTCTACCGATCCTGCTGCCTCGATTCTTTTTTTTCTCAACGTTCTTATCGTGTTTTTCTATTCGCCGATTGCTCCGTCTTGCGTTTTGCGATTGGGTTGTTCCCCATTCTTGCTTCGTTGTTTTTTTCCCCGTCGGCCGATCTTATCGCTGATCTTATTGTTCGCTTGTCGAGCAAACTGTTGGTTTTTGTTCAGAGGGATGTGTCGACGCTTGTTACCGATAATAATGAAAAGGGGCTACGCTACTGGACCCAAACTCGATGGTAGCACAAGAACACCCGATGTATACAGTGTTCGGCTCTCACGGTGGAGATAATACCCTAGTCCTGCGCTCGAATTATATGTGGCTAGTGATTGCCGATAAGATGTTCTCGTTTCGTCCTCCTCCTTCTCCCCACCCCCTTTATATAGCGGAGGAGGGCGGTTGCAAAGGAGAGTCCTAATCAGTTACAAGGTGGAGATTATATCTCTTTCCTTATCCGTTTAATATGATAGCGGATAGGATTACAATTGTATCCTCCCTAAGCGTGGCTTTGCTTTATCTTCGGTTTCCTTCTGCGCATGGCAGCTTTGCCTCTTGGGCAATACCTATCTTCATGTATCCGCTTGGCCTATCCCCTCCCGGGTGGCCCTCACGTCCTGCCATGCAGATACCCGGGGTCCATATACTCTACAGGATGGAACCGGTCCTTCGTTTTGTTGTTCGTCTGTGGAGCGCTCTTCCAATCATTTTTTGTTTCATTGATTATTATGTATTCCTGCTTTTGTCAATTTGATTATTTATTCTGTTTCCTGGTTGTGACTTGCCGTTTGTGTTTTTGTATTTTCCTGTGGTTCTTTGTCCTGCTGCGTTTGCCAGGACAGGCTTGGTTGGCTGCCGAAAGGACACTTCTCGTTGCTACCATCTGAAGGTATGCCTGCGTCTTTCTTATGTTACCTTTCCGTGTTAGATTAAAGGCTAAATGCATGTACTGTTGTGATCATCAAACGCTGCGTCTTTCACTCTTTCTTAGTTTTCCTTTCTGTGTTAGATTAAAGGCTAAATGCATGTACTGCTGTGATCATCAAACGATCTTTTATTTGCGGCTACCTATTTTATATTACGCTGTCCTTGGTCGTATGTCGTAAGAATATTGTTTCTTCGCTTGGATTTGTTCTTGGATCGGACTCACGATGCCCATACGCAATGCTTATCTATATCATTGCTTTCTGTGGTTGTGGCATCATCTTTGTTAACTGAGTATACGTT
This sequence comes from Guadua angustifolia, assembly GCA_036346375.1. NCBI lineage: Eukaryota > Viridiplantae > Streptophyta > Magnoliopsida > Poales > Poaceae > Guadua > Guadua angustifolia. The sequence continues at coordinate 27,421,976 of CM070503.1, forward strand.
AGCCGATTTGTGTTGTATTTTGTATGATCCTATATCGAAGTATAGTACTGTTTCGTACTAGTTTATGTTCTTGGAGCAGACCGTTATGTTAGTGTACCCTGTATGTGTGCGTGTTTATTTGGCTGCAGAGACCCTTTTGCGTTTATTAACGATTTCATTATTTTCGTGCAGACTGTTGTTCTTTGTTCGGATAGACCTAACTGTTGTTCTTTGTTTGGACAGACCAGCTCGTGTGCCTAAACACGGGTGTAAGTTCAACCTTCATTAGTTATGATTTTGGTGTTAATGACAAATCTAATATCCCTTAATGTGATTTTATTATTAATGACAAATCTTATATCGAGACTAACTTGTTTATTTAGAATATCTTTGATTAGTCTCATCGCATTAAAAGAATGGAAAACCCAAGGTATGTTTGCGTATCCATTCTAGTATTAGTTGCATACTTTGGAGTCAAGTTAAAATATGAATGTCCTCATTATATTAACCACAAAATGTGCATCATGTTTCCCAATCCATATATTACATGGATGCACACACTTAGGGGGAGTTTATAGTTTAACTTGAAAGTCTCTTTGTATTGATCTAATTCTTATTGACACATATAAGGATTAAGACAAAGAAACTAAATACATGAGTATATGAAAACTTGAGTAGTTAATATATACTCATATCAATTTAAATGATAATTTAAATTGAGTTCATTTGTCTTGTTAATCATTAAAGAACATTTCATCATGTGTTGATGGTGTTCCTTGATTAATTAAGGACAAATGAATAGCTCTTAAGTATAATAAAGCATGAGTTGCACTATTGTACTTAAGACACACTTAAATCATTCAAATTGATTTAGGTTGTGCTCAATTGATCTAAAGGCATCCATTATGTGTTAATGGAGTGCAAGAGATAATTGAGACAACCATGCATCTTGGACTAACAAGTTTTATGAGTTGTGATTGAGTTAGGTCCAAAGATGGATGAGATGATAAAGAAGAGGAGTCGAGTGATGATCCCAAGGGAGTATCAAGTGAAGATCATAAAGACCCCAAAGGGGATTGCTTGTGCGCGGCGGCGAAGGTATAACTAGATAGGCTAAGGACTTTTGTAGTCTTTGAGTCTAGTTTTATCGCCGTACTATTAAGAGGGGTTGTCTCCTAACTTGAGCTTCATCATGTGTTGATGATCTCAATCCGCGTTCACTCAAGCTCAAATCATTTGGATTTGATTTTTGCATAAGAGTTAACCATTTGGCATGTGTTGCGAATGGGTTAAGTTTATGCTCGGTTGTTATTGGTTTATGCTCGATTTGCATATGTTGCAAAGAGGAAGAGCATATGCATTTGGTTTTCGTGATAATGCTTTGATTTGCATGTGTTGCAAATAGGATAAGCAATATGCGTTGGCTTTTACGTGAAGTTCACTTTTGCATGTGTTGCAAATGTTGAAGTCTCATGTTTTGTTTTCATTTGCAAAACAATATTTCTTAATCTATGTGGTTTTGCATGAAGCTAAGTTTTGCATGTGTTGCAAAAAGTGAGAGCTCATGCATTGTGTTTTAGCTTGTGTCTTGATCATGTGTTGATCATCACAAAGGCTAAGTAAAGTTTATGGTTTGTGTTTGCAAAATGTGTTTTTGCAAAATGTTGTTTTGTTATTTACAATTATGGTTTGCAAATAAGCTAGAGGTTATGGGTTTCAATCCTAGAGCATGTGTTGGCATTTGTAAATGTGTTTTGCAAAGTGTCGGGATCATGTGTTGATCCTTGCATGGCTAGAGGATTGATCTTATAGCTTTTCGGGTTATTTGCAAATGTATTTTGCAAAAGTTATATTGATCATGAGTTGATCATCATGGCTCAATATTTGATGTTAGTGACTCTTTATAGCTTGTAGTCATGCCTTTCATCAAGTCTATGCGAGGGATTTCAGAAAATCAAATTTAGACTTGAATGACTGCATTAGAGTTTGGTTTTGGTGATATTTAAAAATATCTATGGGTGCTTAAATCATGAAAATGGGTGGAGATTGTAGCCCTCGTGATAAGCTTCGATAGAATCAAAAATCACCCAAATCGGAGTTCGAGTAAAAGTTATGAGCTTTTTGGTGGTCAGTAGCTACGGTACTACCGCAAAAGCGGTACTACCGCCGTCTTGCGGTAGTTATTTAGCAGAGAGAGTTCTAGGTTGGTACTACCGCCTGGTAAGGCGGTAGTATCATAAACACTGTAGCAACGGCTAGGTTTAGCTCGTTTAATGCCCGCTTTGCCCCCCAACGGCTAGTTTTCTTTGTGAGGCTATAAAAGGAGGTCATGGGGGGGCATTTGCTGGTTGCTAGAGTATGTTGGGTGAGGTGGTTCATGTATTGAAGCTCTCATTTGTGTATTGGCTCTTGTGTGAGTATTTGAGAGGTGATTTGCATGTATTGCATTTCCGCAAGTTGTTCTTGAGCAAGAGTGAGACTAATTGCATGTGTTGCAATTAGAAGTGGGTTGAGAGTCTCTTGTGCATGTGTTGCACTTGAGGGAGGTCCTTGTGCATGTGTTGCACTTGGTGATCACCAGGAGCGCATTCGTTGTGCTCGGTGAAGTTCAAGCGAAGGAGCGACTTGTTACTCTTGGAGGTTGCCGACTCTAGACGGCGTGGGCGTGCGGCGCGGAGCTCTCAAGGTGTGAGAAGCCCCAGCAAGTTTGTGAAGGTTCGGGTTGAGCCTACGCCAAGCGTGAAAAACCACGACTAGTGGAAGCGAGGCGGTGCTCGAGCGGAGCCGGTCCAAGTGGTTGGGCTTGCCTCAACGTGGACTAGGGAGACCGCAAGTCTCCGAACACCACTTAAAAATATCGGTTGTCTCTTTTACCTTCAAGCATTTACTTTATTGTATATTTATCAATTGCTTGATTATAATTAGAATTGCTTAGTATTGATTGTTTGCTCAATTTAGCAATTCTAGTATAGAGACATAATTTAGTTAGTGCACTAGTAAGCCTAGTTGATTTAGGCTTTAATTGTCAAAACCGAGTTTATCGCTTCGCATATATCTTTGATTAGGTTTTGACTTAGGGGTGTATTAGAGCGAATTATTTTAGTGAGTGATCGAATTTTGTAAAACGCCTATTCACCCCCCTCTAGGTGCATCCTCGATCCTACAACGGGTCTTCATTGTTGTCATCAAATGCTGTGTCTTTCTTATGTTACCTTTCCTGTGTTAGATTAAAGGCTAAATGCATGTTCTTTTGTGTTCAGCAAACGATCTTTTATTTGCGACTACCTATTTTATATTGTATTGTCTTGTGTCGTGTGTCGTACGTATATTGTTTGATGTCCATTTTTGTTCTTAGATCGGACCGGCGTATGCTCATATGCGATGCCTATCTATAGAATTGCCTTGGTGGGATTGTGGCAGTATCTTTCCTAATTGAGTATATGGTAGCCGATTTATATGGAAGACGCATCTGCCTTATGTTGTGATCAGCATCACTTCAGTGATGGTATGTATATTTGATCTTTTTGTGTTATAGTTGTGTTATACCTTCTGTGAAGAGCGTTTGTTCTTTGAAACTGAGAGAATTTGTAGTTGGGATTGATGAAGGTGGCAAGCACTGGACTTCGCGTGGCTCAGCCACAGCACCGTCTCCTTCTTCAACGACCCCAAACTGGAGACCGCCGCCACGCATTGGAACCGGATCAGCCTCAATGCATCTAAGGTCTTGTTCCTTTGGCTTTCTCCACATCAATTGGTGCCATAGTAAAGTTTACATGTTCTTTTTCTCCACAAGAAAGTGATTCTTTTTTGTTTGGACTACTCCAGCGTTGCTATGCTGTGTGTGTTGAAGTTGCTATTGTTTGTGAGCTTGATACTGATGGATCGGGGTTTATCAAGGGATGGCAAGGCTCAAGTTGGCTTTCCAACACCGGATCGAGGTGAGTGAGTACAGATCATGTAATCGGGATTCCGTGTTCTGTGATGGTGTTGTTTTGGTGTTTCTATCGGACTTGCTAGGTAGTGCTTCCATTTTTTGATTAACTTTTGCCTCCTTTTTAGAGTTTTATATATATATATATATATATATATATATATATATATATATATATATATATATATATATATATATATATATATCCTTGCTTTGTTTGTTAATCTGAGACAGACTTATCGTTGAGACTTTGTGAGGCCGTTTCAATTGGCTCTCGATTCGGTTTAGTTTGGATTGGAGTAAGATCGTTACTGTATTTTGTTTGGATTTTTTTTTGAATTTTTCTAGTGTTGTTACTTGGCTATGGACCTGGGATTCGTGGTTTGAGTGTTTGTAGGACTGAGACTTGATCTGCAGCGTCTGATTTCCTTGCTTTCTACGTTGACATTCTTTACACCAATCCTATAATACTATCCGCAATATATTTAGATGGTCCTCACTTTCTAATCTCTCTCAGGTTTCAGAAATTTTTAACGATTACTTCATACAATTCCGCCCAATTTCGATGTCAACAGCTTCATCCAGCGAGCCTCAACCTCCTGCCGTCGACGGTCCAACACTGGATCGAGGCAGTGAGTACAGATCATATAATCGAGATTCCATGCTCGGTGATGGTGTTCTTTTGGTGGGATTTGCTGGGTGCTGCTCCTATTTCTTTGATTAACTTTTGCATGCTTTTTTGAGTAATACATATCTATCCTTGCTTTGTTAATCTGAGACGGACTGATCGTTGAGACTTTGTGAGCTCGTTTCAATCGGCTCTCGGTTCAGTTTGGTTTTGGATTGGAGTAAGATTGTTATGGTCTTTTGTTTGGATTTTTCTGAATTTTTCGGTGTTGTTACTTGGCTATGTGGACTCGGGAATCTGTGGTCTAAGTATTTGTAGGATCGATACTTGATCCGCAGTTGTCCGATTTCTTTGCTTTCTGTCGACATTCTTTACACCAATCCTATAATACTATCTCGCAATATATTTTAGATGGTGCTCACTTTCTAATCTCTCTTAGGTTTCGTACATTTTTAGCAGCTTACTCGGGCAATTCCGCCGATTCCGATGCCAACAACATCATCTAGCAAGCCTCAACTCTTTGCCGTCATGGTGTTGCTACTCCCATTGCAGTGAACCATCCGCCTGCACTATGTACATGTACTTTCCCATCTAGCGACTCATGTCACTTTAATTCCCTTTACTATGCATTTGTCAAACCTGTTCTTTATTTTGATCAAATGACTTAATGTTCGTGATTCACAGCGTCTGATTTCTTTGCTTTCTACACTGACATTTTTTACACCAATCCTATAATATTATCTGCAATATATTTAGATGGTCCTCGCATTCTAATCTCTCCCAGTTTCAGAAATTTTTAGCGATTACTCCACACAATTCCGCATGATTCCAATGTCAACAACATCATCCAGTGAGCCTCAACCTCCTGCCATCGATGGTGTTGCTACTCCCATTGCCGATGAACCATCCATCCAGACCATGTACATGTACTTTCCCATCTAGCGGCTCATGTCACTTTAATTCCCTTTGCTACACATTTGTCAAATCTGTTATTTATTTTGATCAAATGACCTAATGTTCATTGATTAGTCCTTACACTACATTCTATAAAAGTGCTTGGCATGCCTCCAATTGTGCAGCCACCTGGTAAGGGTTGATTTGTGTATTTTTCTTGAAACGTATGGGTTGACAAGTGTGTTATGTTCCCTTTTTGCTGGTTGATCCTACACTTGGGACTTAATGTAGGTAGGTCGGATTCAGATGTCCTAATTTGTTTTCCTATTCCTTAGTACGATACAGATTAACTTTAGAAAACATTTTTATTTTGTGTCTTTAATGTTCTACATATACATAACAGGTATTGATTAGTGCCACTTACCTTACAGGATTGTTTGCTTTAAGGTCATTTATTGAGATTTCCCTTTATTGTGGCGTGAAGGTGTGCATTTAGTATTGATTGAGAAAATTTTCACTTCGGTGATGCTATCACATCATGACTTATTGTCAGAAGTGTGTCGCTGAACTTTCTGATGGAATGAAAGTTCCTTTACGCAGGACAGATGATGTTAACCTGTCTATTTGGCATTTGCTGATCTATTGAAGTGGAAAATACACAAGGCTGTGATACTTTTGCATTAGCTTCCATTACCTGACATATCAATCACCTGTAGTGTTGTGTACAACCACAAGAGATCCATATCACCCTATCTCAGATTTTCATGTTCAGATATATCATTTTTTTGCATATTATGAAATAATCAGGTTATATGACTTTGAGAAATTAGACAACCTCATAGTTTTTTAAGATTATTATGTGATAAATGGAAGTGTGGATAATATTGTAGAGAGATTTTTCATTGTAGTTCTTAGCTAAATCGAATATGCTGGTAACTTCGTTTTATCTCTTTACAGCCATTTATGTACATGGTGGGCAAGCTATGCTGATTTTTTTACCTTTGTTTGACCCTCTCAATCTTCAAACTGACAACTTTCATAGGACATTTATATAAAAGCTAGCCTTTCTCTTCTAACGACCTCATAAGATCTACTACAGGTTAGATTACATATTGTAATGTCATCTCTTATATCGTCTATTAACTAATGTGCAGCGGTCTAAAATACAATTGTTGATCAAACCCAGAGTTAACTGTCGTGGTCTTCATTTATTTTATTTTCTACCTACACTAACTTGCAATATATTGGTGTAGGTTGTATGAATCCAAAGGTGTGGCATGTTCTTTAACTAAACATAATCTTTTGAACATGATTTCTTAGTTTCATTTGTAAAATATAGTATGTCCGATGAGTTCTCTTGCATCACTAAATCTTGCACTTTAATTTAGGTGTCCATGATTCAAGCATATCTCATGAAGTTAAGATGTTTCTCAACTACAATGAGGTATGTCCTTTTCGGTGTTACAACACTTGAATTTCAGCTTATTCACATGTTGATAAGAATATAGACATATATGCACTCATGACGGCAAATTTGCAAAAAGAATGAGTTCACTCGCCATATCTTGAGCTGGAACTTACTGAAGTGGAGCCATGCATTTCGGGCCTGAAGAGGTATGATCTTGGATATGTTCTTCTCATTGGACAAATGTTCTGCTAATGGGAAGGTGCATTACGCTATATTGTTTGATTTATCGCATTGTACGCCTCATGACCGTATGTCCCTTTCAAGGCAATGAAATTAGATTGGCATGCTTGCCTCGGACAACAAAGTTGGTTTCAAGGCAAGCTCTCGGTTTTGTGGCATATGATTTTTGTATTACAATGTCAAGAACCGATGTTACTAACCAAATACATGTACAAAATTTCGAGTTTTGCAATTGCTAAAAGGATAACAGGATAGAGTTGTGAAATTTGGTAGCTGTGTTGCCACTGTATGTAGTCAGTAATCACATAATTATCGATTATGTCTTTCTTTATTGACCAAAGACTATTTTCCACATATCCGTGATTTTAAATATCTTCCTCATAACTACTACGTCCATCCAAATTTATAGAATGTATTTTTTGAATGGTCCCGTGGATAAATATAAGGCACATGTCATGTTCCAATGGAGATTAGTGCGGTGTTCCCTTTATACCCCTAATAAATATCTAGATTTACTCTATATTCTCTACATACATGCATTGGATACAATGCTTAGAGATAATAATTGGGATAGCTTAGTCATTGTAGATATCTTCTTGGATTATGTGCCAAGAAAAAAGGGCTTATAAACTTGGATGAAGGGAGTATATTGCTATATATTGCTACATAGCATGGCATTAATTGTGCTGAACTGAACTGTTTCACCTTTTTTATTTCAAGGAACTAAAGAGCTGAATTAATACTGCCGATTGTTGGACCATACCAGGTTGAGCTCTAGCTTTCTCATTTCTTTGGTGGTAAGTTCGATCCAACCACATCAGCTTTAGTAAGAAATGATAGTTGCATGCTTGTGATTTGTGCTGTATAGTATGTTGCGGACGTACTTAGGTTGTCTTATTTCATTCATAAAATTTTTGCTGCTTATCAGTTTTTCCACACCTAAATTATTGTTGTTACAGCATATATAACGGCTTGGCATCATGCTTGATTACCGTTTCAAAATTATTCTTCTCAGCACTCAGTGGTACACCACTATAAGATAGTTTGTGTTATTCCAATGATATGTTTCTTGGTTCTTACTGATTGCTTTGGTCTAAAGCAAGGAGACATGAATGCACATGCATTATGATATCTAGGTTCCCTTATAATATACTGCATGAGTCTCTAATCTTTTTTCCTATGTATTAAGGTGATTTTCGATGTTCCAAGATCTTAAGAGTATATGAAAAGCTGCTTTGTAAGTATGTAGCTTAAAATAATTGGAATATTACAGACAGCGCTTCATCAAAATACGTTGATATTTGTCCATGTTACATTATTTTCTTTTTCTCTCAAACATATATAACACTCTATAAAAAAATTACGGCGCAGCGTAGCGCGCTATTCTGGCTAGTATGTTTTATGGAAGTATTCCTCGGGAGACAACACAAATCTCTTATCTCAAATTGCTTGACCTAGCTGAAAACAATCTTACAGGGTCCATACCCGTAAGTTTTTCCAACATTACTTACACGATCGCAACAAAGCCAGAAGTGGAACTATACAGACCTGCAATCGCAACAAAGCCAGAAGTGGAGCTATACAGACCTGCAATCAATCTGTTTCATTCATACGCTGGCCAGATTGACATAATCTGGAAGAGATTATACTTTCCGTATAACAGTTGTGCTTATGACTGGTATTGATCTATCAAGTAACTCCCTTTCTGGATAGATCCCTGCAGAATTACTAAATCTTCGAGCCCTTCGATTTCTGAACTTGTCAAGAAATAATTTATCTGGTGGTGTCCCAAGCAACATTGGTAATTTGAAAGATGTGGATTCTCTTGACCTCTCTTGGAACGAACTCTTAGCATGGGCGGATCCACCGTCGGCACTGGGGCGCCAGCCCCATCTCCGGTTGGTTGAACCCTTCCTCCTCCCAGTATCTCCAATGCTAGAAAGAAGCAGAGACATAGTGTCATGGTAGCAAATTGGCAGGTTTAGGAACTGGCAACTGGAGTGAGATGTAAGAAGAAAAGTAAAAAACAATACTGCCAGGCAAGTGGGCCATCAAAATTAGTCATATGCTCCCTTACTCTCATAGGCTTTCACCTGGTGCAGTACTTGGCATCCTTTACTGGAGCGCAGCACTAGGAGTCCAAAAGACGAATAATGTCGGTGTCGTCTCGCAGGCGGTAGACCAACGCACGGGCGATTGTGGGCGGCAGGCACACAGGAGGGCGTGACCACACGGCGGGTATCCGATTCGTGAGAACTCGCCGCGGCACACCGGCACTGATGGGCGATGGAGACCCGGAGTCGAGGGCACCATACGTGCACCAGGGGCAGGGCCTGAGAAGAGTTATCGGTCACTCAGAGCACGGGGCAGAATGTGCATCGCCAGAGGAGCGTCGGGCGGAACACGCATTGTTGAGAGCTGGGAGGAACGCGCATCATTAGAGAAGAGAAATCGGCTGCTCAATGCCCGTCTAGCCGGGGGCCGAACACGCATCTCCAGAGCCTAAAAAGGAACCGAGGCTCGCTCCGTCCAGTCGACGGCTGAACGCGCATCGCCAGAGCCCAGGTAGGAACCGAGGCGATCGGCAAGGAGGAGCGACTGAGGACAAGGAGCCTCTCAGCTTCATATTGATCGCTAGGACAATGACACCAAAGCCAGACTAATTTGCTAGCGCCACTGATTGTTTTGCTCGGTATAAAAAAATGCCCCAAACCCCAATGCAATACCTCATGCCTAAATGCCTTTTATTGTGATAACTGATATCTGATTTTTGTATTGTATTGTCCTAAGTCTATATTCTATTAACTGATTGATATTTTTGTCTTTCGGATTTAATATGTATGAATTTGGAATTTGGTTGGCAATAGATTGGTAGATGTAACATTAATATACTTATGTTAAGTTAGAACTTCGACATAGAAGCCCCACCTCTAATTTCATTCTAGATTCGCCACTGACTCTCAGGTCCTATTCCTTCAAGCTTATCATACTTGACCTGCCTCAGCTCGCTTAATCTCTCTAATAACCTTTTATCTGGGGAGATACCTGCAGGTAATCAGCTCCGAACACTTAATGACCCCTCAATTTAAGGCAATAACATGGGACTTTTTGGTTTCCACTTGAGCATTGCATGTAAAAATGCGAGTTCCATAACTGCATTGGAGGGGATAAAGGAACATCACCAAGAACATGAAACCCTGTGTCTGTACTACTCAGTGATTGCTGGAATTGTACTCCATTTGGGTTTTCGCTATGCTTTGGAGTGTTACCTTTTGTTCAGTCTTGGAGGTTTGCTTTCATTAGTTGCATCGATGCCATGGAACATACACTCGTGCAAAAGATGCAGCACATTGGAGAGTGGAGTTTTACTTCTAGCCGAAGAAGCCAGCTGATGGTGTCTCGACAGTTTCCATGAATGCTTCCCAAGGTGTGAAAAAGGTTGCAGCCTTGCAGGTATCATGACTCTTGGGGCTCATTTTTTGTTCTCTGCCGCCAGTCGACCAGCTCTAAATTAGCTGTGCCCGAGTGGACATAATTTGTTTGGTAATGTTTTCTTGTATGGCACTGCTCTGTTAAACTTGCTGAGAAGCGTATTTTGAGTTTTTACTAGCCCGTTTTGTTCAGTTGTAGACTTGTAGTGCTGGTCTGGTGGATGTTTTCCCTGCTTTGGGTTTCTGTCTTCACGCTTGTCAACGTTTGTGAAGCTTATAATTCGTGGGTCCTGTGCAACTTGGAGATGCTTCAATCACTTAAGCATTTCCTTTTCTGTTCAGATCTAGATAGCTATGAATGTGGGAAGTTTATTAGGAACAACTAGCCAGCGTCGCCAGCTATGCTGCACCGTGAGAAATTTGTGGTGCGACGGTTATTTCTAAAAAGATATAAGGATCTAAATATAATTTTGGTTTTTTTTGGGAGCTATTTCAAAAATATGCTAGCTAAGGAGTCATCGACGAATTTACAACAAACAACAGGTGGAGGACCCGTCTGCTAATTTATAGAACTATGAGGTTTTTTTACAAAATAGCCAATAGAAGAATCTAAATATAAATCATTTTATTTGCCAAAAAAGGGTGGAAGACCTATCAGCGAATTTATGGAACCACAATGTTTTTTATGCAAAATAACCGGTGGAAGGACTTGTATGTAATTTGGGAATTTGTGTAGGGCCTTTTGCAAAATAGCTTGACATGTGGGTGCTCTGGCTAGCCTCTCTGTGAATTTGCAAAACTAGGGGTCTTTTTTTACAAAAGGAAAGACCTAAACGAAAATCATTTTTTGCCCAAAAAAAAACAGGTGGAGGACGATTGGCGAATTTATAGAACTAAAGAGGTTTCTCTACAAAGTAACCCGTGGAAGAATCTAAAGGTAATTTAGATATTTGTAGAGGGCCTTTTGAAAAAGGTGACACGTGGATGATCCGACTGAACTCTAATCTCTTCCACTTTAATAGAGAAGATATATGAGAATTATACCATTTCTGTAAAATTCTCGCGTTCTAAATGCAGCGTGGATCATTGCGTTTGAGTAGGCAGAGTTTGAAGCTCTTTTATGGTATACTAAATTCAATATGAACCATTTATTTTTTCAATCCAATAAATCAAATTAGTTATAATTTATTTAAATAAAGTAGTATAAATAACTTTAACAAGGTAAATGAGCTCTCCCACAAACCGAGTAAGCCAAAAAGATTTTGCAAGCTGGCAACTGCAGTTGGTGGCGGGTTCCCGCCGCGACACCGGTAATCCCGTCTCCATTCTCCCTTCCAGATTGTGCGCTCCGCCGCCGCCGTTTCCTCTCCTCCGCCTCCCTCGCGCGGTAGCACGTGCAGTGGGCGACGCCTCTCCCGTGGCTTCTCATGCCCACGTCACCGCCTTTCACGGCTCCTCGCCCCGGCCGCGCCGCCGCCCTTCCGACCAACCCGGCCGGGAGCTTCAGATGCGCACCGACGACTACAGGGAAGGCAACCAAGGGCGTGGTCGGTGCGAAGGAGGGTGGCACAAAAGCGCCGGCACCATCTCTGGCGGGCGGTGGCGGGATGGTGCGATTTCAGTTACTTTATGGTTTCCCCTTGAGCATTGCATGTGAAAACGAGAGTTCCATAGCTGAATTTGAGGGTGTAAAGGAACTTCACCAAGAAGATGAAATCCTGTGGCTGTACTAGTTGATTGCTGGAACTGTCTTTGGTTTCTGGCCATGGCTTGGAGCATTGTTGTTTTGCCCTCTGAATTTGATCAGCTTCAGTGACGTATGTTTCGTGGTTTTCTTTTGTATTTTCAAGCTTGCTACTTTGCGAGTTAGTACATATCCATGCAGTTTCCACTAACAAGAGCATGCGCAACAAAATTTTGATTAGAATTTTACCGAATACAAATCACCAAAGTATAAGAGCAAAATCACACATCCACTAGCAAATTCCAGAGAGAATACGCAGATCAGTCATTTTCAGTAGCTGTTCACTACCGCGCAGTTCTTCCTGACCTCCCCCTCGGAGCCGGTCTTGACCTGCAACATCCCCAGCCTCGCCATGGACCGCGCGAACACCTGGAAGAACACCTCCGGCGGGTTGCTCACGATGCCGGCTATGTCGGCCCGCGCCGCCGCGTCGGTGATCAGCGCGGCGTCGGACCGGAGCAGGCCCCTGTGCTTGAGCACCGCCCGGTAGTAGCCGAGGTCGAACGTCAGGAAGCTGCCGGGGTCCATCTCCACGACGGCGTCGTCTTCGCCGGGCGTCCTGCATTTGCGCTCCCGCAGGTTCGAGGCATAGGCAGCGTCGAGGGACGGGTCTGTGCCGTTGTCGGCGCCGGGGAAGCCGTAGAGGCGGTCGGCGAAGGAGGAGCAGTGGGCAATGCCGATGGTGTGAGCACCTGAAGTCAGGAACACAATTGAGCATACAGGAAATTCAGTGTGTGCAACTGTTTATCCGTCTCTGAACTGCAACATCACAGCACTTGTTTCTACGCATATTTAAATTTGAAATTTTCAGGTTGTTGTAGATGATCGATTTCTGAAAATACAAATATTTAAATGGCCAATGCAGGGTCCTTTCGTTTCAGGAAAAAAAAATGAAATGCAGTGGCCTATAACATTATAGTAGAGAAATTTTGTTACTGTTGAATTGTCAACTAGGAATCTCAAGCCATGTGTAGTAGGAAAACACAGCATTTGTCAGCCTACTTCGAAAGTTTGCGCTAAACGCTAACGTATGAAGAAGACAGGATATAAAGCAAAAGGCTATCAGTTTCAATTTAAATGGCAGTTAGAAATGAAGTGGACATGAAAGTAGTAAGCTCATCCTCATCAGAAATGGATGCCCCTTCATGTAACAGGCATGCACCAGTGACTCAGGCTTGTCAGTACCTCACAAGGTGACAAAAAAGGTGGTAAAATGGCTTCCAAATGGTATGAAATACTTAGTCTGAGTAACTGTGCTAAATAACATTTTACCGAAGTACTGAATACAGAGCGTCTAATTGGACGTTGCAGTGTTCAGAAACTACAGTATTTTTTTCCTTGAGGAATCTGCCAGTCTGGTTTAAGACGGACAGAGAAAGCAACGATTATTCGTGCTCCTTTTGTATGTGGGCGGACCGGCGCAGGATGGTGAGTACTGACTACAGTTAACTAGTTGCCGGCTCAACACACAAAGAATGGGCAGTCAGAGTGAGGCTTTCTTCTTTCATTGTCCGGCCTACCCCTCTTATGCCTCTCTGGAATTAACATACTTAAGCGCCCCATGTCGCCTGTCGGTGGCTAACGCCTCTCAAACATTGCAGATTATTGGATATGCATCGATATGATCCGTGTTGCTTTGTATTGATTAACAATTAAGCATGCATTTCAGGTGATTATGCACAGTTAGATCAGTATAAGAAGCATGTTTGTAATGTGTATCACTAGTTTTTTCTGAGAACAAGCACGAGAGCTGCGTATCTTTATAAGTTAATGTTACGTAATTACGTACCTGACAACCAGACGAGATCCCGCACGCCGAGGCCTTTGCCAGCGAACAAGCCGACGAGCTCCGGGAAGCTCATCGTCGGCGAGGGGATTTCGCGGAGCGCCTCCTGCATGCTCGACACCGTGCCGTCCCTCCTCCCCGTTGGCACACGCCAGGACGGCCCGCCCTGTTCGCAGAACACACACGTCAATTCTATCTTCAGATAACTACCATGGCTAGATCAGCCGGAGTGAGCTAAGCTTACGATGGCGGCAACCGCGTCCCGGGCGGCTAGCGCGAGGATGTCTGCGCAGGAGACGACGCCGGGGCACGCCTCCTCGACGAGGCTCTTGACTCGGTCGATGAAGTCGAAGCCGCGCAGCGTCCGGTTCGGCGGCGCGTCCTTCTCGGCCGCGCTGCCGCCGGTGGAGTTGAGCAGGATGGATGCGTCGCAACCCTGACGACACGGCACATACGTCAATGACGATCACCAATTAATCACCATGCGTGCTGGCGCAACGTACTGCACGCGTTCACGTACACGTACCCTGACGAAGCAGTCGTGGAAGTGCGTCCTGAGGAGCGCGGCGGCGACGGTGGGGACGCGACGGACGTGCTGCCGGACGTAGTCGCCGACGATCTGCTCCGCCCTGGGGCAGCTCTCGTCGTAGAACCCCATCCCGAGCTGCCCGCGCACGCCGATCGTGCTTGTAGCGAGGATAATAGCTGCTGCGAGGATCACCGGGATTGTCATGGCCATGGTAAACTCTGCCGCTTGGCCTCCTCCTTGTGCTCGCCGTTGTCGCCTCGTGAAAGTTTCAGCTACTCGGCTTACTCTTCTCTGTTAATTGCTGTGCACTGGTGTTGATGTCCGGCACATATATGGCTGCACTGGTGGGTACCGTGTAGACTGTAGACTTTACACTAAGTAGCACTCGACTCTAGCAGTCTAGTGTAGTGTCCACTGTTGTAACATGTAAGCGCAGAGCTAATTCTGATAAAACAAAGAGCAGTGCTTGTGCTAGTAGCAACAACTAATAAATGTACAAGGTAATGTCGATAAATTTTATTTCATCGTGTCATACAAAAGAAGGAACGTGAGAAATTTCAATAGTTTCTTTTTTATGGGAATGTTCAAAATAGTTCAATTTGCAAGATTTTGTCAGATATATACCTGCAAAACATTGCAGGACAACTTTAGTTTGTTTTTGGCCGGTCCAAGAAAAGAGAATCACAGTATGGTAGAGCGCGCAAGTTGCCTGCCGGTTAAGTTTCATGGCGCTTTCTAGCCCATCCTCAGCATGTGTCTTCTGTCAGTATGTGAAGTGATTCCAAGTTACCGAATTATTTTTTAATAATATATTTTTTAAAATTACAAAAATAGTATGCTAAATTAAAAAATTACAAATATACACCCTTATTGCTATTTAAATTGGCGACAGGTCTTTGTCGCCAATTGAAATGATGATGGAGACTCTGTCGCCATTTCAATTGACGACAGAGAGCTGCAACCATTGGCGATAGCTCTCAATAACCACTGGCGACGGAGTTTCTATCGTCATTTCAATTGGTGATATAGACTTGTCGTCAATTTAAACGGCGACAGTAGTGTACACTTGTAATTTTTTAATTTGGCATATTATTTCTATAATTTTTCATTAAAAATATTATTTTAAAAAAATCCCCCAGGAAACAGGGGAAGATATGCCCCCACATGCACGCACACAAAGGGCACCCGATCGACGTGCAGCTGCAAGAGCTGTGTGGGTGATTGATTTCTTTCGCTTTCTCTGCTTTATTGATATCTTGGATGTGTGCGCTTTACAGTTCTGATGATGATTGGGTGACACATCTTGTTAATTTTTTACGTTTGCAATTAGTCTGCACGTTTGTGAGGATGGATGGATGGAAGAAAGAGCAAGAAAAGAACAGATCCTTTCCTGCCATTGCCTGAAAGCTCAAGAAGCTTTGAAGCTGGCTCCTTTATCGAACTTTCAGTGGCTCGTTTAGGTTATCTCACTGCTTGTTAGATTTTTTTTTTTCACGGTTCTTGGCATCGCCACCGACGAGCTACTGAGCAATGACAGCGAGTGTAGCACGTATTCCTCAGCACAAGGCAAGTCGGACATGTTACTGAACTGTAGTACTGTAGTATCAGTTGAAATAACCCAAAATTTTCAAAAATTCTGCTTTATTTATTTATTTGGATTTTATCCAAATTTTCTCGAATTTATTTGAATTTTATTTGGCTTTGCTTTGAGAACTTTCCTTTTTGGGAAAGTTTCTGTTTTGGCCGCTTCCCTTTTTGGAATATTTCCCATTTCGGCTTCGGCCTGTTTTTCCTCCGGCTCGCTCGCCCTCGCGCCGGCCCGCTCCTCCGTTTTCCTGCCTAGCATCTCCTGCACTTGCGCCTGCCACTCCACGGCCCAACCCACCTCAAGACGACACCGCACGCCGCCACTGCCGACTTTCGTCTTGCCCCTCCATGAACACGCCCTGCGCCTACACGACATCGCCGCTGACAGCCCTTCCCCTCACCTCAGTGCCCGCTGCCCAGGCTGGTAAAGCCATACACAGACAGCCGCCCAAGGCCTCAAGACCTGCCATGCCCAGGTGCTCTCTCCTTCTCTCCTCCGTCCGCTCTCTCTCTCCCTCCTCGCGTGCACGCTATAAAACCCACCCTCCCTGCCATTTTCGCACCACCGAGCGCGCCAAGGTCCTCCCTTTCCTCCCCGCCTACCCATTACTTCTCCGGCCGCCTCCCCACACCGCGCCAGCAGTTTCTTCTCCACTTCCGGTTGCTTCCCGTCGCCGTGCCTTTCCGCTCCCTCCCTGAGCTCATCTTCTTCACCACTGAGTCCGTTGCAACCCCCTCTCTCATTTCCGCTAGGTCTTCCAAGCCGCTGAGCCTTCTCTTCGCCACTTCATTTGCGTCCTCTCCAAGTCCGGCGACTCCCTCGCCACCGCTCGCTCTATCGCCTCTCTCTCTCTGACCGTGGGCCCCAACCGTCACTCACTCCTCTCCTCGACAACGGACCCATCGATCGGCGTCCCCGTCGTCTCGCCGCAGCTCGACCCCATCTGCTGGTCGTCCCGTCTCGCTGCCGCCAGGCCCACCCGCCATCATCGCCTCCCCGGGCCCAGCGCGTTAGGCGCGTGAGCCAGCAAGCCGATCGGCCAAAGACGGCCATGGGTCGCCGCCCACATCTTTGCGTCAAGATGGGTCAAGACGGCCAGTAGGCCCGCAGCGTTATTTGTCAGCCCAAAGCCATTCCGGGTTTTTCGTTTTCTTTTCGGATTTAAAACTCGATTTAAAAATCCGAAAATTGTTTTAAAAACCCAGGAAAATCCTCAAAAATCCCAAAAATTCCCAAAAATCTAAAAATAGTCAAAATAGATATTCTTGACTAGTTCGAGCCACTGAATCCAAAAATGATCTCCGTTTCGCCAAACCAAGTCCAGAAAATTCCTGAAATGCCCCTAAACCCAAATCCGGCCATTTTCTCTCTAATTTCTGTTTCGTTTTTCTTTCTTTCTTTTGTCTTATTTATTTATTGTTTGCGTTTTCTTGCGCTAGATCTGACGTTGACACGACCATTGGCACAAATCTTGGAGTAGGAGCAGACGTTGGAACCATATCGGGGCAAGCACCGTTCGAGGCCAGACACGACATCAACCCCTTCTCACTAAGCGAACCCTCAAATCCGCAAGGCAAGCCACACTCCTTGAACATGTTGAACCTAGTTCTGATGCAATAAATATGTATATATATTTTTGTATTACATTATTTTAGTATTTTACGAAGCTAGAAAATGTGGTTGTTTCGAATGACATGATTAGATACAACCCACTGACTAACCTGTTGTTATGTCTTAAATTCCTTTGTAACCTTAGGTTATAAAATATTGAACCCTTGTAGATATAGCCAATCATACAATTATTACTTTTAGACAAATGCTTAATCTCCGAAGGTTGGTTCGGATAATCTTTAAAAATTGTTACGGTTTGGGGGACAGCGTTGGGCGGACCACGGCAGGTGGATGCTGGCTCAACCCCCAACCGATGACAAAGCCAGGTTGTGGTGAGGTGGTGGTACAGTTGGTACCAATGATTTGTGGAACGTCATTTGGCTGAGTCTTTGGCATTTAAGGACCGACGTCTTGAGCAAAGAAAATAACTTCAGATCCCTTTCAACCACAAGTTGGGCCGACCAACTCTGTTGACTTGGTCCAACATAGCTCAGTACATTATACTTCTCTTTTTAATACCTATAGGAAGTAGCTACCATGTGCTAGTGAGGCCATGGATCGCGTAGCGACCGGGGCGGAACGGGAATGGAGAGACCATTCGACGGTTCACGCAACAGTGGGTATCCACAATATTCAGATCGCGTCTCTCGCTTTGGCCAGTGGGTCCTGAATATTGCGGATCTAGGATAAACCTACTGGGTAGGAGCTAAAGAAGGGAAGTTCAACGAAATGCTATGATTATCCCGGCCTGGCTGCATGCATTAAAGTTGCATGTTTCGTTCGCATGGCATCAATGGTCGATGATATCTTGTGGGTAAAGCTGAGCACCTCTGCAGAGTGATTTCAATGGTATTCGAATACGCCGTGATTCCGGTTAATGAAGCTGAGTTAATTTAGGGTGATTCCTGTAACTGCGCCCCTGTAGTTTTTATGATTAAAACCTGTCGTGAATGTGAACTTTGCAGATAACCCCCCTGTTATATTGCTATTTATGGTTTGTGTTTCAAATGTAAAATGAAAAGTGATGTTTTACAACTTGCATCCACACTCCCTAAAACCTGCGCCTACCTTTGTTTATTCCTGCATGTAATATTCAAAATTTTCGTGTGGTTTGTTGAGTACGGTTGTGTACTCACCCTTGCTCCCAACCCCCTCCTTAGATTTCAAATGAAGTTGGCGAGTTCCAGAAGACCGTAGATGGCGATGTTATTTGAGTTTGAAGGCCTTGATCTATCTACTCAAGCCTTTCCTGTGGGTGTTCTGTAATGTATTCAGTGCCAGCCGCACCTTTTGTAAAACCTTGGCCGTTAGGCCCTTACTTCACCTGTAAAAATATTTGCAGTTGTTCTTACATCAAGCAATGTACACTTGGTTACCTGCAGCTAAATTCCTGGGTAGCTGCGAGGGTATTTATACGCACCCCCTGAAAAAGGCGGTCCGTGACAAGTGGTATCAGAGCTTGACTTGACCAGTAGATCAAGACCTTAAGGTGGCTTAGGAATGTTTTCAAAAATTAGTTAAACATTAGCAAAGCATATTACAAAATATATAAGCATATCTGCTGCTTTCTTCTTGTTCTCACCTCCTTCCTCTTTGCCTAAATTTCTATTTCCTAAAATTGTTTTGAGATTTTCTGACTCTCAACTAACTTCAAATTTTCGTGTCAACAGATGGCACACAAGGTTCACTCCGACCCAGCAGTTCTCGGCCGCTATGCAGCTCAGCTTTGGAAGATGCAGCAGTTCCTCGGCGCAGAGGAGCTGCATCACCCTGTCTTCCACTCAGAGGAGCGATTCCTCGGAGATGTTCGCTGCCATTGGAATGCATGGGTGATTCTAAACCCGCTGCCCCTCTGTCCGGACACGCCTCAGAGGTTCAAAGCCGAGAGGATGCTTGAGGAGGACGCCATACAGGATGCTGCCTGCAAGGCAGTAAGGCACTTGAGGCGTCACTACCTGAACGAGTTCAACGCCAGTCCATTTCAGCTAATCCCGTTGAATGGGGATCATCCAGGCCAGTCGCAGATCATGATTTTCGACAACGAGCCAGACCAGCGAGTGCAGGTGATCGCTCCCCACGTGGCTCTGTAGGATGTCTGCTACGGTCGACTACTTAAGGAGCGCGACTACCTCGACGAGCAGCTTCACCAGGCTTGGGCGGAAATCCAAGAGCTTGTGGAGAGGTTGGATCTGCCTCAGCCCTATCTCGAGCCCGTGAAGGAGAATCCCGACAAAGGAAGTCACTCTGAGGTGAAGAACCCATAGGTGGACCCGCCGATCGACAACAAAGAGGAGGCTCCGCTGGTTAAGATCGCTAGAATTAGGCTGTATTCCCCTATTATGCTAAGTCTTTTGGTATTGTAATATTGGGTCGTATCGGACCTTAAACGATATTGTGTACAAACCCATGAGTATGAATGAAAATCTATATTTTCTATTCCCTACTACTTTGTGTTGTACTAAATATTCAATTACCCCTATCTAACTCAAAAACTCCCTCACTTCGTCTGAAACCCTCACCTATTCATTCTACCCTTACCCCATACCCTAAATCTTACTCAACTTCTGCTTGCCCAAAACCTGCTGCGAAACTGAACAAGAATCTGCTTAAGATGGTGGGAATCAGATCACGCCAGCATCTTAGTGAGAAGGCAAAATCAGCAGAAAACCCAACCAACCTCGTGCAGACGTTAGCTATAATGGAGAGGGACAGGCATCAGGTAGAAATGCACCGGACGCAATGGAGGGACAAGGTCTTGGAACAGCTAGCCAGAATACGAAGACAATTCCACAAACAGGATAAGAACATTGGAGGATTAGGACGATCAGATTTTCAGAAGACAAGACCATCTGTTTCTGCAAGCACAACAGAACCGCTCGCAACGAAAGATTGGATCAAGGACAGTCAGCGAAAAAGTTGACACAAGTTCAGTATTCAAATAAGAAGTAAATATTATATGCCTCGCATCAACTTCAAGGACAATCCGTCACCTAGTGGATAAACTTCCAGGCACGGAAATCAGGACAGGAAATCCTGTGGTCGGAATTTGAAAAAAAAAGCATTCGGAAAAGCTCATATTCCTACAGGATTAAGGCCAGCTAAAGGAAGAAGATTTCTAGCCCTACGCCAAAGTGGAAGGATAGTTCTAGTATATTTCCGCCAATTCAACTGACTGGCACGATACGCCCCAAGAAAAGTAGGCACTAAAGCAAAGAAGATGGAGAGGCTCTTCAAAGGACTCCAGAAGAATTCAAAGTACCACACTACAACGTTCAACTTCAATGACTTGCCGACAATTTTAATCAAACTAATCACTACAGAGGAAACCCGGAATACTTTAGAGGACACTCAGAAAATGAAGGCACAGTAACTTAGAATACAGACTCTAGAACCAGTAGGACAGAGGATGCAAACCTCCATTCCCGGATTCATCGCAAAAAGGCAAAGCGACAAATGGACAAAGACCAGTCTCCACTGCAACACAGCCCAGTACGATGCGATTACAACAGAAATCACTACGCAGTTGATCGCTCCGAGAAACAAATAAGTCCCTATCACTGTTTACGAACGGGACATGTCAGACAAGGTTACCCAGGACAGTATCTACCGCACAGAAGTGACTCGGATACAATCAGCAAACCTCATTTCAACCAATAGGCAATTGGTCCCCTGCCAACCGCCACAACGACAACAAGATCCGCTGCAAGGAAGAAGGACAGTGGAATCAGAACAGAACTCCAGTGGCAGAAGCTAGAACACCGTCAGAAATTATTGAAGGAAAATCAATCGTATCCCGGAACAACGGTCGTCATCAGTAAAGTTGGGTGACAACTCGATTCAAATATGAGGACCTGAAATTGACCTTTCAAGAAATTAAAGTCACGGCCAGTTTGCTGATAGTAAGGAAAGGATAGAACATCATTCTTGGGATGAATGGGATTATGTACGCATAAGGCAGTATTGGGTTATGAGAGGAAATCTATCACTTTTACAACATAACCAGGGACAACAAATGACCATGCAAATGAACCCCGAGTTAACGAAAAGTAAATGCATAGGCAGGCAGACCTCAGAAACAACTAAGGTGCCACCCGATCAGGAATACCCAGCTGAATTGACAAGAAGAGTGACCTGATCTACCATGGGAAACCAGTCAGAGATGGAATGTTTTAGCCTTCAAATGATATCAAGAAGATTAATACACTGTGTTAAACCCCACCGGATCTGTTAGACCAGGACAAGACAACTCAGCAGTAAAATGAAGAAATCCGACAGTATAGGAAGGAAATGACAGATGCCAACCCTACGAAAATTTTCAGAGGATGGATAAGCCACGCTACGGCCATATAACTTTATATATAATGATAAAGATATAAGAGGATTGATTTTGACAAAGAAAGTAGCCGAGGATGTCTTATGCAGTGATGTATGTCAGAATGGTTAAGATTAACCATCAAAAGACCGCCAGTCAACTACAATCACTTCTGATCATCGACAGGAAATGAGACAAGTCTGCAATGGACTCCATCACGAGAATGCCTAAAGACTCAACAAGGATTCAACACTATTTGGATGACCACTGACAGATTGATCAAAGTAGCCTACTTCACCCTGATCAAGCAGACTTTGACAGAGATAAGTCGGCAAAATTTTACCTGACACAAGTAACAAGGGTGCGTGGAACCCCAAAGAGAATTATGTCAGATCAAGGAACCCAGTTCGCATCAAATTCCTGGGAAAGCCTACATGGAGCAAGAAGGACAGAATTGACATGTCGTATATCCTACCATCCACAGACTGGCAGACAGACAGAAAAGACCAATCAGATTCTGGAAGACATGCTAAAGGCATAAGCTTTAGCCTACCAAGCCTCTTAGGCCGCATGCCTACCCGTTGCAGAATTCTCCAACAATGACAGCTGTCAGGATGGTGAGAATGTCACCCTTTGAAGCTCCTTATGGAAGGAAGCACCGAACCTCATTAATTTGGACAGGGACCCGAGAAAGACAAATCTTTAGGCCACAAGGTATTCACGATGCAGGAATCCATTAAAGAGTCATTGGAAAAGAAGAGAAAGGATGCTCTGGAACAACAGAGGAAGTATGCAGGCAACAAATAGAGAATATCGGCTACCAGACCAAAGACTTTGATTACTTGAAAGTGACACCATCCAAGTTAGTGCACAGATTTCCGAGTAAGGAGGATCTACACTCATATAAAATTGGATCATACCAGGCCCCCAACACAGTTATAAAAAGTAACCTACAAGTAACAGACGTGCTCAGAAATCAACTCAGATACACAATAAACTATGGGTACCCCAGTTGGGGAAATGCCTTCGCCGACTGACAGACCAAGTGACGTAAGGAGGAATCGACTTGTAGACATAAAGTTTCCCTATTGCGAGAAGCCAAACCGGATCATCGAGACAACCGAAGTCAACCCAGAGTCAAGAATGACAAGGTATGCCGAGAATTGTGAAGGTATTTCTCTATTAAAGAACCCACCCGGAAAAAAGAATCAGAATTGCAGCAGAATTTCCCCAACCTGTTCCCCTAGGAGGAGTAAATCTCGGGGACGAGATTTATTTTAAGAGGGGTAGGTTGAAATAACCCAAAATTTTCAAAAATTCTGCTTTATTTATTTATTTGTATTTTATTTGAATTTTCTCGAATTTATTTGAATTTTATTTGGCTTTGCTTTGAGAACTTTCCTTTTTGGGAAAGTTTCCATTTTGGCCGCTTCCCTTTTTGGAATATTTCCCATTTAAACCCGGCTGTTTTTCTCCTCCGCTCGCTCGCCCTCATGCTGGCCGCCCGCCTCCGCTTTTCCTTGCTGCCCAAGATCTCCCCACATGCCCCTTGCCCGCTTCCACGCCCAACCCACCTCAAGACGACACCGCCATCGTCGCCAGCGCCGGCCCAGGCGCCATCGCCTCGCTGAACATGCCCCTCGCCGCTCACCGACACCGCCTGGACAGCCCTTCCCCTTACCTCCGTGCTTTCAGCCATTGTGGTCTTGGCCAAGGCCACGCCGCCGCCTGCTGGCCTCCCTTTCTTGCCGCTGTGTCCCTCTCCTTCTCTCCTCCGTCCGCTCTCTCTCTCCCTCCTCGCGCGCATGCTATAAAATCCGCCCCTCCCTGCCATTTTTGCACCACCGAGCGCGCCAAGGTCCTCCCTTTCATCCCCGCCTACCCATTACTTCTCCGGCCGCCTCCCCACACCGCGCCAGCAACTTCTTCTCCACTTCCGGTTGCTTCTCGTCGCCGTGCCTTTCCGCTCCCTCCCCGAGCTCATCTTCTCCACCACTGAGTCCGTTGCAACCCCCTCTCTCATTTCCACTAGGTCTTCCAAGCCGCCGAGCCTTCTCTTCGCCACTTCATTTGCGTCTTCTCCAAGTCCGTGACTCCCTCGCCACCGCTCGCTCTATCGCCTCTCTCTCTCTGACCGTGGGCTCCAACCGTCAGCTCACTCCCTCTCCCTCTGACAACGGGACTCACCGATCGGCGTCCCCCTCGTCTCGCTGCAGCTCGACCCCATCTGTCTGTCTTCGTCGCCTCATTGCCGCCCATGGCCCACCCGCTAGTCATCGCTTCCACGGGCCCAGCGTCGGTAGTGAGCCTTCCGCCCAAATGCCCAGATTCGCCATGGGTCGCCGCCCACATCTTCGCGTCGCATGGGTCAGACGACCATAGGGCCGTCTTGGCCTGTCAGGCAACCAAAGCCATTCCGGGTTTTTCTTTTTCTTTTCAGATTTAAAACTTGATTTAAAAATCCGAAAATTGTTTTAAAAACCCAGGAAAATCCACAAAAATCCCAAAAATTCCCAAAAATCCTAAAATAGTCAAAAACACATATTCTTGACCAGTTCGAGCCACTGAATCCAAAAACGATCTCCGTTTCACCAAACCAAGTCCAGAAAATTCCTGAAATGCCCCTAAACCCAAATCCAGCCATTTTCTCTCTGATTTCTGTTTCGTTTTTCTTTCTTTCTTTTGTCTTATTCATTTATTTATTGTTTGCGTTTTCTTGCGCTAGATCTGACGTCGACGCGACCATTGGCACGAATCTCGGAGCAGGAGCAGACGTTGGAGCCATATCGGGGCAAGCGCCGTTCGAGGCCAGACACGACATCAACCCCTTCTCACTAAGCGAACCCTCAAATTCGCAAGGCAAGCCACACTCATTGAACATGTTGAACCTATTTCTGATGCAATAAATATGTATATATATTTTTGTATTGCATTATTTTAGTATTTTACGAAGCTAGAAAATGTGGTAGTTTCGAATGACATGATTAGATACAATCCACTGACTAACCTGTTGTTATGTCTTAAATTCCTTTGTAACCTTAGGTTATAAAATATTGAACCCTTATAGATATAGCCAATTATACAATTATTACTTTTAGGCAAATGCTTAATCTCCGAAGGTTGGTTCGGATAATCTTTAAAAATTGCTACGGTTTGGGGGACAGCGTTGGGCGGACCACGGCATGTGGATGCTGGCCCAACCCCCAACCGATGACAAAGCCAGGTTGTGGTGAGGTGGTGGTACAGTTGGTATCAATGGTTTGTGGAACGTCATTTGGCTGAGTCTT
Organism: Guadua angustifolia; assembly: GCA_036346375.1. NCBI lineage: Eukaryota > Viridiplantae > Streptophyta > Magnoliopsida > Poales > Poaceae > Guadua > Guadua angustifolia. The sequence continues at coordinate 27,447,344 of CM070503.1, forward strand.
TGGCATTTAAGGACCGACGTCTTGGGCAAAGAAAATAAATTCAGATCCCGCTCAACCACAAGTTGGGCCGACCAACTCTGTTGACTTGGTCCAACATAGCTCAGTACATTGTACTTCCCTTTTTAATACCTATAGGAAGTAGCTACCATGTGCTAGTGAGGCCATGGATCGCGTAGCGACCGGGGCGGAACGGGAATGGAGAGGCCATTTGGCGATTCACGCAACAGTGGGTATCCACAATATTCAGATCGCGTCTCCCGCTTTGGCCAGTGGATTCTGAATATTGCGGATCTAGGATAAACCTACTGGGTATGAGCTAAAGAAGGGAAGTTCAACGAAATGTTTTGATTATCCCAGCCTGACCGCATGCATTAAAGTTGCATGTTTCGTGCGCATGGCATCAATGGTCGATGATATCTTGTGGGTAAAGCTGAGCACCTCTGCAGAGTGATATCAATGGAATTCGAATACGTCGTGCTTCCGGTTAATGAAGCTGGGTTAATTTAGGGTGATTTCTGTAACTGCGCTCTTGTAGTTTTTATGATTAAAACCTGTCATGAATGTGAACTTTGCAAATAACCCCCTGTTATATTGCTATTTATGGCTTGTGTTTCAAATGTAAAATGAAAAGTGATGTTTTACAACTTGCATCCACACTCCCTAAAACCTGCGCCTACCTTTGTTTATTCTTGCATGTAATATTCAGAATTTCGTGTGGTTTGTTGAGTACGATTGTGTACTCACCCTTGCTCTCAACCCCCTCCTTAGATTTCAAATGAAGTTGGCGAGTTTCAGAAGACCGTAGATGACGATGTTATTTAAGTTTGAAGGTCTTGATCTATCTGCTCAAGCCTTTCCTGTGGGTGTTCTGTAATGTATTCAGTGCCACCGCACCTTTTGTAAAACCTTGGCCGTTAGGCCCTTATTTCACCTGTAAAAATATTCGCAGTTGTTTTTACATCAAGCAATGTACACTTTGTTACCTATAGCTAAATTTTTAGGTAGCTACGAGGGTATTTATACGCACCCGAAAAAAAAACGGTCCGTGACATCTGTTTGATCTATCATTTTATTTGTCGTCAGCAAGTCGATCTTGCAAAGCAGAGAGGATCGTTCCAATCGACTGGTCTTCAAGATTAAGCATCGTGCTATTGTTTTAACGGTGCCCACCATTCATACATGTGGAATAATAAGATTGGCGAACAAGCTTTGCAGAGGGAAAGGAGTGAACTCATCAAATGCAGAGATTTCCTGAAGTATTCCTCCTTTGGCGCCTATGTAGTAATGTTTATTTTTAATTTCCGAGTACGTTACAGTATCTCTTACCAAGGGGAAAATATTTCTTGGAATCACTTGTTGGGAGGCGAGATTTTAATGAAGAAATGACGTATCTACAGATCACACGCAATTCAAGCTCGTATGCTAGATTTGTCCCTCGAGCCCTTTCGTGTCTAGACTCCCATAGTTACAGGACCACTCTGTATAGGTTGTTCATCCCAAGAAAAAGTGATCGCTAATCCACACGGACAACTGAGTATAAGAGCAAGTATAGTAAGTCCTACTAGGCAGGCTATAAAGATATCTATGTCATCAAAATCCTAGGTAGAGGGGAGAGAAAAGAAGAAAGAGAATGAAGCGGGCGCTCGATTAATCGTCCGGCTAAAACGCGTCGTACGAGGGCAAAACGCCCGCTTCAACCAGCTGCGGGCGATAGACCCGGCGCTTCTTTTCCCCGTTTTCTTCCTCTCGATCCCGTGCGTCACCCAGCCGCGCGCCAAATCGCCGCCCCAAATCGATTCCTCGCGCCAGATTGAATCCTCGGGCGCCAGATCGTCCCCAATCGCCACCTCCCAAACCCTAAAAGCCAGCACAATCGTCACCGGCGGCGCTGCGAGATGGTTCGACAATCCAAGAGGGCACGTGCTCCAGCACCTCTGGAGATTCCACCGCCGGAGGCTCAACCCGTCCGGCCACCGCCGTCAGGATCTCAACCCGTCCGGCCACCAGCGCAACCTCAGCCAGCCTTGCCGTTCGGACCCGGTGCCTGGTTCCCACCCCCACCACCGCAATACTTAAACCTGAATACTTACCCTTGCAATGTGTTTCCTTTTTATGAACACAGGGGCTCAAGGATGATGCAAATGGGTTGGATGCTCCTCTCTACTAAAGTTCAAACCATGGCTTTATGCCTTTATCGTCGTTTAGATCAATAACTGTGTCTTGTTTGCTATAGAGTTTATTTGGCCGAACTTTATGTTAATGTGTTTCCTGTAATGTCTTGTGTCGTGTAATGCCTGAAGTTATTTGGGTATTGAACTGAACAATTTTAAAGTCAATTTGTTTTGGTATGTCCTGATGTATGGCATATTGTGTTGCTAATCTGTTTTGGTATGCTTTATGGTTTACATATGAAGTTTGATGAAAGAGCTACAGAGATGTAGATCATAGTAGATCTTATACACATGCAAGCATTAATTGTTTACATATTTAATACAGAGCTCCTCTCAGCCAATCTAATAGCCAAGCCATTACATGAGTTGGCTTTATTATTAGCTCTATATGACATGGCACTTGTTTACAGCCACCAGCAGGCTAAATTATTAGCCTTGCTCTAATTCGCCACCGACACAAGTGCAACGCTTAGAGCATTTCCAATAGTACTAGCTATAAAAAATATCTATATCATCTATAGATAGCATATAGACAACATTTTCATTGGATTAGCTATAGCATTATCTATAAAATTAAATATTGGCCCACATGTAATAGGTAATAAGTGACTATAAAAAATATCTATATCATCTATAGATAGCATATAGACAACATCTTCAATGGATTAGCTATAGCATTATCTATAAAATTAAATATTGGCCCACATATAATAGGTAATAAGTGCCTTGGAATCAGTTATAGCCTGGCTATACATTAGTAGCCGGTCTATATCTCTCTCCTTATTTTTTCCCTTCCACCTAAGCAAAATGCTGAGATGGCACTCTTATAGCTAGCTGAAGTGACATCATTGAAAATGCCCTTACAGTAAGCGACCAGGACCATGATATACCAAATTACCACCCAATCCACGAACATTTAGCTCAGATTTCAGACTGACAAATATTTTGCTTGCAAAATTGTAACCGATGCTTTCGTCTATCTAGAAAATTCTTACAATTTATTTCTGTTTGGAAAATCTTTCCGCTTTCATGGTCCGCGGAGAAGGGGAGATGCATCAGATTTGTGTAAAGAGAGAGTGTTCCCCCTCTTCAACCAGCAAGAAACCTTAACCCGGGGTTGTCATGCAAGTTGCAACTTCCCTATTCATTATTCCATCGCCAGGATCATAGGTCCGACCAGTTTACAAACCCAAGTACCGAGCTATGGAGCAGCCAGTATTGATCAAGTGGCAGTTCAGGCACTGCCAAGCAGGGATCACCAAACCGAAATTCAAAATTCGCTTCGAAATTCACGGTATGGTTTTCACAAAAACAAAAACCGTCAATCGATTCGGCCATTTGAATGTTCTTCGAAAACGATTTTGAGTAATTTTTCAACGAAAACCGTGGTTTTTCACAAAAACAGCTCACATAAATTTTTTCAAAATTTTTAATTTTTTTTTAATTAGAACGGTTTATCAAACGATTTTTGATCTCGAACTGAAACGGCAAAGTCGAAAACCGCGGTTTTCAAACGGTTTTGTAAACCATGCTGCCAAGCATATCAGTTTGTAAACACACAGAACAAAGGTATATGAATAGTCTTCCAAACTGGAGGTCACCTATCTCCCAAACTTCTCCAACAGGAGCGCATTCAGAAAACAAAAACGTCAAGGTAATCCTTACGATTACCACAAATTACCCACACACACAGTTCGTAATACAAATGGATAAATAATACACCATGCATCATTCAAATCTAGAGCATTTCACTCCAGAATAAAACAATTACTTGGTGAACATGCCTATCGTTTCCCCTTCCACCACCAGAAAAAAACTAGTACGAACAAGAACTTCAGATGATTCAGTCTCAAAACAAAATCTACGACAAACAATTCAGTTGAATAATTTAGAATCCACAAATCAGAACATGATCGAGAAATATAGCATGATGAGCTATCAGAAACTAGAAATAAACAGTAGTTCTATAATAAACATTAAACTCTAGGCTGCCCGCTGTAGTAAGCCAGTAGGAATGGGCTACCACACTTCCAAAAGGTTTAAGTATCCCAGACTTCAAGCCAGATAGAAAGAAAGCAATTCAATCTTAAGCAATATGGTTCACACGACTAAACAATGAAAAGGGATGCAAGCAAACTGAGCAGAGATTAGTTCGATACTCAATTATTCATATAGTTCAACCAAACCACTGTAACCTCAGCAACTGTTTGCATAAAACCAACACACACCATGGGGACTCGATGGTCCAATACACCATGGAATTAGACTTGCGACACAACGACAGATACTTTATGAAGACATCAAAGGCACCGGACGCAGACGACCCAGGTACAGCAGCAGTTCAAACAACCGACGATTTACTGGCCACCTCGGAGGCGGAGCACCAGGTGGAGGGTAGACTCCTTCTGGATGTTGTAGTCCGCGAGGGTGCGGCCATCCTCCAGCTGCTTGCCGGCGAAGATGAGGCGCTGCTGGTCTGGGGGAATACCCTCCTTGTCCTGGATCTTGGCCTTCACATTGTCAATGGTGTCTGAGCTCTCAACCTCCAAGGTGATGGTCTTGCCCGTGAGCGTCTTGACAAAGATCTGCATCCCACCCCTGAGGCGGAGCACCAGGTGGAGGGTGGACTCCTTCTGGATGTTGTAGTCGGCAAGGGTGCGGCCGTCCTCCAGTTGTTTGCCGGCGAAGATGAGGCGCTGCTGGTCCGGAGGGATGCCCTCCTTGTCCTGGATCTTGGCCTTCACATTGTCAATGGTGTCAGAAGACTCCACCTCAAGGGTGATGGTCTTGCCAGTCAACGTCTTCACGAAGATCTGCATGCCTCCCCTGAGACGGAGGACAAGGTGAAGAGTCGACTCCTTTTGGATGTTGTAATCGGCAAGGGTTCTACCGTCCTCCAGCTGCTTGCCGGCAAAGATGAGACGCTGCTGGTCTGGGGGGATGCCCTCCTTGTCCTGGATCTTGGCCTTGACGTTGTCGATGGTGTCAGAAGACTCCACCTCAAGGGTGATGGTCTTGCCAGTCAACGTCTTGACAAAGATCTGCATGCCTCCCCTGAGGCGGAGGACAAGGTGAAGGGTGGACTCCTTCTGGATGTTGTAGTCGGCGAGGGTCCTGCCATCCTCCAGCTGCTTGCCGGCGAAGATGAGGCGCTGCTGGTCCGGGGGGATGCCCTCCTTGTCCTGGATCTTGGCCTTGACGTTGTCGATGGTGTCAGAAGACTCCACCTCAAGGGTGATGGTCTTGCCGGTCAACGTCTTCACGAAGATCTGCATGCCTCCCCTGAGGCGGAGGACCAGGTGGAGGGTGGACTCCTTCTGGATGTTGTAGTCGGCAAGGGTCCGGCCGTCCTCCAGCTGCTTGCCTGCGAAGATGAGACGCTGCTGGTCCGGGGGGATGCCCTCCTTGTCCTGGATCTTGGCCTTGACGTTATCAATGGTGTCAGATGACTCCACCTCAAGGGTGATGGTCTTGCCAGTCAACGTCTTAACGAAGATCTGCATCTGCAAGAAAGAATCAACAAACAGCCAGGGTAAGCCTCCAGGAGTAAATTAAGGGTAGAAAAAAACAGGATCAAACAACAAGCATCAACCAGGAGATAAGCTTCCATAAATCAAGCCACCAAGAATGCACAAATGCATCATATCTTCAAACGGATAGTAAGAGGCGATAGGCTTCTATACATATAACCGCAAAGAATCATCAGATCACAGCAACATATATTTCATCTATATCAGGGGAAACCACAAAATCTACTAAGCTACAAACCTAGCTTTAGCGTTCACTAAGTCATGTTGATAAAATATTGTTCCGATCAGATCTAGAGCGACAGATCAAGCAACAAACGTCTGGAACCAAATAGATCTTATGCCGAATTCGATTATACCTAACCTGGCGCACCTATCAAGTAGGATAGAACTAGATCATACAAGCAGGGATCAGCAGAAGAGTAACCGCGGAGACATGCAGATCACACGGGCGTCAGGAATTGAATCAAAGACGAACAGATCTAACCAAACCTACACAACGAGCCACACATATCACGCGGAAGATTTCTCCCACAAATCTCCTAAAAACAACGCGGGATCGGGATCTACGTAGGAATACGCCACGAACCGCAACATCACTACGGATCTAGAACCACGAACAGATCGACGCCAAAAGCTTCTCATCCCACCCATCAAACCACCAAATTAAGAGCCTAAGAACACGCAACAACGAGTAGATCTAGAGGGGCCGGAGGAGCGGGAGCACCGTACCTTGATGCCGACGAGAGTTGATTAGGGATTGGGGAATTGGGGATCTTGCGTGCTGGGAAGCCGAGGTGAGGATGGAGGAGAGGAGGGGGCGGGTATTTATGGCGGCTCGGGACGGGCGGAGTGGGGAAGGAATCCCGTGCCGTGACGGCTCCGTTTGCTTGTCTCGTCCGCCACGGAATTTCCGCGAAGAAGCCGACGGGGCAAGCGAGCGGCGCGGAAGCTTCGAGAACGATGCCGTCTCCGTTTGACCCGGTCCGCACGCCGTTTGCCGCCCCTCCTCGCTGACGTGTGTGGCCCGCTGGATTGTTACGTGGGTCCGCTTGTCATGCAACTAATTTGCGGTGGGTGGCAACGGTCCATTCTTCTTAGCCCTCCCTTCTCCGGTTATATCTTCAATAATAACCGGTCATTATATCTAATTATTCTTTTCTGATTTATAGACAGCTATATCTTTCTAAATGTGGCTGATTACTATAGCAAAATCCCTGATTATTGCTGGTAATTAATAACCGGCCAATCATTTCTTTTGTACTCTATATATGCTGTACAATTTTCACAGAATAAATCAAGAGAATTCATTCAAGATCTCCTATATCGTGTTGCCGTGGCGAATGAACTCGACGAACTGATCAATAAGTGACGGACCGACGTACATGGCGCAGGAGGCATGAAGAGGCTAAGCATACCGATCAAGAGTAATCGCGCCAAAAGGACCATTAGAACGCGATGCCCACCGGGTGCCGTGACCCCAGTGCCGACCAGTTGGACGTGAACGAAGTGTACGACGTTTCGGTGCGGTTGCCTAGCGACACCGGTGGGATGTCGTCGGCAATAAGAGTCATTGGCATACCTCTTGGAGATAAACGGATTGATCTAGATGAACGTCGTAAGAGAGAGGAACGACGCGGCGGCGCACGACATGGCGGGCGCCTCGGCGCTGGTGTTTTCTAGTTCACCTTCATGGCTCCGACGTCATGGCCGGTGAAGCCATTGATGGCTAGATACGCCAGAGGCATGGAGACGAATAGGCCGGCAAATGCGAGAGGATCATCTGGGAAGAGCAGCGAATCGTCGGCGCAGCGGACCACTATCGAAACGGAGAAGAGCACGGCGCCAAGGGCGGTGGTGATCCAGAAGATGTGGAGGTGCAAAGACTGGGTGGCGGCGATGGCCCCTTTCTCCGAGGCGACTGACCACGCGGCCATGCGTGCGCGACGAAGTGGGCGGCGAGGAAGGCAGATTCCACAGCGCCCCATGGCGTGCTCGGCAGGAGGAAGAACGCGAGCGCGAGGAGGATGACGGACGCCCCGAGCGCGACCACGTAGCGCTGGTGGTCCGAAATGGCGGTGGCTTCGACAGCAGCGCCTAATGCTCTGGGGAAGCCCCTGTATTGCCCATACGAAGGATGTGGATGACAAGAACAAGCGAGGCGATGAGGAAGACGAGGTCAACGGCACCGAGGAGCGTGCGCTGCGGGTATAGCGAGAGGAAGAGGAACGCGAGCTGGTAATATAAATTGCAAAAAGGGATAAAAATGATTGATTGATTTTTGAGATTGGTAATCAGCGATCCGTTCTTCCTATCCCCCCTCCCACGACTATATCTCTAATAATGGCTGGTCATTATAGCTAATTATTTTTTTCTGATTTACAGCCAGCTATATCTCTCTAAATATAGCTAATTATTATAGCAAAATCCATGATTATTGCTGGTAATTAATAGCAGGCCAATCATTTCTTTGGTACTCTATATATGCTGTACAGTTTTCACATAATCAATCAAGTGAATTCATTCAAGATCTCTCATGTCGTGTCGCCGCAGCGAATGAACTCGATGAACTGATCAATAAATGACGGACCGACGTACATGACTGCGAGGCGCAGGAGGCCGAGCACCGCGATCAGTAGTAACTGCAGCCAGAAGAACAACCAGAGCGCGATGCCCACCTGGTGCCGTGACCCCAGCGCCGGTCAGTTAGACGTGAATAAAGCGTACGACGCTTCGACGCGGTTGCCCGACGACACCGGTGGGACGTCGTCGGCGGTGAGAGAGTCATTAGCATACCCCTTGGAGATAAACGGGTTGATCCAGCTGAACGTCGCGAGAGAGAGAGGAACGACGCGGCGGTGCACGGCGTGGCGGGCGCCTCGACGCTGGTGTTTTCTGGTTCACCTTCATGAGCTCCGGCGTCATGGCTGGTGAAACCAGTGATGGCTAGGTACGCCAGAGGCATGGAGACAAATAGGCCAGCAAAGGCGAGAAGGTCATCTGGGAAGAGCGGCGAACCATCGACGCAACGGATCACCGCCGAAGCGGAGAAGAGCGCGGCGTCGAGGGCGGTGGCGATCCAGAAGACGCAGAGATGCAAAGATTGGGTGGCGGCGATGGCTCCTTTTTCCGAGGCGACTGACCACACGGCCATGGCGTGTGCGACGAAGTGGGCGGCGAGGAAGACAGACTCCACAGCGCGCTATGGCGTGCTCGGCAGGAGGAAGAACGCGAGTGCAAGGAAGACGACAGACGCTGCGGCGAAGATGACGGACGTCCTGAGCGCGACCGCGTAGCGGCCAGTGGTCCGGAATGGTGGTGGCTTCAGCGGCGCCTACGTGTAGTAGAAGCCCGTGTCGCCCTATGGCAAGATGGATAGCGAGGACGAGCGAGGCGACGAGGAAGACGAGGTCGACGGTGCCGAGGAGTGCGTGCTGCGGGCATGGTGAGAGGAAGAGGAACACGAGATGGTAATATAAATTGCAAAAAGGGATAAAAATGATTGATTGATTTTTTAGATTGGTAATATATATTGCTACGTATAATATATTTGGTTTTAATTCATACTGGAGAAGAAACCATAAAAACTTTTGTAATCGGGAGAAATAGATGTTTGATTTTATAGCATAATTTTTTTTTATTGCTTGACATTTACGTTTCGTTACCAATTTAAAAAAAATGTATGGGGTAAATCATGGCTTCCATCCATACATTTGCTTAACGCGCAAACACACATGATAATATATTCATCATTTTCAGTATGCAATGCATGTCAATAAACGACTAGGGTGAATGAGGTTCCACGAGACCAATTCTAGTCAAGGTGATGCAAGTCGGCATTTCTATCTGCAAAACAGTAAAAGCGCTCTCCCACTTGCTCTTGTCCGGTATGGATTAATTTATAGCTTAATTTAGCCATTGTGCATGTCTGTTTTGCTTTCTTTTTTTCAGAAGCACACAGTTAATAGAGGTTACTTTCGTAAATTATCCCTCATGAACACTTCACATCTATGTGCCTACAGCAAATGAATTGCGTTTTGGCTTTTGGGTAGTTAATTAGCCACTATCCAGATTTTAGTATCTCTCTCAAGGGGATGTACAAATTCTGGTAGTGCCAATCCAGTCAGTTTATTGTGAGATTCATTGGAGCATCTCAAGACAGATGCATTTCTTGCCGTTCTCATATTCTGAACTTGTAATGGTTGACTGGTTGTTTCGCACTCCAAATATTAACTTGCCGTGCCGGTTTCAAATAAATTGTGCCCAAGGCAAGGTAGCCAGGCGAGCAAGGTGAATGAAGTTCGTTTGCCCCCCAAAAGATGCAAAGAATTGTTTGTATTGATGCCCATTTTACCATACCAAAATTCTAATAGCGTCCCATTTAGTCATTTACCCATATCCCAATATTATTATAGACGCATTCGTCGGTTCCATATTCTTTTTCTTATTTAAAGAACCAAGCATACACGGCATCACTTGATTGGGACAGAAAGCTGCAATGTACTTGTTTGGGCGAAGCCGACGCACCTAATGCTGAACCATTAGATGCTAGGGACAGTTGAACTATGCTGCAAATTTGTGGTTGGTGACTAATATTTGGCATTACAAAACCAATGCAATGTTTCAGAAAAATTCAGAATAAGTAGAACCAATGCAAAGGAGACATGTCCCAGTTTCTAATGGTATAATTTGGTGCCACAAGTTAAAAAATTAACACAAATGTTCCTCACTCATCGTTCTTGTAATAAACAAGTACATGCGCAAGATGATTGTGCTGAGGGTTAAGAACTAGCGCTTATTTTTAGAAGATGCGATGCCGTTTTGGATAAGATCAATGGACAGTGTCAGCCTCTTAATTAGCTGGATTTATAAAATGGACATTTCTGCTGCTGTTTTCTGACGAGTTGAGAGAGCAGCAAGCGATGGTGACTCATTGGACATTCTGTACATATTCTAGATCATGTCATGTTTGAAGCGGACTGATTTCTATTTTCAACTATGGTACAATGCGTTCTTCATTTTCTACAATTTAACTACCATTTGTGTTGCACAATTTTCACATTATCATCGATTTGTTTTTCTTTGCCAATATGATGTACTCATCTCCAAAGAAAACCATGTCTCCTGCCTGGTGCATCAACTTTGGAAAATGGAATGGGTGTATTTTTTTATGTGCAACGGTGAAATACCCTGAAAATTTTAAAAATGGATTTGTCTGATTTTTATTGGATTTATTTGATTTTTTGCCAATTTTTCCGGATTGGTTTGAGCCATTTCCTTGAGCCTTTCCGTTTTTGGCCGATCCCTCCAAATTCCGCTTTCCCGTTTCAGAAATGCGCTTTCCCCTTCTGGCCCGTCTCCTTTTCTCTTGTGCACGGCCTGTTTTCTCGCTTGCCCTTTCCTCCCACCAATTGTCGTATTCCACCAATTTTCTGCAGCGCTCGTGGCCCAACCTTCCTTCCTTCCTTGGTAATTTTCATGCGGCCTTTTCCCTCATGACGTTTGTTTACTTTGTCCGCGCTGCAGTGAGCGATGTCGTCTTCCTCCATAAATCATGCCTAGCTTACTCACCTACTGATCTTTTTCGCGCTCGAGTCAGCGGAGTAATCATTGCTTGCGCCCATCTCATCGCCGCTGCTCCTGTCAAGTCATCGCCAGCTACCCCCTACCTCGCACCACCCTCTCCGGTCAGCTCTTTGGCTAGCCTCGAGCCTCCCCTGCCGTGCACATCTCCCTTTCTCTCTCTCCCCCATGTCGTTTTTCCCTATGCCCGGCTATAAATAGCGCTACCAAGCCATTTCACCGTCTTGTGAGAACCCCCTCGGTGAGCCCTCTATTTTCCCCCACTTCTTCCGCCGCCCGAGCCACCAATTCGTTGTTTTGCCCTTCATCTTCCCAAGACCGATCAGTATCTTCGCTCGCCACCACCACACTTCGCCCTCCTCTTTCTCTCGTCATCATCGTTCCTTACGTCACCGCCCCCATCGCTTCGGTCCCACCCATAGCCACCTCGCCTCATGGGCCCGCATCTGTGTCGGCCTCACGTGCGTGCCACAAAGAAAGTGGATCGTGTGGACATCGCATGGGTCGACGAGGTCGTGTGGGCGGAGTCAAATCTCGAGAGCTGGCTCAAGAATGAGCATTCTGTGCAGCCCGTTCCTTCTTTTTCGGATTTTTAATTCCTTTCGGGTTTAATTCATTTTTAAAAATCCGAAAACCAATTAAAAATTCAGAAAAATTCCAAGAAAAATCCCAAAAATCCCCCAAAAAAATCCAAAAATACATATTCCCGACCAGTACGAGCCACTTAGTCCAAAAATGACCTCCGTTTCACCATACCAAGTCCAAAAAATTCCAAAAATGCCCCCGAGCTTCGTTCCGGTCATTTTCTCTCCTGTCCCTTTTTTTGTTTTCTTTCTTTTGTTGTTTTATTCGTTTATTTATGGGTTTTGCTTTTTCGCGTTAGATCCGACGTCGAAGCCAACCTCGGAGCGAAACCCAGAGCCAGAGCAGTTCTTGGAGCCGCGCCAGGAGCAAGCGCCATACGAGACCAGACACGACATTGACCGTCTCTCGCTAGGCGAACCTCTAACCTCGCAAGGCAAGCCACACTCCTTAAACATGTTGATCCCATTATTCCGTATAATTATTGTATGTATGTAGTTATTGTATTTGTCTGTAAATAGAGTAGAATCTAAAAAGGAGCTAGTTTGGAAAGACTTGATTAGTTAAAACCCATGTCCATGTTAAGACCATGTTGATTATGCCATATTCAGTTGTAACCCTAGGTTATCGTTAATGAACCACCGTAGGTTAGCTATGATAATGATCATTACTTTTCATTTATTGCTCAAAACTCGTTTTCAAAACCTGCTACGGTTTGGGGGACAGTATTGGGCAGACCACAGAAGGTGGATGCTGGCCCAATCCCCAACCCGATGACAAACCCAGTGTGGTGTGGAAAGGGTATAGGAGGTACCGGTGGTGCGGTGTGCGTCGGGCTGTGTCTTCGGCAATTAAGGATCAACCCCTAAGCAAAATAAATAACTCAGTCCCCTCTCAACCACAAGTTGGGTTGATTACCTCTGTTGGCTCCATCCGTCTCTGATATTTTCTTTCCCCTTGGAATGCCTACAGGTGGGGTCCCCATTCTCTGTGGAGGAATGGGTATCGTTTCGGTTTGGGGGTGAAACGGAATGGTGCGGCCATTCAAGGTTTTCTATGATGAGGTTTCCTCGGTTGGTCGATTGATGTGAATCCGCTTTGGCGATGGGTCTGAAGCGAGGATTTGCACCGCCTACTGGGTAGGAGCTTAAGAGGGGAAATTCAATGAAAGGTTATGTTAATCTCGGTCCGTGCGCATGCATAAAAGTTGCATGTTGATCTATAGTGGCACTAACGATAGTAGATATCTTGTGGGTAAAGTTGAGTAGCTCTGTGAGTGATCTAAATGGTATTGAATCTGTTGTGCTTCCTTAATGAAGTGGGTTAATTTAGGGTGATTCACATGAATCGAGCTTGAGTAGTTTTAATAATAAATTTGCCGTAACACGGATTTTGTTAATAAATCGATGGTGGTGTTGTGACAATGATATCGATTGATTGATTTATATTTCTGTTGTACTATACTTAATCCTAACTCATGCATCCACCAAGTATTTAAACTTGTGTCAATTTCTTGAAACTCCGTGCATATAATATTCAGAATTTTCGTGTGGTTTGTTGAGTACGGTTGTGTAGTCACCCTTGCTCCAAATCCCTCTTTTAGAATTCCAAGAAGATGACGAGTCCCAGAAGAACGTAGATGGCGATGTTATTTGGTTTTGAAGGCCTTGATCTATCTGCTCAAGCCTTTCCTGTGGTTGTTTTTGGTAATGTATCTGGTGCCAGCCGCACCTTTTATAAAACTCTGGCCGTTAGGCTCTTAATTTATCTATAAAATATTCGCATTTGCTTTTAAGTTTAGCAATGTGCACTTGGTTACCTACAGCTAAATTCCTGGGTAGCTGTGAAGGTATTTATACGCACCCCCTAAAAAAGGGCAGTCCGTTACAAACAGAGGGCCGTGTTAAGGATCAGATACCACCCAAAGTATTAACCGTCTCCGACCATAAGCAGTTTAGTCAAGAATTTGAGCTATAAGCCAAGAACAAGGTACAATTCTTCAAGATACCAAGAGCTCTTATAAGTTACAAGCTACAGACCTACTGTTGTACAGAACCAACAATGGCACATTGAGCTGCAAAGATTAGCCAGTACGTTTTGCACCATTCAGTGCTTCAGCCTGAAATGCGCATGAATTGGTTGCATACCAATCAACACAAAAATATACCAGATCGACTAGAAGGCGTGTATGAATACAGCACTGATTGAAGAAAACACAAAGTGGGATTAGTGGAATTAAGCGAAATAGTACAGATGCTGATGTTCTAACATTGTCACTACCAATTTAGCATAAATTTGCTGACATCAGGTATCCCCGAACACCAACAAATAGAGAACTGGAAATGTATTCAAATAGGTCTTTGATAGTATTATTACTTTTGCAACTCAAAATACGTCATAGTCTCATAGCCTTCAAAGTATCACTCCCGAGCCAAAGTACTGAGATACTAGCAAAAATCCACTGAAGTTTACTCTTTTTTCCCAATCCCGTGAGACATGTTGTAAATCCCACGACCCTGTGTGCAAAACAAGAAAGAAGTCACTGGCTGAACAGAAACAATGACAAAGGAAACAAGTACCACAGCCAGCAGTTCGAAAAAACTCCAAACTTACAGTCAGGAACAAGCTGGAGGCAGCAAGAGCAAGGCGGATGCCAACGGAGGTGATCACATCGTAACGCCCTTTCAGGTGAGTGTGCTTGGTCAAGTTCTGGAAATACAGCTGCTGCTTAAAGAAACGTTTAGTTCAGCAAGAAACAACGAGCAAGTACATAACTAAAATTCCATTTGGAAACAAAATTGCTTAGTTGGCACCTCAACTGGTCCTTACTTCTTTATGGTGTTACGTTCTGTTATAGCTCAATGCTACCAAATAGCAGCAACTCTGTGCAATGGTTCTTTGAAAGCAGTAGGACAAAGAGACACATGTGTAGTCTTAATCTATGACAGATTTGAGCAGCCATTGGGCCTGAAACTATAAACTCCGACTTAATTGAGCCGGTGAAGTTTGTTTTGCATGTCAAGTCAGCTGTAAGCAGAAAGAATTTACCGGTTGGCAGTTAATTAAACTTTGTAGTAAGCAACCAGCCTTTTTAAGAACAAATCGCACAGAACATCAGCTTCTTAAGAAAATCATTCAGGTAAAAAATGTCAACTTCTTTTTAAGAATATGATATTGTTAATTTGAGTATCCATTGAAGTATAAAGAAATGATTAGTACACAAACAAAATCCAAGTACAGCTAGAACAGCACAAGTTGTTTTTTTTTTCAAACAAGGCTTGAATTGCACCGAGAAAATTGATGAAGAAAAGAAGATGTGCAGCCAACTAACTTGTCACCACATTCAAGCAGTTGTTATGCTACCTCTTAGAAGATTTAGATCCCACTTTGCCTCTTCTCCTTCTAAACCAAACTACTTGTGCTCATCATCAGGTTCTAGCTTGCTCCATCTTCAGAGTGAACTAGGTCTAAAGATTCAAGAAAAAAAGGCTGCTTTTCAAAGTTTTGCAACTGAAACACAAGCTCTGGAGGTAAGCTTCCGTGTTTTGTCTTTTCTATCTCTCATTCCAATATAGATTATTCTGGGTCTCTAGCAACCTTTTCTTCAACATAATTTTCTGTGGCGCGTGAGAGCTAAAATTTTGCTTCACATTCCAAAAACAGCTAATCCTTACATAGAGTTGTCCTTATGCATTAGTGCATTCGATCTTATTGCGTATTGTCATTCTTGTAGGAGCTCTTGTTTGTGGAGGGCCTCGTCAATGGCGATAAAGATGAAGGGGATCTTCAAAGGGTTGAAGATAATCACTCAAATGTTCGGTACTAATCCCATTTATCTTTGTTTTCCTTCTATTCGTACATGTTTACATTGCTTGCCTTGAGTTTTGGAGATATTGGTTTCTATATCCAGATTCAGATTATGACATTATTTTTTGAACAAAACTAGCCAGATTCTAGCAAATGCTTTTAGAATGTTTTTCTTAGGGATAAATACAGTTAAAATACTGTATGTACATCTGTGCATGAGAAAGAAATTAATCACTGTAATATCTAAATACACATGAACTTTTGTTCTTTTGCAGTGCATAAGGAGGATGATATGGAAATTGGGTATCCTACAGACGTAAAGCATGTAGCTCACATAGGATTGGGTACCAGTGACACATCTCCAAGCTGGGTAAACATATCATAACTTGGAAATTTTTTTCAATTGTTCTTGTAGATCATCTTCATTACGCTTAGTGTTCTTCTGGTATTGTACTAATTGGTAATTTACATTGTTCATTTTAGATGAACGAATTCAAGGTAACAGAAGATTTATCCGAAGGCTCTCTGAGCACAATTGGGCAGTCAAGGCAGACTTCTTGGGCCTCTATAGGTAATTAGCAATTAGCATCCTCTCACCTCTCTGTGCTTACCCTTCAAACATTCAGTCAAGACAACAGACTTAAAGGTATAATCAATGATTGCAGACAGATAAAATTTCCTTGGTTCCTCGAAAAAAAAAGATGAAATTTCCTTACCGATGTTATATATGCCATTTGCGCCATGCCTTGCATAAAACAATGTCTCACACATATAATATATGAAAGGTGTTTCTATGCATCACTTTTTGAAAGTTGCATAAATATTAAAGCATGAATGAAGAGTAGATGATGAGTACTTATCATTTTGTTTGCTTCAAGATTTGTGCAACTTGTATTGACGGGTGATGCATAGAAGAACTACTCATAGCCTATTTGGTGCGAAATCTGCATGACTAATCATTTATGAGCATGAACGTGAGAATCTACTTGACCTATGCATTTTTAAAAAAAGTTATCCTGACACGTCGCCCCGACCGCCTTCGCCGTCGCCGTCGCGGGCGCGCCCCCTCATTTTCCCCGTTGTTTGCTTGCATGTTTACAAGGTGCAATGGAAGAGTTAAAGAAGAACCTCGCACAGGACATCCACACATTGTTTGCTGACCAGTAGTATTTTTATTTCTGCAGACTTTGAACAACCAAGAGGCATGCTGCCCATCGATATCTTCCCAGACAGCAAATCTGGCAGAGAATCCTCCCGCTGCCCTGACATCCCAATGGGCCCGAGCAAGGCGAGAAGAAAGAAGACCAAACCATCATCCCCTTCTTCATCCGCAAGATCGTCGTCCTCAAGAGCCTCATTTGCAACCGCATATGACGCTTTCAGCGAGTCGCAAAGAGGGTTTCGGGTTGCTTAAGGGGTAAAATTGATCATGTGTGACCACCATGAGTGACTTAATTGTTTGACTCTTTCTTTCTTTTACAGCGGAGGCAGTTGGAAATGCAAAGGAAAACGTAGTGCTAAATTAATATTGTTTGAACAAGCACTAATATTTCTGAGTCATAGTACAAATTAATTCTTTAGATGATTGGATGGCAGATGTGAGACTAGAAATATATGATCTCCCAACTTCCTGTTGGCCTACCTCCCGAAGAGAACTCACTCATGGTTTCTTCCGTTTCTGTTTATTCACCTCGAGTAACTCAGACTAACTACAAATTAAGGGGATAAATACTGGCACAATCGGGGGTGACAACAGTCGACCAACTCCTCAAGCTATGATCCTAATTGATCGCTTCTTGCTCCTGACCCAGCCAGGGCACATCACTAAACCGCGCGCGCGCACTTAGGGTGCGTTTGGTTAGATGTACGAGGATAAATAGGATAGGATGGTACAAAATGGATAGGATAATTTTGGATGAGATGATACATAAAAGGTATTTGGTTGCCTGAATAGAATGTGTTTGCATCAAAATTTGGCAGGTACGGAATAATCGGCAATCCGAGATTTACAGGAGTTTGGATGGCGTACGGTGGAACTATTTGGAAACAGGAGTTTGATTAGGAAACTCAAGCCGACACGGATTCTGTTATCGTACTGTAATAGGACTCGGATCGGTCAAAGGATATATAAGATGAGCCCAGGCCGGCTAGAAAACAAACATCCACAACAAAAATCATATCTGCTAGTTTTTCCTTTTCGTAGTTTTTAGTCCTGTAATACCTTCTCTATAAGTTGATTTTGATCAGTAAAATTGTGCATCGCCGATTATTGATATTCATCGATTTCACCTTAGGTTTGGTTTGCTCTGTTTTGCTGCGCATCGCCTTCTCGAAACTAATCTACCTTTACCCTTTGATTAGCTTTGATCGGCTAATCTCGCTACATCCTCATCGGCTTCTGGCTGATCAGAGCTACGTTGATTATCGTCTGGTATCGACTTCCAAGGATTTCACGACTTTACCTTATCAACTGCAGGGTCAAATCGATTGGCACGCTTTGAACCAGGTGTTCATCAGGTGTGCTGAAGTCGAAAATCCTACTTCAAGTTTTTGGCGTCAACACACTCTTGGCACGCCCGGTGGGACACGTCGGAAAGATGACTACAGGCAAATCTATCCCGCCAGCCGACGTCAATGCTGAAGCCATAATCGTCCCCACGTTGGACGATTTAGCCCCAGAACAGCGCAAAGAAATTGAAGACCGGAAGGCCACTCTGGAGGAGATGATGTTGAGTCGCTACGAAGACAAGACGAAAGTCACCGTAAGGTCGCACTTCCAATCTTGAATCCTCTCGTGACGGCATCTCATTCAACTCGGTAAGCCGATATATGCCGGCTCAAGCCGAGTTGTCTATTATGATTGAGCAATCTGTGCATCGTACATTAATCAATCAATCATCGGCCTTGGTGACAACATTGAAACCGATGATTGAGAATAGCATCAAGTCAATTGCTCAGGAGTTGGCTTCATTAGGGGGTCTGCTAGATCTGTTACAGCCACTCCCAACATATCCTGCCTACTCTGTGGTGCAGAACAACAGCACAACAAAAGTGTTGGCTCCAACACCTTCGTTAATGCCGACAAAACCCACTATTGACACCGCCAAACTCCCGCCCAAGTGAGATTACGCATTACCATGCGTGTACTGATGCTGTGAAACTGAACGTATCGGCTAACCTACCACCAACAGCACCATTCAACGCTTTCGTCCAAACGGCTCCTCAACCGATTGAACCTGATAGGGTTCCTCAATCACATGGACCGATTCCGCCAAGGAATCCGGTCTCACACAGGATAGTCGCATGTACTAAGCCCTTTGTTCCTTTACCTGAACAGTCGGTTGTGAAAGCCGATAGGTACGAACAATTACCCCGTCATTAGTCGGTTAGATCCAGTCGACACCCCGAGTTTACACTCCAGGGGGGGCAGGATGCCAATTATAGCCACAATTGGCACAGTCCCGGTGTTCCACCGGCCAGTAATATCAATTGGGCTGATTAGATCTCTGTAGTCCTAAGGGATCAATTCGGCTTACAGTCTAAGGGGAAAATTATCGGCTACAGAAAGTCGTACCCAGATTACATCGATCGCATGCCTTACCCGCATAACTTTAAAGTCCCTAATTTTGCCAAGTATCCAGGAGAAGATTCTATCACTACCTTAGAGCACGTCGAACGATTTATCGCCCAATGTGGTGAAGCCGCCCAGTCCGACGGGTTAAAAATTAGGTTATTTCCTTTATCTTTGTCAGGGACTGCATTTACTTAGTTCACAAATCTGCCTCCGAATTCGGTCCACTTTTGGAACGATTTGGAAAGCCAATTCCATGAGTATTTCTTCTCTGGTAGTCCTGAGCTTAGGATTTCAGACTTGAGTTATGTCCAACAGAAGTTCGGCGAGTCAGTTTCAGATTATATCAGAAGATTCAGGGAAGTGCGAAATTGGGGCTTTAGCGTTACATTGCCGAACGATCAATTAGCCGATTTGGCATTCCAAGGGTTGATTCCACCTCTTAAGGAGAAGTTTGTTGGGTAGGAGTTTTCCGATTTGAGCCATCTGCTTCACCGTGTATCGGCACAGGAGAGCCGATACTCTGACAATAAGGGATTTAAGGATAAATTTAGATTAAACGGGAATGGCAAGGAAAAGGCCAAAGTAAACATGGTCGACTATAGCTCGAGCGAAGCCTCTGAAGATGACAAAGCAAATGTGAACATAGCCGAGTGGATAAAGGGTCCTAAGAAATCGCTTGTCTGCTCGTGGCTCAAGCCAACGAAAAATAAGTCGAAATAAAATACGCCTTTGATGTGTCTAAGTGCGATCGCATATTTGACTTATTATTACAAGAAAAATTGATACAATTTCCAGAAGGACACGTCATACCATCGGCCGACGAAATCAAGAAATGACGATACTGTAAGTGGCATCACTCTTTCTCGCACAACACTAACGATTGCAATATTTTTCGACAATAGATACAGTTGGCCATTGAAGATGGTCGGCTCAAGTTCACAGAGGAGCCGGCCATGGAAGTGGATGTCAATCCTTTTCCGATCAACATGGTCTAGTGCTCGTGCAGAGGGAAGGAGCCCATGAACGAAGAACCTAAGCCGACCCGGCAGGTCGATGATCAGTCTAGTTCCAATGGCGGTGAAACACTCAAAATAATGATCGACTCGCTCTAGATAGAAGCCGATCAAGATGGAAAAAACTCGAGGACGATTAAGCCAAAAGGGGAGTTGCAGGTTGGACGATGATATAAGGCCGAGAGATCTCCGCCACGAAAGCAAGCACCCAGGCCTAAGCCGACGTTTGCACAACAACTTGAAAAGTATTAGAAGATAAGCCATCGGCAAAGGCAACGACCTCGCCAGCCAGACAACCTGTATTGGCCAGACAATCTTGAGAAGCCCATCGGAGATGCCCTTTCTGGTAGTTTTGTTGTGAGAGGGGTATGGCATTACCATCGCCACGATCGTGTCCGATGGAGCATCACCCCCAGAGGGATTGGCCAAGGCAATTAGCTAAGGAATGGTTGTCTGGGCCGATACGTAATCGGCTGGGCTCATAATATAGGAGGCCAATTAAGGAGAGGTTATCCATGCCAAATCAAGCCAAGCTTTCGGAACCTGCTAAGGAGGAGAACGATCTGGCTGGGAAAATTTGTAAGCCAATTGAGCCTAAGCCGAGATGGTGTCCGTCGGGCCTCAGCCGATCCCAACGTAGGCGACTTCAACACTTGAGGACCCAAGAGATGAGGGAAGCTGAGAAGGAAAAATTGAGGGATCAAGTGTTCAATGAGCTGCAGCCAGTAAAACCCGTGAAACAGGAATGGAGGTGAAAGGAGCAAGTCGACAAGGAGTCAGATTCTTCAGATGACTTGTCGTCACCAATGATTCGTGATGACACGCCTCCTATGGACATCAACATGGTCTTCACCTTACCAGCCGAATTCAGGATTAAAACTGAATTGGTCAAAGACATATTCACCCAGCTTTGTCTTGGCACGCAGGACGCCGTATTTGAGAAGCCTCGGGATGCTCATCGACACTTGAAGCCGTTGTATCTGAAAGGACATATAAACAGCAAGCCGATATCAAGGATGATGGTGGATGGAGGGGCCACTATTAATTTGATGCCATTCACTACCTGCAAGAAATTGGGTAAATCGGATGAAGATTTGATCAAAACGAACATAGTTTTAAACGATTTCACGGGTGACCCCACTGAAGCAAAGGGAGTGATGGTCACAGAATTGACCGTCGATAACAAGACTTTGCCGACTGCATTCTTTGTCATCGAAGCTAAAGGAAATTACAGCGTGCTCCTTGTGCGAGACCGGATACACGCCAATTATTGTATACCATCAACCATGCATCAGCTGCTCGTGCAATGGAACGGCGATGAAGTTGAAGTAGTACCAGACGATACATCGGCTCACATAGCAATGGCTAATTCTGATGCGAATTGGCCGCACGAGGAAGCCGAGTGCATATTAGGTAAAACCTTGGATGATTGCAATTTTATCTACATTGGTAAATCAGGTTTGATGCCGATCAGTATCAAGCCAGACACGTTTGATCGGACAAATGAAGTCTTAAGGAGATGGGGTTAGAAATTGTTCAGGCTCTATAGGACAAAGTGCAAAGCTATCGGCAGGTGACAGACTGTTGTGAAGCCATTGAAGATTTTCAAGAAGAAAAGTTGGGTCAAGACTTCACATTGCCGATTTGCTTGAAGAAGTTGACATAGAAGAAGGCGACAGGAAAAGACCAACTTTTGTAAGTACAAAGTTAGATGTAGAATATAAGGTCAAGTTGGTTGAAATGCTTAGGAAGTATAGGGATTGTTTTGCTTGGGAATATTATGAGATGCCCGGTTTAAGCCAACAACTAGTTGAGCATCGGCTACCCATAAAGCCAGGGTATCGGCCGTTTAAGCAATACCCACGATGCTTTAATCCGGCTTTGTACAATGTCATTAAAGAAGAGATTGAACAATTATTAGAGGCCAAGTTTATCAGGCCTTGTCGATACGCTGAATGGGTCTCCAACATCGTTCCTATTATAAAGAAGAATGGCAAGCTTCGGGTATGTGTAGACTTTAGGGACCTAAACAAAGCCACGCCAAAAGACGAGTATCTGATGCCTATAGCCGATATGTTTATCGATGTTGCATCGGGTAATAAGATCATTAGTTTTCTCGATGGAAACGCCGGACATAACCAAATATTCATGGCGGAAGCTGACATGTCTAAAACTGCCTTCAGGTGCCTTGGTGCTTTGGGTCTGTATGAATGGACTGTTATGACATTCGGCTTGAAAAACGCAGGTGCTACTTATTAATGCGCTATGAATTTGATTTTCCACGATCTAATCGGTCATATTGTTGAAATTTATATTGATGATGTCGTCGTAAAATCCAAAGACGATTGGCAGCACTTGGCCGATTTGGAAAAGGTCTTTCAGAATACAAGGGCACATGGGCTGAAGATGAATCCTCTCAAGTGCGCGTTCAGCGTATTGGCTGGGCAATTCCTCGGGTTCATGATACATGAGAGAGGGATTGAGGTTAACCAAGTGAGGGTCAAAGCCATAGCCAATACAAAACCGCCGACGTACAAGAATGAACTACAGAAGCTGATCGACAAGATCAATTATTTGCGATGATTTATTTCAAACCTGTCCGATCGAATTCGAGCTTTTACCCCATTGTTGAAATTGAAAGACAATCAGGATTTCGTTTGGGGAGCCGATCAGTAAAAGGCTTTCGATGACATCAAAGAATATCTGATAAAGCCTCCAATTCTGGCCGCACCGAGGAAAGGGATACCATTCAAATTGTTCGTATCGGCCGAGGAAGAAACCATTGGAGCAGTTCTGACACAAGAAGTCGATGGCAAAGAACGAGTGATATTCTATTTAAGCCAACGACTTCTGGATATTGAGGTCAGGTACCCTTTCATAGAAAAATTGTGTCTATCCCTGTATTTTGCTTGCACAAAATTGAGGCATTATATCTTGGCATCGACTTGCACAATAGTGTGTAGGACCGATATCATCAAATATATGTTGTCTGCACCGATTCTACATGGACGACTCGGCAAATGAGCATATGCCTTGACCGAGTTCGATCTAATATATGAATCGGCTAAAGCCGTCAAAGGGTAGATAGTGGCCGATTTTATCACAGGATGTGATACCATGGCGAGCTAGTCACTGTAGTTCCCTAGCATTTGTACTTCGACGGATCAGTGTGTCGAGAAGGTGATGGTATCAGTATAGTGCTAGTTTCACCAAATAGGCACAACTTCGAATTCGCATATCGGCTTAATAGCCGATGTTCCAATAACCAGGCGGAGTATGAAGCGCTACTCAGGAGACTCCAGCTTATGGCGATTCATTGTTGGTTGTGCAACAGGTGAAAAGGGGAATTCCGGTGCAATGACAAAATACTATCAAAATACTTGGAGCAATGCCTTGATTCTATCAGCTCGTTTACTTCATTTTCCATCAAGCATGTTCCTAGAGAGATGAACTACATAGCTAATTTGTTGGCACAGCAAGCGTCAGGGTATAAAGACTATAGCCAATACGAAATGCTCGAATCGGTTGACAAGACAATAATGTGTGCCAATACTGCCGACTGGAGAACAAAATAAAAGATTACTTAATGAATCTATCTAGGCCGATCGAGCGCAAAGTCAGGCAGCAAGCATTAAAGTATGTGGTATTAGATGAAGTATTGTATTATCAAACGATGGAAGGATTACTGTTGAGATGTCTAGGAGCCAATGAAGCAAGGTGGCGATGGGTGAAATTCATGAAGGGATTTGTGGATCTCATCAGTCAGCTCACAAGATGAAGTCAGTGCTAAGATGAACATGATACTTTTGGCCGACGATGTTAGAAAATTGTTTCAAATATTATAAAGGATGTCAGACATGCCAAAAGTTTGGGAATGTGCAACTCGCACCAGCATCGGCCTTGCACCCAATCATCAAGCCGTGGCTGTTTAGGGGATGGGGAATAGACGTGACTGGCCAAATATTCCTAGCATCAAGTAAAGGCCATAAGTTTATTCTCACAGCCATAGATTATTTCTCTAAGTGGGTCGAGGCCATACCCCTTAAGAAAGTTACAAGCATAGAGGTAATTGACTTTGTCAATGAACACATTATTCATCGATTTGGCATTCCACAAACTATCACGACCGATCAAAGGACTGTGTTCATGTCCGAAGAGTTTCAAAATTTTGCAAAGAATTTGGGTATTAAGCTACTCAACTCGTCGCCATATTACACTCAGGCTAATGGACAAGCCGAGTTATCTAATAAACCTTTATTCAAGCTAATTAAAAGAAAGATTGACGAGAAACCGAGGAACTGGCATTCAACATTATCGGAGTCATTATGGGCATATCGGCTAGCCTATCATGGGTCGACTAAGCTATTGCCATATCAATTAGTGTATGGTTAAGAAGCTGTCTTGCCTATAGAAATAAATATTGATTCAATACGAGTGGCCAGACAAAACGGTTTGTCGGCTAGCGAATATAGAGACTCAATGCTAGATAATTTAGACGACTTGGCGGAACTGAGACTAGTTACGTTGGATCGGCTCAAAAGGAATAAGGAGAAGGTTGCTAGAGCGTATAATAAAAAGGTTGTGCCTAAGTCATTTAGCGAAGCCGACATGGTTTGGAAAACTATATTACCGATCGGGTCTAAAGATAATCGATTCGAAAAATGTTCTCCAACATGGGAGGGGCCGTATAAAATAAATCGGCTTGTTGATGAGAATTCGTACATACTTGAGACGCTCGAAGGATCTATACTACCGAAGGTGATCAATGAAAAATATTTGAAACGGTACTACCCTAGTATATGAATAGGATCATAATCGGCTGTGACAATGTAGTTTTAGAGATCGGGAAATTTGATAAAGATGAACATACATTAAGTATTAATCGGTTGAAAAACCGATTAGGCAAGTGTTACAAAGTCAGGCCAGCATCAAAAGTGATACAAGTGTTTACAGCCCAGATCCAGGAAGCCTCGCCCCCAAGGCCGATAGTGCTGCAGCTGCTTTGGCCAGCGTCTCCGTAATTCCGTACACAATGCATTCGTCGGCCTTGGCGCTGCCAGGCACTAGGACAACCTTGACCGATTGATCTTTGACCTTCGCAACGGCTAAGCTGATGTCGTTCTTCTGGTTCTTCAAAGATGTAGCCGTTGCATTCATCGAAGCGAGACTATCGGCAAGCTGCTTGTTTACCTTGGACAATTCTTCCTCGAGCAGCTTCTTGGTTGATTCCAGCTTTTGGACTGCAGCTTTGGCCGCTCTAAGAGACAGGGCATCTTCATCATACTTTTTCTTCCTGGCCTTGGCCTCTGCCACCATCTTATCCAGGAGGCGCTGGTTGGCTTCTTGGGCTTCTCGTTGAGCTATTTTGGCCATAGCCGCTTCAACCTCCGCCCTCTTCTCATCTAGATGGCATACGTTTAAAAGTGCGCTCATTGCCTCGGGCGGGAGGTCGGCTTCGACAACAGCCATTGCATTGTGAATAGGCTGCGTGTTAGCGAGGATAGCGGCTTCTGGCTACGATATTTTAGAAAAAAAGCCAATTCAAACTCTCTTGCATATTGGGCGCGGATCTGACAACCGTAGCCGATGCCTCCAAAGACGCATCAATTATCTTGCGGATTTCAACAGGGTAATCATCTGTCGCCATCGCTTCAGGGTCGTCTAGCTTGACCAGGGTGAAGCCGAGCAGATCAGCTGGATCAGTCGATTCCACCGATTCGGATGCAAGCTGGAGTAGTGGCGATGTGGTTAGAGGATTGGCCGCTGGAGAAGGGAGTGTCGGCTGAGGAACAGAAGAAGATGTGCCTTGGAGGTCGGCCAGGATATCGGCTACCTAGACTAATGCGGTCGGCTGCGTAAAATAAAGCAGATAAGACAATTGGAATTACAAATTCAAAAGGAAATCCAGTACAGGAAGTTACCTCTACAAAAGTCGATTCACGAGGCGAGCTTTTAGCGCTCTGCTCCTTGCGATTTTGGACTTTTTTGGCTGGGATCTTGGTGGACTTGGGTTTCTCTGAAAATCAACCAGTAAAGGTAAGCAACATAGGGAGAATGTAAAAGATACTCACTCGGCAGCCGTTCCTTCTTGATATCCGATAGCGATGGGCTCTGCACTCTTAGATTCCCGGAGGTATAACCGGTGAGGCCCGTCGATTGATGAGATCTTTACCCTTTTGGCCACTTCCCAATGGGCTGTGGCAGCATTCTTATCAACAGCAGTAGCCTACAAAAGAGTGCAACTCGATTAGTCATCAGAAATTGAGGCCGAGGGAGTAGGATAAAGGATTTCTTCGAAAAACCTGTACCTCTACGGCTACCGATGAATTTGTATAACCAGAGGAGCTATCATCTTCTCTCGAACTGCCGCTGGGAGCTACTGTCGGCTCATGGAAGTCAGGCAAAAATTTTTCTATAATAGCTAACAAGGTTCGGTCCAAGAGAAGGGCTTCTGCCACAGACGACCACCAACTGGAGAAATGACCAACCCAACGTGAATTTAAGAAAAAGTGCGGCAGATTTGTGACTTGGAGCTCATCGGCTATCTCAAGGACTATCTCGGCCGCTGTCACATTCCTTACTCTAGCTCTGGGCTGAAGCCAATCGAGGAATAGCAGGCAGGGAATTACTTGGCCAAAGCCCAATTGGCGAGCATAAATCGAAGGGTGATAAAATTCATAAGAAGGCTGAAAGGTCCTATTTCTGGTATTGAAGCCGACATGGAGAATGCAAGGCGAAATGAAAATCCGGAATAAGTCCAAAGTCAACTCAGGCATTAAAGAACTGTCGGCATCCAAGTAGAGAAAGGAAGGCCATTGGAAATTGGCTACATTGCTATAAGAGAAGAAGTCCTGCTGGCCGAAGATTACGCTGTCCAAATTTAGGAAGAAAGATAAGTACTTTTTCAAGACGACGGGGGTAATCTTGGTGTCACCACTTGAGCACATCACGAACCTCTCTCCATGGGATCGGCTAGCCCTGTACTATGGAACTGTGTTTTCCAGGTAGTCTTCACGAGGAAAGGCCAAATCCTCCAGAGGCTCAGCGATGAGCGATCGGCTGAAAATGCTGTAGAGCCACAATTGGATAAACCATAAAGGAACTCCCACATTACCCACCACAAACTTGGCGAATCCAGAGAACAGCCAACTTCTTATGATATGTATCATCTGGTATGTTGCTCCTAGTAGCATTTTGCCCAAAGCAAGTCGACGGCCTTCTACTAGTTGCTCCGCTACTAGTTGATAGACTTTCGTCGACCCAAGGGACGCACCACAAAAAAGGAATCTGTCTAGCCAAAGGTTCAAAAAGGCGGCCTGTTCTTCATCCGATACCAGTCCATTGACCTTATTGTTGTGCTCTATGTATTTGGACCATCCTTCGCCTTTGGATTGAATCAGCTTATATTTGGGTTTACCACTGAAAGCTGATAATTGATCGCCGTCTGGTCTGAGGCAACATAGTTCGGCTACGTCCAAAAGGGTTGGGCTGATCGGGCTAGTCTGGAAAAGAAAAGCGTTAAAAGTGTTTGAGCAGAAATAACATGCCGTGGCCACTAAGGGCTCATTGGCTTCCGGATTGGCTAGACTCAAAGGAAGGCACTCAGCTATTCCCATTCTTTCCCACTCCCCTCTCTTCTGAGCCGATACCCGGATATACCAACTTCTCCACCCCTTAAGCGTTGTCGGCCAAACTCTGAAACTTTTACCCCACTCTTCAACATTGTAACCTTTGGCCGACAGGGGAAGTCTCGGGATTTCTTCATTTATAACTGTATTAGCATTTAAGTTTCCTACCGGTCCTAGGTAGTTCTGGTTATTACTTTTAGGGATCGGGATGAGTACTTTAGAGGAATTCATTCAGCCGACTTGAGAAGTTGATCAGGAAGCTTGATCGCAAGAGAAGGAAAGCCGATTAATGATGGTTCGAGAGCTCAGAAGCGTGAAAATGACCGTGGGGGTCCCGCATATTTATAGCACGGTGAAAAGTTGAAACGGAGGGAAAAGATTTCAAAGCGACACGCAGTTAAAACATACCGAGGTTTTTACGGTGCCATTAATGCAGCAGTTATCGAAGGGTTTCTTTCAAGCCGATGAAGAAGCCGATAGGATTTTTGGAAGACAACAA
The DNA here is from genome assembly GCA_036346375.1 of Guadua angustifolia. NCBI lineage: Eukaryota > Viridiplantae > Streptophyta > Magnoliopsida > Poales > Poaceae > Guadua > Guadua angustifolia. The sequence continues at coordinate 27,475,728 of CM070503.1, forward strand.
GTTATCTTCCAAAAATAGGGGGCATATATTTGCATCAAAATTTGGCAGGTGCGGAACAATCGGCAATCCGAGATTTACAGGAGTTTGGATGGCGTACGGTGTAACTATTTGGAAATAGGAGTTTGATTAGGAAACCCAAGCCGACACGGATTCTGTTACCGTACTGTAATAGGACTCGGATCGGTCAAAGGGTATATAAGATAAGCCCAGGCCGACTAGAAAAATAGACATCCACAACAAAAATCATATATGCTAGTTTTTCTTTTTCGTAGTTTTTAGTCTTGTACTACCTTCTCTGTAAGTCGATTTTGATCAGTAAAGTTGCGCATCGCCGATTATTGATCTTCATCGATTTCGCCCAGGTTTGGTTTGCTCTATTTTACTGCGTATCACCTTCTCGGAGCTAATCTACCTTTACCCTTTGATTAGCTTTGATCGACTAATCTCGCTATGTCCTCATCGGCTTCTGGCTGATCAGAGTTATGCCGATTATCGTCTGGTATCGGCTTCCAAGGATTTCACGATTTTACCTTATCGATTGCAGAGTCAAATCGATTGGCACGCTTTGAACCAGGTGTTCGTCTGGTGTACTGAAGTCGAAAACCCTACTTCAAGTTTTTGGCGTCAACAGAGTGATGCAAGATTTTGTTTGGTTGTTTGGATGAAATGATACAAGATGGTATGAGATGATGTTTGGTTGAAGGGATGAGATTGGATTAAGGGATGAGGTTAGTTTAAGGGATAGTACGAGTGAACGATCCTATCCTGGACCGATTGGTCGGCCAAATTTTCCGTACGGGATGGTGCAATATCTTTTTAGAATATTATAAGAATCTGTACTATCTCATCTGTACCAAATAGTTCCGTTCAACTAACCAAACGCAAAGACAGAATCAAATCCTTACAGGACGGTTCGATTCACCCTTGTACACCCAACCAAATACACCCTTAGCCGCATGCACACACACTCTTAAAGACTTGGCCAACCACTCAACTACATGCACTACTACTGCATCGCTTCATCATGACGCCCCATCACTTTGTCGGTTAAGCGCAAGCCAGGCGATGATAATAATATCCTTGCGGTTCTAATCTCAACGGCGGTGATAATATTATCCTTGCCGTTCTAATCTCAACCGCGATGATAAGAATAGTAAAATTTTGCAAAGACGAATGGAGGCAATATCATTCTTTGGGTTTAGAAGAACCGGCGTTGATAAGAAGATATCCTTTGGGTTTATATAAAAACCGGTAGTGATCTATCATTGCCGTTTTTCTTTTTTAACCCAAGCGGTGATAAGACAATTTTCACTTGCCGGTTTACTCGAAACCGGCGGTGATATTACCCAAAATTAGTTAAGATCTGAGAACATATTTAACATTTGTTATTTATCTCTCATGAGAACATTTGTAGTCCATAATTACATATAGTCATAATTTTATATACAAAACATATTAAACCCTATATCGAAAACTCGTCATCATCGTCCTCCTCCTCCTCGTTGTCGGAGCTACCGCCGGATGACCGATCGGAGTTGCAGCGGTGCTCCTCCTCCTCTGAATCCGATTCGGTGGCGGAGTTGGTCTTGCCCCAACGCCGAAGGAGCTCGCCATAGTCGTCGTCGTCGTCGCCCTCCTCCTCCTCTTTCTCCTCTTTTTCCTCTTCCTCGTCCTCCTCCTCCTCCGCCTCCTCCTCCTCCTTCTTCTTCTCCTTCTCTAGCGGCGGATCACTGTTTTGCCCAATACGTGCTTGCTTCTTGGGGGGTGCCATTCTTGCAGCAATGGTGGATTGTGAGGAGCGCCACAGATTGAGGAGTTGCGCATTATATAGAAGGAATGGGAAGCCCAACGATTCGCGACAATGGGGAAGCGCAATAGTTAGCGAGGAATGGGGAAAAGCGGCGGTCATGGCGGCGGAGATGGAAGGTTCATATTATCACTGCGGTTATTAAACTCAGCAAGCGGTGATAATATCACTATTAAACTCAGCAAGCGGTGATAATATTATCCTGTCGGGTTCAAGTTCAACCGGCGATGATAGGAACGATATATGTATAATCAGAATGGCGATAAATCATTTGGGCGGAAGCGACTCAATATCCTTTGCCGATTTTAGATAGAGAACGGCGGTGATAAAGTGAATTATTGCGGAAAAGGCAGCCATATCACTTCTGGTTTTGAGATAGAACGGCGATGATATATTCTTGCGGTTCAAGAAGAATAAACCGGCGGTGATAGTATACACTATATATACCTGGCTCCTTCCCCAAGTGTCCGAAGAGAGGAGCTCTGTTCTTGCTCGATTGGGGTGGAGAGGTTTTTGCTCTCAAATTTGGTGTCATTTGTCGTTTGTAACCGATCTAAGGTTAGTACCTTTGTTTAGTTGGACAACACAATTAGATTTGTGTCTGGAGTTTAGATTTCAAATTACCAACTTTTATATGTATAGTGATTGCATTTAATAAGTTGATTGAATTTAAATGTGGTAGCACTTCATAATTAACTATTGTTTAATCTAAATACTTAAAAGCTGTTTCTTTATTTAGTGTATGTTAATTTAATACTTAAGTAATGTAAATTTCTTTGAATGGACCATTATATATAACTAATAGGAATTATTTAATTGATTTTACAATCGAGATTTGGATATAGATTTACATATAACTAATAGCAACCACGTACCAGGCCAATCGTTCATCGATAAACATGAAGGTCGGATCGTAACTTAGTTGTATAATTAAAGATATGCTTTATTTTGTATGAAGGTTAAGCTTCAATTTGTAATATAAACATTTTGTACGAAGGACATGCTTCAATTTGTAATGTATGGAGTATTGATTATTATAATCATCTAGAAAAAGTAAATGTCAATGGATGAAAAGGTATATAATTGATGTAAAAAGGCCATGCATAAAGAATTATGTTCCTCATCCAATACTCCTTGATAAAATAATCTTGAAATGAGAGAAGAGAGACAATAGTACTCAAATTTGTTGGACGGACCATTATATATAACTAATAGCAATTATTTAATTGGTTTTACAATCGAGATTTGGATATAGATTTATAAGTAATGAAAATTTCTAGATTAATTAGAAACCGTCTGCAAATGAAACCTTTGTAGCCATCACAAGCGGTTATATTTAGAAACCGTCTGTGATATTTCTTGCATCACGAGGCGGTACCGTAATATAAAACCGTCGTGGTATATAAATGGTGCGATTTGAGTACATAACCGTCTGTGATGTTCCATATCATAGACGGTTTTGCAGAACCATCTGTGATCGTGCGTATGATATAAACCCTGTTGTAGTAGTGATAACAAATTAAATGTATAAAACAATTTGTGAGCACTTATTGATTTACTGAGATTTTATTTGTTGTAAATATTTGTAGATGGATCGAAGATGGATGTATGAAGCGGACCGTCGCGATAGAGAGTACTTTAACGGTGTGACTAGTTTTACGGCGGCTGCAAGCGTACAAGTCAAATAAGCTGATGGACTATATTTGTTGCCCGTGCATCGATTGCAAGAATGAGAAGCAATTTTCGAACCTTGAGGCGATCCGTGCACACTTGCTTCAAGGGTTTCAAGCCCGCCTATACCTATTGGACCGAGCATGGTGAAGATGAGATTGTGCGTGAAGGGCATCTGATTGATGATGATGAAGACAACGAATTGATCGCGGTGGCAAATAGTTTCGTCGACACCCAAGAAGAGACATTCATCGATAACCATGAAGATGATCTAGAACAGATGTTGCATGATGGGGAGGAGGACCTCACGAGTGAAAGGGATTTTCGAAGTTTGGTAGATGGTAGAGGATTCTACAACACCCTTGTACCTAGGTTGCAAGAGGAGTTCAAAAAGCTGCATGTTATGCATGCTTACGCTGCTACAATTGAAGGCAAGCAATGGTTGGTCCGACAAGAGTTTCACGGAGCTGTTAGGTTTCTTCAAAGATGTCCTTCGAGAGGGTAGCGTGTTACCGGCAACCACGTACCGAGCCAAGTAGGTTGTTTGCCGTTGGGATTGGAAGTCACGAAAAATACGCGCATGTCCAAGCGATTGCATATTGTATCGCAATGAGTTTGCAAATTTGGATGCATGTCCCGTTTGCAAGGCATCTCGGTATAAGCGGCGATGACGATATCGAGGGCGATGTAAGAAGAAAAGACCTCCGACCAAGGTGGTGTGGTATTTCCTATAATCTCCGTCTGAAGCGTCGTTTGCGAACAAAAGGCATGCTCAATTGCTGCGATGGCATGCCGAGGAGCGTAAAAGGATGGAATGCTTAGACACCTGGCGACTCATGCGCGTGGAGGAATATCGACGAAAATACAAGAAACACTTTGCATATGATATGAGAAATATAAGGTTCGGACTCGATGCGGATGGGATGAACCCTTTCGGCAACATGAGTAGTCGTCATAGCACTTGGCGGTGACTTTATGTATGTACAACCTTCCTCCTTGGCTTTGCATGAAGCGGAAGTACATTATGATGCCGTTCTTGATCCAAGGGCGAGGTAACACAGCAACGATATTGATGTGTTTCTCAAACCACCGGTTGAAGATCTTACGGTATTGTGGAGCAGCGATTGTCTGGGTATGGGATGAGTACTAAGAGAGAACTTCATGCTACTGAGGCGTTGTTGTTCGTAACCATCAATGATTACCTGCTCTTGGCAATCTTTGGGCGGACTATAAAAGGATTCAATGGATCGTGCATTGCATGGGTGATCTGAGGGCGGTGGCTGAAATCTTGTCGAAAAATGTGTTACATGCGGCATCGTGGGTTCCTTCGCAAGGACCACCGTGTCGCAACAACAAGAGAGCTTTTGACGGTACAAAGGAGGCGCTTGACTCGAAACATCGCAATGGCAAAGAGATATTTGCGTAGTAAGGATATTAAAATTATCCATGGAAAGGGGCCAAGTACATCGGTCCGAGTTCGGTGATTCACTCCTTTGTGGAAAAAGAGATCGGATTATGGACCTACCTTATTGGCATCACTGGATGTTCGACATGCTATCGATGTCATGCATATAGAGAAGAACGTGTGTGACAGACTTGCTTGGTATTTTACTAGACATACACGCAAAACAAAAGATACACTCAAAACGCGGATGGACTGAAAGATATGAAACTTCGAAGGAGCGCATCATGAAGATCTGGGTCAAGGAAAAAGTACCTTCCATGACTTGCTACACTTTAAGCATGATTGAGAAAATTAAGCGTGTGTGAGTGCTTGCACGAGTCAAAGTTCCGTCTGGTTATTCGCCAACCTAAGCAGGCTAGTCTCAATGAAAGACTTGAAATTAGTTGGTATGAAGTCTCATGATTGTCACGTGATGATGACATAGATGCTTCTGTAGCAATTAGGGGTGTTACGCGGAGAAAGTCACGAGATCAATTATAAAGTTGTGTTCATTCTTCAACGCGATTTCACGAAGGTCATCGACCCGTTGAAGCTGGATAAGCTGCGACAAGACGTGATCCACACTCTATCTTGGCTTGAGATGTGCTTCCCTCCATCCTTCTTCGATATTATGGTCCATCTCATTGTTCAGATTGTGAAAGAATCTGGTTTCTTGGCCTGTGTTTCTACATTAGATGTACCCTTCGAGAGGTTCATGGGGTTGTGAAGAAATATGTTAAATGTCGACATCGGGCGGAAGGGTGCATTGCGAAGGTTGGGGAACCAGGAGGTCATCGAGTTCTCGCATCGATTACATGGATCTCAAACCGATTGGTGTGCCGTATCTCGCCATGAAGGAGGCTACAAGGAAAGGGACACTAGGTCGAAATCGATCCGTACAAATGATCGTGCTTCATTCATGCAAGCACATTTCTGATTCTGCACTGTCGGTTATGGCGGCCCGTATGTCGACATGCACAAGAACATGCTACGAAGACAAAACCCATGTAAGTCCGAGGTTTGGATCGCTAGAAACACAGAGATAACTTTGGAGATTGGTTGTTAGATACATGATGCATCACATAAGCGAGTGCGCTCAATTGAGAACGCCGCTAAGGGACCATCATATACAATTTTGACATTTGAAGGATCGACATCAATGGGTATACATTTTATCACGAGAGCACAAGATAAGAAGAGCACCAACCAAAAGCAATGAGGTCCGTATAGATGCTTATAGCACAATGGCAATATCACGACGCGTACTACTGATTCATAGAAGAGATTTGGGAGCTTGACTATGGGCCTTTGAAGGTCCCCTCTTTCGGTGCCGATGGGTCGAGGCTACCTAGGGCGTGAACATCGACAAATGCAGTATCACTCTAGTGGACTTCAAACACGTCGGATCTGAGAGAAGAACCATTTGTACTTGCTAATGCCGTTACACAAATTTTCTTTGTGAGGGATCCGGTGACAAGGAACGCCACGTGGTTCTTCAATCAAAAAGAAGGATTGTGGGAGTTGAGAATGTAGTCGACGAGGAAGACTATAACCAGTTTGATGAGCTTCCTCCTTTCGGTGAGAACATCGACCTAGGTCTCATGGAAGATATAGAGGAAGCTACATACATACGTCGCGATCATAACGAAGGTCGGATTGTAACTTAGTTGTGTAATTAAGGATATACTTTATTTTGTATGAAGGTCAAGCTTCAATTTGTGATATAAACATTTTGTACGAAGAACATGCTTCATTTTGAAATTTATGGAGTATTGATTATTATAGTCAATCGAAATAGTAAATGTCAATGGATGAAGATGAGATAGTAAGAGCAAGTTTTTATTGATTATTCCTAATTAACTCAAATTTTAAATAAAACAAAAAAGAAAAACTCCAATGTTTATATTTGGGGTTTTTTTACAAATAAATTAGCAATTTGTATGAAGCCCTAAATAGCTCTTATTTGGTTGGGCTAAAGAAATTCCAATGTTTGTGTTTGGTTGGGCTAAAACAGGTGTGCCAATTTTCCTTCCCGCGGCAGTAAGTCCTTGCCATGGCAGCATTTGCCACCGCGCCACTTCTATGCCAATTTTCCTTGCCGCGGCAGTAAGTCCTTGCCATGGCAGCATTTACCACCGCGCCACTTCTGCCACAGCAGACAAGGAACATCGATCTTTGGTTGACAAGCGAGCAGACACTAATAAAACACATCGATTGCCACATCATAATCATGGCAAGCGATAATAGATATATATCACGCGCACTACAATGGAACATCACGGGCACTACTATTACAACATCACTGTCGGTTCATAAATGACCGGCAGTAATATTTACATATCACTGCCGGGTGAGAAACGACCGGCACTAAAAATACATTATCACTGCCGGTTCATGTAAATGAACTGGCAGTGATAATGTATTTTTAGTGCCGGTCGTTTCTCACCCGTTTACATGAACCGGCAGTGATAATGTATTTTTAGTGCCGGTCGTTTCTCACCCGGCAGTGATATGTAAATATTACTGCCGGTCATTTATGAACCGGCAGTGATGTTGAACTATTACTGCCGGTTGTAGAACAGCCTGGCAGAGATAACATATCACTACCGGTTCACTTATTTGAACCGGCAGTAATAATACTCCCTATATATACCTTTTCATTCCCGCACTTAGCCATTTCCTGCACTTAGCCATTTCGCAATTTGTTTGGACTTCTTCTCTGCGCCCTAGCCGCCGTCGACTCTCCCCACGCCGGTCCTCCGTGCGGCGGCCCTCCCTCCCTGCGGCGACCCCTCCCCGCGCCGGCCCTCCCTCCCTGCGGTGCCTCCTTCGTCCGGCGACCCCTCCCTGCGCCGGTAAGCTGGTGATGATGCTAGGGTTCTCGATGTTATTGCTCTGTGATGTTGCCCTGTGATGATTCTAGGGTTGGCCGATGTTATTGCTCTGTGATGATTCTTGGGTTCTCGATGTTATTGCTCTGTGATGTTGCTCTGTGATGATTCTAGGGTTGGCCGATGCTATTGCTCTGTGATGATTCTAGGGTTCTCGATGATATTGACAATTGTTCTGTAAATAAGGCCTTAAGTTGGTAGACTAACATGCATTGACAATCGATGATTCTTGGGTTCTCGATGTTATTGCTCTGTGATGTTGCTCTGTGATGATTCTAGGGTTGGCCGATGCTATTGCTCTGTGATGATTTAAGGCCTTATTTACTCAATTAATTGTTTTGCACATCGTGATGAGATGAAGGTTCTAATCTTCATTCAAACCCAATAATCTGAGAGCAATCGTACATAATTACCTCCATATGAATGACATAATGTTGTCTTTATGTGAGAAATTTTGTTTGAATATTTTACACCTTCTTTGGTAATTGGATATGTATGTGTATGTGTTCGATTAATCGACCTTATGTATGTGAGTATCTTAAGTCTTGTTGGTCTTGTTTAGATATTTTACTTATGTGAGGATAACTATATGCTTGTATTGAATTTGTGTGGAAATGTGTATGCTAGTCGACATCATTTGCATACTTGATTCATTAGATATATATTAGCACTCGTTCTCAATTAATTACTCTCTTATGCATTAAAGTATTGAAATATTGTTTATTTTCAATAAGGTAAGGTTGTCTAAATTAAATCGTGAATGCAGCACCCAAGAGACAGGGCCCAACTCATATATTTTTAGAATATTATTGCTTATTTGCTCAATAAAAATAATGAATCATTCTTATTCCACATTTATATGATTTTCAAAAAATGAAATAAGGTTATAAATCTACAACTAGAATGTTAATAGTCTATTACACCAAAAAGCGAGCAATCGGTTCCTTGTCAACCAAGCACGTCACCTCGTGGCCTTCTTCACCAGTTATATCGTATGCTCTTAGGCGACCATGCTTTTGTCCGTCGAGATAGGACCTTCTCTAGCGGTCGGCTTTTTGATGTCGCCGATGGGCTATAGCGGCGAACAGCATAGCGATCGTTGCGTGGTGAGTAATCCATCGGCGGCATCGACATCGTCTGATGACAACAAAAGCATGGCATGATCGATTGACCGATGCAAACATGAGCATTGAGTTCTATGATTCATTATTTTTATTGAGCAAATAAGTATATATGTGAATTGTCAATTGTATATGTATCATGTGTAAGTATATGTGATCTGTATAAGTATATGTGAATTGTCAACTGTATATGTATCATGTGTAAGTATATGTGAAATTGTATATGTTCTTTGTTACCTGCTCCCTCTGTCCACGAAAGTAGGTTGCCGTAGAATCGATCCATGGCCTCTCACAACATTGATATATATGCGAAGATTCATCTCATGATTTTGTTAATTTAAAATTCTAGAAAACTTGCCACACATGGCCTCTCACAATGGACAAGTCTTGGGATGGTCTTGAGCCCATGGACCAAAGCTCGAGCGAAGCCGACAGAGTTCCTCAACACGGAACAAGTCGAGGCAACAAATGTACATGAGGTAAGTCTTTACTAGGATTATTTCAGTAGGATATGCTTCCCGATGAAATTAGAGCGAGCCAAGCGACTAATGAAATAATCAAAATGCAGGTCGGACATCTAGTGCACCGAGCGATTAATCGCGGGACGAGGTCCCGCAAGATCTTGCCTGCAGTGAGCGAAGGTGATAGTTGAGCTTAGTGCGATCGGAGAACCAGGCTATACCGCGTCATTGCTTGGGCCATATCGGACGACATCATGGGGTCTGGCTAGAGACAATGTGCCCATCATCTACAGATCATGGACACGTCGGTAGCGATTCTCCGTCGTATGTTCCCGATGACATCAAGGAAATATTATGGACGAGTTGATGATGAAGTTTCAGTTCCCAAGATCGGTTGGAGATTGCGAAACATGCACTAAGCGTTATGGGAGCGCATGGAAGAACCGGAAGACAAAGCTGAATAAGAAGTCGTCAAGAAGGATCAAGCGCGGATTTTAATAGATTCCCGAGTTCTGACAATTTTGGGATGAATTCAAGCAATATAAGATATCGATGAAGCCTGGCTATCAACCAATGAGAACAAGGCAAATTCGGACAAGAACATTTACCCCCATGTGCTGAGCACCGGTGGCTACGTGAAGAAAGTACCTAAGTGGGATGCAGGGAAGAACGGCTAACACTTGGTGGAGTTATTCTTCGACGTCTCACATGGCCCCAAGATCGAAGCACCGGTACGCTTGCGAGGAGCTACTCTGTCGGATGATGGCGGCTTAAGCGAGCGAGAAAGACGAGAAATCTCGAGGAAGATCGCGGATGCCCACTCTGAAGCTATTGAGGGCTCCTTCTGCCAAGAAGGGAGGACGACGAGCTAACACGCGCTTTGGGTAATAAGGAGCACCTTGGTCGCACGGAGGGTTGGCTTGGTGCAGTGAAAGCGGCATTCCCGGAGGATGCCTATATGTACAAGCGACCAAAGAAATCCGGACAAAACGGTTGAATGAGCGTGTACGAGAAATAGAAGACCGGATGCATAGAAGGAAGTAGAATTTGAAGAAACAGATGAAAGTGATGCGAGAAATGGTAACAAAGGTCTGGCGAGCGTCGGTCACATAGCGTAGGTCATCGGTCACATGACGTAAGTCCCGCCGGTTCTCAAAAGCGACCAGCGTCCGCTAACCCTCTGAAGAGGACTCGGCATGTAGTTTTCACGTGGACAAAATCATAGAGCCGACACGCTGCGATGCACTTTTGCCGTAGCGAACATTACCATCAAGGTGGTGAAGGATGGCTTGGCCATACAACGAGGCGAATATTGCATAACCGCCCAATTCCTCGAGGATCGCCCGAGTTGCGATTGCGGCGTGGTTGTGAATCTGCAAAGTGGAGGTTGAGATCGCGAGGCGAGGAGGGCAAAGTCTTGGACAAAGCATAGGCGCATTCATCGCGTGGCGCAAGCGCTATATAAAGTTTGCCTCGAAGATGACAACGGCGATGATGTTAACAACGATGATGAGGCGGAGTCTCCATCTAGGAACGATCCTCCTCCTCCTCGGCGTCATCGAAGAAAGCCTTCTCCTACTCGGCAGCCACCGGAAAAGTCCTCCTCCGCCGTCACCCAAGAAAACTCCTCTGCTCGGCGCCACAAGACAGACCAAAAAGCACCGCGATCTGAACATTCTACGGTCGAGGGGAAAAGTTCATCATCTGTGAAGCTAGCCAAAACTCTTAGCAAGAAACGACCATATGAAATGACCAACGAAGAAACAAAAAAAAAGTAGGCGCCCATGTAGAAGAGCACTTCAAGAAGACGCCACCACCGCTAAGATTGAAATCGAACACGCCAAGCGGGATTTCTTCTGGACTTAGCGAAGGTTAAGCAGACAGACGCATAATCAAGCTCCTCAACCTAGCCAACTATCGGACTACTTAGCGATCTCTAGGAAGAAATCTAAAGGAGATGGTGGTAAAGCATTTATTCTTTGGAAGCCAAAGTGGTCTTTGAAGGCGGCGAGCACTGTAAAGTGGCCATTAGATTAGCAGGGAAGCTTTCTTTGCATCCAAATAAGGAGGTCAAACCGACCACACAATTATGGCGTCTACATGAATGGTACTGCGGTATGTCCAAAAGACACAAAGCGGTGCTTTCCCGTCGGATACAAAGATATGGACTTTCACAACAATGGCGACTCTTTACGGGTTGAACCGTGGAACTATATCGGATGTACCAGCGAGGCGCTCGGGCGTGTCTATATTAAGAATATGGACTCTGTAAGTCTCTTGTATAATTCATCTTTGTATATTCACGTACTCTTAAACATAGGGTCGACTTCTTTTTTCGTAGAATGGAGACAAAGACACTTAGAGCGGACAACAATGAAAAGATAGGATTTACGGACCGGGCATGGTCAATCGCAAACTTATTGAAGATCCAAAATAATAAATGATGTTGAGGTGTACGTACTCAAAGTATTGCTAAAGCTACAACACAAGGACTACGTGCTTTTACCCTACAACTTCGATCGTGTTTCCTGCCTACTAGTGTCTCATATTTGATCGCAACACAATGTGACGACTAATTGGCTTCGCGACTTTCCTTCGGATCGTCCTTGTCTTCATGTTAGACGCGAAAGCAACATCAACATCTTGGACTCAATGAGGAAACCGACAAGCGAATAGCAAGACTTAATAGGCTTGCTAACCGAATAACTTCGATCGTTGCATTATTGCTCTAATAATCTTCCATCCCATTGCACCTAATTAATTTTAATGACTACTCAAAACCATGAGCAGGGTGTACAAACAATCTTGCAAGAAGAGCAAGCGGCATCGTCCATACGTGAAAATTTTCGAGAATACACACCGATTTTCCATGCAGAAACAACCCCAAGGAACAATTTATGTGGATACTACGCAATGACACATATCCACGCGTTCATCACTGACAATACGGACTACAACGGCCAGCTGGTATATCGATCATTACATGTTGACCTACTTTTCTTTATAAAGATGATGACACTAATTAATGCTTCAATTTCTCCCATGACAACACAGCGTCAATCGAGGTACCAATGACTGCTTTCGACCACGAAATTGATGCCCTTCAAGAGCAGATAAATTTGGGTTCATAATTAGAAATTCTCCACACGAAGGGCGAGTTTTACGACCATTTCTCCATGGCAATAATTCGAATGAACAATTTTAATGCTTCAAAAGTGAATGAACAATGTAATAATTAAATATTATGATGCTTCAATGTATTTCAATTACACTTTAGTGATGCTTGATAGATATTATGCTGGCGATCTTGTCTGAGAATACATCTCTTGTACAATGTATATACATGCTACAACATATCTTGCAAAAATATATATGCAAAAGGTTTAAAAACCCATCACTTTGCCGATTTTGGAAAATAGGACATAGAGCTATCAACGCGGTTAACAAGAAAAAAGGCGTTGATAGTAGTTATCGATCTTGGATATTGATAACAATTGGGCAGCGATAGTTACTTATCCTTGCCGGATATTATTGAAAATGTGGCGTTGATAGTTAGTTATCCTTCTTGGTTTTAAATAATAACGGCGGTGATAATATATTATCCTTGCCGGTTGGAAAGTATGAACGGCGGTGATAGTATATCCTTTCCGGTTTACATCCGGCGATAGTGATTATCACCGCCGGTTTACATCTCGACTATCATCATGCCACTTAGGTTGTGCCGGGTGCACATCCGGCAGTGATGCCGATGTGGACCCGGCAGTAATCACATATTCCGTAGTAGTGATGCAAACAAAAGCGCTAGCGCATGTACACAACTCTCGTGTGACAGGCTTATAACGCCGTGCAGGACTCCACTAACATGCATGCATGACTCAAGTTGCAAACATATCTAAAGCACATACAACAGGATTAGTATCTAACACTTCCAACTTCATTTTTTTTGAAACGATCCAACTTAATTAGGTTTATGACTCCATAAAGCTTGATATTTTTCAATCACATATATATGTTTTTCGAGACATACAATTTTAAGGGACCCAGTCGGCATGCCTAAGCGATGCCATTGATCATGAGTATTCATGACCAAGTCCTGTGAACTGTGTTTTTCCACGCCAAGACAGAGTGCTATTGACATGATGCAATGGTTCATCACGCCTTTTAACACATTGTTCAAGGGTGCACTAGCTGATCCCTTTTACTCCTTCGGCGAGCATGCACTGACATTATGGGCTACATCAGCTCATATGAAGAGCATTTGGCAATAAGATCAAAAATTGTCTCTTGCGATGCTGCATCTGCAGGATGTTTTCCTTGCATATGGGCAAAGAATAACCTCATCATCAAGGTCAAGAACCCTATGCTATACAGAGATGAGCCTTGCTAGGTGAAAAAGGGAACTTTTGGAAGGAAAATTTTTTATCTTCAATTTACTAATTAGGTCTATGCGCTGATCAACTTAACCGGACCGTGAGTGCAAATGTGCAATGCTAAGGGCATTCCCAACCCTCCACCTCGGTGGTGTCTATAGAATTAATTCGCTACCAACTAAGCAAAAATCGATGTGGCATAGGAGTTAAGGAAGGAGAGAAGGAAAAAGAAGAAAAGCGTGTCTCATGCAAGAAAGTCGACGCTGGTACCAAGACTCAAGAAACTAGCAAAATCGGGTTGGACATTTACGCTTACCAAGTGTATTTGTGGTGCATGCATTGGTTTATTGCTCTCATGCATTGCTTTATTGCTCTCTCCTACTCTAGACACTACTCATGGAAACCATGGGTTGGGAACTATCATTGGTTTATTCTCTTTCTCTCATCTGACACTCTTCATGACACTATGGGTTGGGACTGCCCTAAGGCCTCTATCCAAGTCGTTGCCCAGAGCTGAACAACGTATCGTGTCGTGCCACGTGTGCTAAGGACGTGAGAAACCATCATCCCTCGGAAAATGACATTTTCCATCAACCATAGACCGGTGCACAAGCTATGAATATTCCAGTGGCACTTGGCAAGCTTCAGCTCAGCTGTAGAGGAGCCAGGACAAGCACAAGACAGAGCCAAGACAAGATGGAAAGGTGAGTCGCCATATATACTTTGCAGGCATAGCTCGAAGTGTCCATGGAAAGCAAAGCACCCCACAGCTTGTAAAGCCCCAGGAGTTGAGACCTACAAATACCCAGCAACCCCGGGCTCTTCTCATCATCCAGTAGAAGGGCTTGTAGAAGCTAGCTTACTTAATTATCTAGCTAGTTTAATTTGCAGCAGGCATGGCAAAGGCTACTAATCTGTCTAATCATGTCCTTGGGCTTGCTTGCTTTGCGCTTGTGGTTGCCATGGCCGGCGCAGCTCAGTTCAAGGTAGGAGGTGACAATGGCTGGAGGGTGCCCGGCGCCAATGCGGAGTCGTACAACACTTGGGCGGAGAGGACCAGGTTTCAGATAGGAGACTCGCTAGGTAATGACTTGACACGTCTTCTTGAAGCTTTGTGCCATGATCATGGCGTAATGGTGCAATATGGTTCTTGTTTGTGCAGCGTTCGTGTACCCAAAGGACAAGGACTCGGTGCTGCTGGTGGAACCGGCCGACTACAACGCCTGCAACACGTCGTCCTACGTGAGGAAGTTTGACGACGGCAACACCGCCTTCGCCTTCGACCGCTCTGGGGCCTTCTTCTTCATCAGCGGCGTCGAGGCCCACTGCCGGGCCAGCGAGAAGCTCATCGTTATGGTCCTCGCCGGCCGCAACGGCACCGGCGGGGCGCCACTCGCCCCTCCTCCGGAGTCGAGCACGCCCCCGCCTTCGTCATCCCCTCCTCCGTCCACTTCCAGCCCGCCGCCAGCGACGTCCCCCTCACCTCCTCCGGCGCCCGCTCCTACAGTTCCCACCTTGGCCCCTCCTACGGCTGCTGCACCGACGACGCCAAGCACACCGCCATCTGCTTCATCTCCACCAGCTCCTGCTACGGCGTCTCCGCCCTCGTACACGCCATCTGGCCCGGCCAGTTCCCCGCCAGCGCCGTCCTCAGCTAACGCTCCGAGCGCAGGAGGGAACTCGACGGGCACGTCGCCGCCTCCCGCCGGCTCCAGCAACCGGAACGGCGCCGGGCTGACGGTGGCCGCCGGCCTCGTGAGCTCGACCGGAGCGTGCATCATTGGCTACGCCATGCTCGCTCTCTGAAGTGGACAGACCGAAGTGCTGTGCGATCGATTGAAAGGCTCGGAGAAAGTTGCATAGCTTTTTTCTCGTGTGAAGGAAGGGTGATTAATTACTGTAAAGACGTATGATTCGTGCTATATCTCTTTGTATTCGTTTTCCACCGGATGAATAAGAAACGTAACGATCGACGATCGGCCTGTGTCATGCATGCCAAAATTCGACTAATTATTTTCTTCTTTTCCCAATTAATTTGCACGATACAAACAACGCGCGTACGGCGACTCAAATGAAGGAAATTACCGCAGTAGATCAGGAGAGCGAAACTTGGACGGTGACACCAACCGCGGACCGTGGGCAGGCGAGGCGAGGCGAGGCGAGTGGTCGTGCCGACGATTCCACGGCGCGCGCGCGGGGTGATGAGACGATTCCACGGGGCGCGAACGGGAAACGGCGGGACGGGACGTGCCCTGCCGGCTGCCGTTGCCGCACGCGCACCGGGGCTCCGCACGGCGCTAGCAAATCGCCTTCGCCGTGTGCCTCGTGCGATGGGGCCATGCCGTACCGCATGCCGGCGGTTGATGAGTTGACGAGGCCCAATGGTCTCTCCTCCGAGTCTCTGTCCTCTCCAGTCTCTTGGGCCTGTGTGGACTATTGGGCTTCTCTAGGAAATAAACTCTGCTACGGCCTATCATGTTTTCCAATTTCAACTGGCCCGGTCCGGTTGCAAGAGCCTACTACACGTGCTTTTCCTCTCTTTTTTTTTTAGCCAGAGGCCAATTGGCCCAGCTTTATTGAAGCTTTTCCTCTCTCTTGTGTCTTTTTCGGGGTGAAAGGGGAGGACAATGGTACGAAATGACATCATACTGGCATACATCTAAAAAAACAGCATACCATCTAGTGTGCTTACTGTACACACCTTTAGGCCCTGTTTGGCAGGGATTTAGTTTCTCCAGATTTTGAGAATCTGGTGAACCTGAAAATTTTAGTTTCACCAGATTAATGAAGCTGGAGTTGTGAGTACATTAAGAGTATTTAGATGGATCATCTTGTTTACATTTTAAACTAAAAATATAAACTTAATTCACTTTATTTTATCCTATAAATTTCAAATATTAAGTGAATCTAGAATTTAGAGCTCTACCAAACAAGTCCTTACTCTATACAAATGACTCTGGCTATCAGGCTATGTGAGCCGTAGACCGGTAAACAAGCCATGAATATTCCAAGCTCAATCAGCAAAGCATATATACTACCTTCCATATTAGTGGAAGGATTCACGCCACCACGTCAATTTGAGCCGAGCCGCCGCTCGGCTCGAGCCGGCCGGCCGGCTCGGCTCAAAATAATTTTTCGCGAATTGGTCCTTTTGGAAATTACAAATAGGTCCTTCGCGATTTTCTGAAGAGGAAGATTTTTCCTCTAAATTAGCGTTAGGTCCTCGTCGCCATTTCTGAAAAAACCTCCGTTAAATTTAAATCGCGAACAAGCCCTTTTCTAATTTTTTCGGGATAGCGACGGTCCAAAAACGTAACATTGGTCCTTACTCTTTCGTCTAGGTCCTTTCTCCGTTTTCCGGAAAAAATATTTTGTCACTAGAAATCGTGCAGCGACTCCGTTTTCCGGAAAAAATGTTTTTGTTCTCCGTTTTTCAGGAAAAAATATTTTGTCACTAGAAATACGTATGCGACTCGTTTTTCCGGAAAAATGTTTTGTCACTAGAAATACGTGTGCACTCCGTTTTCCGGAAAAATGTTTTTCACTAGAAATCGTGTGCATCTCTGTCTCTAGACTTTTTCCCCACCTCGATTTCCTATATCGAACTCTAATATTTTTAAGCATATATTATTACTCTCTGAACGCGTCGGTCTCTAATATTTTTAAAACATGTTAAGTTAAACAAAAAGAAGGTTATCAACTCTAATAATTTTTCACCTTTTTCCCTCTAGACTTTTTCCCCACCTCGGTTTTCTAGCTCGGTCTCTAATATTTTTTAGAACATGTCCTTTGTCCGTTTTCTCGAAAAAAAACGTTTTCATCGCCAGAAATATCTGTGCAGCTCTATCTCTAGACTTTTTTCCCAGCTCAATTTCCCACCTCGAACTCTAATATTTTTTAAAACATATATTGTTACTCCGCGAACGCGTCGATCTCTAATATTTTTTAAAACATGTATTATTACTCATGAACAGCGTAGAGTGTTGAGATCGACAAAAGAAGATTGTCATCTCTAATAATTTTTAGCCCTTTTCCTCTAGACTTTTTCCCCACCGGTTTTCATTTCGGCCTCCAATGTTTTCAAGATAATTAAATCGAAGGAGATATTTCTACAACTCTATCTCTCTATTTTTTCCCCATTTCGATGATTCAAAAAAACACCGCGAAAAAAAAAAATCATACAGTATTACGCATGAATTTTTTTTGTCGTTTTATCCGTTTACTCATTATTTCGACGATTTAAAAATAAAAGCAAAAATTTCAACGAAAAAAGCAACGCGGCATGTTACGCCCTTGAAAAATTTTGTGTTCTTTCGGTAGTTCCGCTCATTATTTCGCCGATTTAAAAAATAGAACACGGCCGAAAAAAATTTTATGAAAAAATGACACGCGCGCCGTATTACGACGCGAACAATTTTCTAGTTGGTTCGAAAGGCAATAGCGCAGCATGAAAAGGGCGAGCCGGCACGTGCATGCTATGCACGAAGCTTGAGGTGACCACCAAAAAGCAAGGTAGCTTGTAAAGCCTCGGGGCAAATACCTGGCCTGTCCCCCTCCACAGCCCAGACTTCCATCCATCGACACAAGCGTGCATAGCAACACAAGAAGCTATCATTGGTAATTCAGAATTCTGCAGCCATGTCGAGCGATTCTCGCTGTCTAGCATTGGCCTGCGTTGCTCTTCTGGTCGCAGTGGCCGGCGCGACGCAGTACAAGGTCGGCGGCGACAATGGCTGGGGCGTGCCTGACGCCAACGCAGAGCCCTACAACGCCTGGGCAGAAAAGAGCAGATTCCAGATAGGAGACCAGCTCTGTAAGTAACTAAGTACTAGTAACCTGACAGACGTGCATTGATGCAGAGGTGCAGCTTCATTCTTCGTTTCGTTTTCGTTCGTGGTGTGACTTTGCTGAATATACATGCGCAGTGTTTGTGTATCCCAAGGACAAGGACTCGGTGCTGCTGGTGGAGCCGGCCGACTACAACGCCTGCAACACGTCGTCCTACGGCAAGCGCTTCGACGACGGCAGCACGGCCTTCGACCTCGACCGCTCCGGCGCCTTCTTCTTCATCAGTGGAGTCGAGGCCAACTGCCGGGCCAACGAGAAGCTCATCGTCATGGTCGCGGCGCCCAACAGCACAGGGAAAGCCCCGGCGCCGAGCCAGGGCCAGCAGCGGCCCTCGCCGCCGTCTCCACCAAATGCTCCGGCGGCGGGGAAGAACTCGACAGCCAAGGGCGCGCCTCCTGCCGCCGCCAATGACAACAACGGTGCTGGCCTCACGGTGGCAAGCCTCACCGGCTATTTCGTAGCCTGCATTGGATACGCCATGTTTGCTGTCTGAATTCTGGTGCTTTGCAAAAGGATAGATGCGGTGTTCTTTCGTTAGTCTTGAGCTTACTATAAAGGCAATGTATCGTACGTTTCCCCTCTTTGGATGAATCATGAATGACAAATGCACGGTTGAGCACTTGAACCAAATGGCCAACGCAGTCAAATAAATGATGATTCAATCGAAAAGCTATGAGCGGGCCCAAATAAACTAGCATGTCTCAATGCTCTAGCATGCAGCAATAACAGGAGAGCAACCAGTCATGGTTTTTGCAACGCGAGAGCAGCACACCACAACTATGATGATAAACGATGCATAGCAAATATTTGCAGCGATTTTGTTTCAACAAATATGGTTCATCACAATGTAAACACCAAGAGTGTTTCAATGCTTTTCCTCTCAATACAAGATGCACAAATCTTGAAGCAAATGAAGGAGCCAGTAATCAAGAAAAGCATGGAAGCACCTCTCAAACAGCAATCAGGCGGACTGCAAAATTTCCTGTTTATTGACCAAACGCCCACAGACAAATTGCATCATATTCACCAGGCAGCAAATGGCGCCTTGCAGTAATATTGTAACAACAAAATTCTGCCCACAACAGAAATTATGGCAACATGGCAAGCGGCACAAATCTCGTAAAAAACAATCCAATCATATTAGAAGGAAGCATAAAAAGGTTTGTATAAACTAGAGGCTGTTTGCATGAATACGACTGTAAATTTCCTTAACTGACAGTCAACAAGCCTGAACACGGAGCAAAACTAAAGCTCAATTGCGGAAAAGTTGAAGTTATACAACTATGCAGCGAGATCCTTGATGATAACCGAGAGAGATGACAGAAATGAAGGCATTTACAGCCTCCTTCCTCTCCTACCACCCTTTCTGCGAGTGCTGTCTGTGGGAACAGGGGTCACATCCTCTGCAAGAGAATCAGGCATACAATTATCGCTATGCCTAAGAAGGATTATGATACAATGAAATGGCAATACAAATACTGATCAGGGAATAGGCAAAATAAATAACAGTAAGGAAACAAAATATCTATATTCTTTAGTTGCATATGTTGTTGGATGTCTGAATGTACCAATGCGTCCGATTTTCATGCCAGTTCGAGCAAGAGCCCTGAGAGCAGATTGAGCACCAGGTCCAGGTGTCTTGGTCTTGTTGCCTCCAGTGGCTCGGAGCTTAATGTGCAAAGCAGTAATACCAAGCTCCTGGAAGTGCAAGGGAAAGACATTGAGTTAAAAGTTCAAAGTCATCAGAATTCAGAAAATCCACACCCAGAGAACAGACACTGGTCCAGTGAAGCAAGAATGTTCATATACAAACCTTGCAACGCTGTGCAACATCTTGAGAAGCAAGCATAGCTGCATATGGTGATGACTCATCACGATCAGCTTTGACCTTCATGCCACCTGCATGAATTTAGGGGACAATCAATTTGTGAGATTACTGGTATCAAATCGAAACTCAGATGTATGTATTCTATGAGGAACCCACAACCAAGGTACAGTTCATCGCCGCCGCCAGAACCGAGACTCTCGCAGGAGCCAAGTTCACCAATATTTCACCGCCTACCTATTCTGTTTGTCTCCTTTCTATTTATATGAACTTCCAGGTAACTTTGTAACTAACACCACACCCGTATGAGATCATGCACAGTAAATACTAATTACTGATCCATTCTGGACCGTAAACACGTGGGTTGGGCTTGAGGCTTCGACTCATTCTCCGAGCTGGGCCATCTGGTATTGAGCCTGGAGTCGCTGTCTCTATCTTCAGTCTTGGCGCCACCTGATCTGAAGCTGCTTCATCCTCTGGAGGCCCTGGACGAACGCTGACATCCGCCTCCCCTTGACAGCCAGCTTGACCCCAAGCTGGCGCCCAGAAATTGGTCCTTGATGGTTTGTGCATCCTCCTAGGTTGCCATTGAAGCCGGCCAAGTTGACCAATGCACAAGCAATTGTGGAATTACTTTTCCGGCACGACGGCACAAGCGACGATCCAAAATGCGTAAAGGAAATTGTAACTGATGATCCAAGTCAGGTATAGAGGCACTGACCTGGTGGCGCACTCCATTGGCTGGTTTAAGGAGTGACACATGAAAAACCGGATGAACTGAACATGACTGTGGTAATTGTAGTTCGTAAGCCACCTCATTGATCTTGCGTATGATGCGGTAGGGCCCGAAATAGCGAAAGGCGAGTTTATAATTTGCACGTGGCGCCACAGATGATTGAGAATAAGGTTGCAATTTGACGTAGACCATGTCGCCAACAGCATAGTGTCGCTCTGAGCGATGCTTGTCAGCCTGTTGCTTCATGCGTTGCTGTGCACGGCGGAGATGAAGTTTCACTAATGCATTCATGTGAATACGCTGATCAAGCCACTCCTGCAAATCTGGACTAGTGCAAACCTCATTTGAATCAATGCCGAAATGATTAGGAGGATGACCATATAGAACCTCGAAGGGAGAAGCTTTCAAAGCTGAGTGATAACATGTATTATACCAAAACTCTGCTAAATATAACCATTTGATCCACTGTCGAGGACAAGCATGAATGAAACAGCGAAGATATCCCTCTAAACACTGATTGACTCGCTCAGTTTGTCCATCAGATTGTGGATGATAGGCGCTGCTCATATGCAAGGAAGTGCCGGACAACTTAAACAACTCTTGCCACAAGAGACTAGTAAATATTTTGTCCCGGTCAGAAACTATAGCTCTAGGCATACCATGTAATCTATACACATGCATCATGTAGGCGTGAGCTACAGACAAGGCTGTGAAAGGATGTGTCGGTGTTTCGAGAACCGGCAAGTAAATTTGTAGGTCTAGAGGGGCTACGCGCTCCCGCTCCTTGAATGGTTAGACCAAAAGAAAGGAGGTCCAAGATTTATACTGGTTCGGGCAGAACGTCCCTACTCTAGTTCGTGAGGTGGTCGGATATTATTGATCCTGGTGAATCCGTCGTGTTACAAGCGAGGGTTGAGCTCGGGCTCAGAGCACCTTGTGCACAGGGGTTGCCGGGAACGGCTGCGAATACAGTTTGGGAGTGCTATGTTCTACTGCCTACTTCTCGTCCCCCCGCTCCGAAGGGCCATGCCTCCCCTTATATAGCCTGGGGAGGCCGGTTAAGCGGAGGTTACACGGGAGTGTGCAAAGGAAAAAAAAAAGGATGGGGCTCCCTACGCCTAGGAAGTCCGGTCTTCTGCCTCGGTGTCCGGTTGCTGGACTTGACTTTTGACGGGTAGGTGCACGTCCTGTGTTGGGTTGGAGGCGCAGGCGGCGGCTCGGTCCGTTCCTCCGGAAGCGGCGTACCGCCTCTGCTGCGAAGGTCGTGTCTTGACGTCGAGGGTGTCAGCCTTCGGGAACCGTTTTGGGAAGGTGCGTGGCGTCCGTCCACGCCGATCGTGACGTGAAAGGCCGCGCCGGCCACTTTAGGTGACCAGCAGAGGCCGGTTCTGACGATTTGACGTTTGCTTCTTGGTGAAGATGATCCGAGCTTGTTCGGGGCCGCCGATCGGTCCGACCCACTGGTCGGGAACCGAGCCCGGGTCGTCATTGCCGTAGCTCGTGGGGCGCCGGTCCTGTAGCGTTTGGTCGGGCCGCTCTTTGGGGTTGGCTTGGTCGGAAGTCGTGGGCCCTCACGTGGGCCGGTTGGTCGGAAGTCGTGGGCCTCTGAGCAGGGCTTCTGGTTTGAGGCCCAGGCGCGGTGGCGGCCCATATGCTCCTCCTGGGCCGCTGGGGATACCCATGCCTTGGGTATTCGTCAGGATGAGCCAATGGGATGAAGTGAGCAAATTTGGAAAACTTATCAACTACCACAAGAATACAATTATAGGAATTAACCCGAGGCAACCCTTCAATGAAATCTAAGGTTACTGTTTGCCAAGAGTGTGCAGGAATAGCAAGAGGTAAAAGAAGGCCAGGGTACTTAGCTCGATCCGGCTTGGATTGTTGACAAACTGCGCATGTTGTAACAAACTTATGAATCATCTTCTTCATGGCTGGCCAAGCAAACAAGTTTTTGATACGGCGATATGTAACCGGAAACCCCGAATGACCGCCAAGGGCACTATCATGAAGGGCGTGCATCAACTTGTTCTGCATTGCAGGATTGTTGCCGACCCAAACCCGGTCTTTGAACTTAAGAAGACCGTGCTGGAGATGAAAATGTGGTACCTCCTGTCCGACTGCTAGTGTTGTGAGAATCTTCTGTGTCGCTGGATCTTGCTGATATCCCTCCATAACCTGCTCGAGCCAAAGAGGTTTGCTAATTGATACAGCCAAACAGGTATGTTGTGCATCCGAATGGAAGTTGGGACGCCTAGACAGAGCGTCAGCAACTCTGTTATCCTGCCCCTTTTTGTATTGAATAGTGAATTGAAGACCCAACAATTTAGTAATTGCTTTCTGCTGCAAAGGCAAAGTGATACGTTGATCCAAAAGGTTAGTCAAACTTTGATGGTCTGTCTTGATAACAAACGGTGCATGTTGTAAATAAGGTCGCCATTGATCAACAGCAAACAAAATGGCTAAGAACTCCTTTTCATAAGTAGAGAGGCCTTGATTTTTAATGCCAAGCGCCTTACTGATAAACGCCACAGGATGGTTGTTTTGTTGCAAAACAGCACCAATGCCCTTATCGCTTGCATCAGCTTCAATCACAAAGGACTGCGAGAAATCCGGAAGTGCAAGGACTGGAGCCGACATCAGTGCATGTTTAAGAGCGTCAAATGATTGTTGAGTCTCAACTGTCCAAATGAACTGCTGTCCCTTCTTAAGCAAATTCGTCAAGGGTTTACTGATAAGGCCAAAACCTTGCACAAAACGGCGGTAATACCCAGCCATGCCCAAAAAACTCCTTACATCCTTCACACATTGTGGAACCGGCCACCTCTGTAAGGCTTGAATTTTGGAAGCGTCGGTTGCTACTCCACCAGCACTAATAATGTGGCCAAGAAATTCCAATTGCCCTTTAGCAAAACAACACTTAGACATCTTTAAATGTAGCTGATGATTGCTAAGGAGAGTAAACACTTGCCGTAGATGAGTGAGATGAACTTCCATGGTTGAACTATAAACCAATACATCATCAATGAAGACGACGACACATTTACGCAATAATGGTGCCAAAACAAAATTCATGAAACTCTGGAAAGTTGCGGGTGCTCCAGTTAAACCAAATGACATTACCTTATACTCAAAATGCCCATTATGAGTATGGAAGGCTGTTTTGTACTCGTCACCTTCCTTGATGCGGATTTGATGATATCCGGAGCGATGGTCTAACTTTGAGAACACCGTTGCGCCGGATAGCTCATCCAACAACTCATCCAAGATTGGCATCGGATATTTGCTCTTGACCGTGTGGGCATTCAAGCGCCGATAATCAACACATAAACGCCATTCCCCATCTTTTTTCTTCACCAATAAAACTGGAGATGCGAATGGACTTGCACTGTACTGAATAACACTGGAGGTGAGCAGTTCTTGCACTTGCTTCTCTATTTCGTTCTTCTGTTGAGGTGTGTATCTGTATGGGCGCAATCGAAATGGTTGGATGCCTGGAAGCAAAGGAATAGCATGATCAAATTCTCGTCGAGGAGGTAAACCTTGAGGAGTTTGAAAAATGTGCTCAAATTCTTTAACCAAGTTGCTGATGCTTGGATGAATGTCCGAATCAGACTGACTGTGTTTGACCACCAAAATCTCCAACACCTGTTCTACTGCTTCCTGTTTGAGTAATGCTTGTAACTGGACTCCATAAATGGTAGGACAGTTACTAGTCTTCGGCCGAATTCCTTGTAGCTGAATCTTCTGTGCCTTATAGCAAAAAGATAACGTTTTATGCCCCCAATGAATTTCCATAGGACTGTGCGCTTCGAGCCAATCCATGCCTAGGATTATGTCATAACCACACAGAGGCAAAACCTTCAGATCAGAAGTGAAAGTGTGTCCTTGACAAAGCCAAATACAACCGGGAATAACATACTGGCAATCCAGAACACCACCATCTGCAACTCTGACTCGAACCGGTTGGGACATCTGTTGGATTCCAGACATGAGAGGTAGCAAATGTCTGCCAATGTAACTGCCCGAGCTTCCCGAGTCAACCAACATTAACACATCCTGGCAATGCACAAATCCTCGGAGGCGTATAGTTTTTCCACCTTCAGAGCCAGTCAGTGCTTCACAAGATATAGCAAGCACTTGATGATCTACCGCATCCTGAGATCTGTTCAGTAAGGACCCCGCTGAAGCTTCAGACAACACTTCTTCATCAACCTCCTTGGACAGTGCCCACATTTCTTCCACCAAATGCAGAGGTACAGTGGCAGCACAACGATGGCTATGTCCCCATCGTTCGCCACATTTGTAGCACAAACCCTTGGCCTTTCGATACGCCATTAGAGCAGACATGCGGTCGTCTGAAGGCCATGACCGTTGCGGAGCCGTTGGCTTTTTGTCTTCAGTTGCCATGGGAAGAACTGATCTGGATGCCGGCGGCAGTGGAATTGGCATGGGTCGACCATACGATTTGCCTGGAATGCCAACCTCAATACGTCGGCCTTCACGACGCGGTTGAATTGTCAGCACGTCCTCCTGTAAAATGGCAAGAGCACTAGCAGTATCTAGGTCGTTTGGACGTTGAATAACAACAACAGAACGTATCTCATCTTTTAATCCATCAATGAACCAAGCAGTAAGAAACTCAGGATGTAAAGTATTGTCGTAAGCTAACAATTGGTGCACCAACGTGTCAAATTGTTCAATGTATTCCGTTACACTGTTAGTCTGGTGTATGTGGAAAAATTTGCGCACTAAAGAGCTATACTGATCTCTACCAAACCGATTTGTTAATGCCATTCCCAGTTCTTCCCAACTCATATTGAGAACCTTACTATCCAATGACTGTAACCAGAAAATGGCAGGACCCTCAAAGTTTAATGTAGCCAACCGAACCCATACTTCCTCAGTAACAGAGTAGAACTCAAAATAAGTTTCACAGCGTCTTTTCCATAGTTTTGGGTTCGATCCATCAAAAGCAGGGAGACTAATTTGAGGTAAATTAGCCCCAAGATTCTGGGCCATCGAGTTAAAAGTAGAACCCAACGACGGAGTAGACTGAAATTGACGAAAAGCACCAGGCGTATGCAGATGGATACCTGTGACCGGAGGAGGCACCAGGGCATCTCCGGCCCTAGCGCTCGCACTCCGGTGGAAATGGCTCTCGCGGTGGCTGATTGGCCCGGACGTCGTGGTGATCGGAGAGACTTCCTGATGGGCGGAAGAAGACGTCCCTTGCACCCCTTTCGATTGGTCCTGATCAAAGGGGAACTGCGCCAGGACCTTGCCGAGTTGCTGCTTCAAATCTACCACGGTAGAATGCAGTTCGCTCACCCGATTCTCTACCTTAGGCTTCCACTCCTCCAATTGCTCGTGATCTTCAGCCAGCTTCCGCAACGAATCATCGACTCGCCGAATGTATTGCTGAACATCGGCCACCATCGAACGGGTTTCGTCCTCCTTCTTGCTATTCTCCTCCATCTTGGCCAGGATCGTCACAAGCGGATCGTCTGGCCGAGGCGGCGCCATGGCTCCGGATCTGGCTTGCAGGCGAGTAAAATGGGGATGTTCCGCCGCCAGATTTGCAGCAAGAACTGGCTCTGATACCAGATGTGAGATTACTGGTATCAAATCGAAACTCAGATGTATGTATTCTATGAGGAACCCACAACCAAGGTACAGTTCATCGCCGCCGCCAGAACCGAGACTCTCGCAGGAGCCAAGTTCACCAATATTTCACCGCCTACCTATTCTGTTTGTCTCCTTTCTATTTATATGAACTTCCAGGTAACTTTGTAACTAACACCACACCCGTATGAGATCATGCACAGTAAATACTAATTACTGATCCATTCTGGACCGTAAACACGTGGGTTGGGCTTGAGGCTTCGACTCATTCTCCGAGCTGGGCCGTCTGGTATTGAGCCTGGAGTCGCTGTCTCTATCTTCAGTCTTGGCGCCACCTGATCTGAAGCTGCTTCATCCTCTGGAGGCCCTGGACGAACGCTGACACAATTTTGTTTCTAATCTGTCAATGGCAAGCTTGCAACTAAAAACTAATTGAAATAATAAAAGTACGAATCATACCAGTAATGCGAACAAGTGTCTCCCTCCCAGACAAGTCAGTGACATGCTACGCATAGAGGGAAACACTGGTAAGAAACTTACAGACAGCAGAGTTTGTAACTGACAAAAACATTACTCACAATGAATGTGTCATTGAAAGATGCAAAGATATGAGCAACTCCAAAGACATACTCCCCTTCACGGACAGTGGGTCCAAGAGTGACATTCTCCTCCTTGGGCTCCCTGGTCTTCCTCTTCGACTGACACAACAAGTCACAGTTAGCTGAGAACACACTTAATAGAACTGCACAACATCCAAATACATAATATACATTTCTGTACATCACAAGTGCAACATTCAATTCCATTTCTAGATCACAAGTTGGGTGGAACTAATTTTACACAATAACCTTTCATGCAGCAGCGTAATGACGATTGAACCTAGTGGGGGAAGATGTATAAGCAGAAAACTGAACAACGAGTTATTAATCCACCCAGCAAACTAAGAATTTTTCTGGTCCCTGCTCATGCACAAACCTCATCAAGTAAATACAAAGCCTTATGTTTTCATGCAGCAAAAGCACATAAGCAGCCTCAACAAAAAAAAATGCAGTAAATGTGAAGTTGTGAATAAGAACCACACTTATCATATGACCGAGTCACCGAGCCATATTCCCTCCCAAAATTAGCACTCAAAATCATTTAATGACACTTACAAATAATTCCCCACTAAGGTCATCACACCCCACAAACCTCACTGAAGTGCTAACTTCGCCAGACGTTCATACATTAAGTCACAGTTGTAATCAACCAAATCGCAAATTTACAGTACATCATTGCCCAACACGAAATCACAATAGAACAGCTCCATATCACATAAACAGCCCAAGATTACAAACTGTCGCTGCATATCACACACATACTATTACTAAAACCACCGTAGCATCCAAACTGCGAATCTTCCGAAGAACTTGAGAGCAGGTAATAAAAGAGGAGGCCTTACCATGGTGGGATGAAGCGACGGAGGATCGAGCCGAGCACCGGTGTTTCCTTCCTGTGCTTCAGATAACGAGCTCGCCGCCGCCAAAACCTCCACGACCGAGAAGT
The DNA here is from genome assembly GCA_036346375.1 of Guadua angustifolia. NCBI lineage: Eukaryota > Viridiplantae > Streptophyta > Magnoliopsida > Poales > Poaceae > Guadua > Guadua angustifolia. Next base: position 27,504,072 of record CM070503.1, read on the forward strand.
AGGGGTGAAAACGGATCGGATACGGACGGATAATAGCTGTACCATATTTGTTTTCATATTTTTTTTCGGATTCGGATCACGGATACGGATAGTCGGATCTGAATCGAATACGGATAATATCGAATCGGATACGGATCGAATCTGAATCGAATCGGATCTGGTCACGGATATTTATCGGAACATGATAACCCCTTAAATTGTACACAAGAGATCAACAATCAAAGCTTAACCTTTCATTGCCTACTTGTTTTTCCTTGAAAACCTCACAGGAACCAAGGAACAAACTTCCAAGCCTAGCATACAGGATGAGATGCAAAAAGGTATGTACGTCTAAGTTTTGCGTTAATCATCGAAACTTCAGAAATCAACCATGCATGCCCCTGGTAAAACAAATCAACAGACGGGCAAAGCACAGCAAAAATTAGCGAGCTGACGAACCAAAATTTCCATGTACATGCATGTAATTTCGTTGGCACTAAACACACGTTTCAGTTTCCATCTTGCACCTGTATACCCTGGCAGAAACGTACACGCATGTATCCCCTCCGGCCGCGCCTCGAGGTCCCGTAGAACTCGTACTCCGTCTCGTAGTCGTGGAGGCCCAGCTCGCCCTTCTGCAGCGTGTGGTAGTGGTGCCACGCCGCCGGGTCCTTGTCGAACCCGAACACGGACACCCGCTCGCACACGCCGGCTGCGGCCACCACTGAGTGCTCTTCCGGATATCCGAATATACTGTTTATCGGATAATCCGTATCCGTATCCGTATCCGTCGGATAGTACGCTACCGAATCCGTATCCGTATCCGATAAAAAATATCCGTATCCGTATCCGATCCGAAACTATCCGAAAAATATCCGATCCGAAACTATCCGTATCCGAAAATAATCCGGATCGGTCGGAAACTATCCGAACCGTTTTCAAACCTACCGAGAAGAGAGGGAAAGGAATGGCGGGCGAGCTTATCTACGAGGGCGGCGGGCCCTGGCTAGGGTTTATTGGCGGAGGCACCATCTCCAAGTGGGGCCCGAGATGCATGGGCTTAGCTGGTCTCCTCCGAGAAACTGAGGTGTGTTTGGTAGAGATTCAGTTTTTTTAGATTCGTGAATCTGATGAAACTGAAAATTCTAATTTCACTAGATTCGTGAAGTTGAAGCTATGAGTACAATAAGAATGTTTAGATAGATCATCTTGCTTACATTTTAAACTAAAAATATAAACTTAATTTATTTTATTTTAGTCTACAAATTTTTGATTTCAAGTGAAGCTAGAATAAACTTCTATCAAACAGCCCGACTCGGCAATCTTGGTTTCTGAATTTGTATGCCTTTGCCTGGAAATCATGCATGTCAGTCGGCTGACTCGGCCCTGTCCGATCGATATCCTTAATTTCGGTTGAGCCCATCGCAATGTACCCTTTCTATTTATCAAGTGTACATGTTAGTTTCTTTGGTCTGTATTGCCGCAGAAAGACGTTTCTTTTACACGCGTGTGAATGCACATCAATATACTTTATGAGGTCTACCTCGTAATCACAGTAAAAAGAAAACCCGGGCGCCGTGCTTTCGTGCCGTTGAGGCGATAGCTAAGGGCAGTTTTAACTCTTCACTTTAGTTAGTGTTTATAGAATTAATTATATTATTAACTAAGCAAAAATATGATGTGACGTAGGAATTAAAAAAAGGAGAGAGGAAAAAACAAAGAAACCGTGTCTCATGCAAAAAACTATGTCGGCGCGGGCATCAAGACGCAAGAAACGAGCAAAATCGGAGTTGAACGTTTTTGCACGCTGATCAAGGAGTGTTTGTGGTGCATGCATTGGTTTATTGCTCTCTCACCTCTAGACACTGCTTATAGAAATCATGGATTAGAACTACCCTAAGCTGGCATCATGTCCTCTCTTTGAATGGTCACCGTCACTGTCTATGTACTATATACAGAAAATAATTAAAATGGTCTTCAGTGCCAAAACGTGTATACCGGCCGGCCTCGTGTTTCGTACAGTGCAAGCAAAGCAACTTCGTTAAGAAATCAACGCGCCAGCAGTCCCCAGGTGCGGAGCTCACCAGATTAACATCGTGAACATAATCTAGTACATCACTGGTCGGCTAGCTGTTGCCTTGATGGTAGAAGCAAGTGGCAGGCTGGCAGTGCTCCAAAGTCGGAACTCCCAAGCTAAACCGCGGCGGTGAGGTCACCAGCCGTCCGGTGATTCACCACCTGGCCATGCTGATGCTGCAGGCAGGCGCCCACGTGGCACTTTCCACTACATCTGATCTCCGCCAGAACCACCGCTTCCTATTAGCTTCCGCACATGCTTCGTTCACACCAGCAGAAAAGTCTCTGCACACTTGTCATAGCGCCATTGGATGCACCCCGTCCGGAGGAGGCCTATATCAGAAGCCTCAGGCTCCCAGGTTTCTTCTCACATTGCAGATCGGCAGCCGGCTCTCACAAACTAGAACACAAACGTAGCGTTTCTCGGTCTCTAAGTTTGTTCTTGTTTAATCTAGTGAGAGCTCTTTCAAGATTCTTGCTTTGACAAGTTGAGATGGGCATCGTCGACGTTGTATCCGAGTTCTGCTCCGTGCCGAGGACTCGCCGGCACCTCAAGAAGAGGAAACAGTTCCAGGTATTAAACCAACTGCCTATTTCAGCGTCTATGTATGGTGTGTCTCTCTCTTGCTGTGTTTATACCATGAAGGTGGCGAGATAAGGTGTGATACTGTGATTCTAATGGATATGTGTGTATTGTTTTTTTCCCCCTGTTTAGACGGTGGAGATGAAGGTGAGGATCGACTGCGAAGGCTGCGAGAGGAAGGTGAAGAAGGCCCTCGAGGACATGAAAGGTGCTTCCCACGTGCTTAAATTTCTTTTTCATCAGCATGTCGTAGTTTCGTTCTTACTTTTACACCCTGAAAAGCAAAAACGATGCGTGCACCATTAGCTTTCTTCTTTTGGTAGAAGCCTGCCTTATCTATTGGGAACCAACACCAAAAAATAATGAGGTTCGCAACAAGTTTCGGTGCTCCAATTTCTCGGCAAAATTTCACAAACTAGAGCAGTGGATGTGCATTAATGTTTGGCAGATTTGGCAACTCAGCTTATTTTATCTTTTTTTTGTGCACGTATATAAAGGTGTGAGCTCTGTGGAGGTGACGGCGAAGCAGAACAAGGTGACGGTGACGGGGTACGTAGACGCGGCGAAGGTGATGCGGCGCGTGGCGTACAAGACGGGCAAGCGGGTGGAGCCGTGGCCGTACGTGCCGTACGAGATGGTGGCGCATCCTTACGCGCCGGGCGCCTACGACAAGAAGGCGCCGGCGGGGTACGTGCGCAACGTGGTGGCCGACCCCACCGCCGCTCCTCTCGCCCGCGCCTCCTCCACCGAGGTCAGGTACACGGCCGCGTTCAGCGACGACAACCCCAACGCCTGCTCCGTCATGTAGACGAACATGTACGTGCTCGTGGCTCGTCGCCCGTCGGAGATAGCTGCGTTAGTCCGTCCATGGTTTTGCTGGCGTACGTAGTGTGTTGTGTGGCCGGGAGGGTGTTTTTCTTGCCTCCTGTTCTGGTGCTTAATTAATTGTTTGTTATGCTCTCTAGCTAGGCAGTAGTTGATCTAAGAGCTTTTGTTTCGTGTTTTGCGTTTTGATTCGATGTAAAATATGTATGTGTTCGATTTGGTGAGAAGGAATCTTCAATCCCCTCTGCAAAGTCGCAAATCAGTGGAGCGTTGCATTATTTTATTGATGAATGAAAGAGACGTGGTTGGGACCTTCGGGTGTCCTTGAAGTTCGATGCGCTCTGCGCTTTCCTTGTTACTGGCCAGCTAACTTGCTAATTGCTACGCTGTGTCGTACGCGAGAATTTTTTTTTAAAATAATATTATTTTAATTCGAAATTGCGACATTAATACACGTATTTAAAAAATTGCAGAAATAATATCCGTCGCCAAACGGTTTGGCGACTATACCGTAATCCCGCGTGTCAGCCGGTGACAGCCAGTTGTCGCCAGGTCAGGGAGTAGTCGCCACACCGCTCGACGACTATTTAGTAGTAGCTAAGCCGTTTGGCGACTTCTAGTAGTCGCCGAAGCGTGTGGCGACTACTAGTAGTCGCTTCAACCGTTTGGCGATATCTATCGTACATTTTTAATTTTTGGGTAAATTTTGTTGTGAACTGTTTATGCAATAATTGTTATATTAAACCGGAAAAAACTAAAAAAACTCTTGTCATGTAATAAACGGGAAGAATTATTTTAGTTCGTTAGTGATACGCATCTCACTTGCGTATTTTCATAGCCCCGCGGGATAGGCCAGACACGGTCTAAAAAAGACAGAATAAATGAAGGCCGACCTACGCAGTGCGGGCTACCACTTACGTATGGGCGAGATAGCCAGACGTTCCTCCGGCATTTTGTTGCGAAAGTCGGAAAAGGCACTTACGGCTACGAAACCACGGAAATCGTGGGCACTAAGGGGTTTTCGTTGCCCCGCGGGACAGGCTAGACACGGTCCAAAAATTACGGAAAAATTCAAGGCGGCCTCACGCAATGCGGGCTACCACTTACGTATGGGCGAGATAGCCGACGTTGGCCGGTCATTTGTTGCGAAAATCGGAAAAAGGCACTCATGGGTAGAATCACCGAGCACGATATAAAATTAAATTGGACAACCACGACGTCGAAAATTTTTGAAATTTTTTATGGAGGTTCCTGATAAATCAGTGATATTACCATAAAAATTTCAAATAATTTGAAGATCTGAACAATGTTTTTAAATTCAAACAATAAAATTTGATTGTTACGAACATTTGAAAATTTCATTTTTATTGTTATGAACATCATAGACAGGAATTTTCAAAATTTTATGGTCGACAACAACTCATGTTATGAACACTTAAATTATTTGTTGAACATATATAAGGGCACATACACCGAAAGTTCCGATGAGAAAATAAGCAATAGATTAGATTATATTAGAAGGGCATTACAACAAAGGATTTAAATTGCTTGATTTAACTAACTAAGGAAAGCATTGTTCGTCATGGTGGAACAAATGATCGTCCGCCTATCGAGAATACAAAGAATGATGTAAGACATTTTACGATATTACCCGACCCGTTCTAATATTGCGACGTGTCATCGAACACCGCTCAATCCCTACTATGAAAGAACTCCATGGGGTTCCGCAGCTTCTCAAATTGCCGCCCATTGGGTGGCCTATGCCGTCGCCTCGGGTGTATAAGACTTAAATTTTGGTTGTTGTTTATGTGGATTTCGCCTCCCAAATGGGCATGTCATCCCGATTCGGCGCCCCTATGTTAATACCACCCGGTTCCGGTGGTCCACGAACGCGTCGAGGATTTGTTGCGTGGTGCGGATCTCGGCCGCTTCCCTTGTCCCTTCTTCTTGAGAGGAGGAACCCTCGGCACCTCTCTTTGTGTTGGCGTTGGCGGAGACATGCGAGACGCTGCTGCTCTTTTGCTCGCACTCCACTATATGGTGCGAGAGGTGTGTGTTGGACTTATGCTTGGACAACGAAGCGTGCCCGCATCAATGCAAGATGCCCGCTTTGGTGGTTGCATAACACCGTAGGCGTACTCGGGGTCTGGCTTTTCTGGGCGGTAGTGGCACCACGGAGAGGGTTGCTCCCCCCAGTTATCCCATGCAGGTTGCCTGAGATGTGGGTGGTACGTCTCCGGGTCCACCCAGTTGAAGTATGTAAGTTCAACCTTCATTAATTATGGTTTTGGTGTTAATGACAAATCTAATATTGAGATTATCCATTTGATGTGATTTTATTATTAATGACAAATCTTATATTGAGACTAACTTGTTTATTTAGCATATCTTTGATTAGTCTCATCACATTGAAAAATGGAAAACCCAAGGTATGTATGCGTATTTATCTTTATATTAGTTGCATACTTTGGAGTCAAGTTAAATTATGAATGTCCCCATTATATTAACCACAAACGTGCATCATGTTTCCTAATCCACATATTACATGGATGCACACACTTAGGGGGAGTTTGTAGTTTAACTTGAAAGTCTCTTTGCATTGATCTAATTCTTATTGACACATATAAGGATCAAGACAAAGAAACTAAATCCTTGAGTATATATTTAAATTGCCTAGTTATAAGTATACTCATGGTAATATAGGATATACTCCAATACGATCAAATTGAATATGTGCATATTATGTTCAAGTCAATTATATTTATGCACATATATATGTGGGGTTTATTCTATAGTTGATGATTTAGAGTAATGATCATTTCCACATAATTCACACTAATGGATCATTACTTTTCATCAATATGAGTATGTGAAAACATGTGTAGTACATATATACTCATATCAATTTAAATGATAATTTAAATTGAGTTCATTTGTCTTGTTAATCATTAAAGAACATTTCATCATGTGTTGATGGTGTTCCTTGATTAATTAAGGACAAATGAATAGCTCTTAAGTATAATAAAGCATGAATTGCACTATTGTACTTAAGACACACTTAAATCATTCAAATTGATTTAGGTTGTGCTCAATTGATCTAAAGGCATCCATTATGTGTTAATGGAGTGCAAGAGATAATTGAGACAACCATGCATCTTGGACTAACAAGTTTTATGAGTTGTGATTGAGTTAGGTCCAAAGATGGATGAGATGAAAAAGAAGAAGAATCGAGTGATGATCTCGGGGGAGTATCGAGTGAAGATCATAAAGACCCCAAAGGGGATTGTTTGTGCGCGGCGGCGAAGGTATAGCTAGATAGGCTAAGGATTTTTGTAGTCTTTGAGTCTAAGGTTTTATCGCCGTACTATTAAGAGGGGTTGTCTCCTAGTTTGAGCTTCATCATGTGTTGGTGATCTCAATCCGCGTTCACTCGAGCTCAAACCAAATCCAAATGGTTGTCTTGTGGTTGATTTGGTTTTTGCATAAAGTTTAACCATTTTGCATGTGTTGCGAATGGGTTAAAAGTTATGCTTGGTTGTTTTGGTTTATGCTCCGATTTGCATGTGTTGCAAAGAGGAAGAGCATTTGCATTTGGTTTTCGCATAAAGCTTTGATTTGCATGTGTTGCAAATAGGATAAGTTATATGCGTTGGCTTTTGCGTGAAGTTCACTTTTGCATATGTTGCAAATGTTGAAGCTTCATGCTCTGTTCGTAAAACAAATCTTTCTTAAAACCGTGTGGTTGCTTGGAGCTAAGTTTTGCATGTGTTGCAAAAGGAGAGAGCTCAAGCATGTTTTGGTGTTTGCGTGTTTGTATGGAGCTAGAGGCTTGCATGTGTTGCAAATAGAGAGCTCATACATGTGATCTTGTTTTAGTTGAAGTTTGATTTGGTGTTGCATGGAACTAGAGAATTGCATATGTTGCAATTAGAGAGTTTATGCACCTTGATTTGATGTTGCTTGGAGCTAGACTTTTGCATGTGTTGCAAAGAGTAGTGCTCAAGCATGAAATATGTTTATTGCGTTATTTGCAAGTTCGTTGTGCGAATAAACCGAGGTTTATGAGTCCTAATCCCGAGAGCATGTGAGTGGGGCTTGCAACGGTGTTGGCAAGTTGACCGGTCTTGTGTTGACCTTCACATGGCTAGGGGGATTAATCTCATAAACTCGAGTTTGATTTGCTTAATACGTTTTGCAAATAGATTTGGAGTTGGTTGCAAAATGTGTTTTTGCAATTTGGTTTAAATTCTTTGAGCATGAGCTAAATTGGTGCAAATGTGTTTTGCACATGTGTATGATCATGTGTTGATCATATTATGGCTCAAGGAATGGTTTTTTGGTTTTTCGGAAAAGAGATTTCGGAAAATCAGATTTTACACTTGAATGACTGTATTAGAGTTTGGTCTTGGTGATATTTAAAAATATCTATGGGTGCTTAAATCATGAAAATGGGTGGAGATTGTAGCCCTAGTGATAAGCTTCGCATAGAATCAAAAATCACCCAAATCGGAGTTCGGAGTAAAGAGTTTGAGCGAAAACCGTTTTTGGAGTCTGTCAGGGGCGGTTGGACCGGCCCGGGTCCGGTCGGACCGACCGGGCGGTTGGACCGGCCCCCGTGCGGTGCGATTTTTCCAGAGCGCGTGTTTCTCGTTTGGTTGGGTGGTCGGACCGGCCGGGGTGCGGTGCGACCGGCCGTGCGGTGCGACCGGGAGATGTGCGGTCCAACCGGCCATGTAACGGTCGGAAAATCGACCGTTGGCTTGTGAGGGCCGGTCGGACCGGCCGAGGTCCGGTCGGACCGGGAATTTGCTGATTTCGCCCATTTTGCCCCCCAAACGGCTAGTTTTCTTTGTGGGGCTATGAATACACCCCTTTGGGGGGCTTGGGCTGGTGTTGGCTGTGTGTGGGAGTTGTTTGCATGTGTTGCCCTTCTCCATTTGCTTCTTGAGCTTAAGTGTGAGCACTAATTGCATGTGTTGCAATTAGGGAGTGGTTTGAGAGCCTCTTGTGCATGTGTTGCACTTGAGGGAGTCCTTGTGCATGTGTTGCACTTGGTGATCACCGGGAGCGCATGTGTTGTGCTCGGTGAAGTTCAAGCGGAGGAGCGGCTTGTTACTCTTGGAGGTTGCCGACTCTAGACAGCGTGGCGTCGCTTGCGGAGCTCTCGAGGTGTGAGAAGCCCCGCGAAGTTTGTGAAGGTTCGGGTTGAGCCTACGCGCGGCGTGAAAACCACAACTAGTGAAAGAGGCGGGTGCTCGAGCGGAGCCGGTCAAGTGTGGGCTTGCCTCAACGTGGACTAGGGAGACCTAGAAGTCTCCGAACACCACGGAAAAACATCGCTTGCCTCTTGTCTCTTTTACTTTCAAGTATTTACATTTCTAGTATATTGTTCAATTGCTTGATTGTAATAGAATTGCTTAGTGTTAATTGATTGATCAATTTAGCAATTCTAGTTTAGAGACATAATTTAGTTAGTGCACTAGTGAGCCTAGTTGATTTAGGCTTTAATTGTCAAAACCTATTTATCGCTTCCGCATATATATATATATTTGAGTAGGTTTTGACATAGGGGTTGATTAGAGCGAATTGAATTAGTGAGCAATCGATTTATTATAAACGCCTATTCACCCCCCCTCTAGGCGCATCCTCGACCCTACAAAGTACCAGCACCGTTCAGCCTCGGCCAAGGGGCACTGGTAGAATCTCCGGTCTGCTAGATCACCGTGCCAGGTATCAACCACTGCCTCCAGGCCATGTACGCAAACGTCGGGGCTTTCGGGTGGCCCTGGAGGAGGTTCCTCCTTTGACTTGTTGATGTTCGCAAGTGTCCTTTTGAACTCCGTGTGCGATGAATCGTTTAGAACTACTACTTTGTGAGTTCAACATGAGTATGTCGCATGAAACTCACCAATCGGTTGGCCCTTGCACACCGGTCCTAAGCTCTGGCGATCTAGAAAAGGACATATCTGGCGGCCTCTCCCACCGGTGAAGTTCTCGCCGGCGGGGTAGTTGTCGTGGCGATTGTTGAGAAATTCGTAGTCACGCTGTTCGGCCCGTCGATCCATTGGAAGAAGCAACACCGCCCTCGTCTTTGAGAAAAGAAAGAGCGATGCATGAGATGGTAGTGTTACCTGTATTGTGTGGGCGCCAGAGGTTTACCTCAGACGTGCGGCCACAAAGAAGAGTGTGCGGCGCGTCTCTCCATGGGTAGATTGCATCATCTTCTGCGGTAGGTTGCGATCGCATTTGGGTCGGGCAACTCCGGCGAGAATTAGGGCGCCGACGCCATCGCATCCGGATATTCGGCGGAGGACTTCGCTGTCTTTGAAGCGACGAGAGAACGACATTGTGTCCTAATTTGTGTAGATTCACCGACGTTGATTCTTTGGTTTGGTTGTGTTGGATGTCTACCCTTCGCCATGTTTTATAGTGGTGGTGAGGGTTACTCGACGACGTGTCACCCATCATCAAAGCTGCGTGTTGTCGTTTTAGTCTGGCGGGGTGCGGCGTGTTGTCGTCTCGATCTGGCGGGGTGCGGCGTGTTGTCGTTCACCAAAAGCGGGTGCGGCGTGTTGTCGTCTCGGCCGGCGGCGTGGTGCGGCGTGTTGTCGTTTGATCTGGCGGGGTGCGGCGTGTTGTCGTCTCGGCCGGCGGCGTGGTCCGGAGTGTTGTCGTTTGACCAAAATGGGGGCGTGGGCGCAGAAGAAGACGAACGAGGACGCCGCAGCGGCCGCGGGCCTCGCCGAGAAAGCCGTTGTGTGCGCGTGTTGTCGAATCGATCCGAAAAGTGGGCCGCAGCGTGTTGTCGAATCGGTCCGAGAAAGCCGTTCACGCGTTGTCATGTCGCATTGATATCGGAAGGTAAAAAAGCGTGAACATCACTATTAACATTGTAAAACAAGATGAACAAAGTAACAAAGCGAGAACAACACTCTAAACAATGTAGAATAGTATAAAGTCAAGACAAAAGTAGGACAAAGATCCTATCAACGAGTCCCTAGTCGGCCCCACCCTCCTCGACGACCCTCTTCGCCCCACGTCCGAGGCGGTGCATCGTCAAGAGGGCGAGGGTGAAGCGCCTGCGATGGCCCCCCCTGCTCCTGCGATGGCACCGCCTGCCCGTAGTCCGAAGGGCTGTAACGCTGCACCGGTCGACGGCGGGGAGGCAACGTGTACCCGAAGGTACCGAACTCCGGCTGCGTGAACTCTGTCGGTGCAGGGGGCTGCGTGCCTCGTGTTTGTCGGTCAGGGCGTCGCTGCTTCGTCGGCAGAGGCAAGATCTGGTAATGCACCAATAAGAATCGTCCGCGAAGAACTCCTGCTCGACGTGGCCCGAGGAGTGCGTCGACTGAGAGAACTGTCCTCCACCCTCAACGTAGCCTGCGCGTTCGGATAATACCTTTTAATTGTAGTTACGTGATGCTAAAACTCAACGTAAGTAGCTCGACTTACCTGGCGTGGGGACCATGGTGTGAGCGCGTGGTGCCTGCCAGCCGGACCCTCCAGCCACGCCTGGGCCCGGAGGCAAAGGAGTGTGGAAGCTGCACTCCGCCTCCACTGTGTAACGAGGAGCTGGGGTCGCTGTGGGGTGTGTAGGCACGTGCGGCGGTCTCGAGGTGGCACGGTCGGTAGCGTCGACGTGGTGACAAGAACCAGCCCACGATCTGCGCCAAAGCCGGCCACCATGCGCCCCAGTTCCTCGCCATCTCGTCGGCGAGATGGCAACTCCGTCCGTGCTGGACAAGACACTGGACCCGTGCGTGTGCAGCTCCCTAGCGTGGTCCACCTGCCACACACGATAAAGTGATATGCATATGGACATAGCGTTAGGAATACAGAATGTAATTTACAAAATTAATACTTACCATAGCGTGCATGCCCGCTCCTGCCTGGCCTGGGTACAAGTCAACCACGCTAGGAGCGTAGGCGCGGGCCGGAGCCTCCGCCACCAGTAGGAGACGAACACGTGTCCGGCACGCATCGGTCAGTGCTGCTGGTGGGACGAGTCGTCGTAAGGTGTGGCCTCATCGACGACGTCTTCTGCTTCCGACCCATCAAGCCACCACGGCTCCATCTGTGTAGCAAGGTGGGCGTTTCTTCGGAGGGCCATGGGTGGCGACCACGAAAAGAAATCGAAATTATTAGACATACGACGTAACTATTTCACATATTTTAGTTCGGATAACTCACGTGTGTACGGCAGCGGTACGATCCCCCAAGGAACAGGACCCGTGGGCGTAGGCGAACTGTCTCGAGGACTCGGTGCGGCGCGTAGTCCTCCACGTGAGACGCCGGCGACGATCTTCCTCGTCGTCGGCCGAAACCTCGTCCCGACCGCAAAGCGCCGAGATCCTAGCCGGGCGGCTCATCCTCGACACGGCGCTTCGCTATAAGGGTCCTGCACCACCGCTCCGCGTCAGGGTCGAACGCCTCCGGAACGCAGTGGTACGCCGAACGCATTCGCACTCCGCCCATTGTGGGTCGCAAAAGGAAAAAATATGTTCAAGCACATGCATCGCAAATAAAATTTGATAAATGCAAGTCAAGAAAGTAATTACCGTCGCCGAGTCCAAAGCGAGCCCACGGTCGGCGGTCGATGTCGTCGCCCCAGACATCTCGGCGGTGTACACTCGGGAAGACCAAGGTCGACCCATCGAAGCGCCGAACGACCAAAGCCGGAGGAGTAGAGGCATCGGTCGGGTTGGCGGTCTTGTTCACTTCACGCACGCTGCCGCAAAGGGCGCGATGCGTGCAAAGAAGAACCGCCGAACCCGAGACACCAGCCGAGACTGGTGCAGGTCGGCGATGTCCGCGATAGCCCGTCGTAGGCTATCCACCGTCGCGCCGACGCTATCTCCGTCGGCGTGGTCGTGAACATGACCATCCCAAACAACCAAAGCGGTAGGCCTCCAAGTGTCGGTCCACAGTGCAGCGTGGGGTCCGCCGCCATGTGTTTGTGACAATTAACATATAGTAATATGTTAATAATGTTACAAAAATTAGAATAACATATACACGCATAAGCACTCACCTCGGTCGGGCGACCACCTCCTCAACGGCCGTGCTTCTTCCTAGCGAGGGTATCGCCGGGTTAGTGTGAGCCACTCCGCGAACCTCTTCGCAGTCGACCGCCACTCCGCAGAGCCACCGAGGGTCCGATTGGTGCCCAAATGATCGGCAACCTCAGTAAGCATGGCGACGCCTGCGGGGTGACCGCCACCTCCCGACGGCAGTGGAAAGTGTGCATCTCCGGCGCCAACGGTCCACTAGACAAGACAGAGAGGCTCGGTCGAACGCGAAACGCCGTGACCGCTCTGGACCGTCGTCGCCCTCCGCGGGATCTCGGCCTCGGCCACGCCTCGGTGAGGACTCGATCATGCTTGAAGCGAGGAAGCAACCCGGACGTGCCAACCTATCGACATGTAAATTCAATTGTTAGAAGAAATGCAATTGTGCGGCAATGAAACATGTAAATGTAGTGCAACTCACCGGCGTAGAAGGTTTGGGTGGAGCCGCCAAGGTCTCGTTGCACACGGACTCGCAGCAGAGGCACGTGCTCAAGACCCCGTGTGGTGTGGATTTAACGCACGGTGCCGTCGGTCCAACGAAGAGTCAAGGAGTGACTCGGGCTCGGGGTGCTCCATCCCTGCAAGTAAACAGGAAAACGATGACGATTAGTAATGTAAACAAACGACAAACATATTACGCAATTCAATACAAAAACATGACGAAAGGTACAATCGTAGATAAAGCGATACATATTATGTAATTCAATACAAATTACATAATTCACTACATAAACATGATGGAAGGTCCAACATACTGCAAATACCTAACATAGGATAAAATGGTACATATTACACAATTGAATACACATTACATAATTAAATACATAACACTAAGTGCATTATGTTGTTTTGTGCCCGTACTCACCGCACTAAGAACACCTCCTAACAGGCCACCCACTTCAGATTCATCCATGTCATTGCGAATGCGCTTAGATGTGGATGGCCACCGCTACAGTGCACACCTCCGCAAATTTGCATCCGGTGACATATGCGCACATCTGTGTTAATGGCGATGAAATCACCATGTGCTCGAAACCACGGAACTCACCGGACCGTATTGACAAAGATGACCCTTCAAGTAGAAAGTGGACACGATTACGCCGTGTTCATCCCAATTTGCCCACAAGCTGCGATCACATGCGGCGGGGAATATGAAGAAGTCTTGGCTTGTTGCGGTGCATTCACACCATCCAAAGGCCCTTGGCCTAAGTTAACCTCTGTGTAATAACCGCCGTGGGTTCCCAATCCCCTTTACACCGGAGAGTCACTTGAAGCGGTACTCGGTGACTCGGCTCGCACCATATGCGGTGAGCTTTCTTGGTGCGTTCCTCCATGTAGGCCATCATCCGCGACAAGACGGCGTTTGCAATGTCGTGGCATGCGATCTGACCTCCGCATGCCTTTTCTCGAAGTACCGCGATGCCATGCAAAGATGCCTTCCAGATGGCCACAAGTGGTAGCGACGCAGCCTCGATGACCCAATTGTAAACCTCGGCTATATTCGTTGTCATGACACCGAACTGTTCAAACATATCGCTTAGCACGATAACTCTAATTGTTCAATCGTCACAGCTATGTTAATTTAGTATACTAACTGGCGCCTCGGTGTCATGGAGCAATGCCCACTTCTCCAACGGCTCCGCCTCTATCCAAAGGCGAGAAACACTTAATGTTTCTTGACGATCGTCTCCTCGATTTGGAGGATCGAAGCGCCCGAGGGTGATAGCCTTTTGGGTGGGCAATCGTTCGGCGTTCTTGGTTGCTTCTTGACTCTTCAATCAGGCGGTAGTGTGCTTGTCCAACTCGCCAATATCGCGTTGAACTTACGTGCACAGTTCTCGCTTGCATAACCTCTTAAATAGGTTCATCGACTTCTTACTCTTGAACTGAAAAAATTTGCTCCCAAATGTCTCATGCACCAATTGCTCGCATGTCATGCCATGGAAAAAGGCTCATCAAGGTCCTCTGTAGAGTCTTAATTGCGAAATGATACCTTTATGGCGGTCATGGATGATGCACACGCTGGGCGATCACGAACTACCCGAACTTCAAATGTCCGAAAAACCACAACCGGCTATCCGGTTCTCACCCTCAACAAATGCAAAGGCCAATGGAAGTATGTGGTTGTTCCCATCAATTGCAATTGCCGTTAGAATCGCCTTTGTATTTCCCGATCAAGAAAGTACCATCGACGACAAAGAATGGATGGCGAGACTGAATGACGCAATGCAAGGACCCAAAGAAAAGAAAGCTCGACGAAATATCGAGACCCCGTTACCATCCGCTTCACTTTCTTCAAAAGCGGTGTACGTGCCCGGGTTGGTTTCCTTCAAGACATCAAGCACACGAGGTAGGTTACAATACGAAGCCCCATATGTGCCAAACCTCTTCTCTAATGCCTTTTGCTTCGCACGCCAGGCCATCGAGTAACTTATCTGGTACTTAAATGTTCTCAACATTGCTTTCTGAATATAAGAACACTCAATGTCCCGCTTCTCGATGATCTCATTGAACATCACGCTAGCGATTACAGCCGCATTCAAGTTGCGGTGTTTCACCAGAACATTTTCTAGTCTCGCATGTGTGCCCATCTACTCATGATGCAATCCAAAATGTCTCGCACTTCGACTGTAAGCATGTACTGAATTCACATCCTTCGGTTCTCGCACTTCACCGTGTATCTATCTCGATCGACAAAACAACTTGGAACTCTCTCTCTGCGATAGTGCCCACACCTTTCACCGCCAACTTCAACTCGTAATTGTTTGCGAAAACTTGATTCAAATTAACGGCATTGCTACCATACTCCCAACGCGACTCATGCCCCCACAAAACTTCCATACTAGCTTTGTTTTTCTGCTCCACTCGTCGTGGATGGGTACATCCGTTGCCCCAAGATTACTATGCATTTCATCATCTCCTCCTCTTCCTCATCTTCGTCGATGTCATCATCACACTCCAACATTTCAGCTTCATCTTGCCTCGCCATATGGTCCACCAACTCCAATTGATCAACAATTTGCTCGATTTCCTCCCTTCATCTGCCCGACCTTCCGAGTGTCTTTGCATCCTGTTATCATCCTCCGCCGCTACCTCGGTAGGCACCACTACTGAACTTGTTCATTTGAGTCGACGTCTCGCTTTCGCCCACGCCGCTAATAATCACCTCTTCTCTAGGGCATGCCCGCACCAAGATTACACATTCAAGACTAGATCCCTTGCACCACCTTAACCATTTCTCGCCACAAGCACGTCCGATCTATTTTCTTCAACTCCCACAGAGCGGGTCACCCTTACTACGCGTGAATACGACTTGAATGGTAACAGAGTAAACACTTGCATCCAGGGAAAAATATTTGGTCAACCAAAGCTTTATATCACGGATGCTAACTCTATCGAGACATAAGTGTTCGCCATTGTATTTAAAAACCGCTCAAATCAACACCATTTTGCCCAATTTTTATTTCACCGCCGCCATAATATACCCTAAATTTCATTTGCATCCGACATTATCATGACGACATAAACAAAATTAATTTCTAGATCACCGCTAACATTTAATATCACTAACTAAACAAAATTAATTTTTATAACACTCGTAATATGTCATATCGCTAACCTAAACTAAACAACGCTAATTAACAAGAATATCTAACTACAAAGACAAAATTTTATCACTAATTAACAAGAATATTAACTAATTAACAAGTAATATCATTTGACCGAGAATATTACTAACATTGAATATCTAAATCGCTAATATTCTCGCTAACATTGAATATCTAAATCGCTAATATTCTCGCTAACATTGAATTTCTAAATCTAAATCGCTAACATTGAATAGCTAATTCACAAAAATATTAACTACACATCTAATTATTTATAATAGCCACTATCAAATTAAAAAAATTACAAATCGGCAATTTACCTTCTTTTTCTTCTTCTTTCTTCTTCCTTCTTCTCCTCTTCTTTCTTCTTCTTCTTCCTCCTCCTCTCTCTCTATCCACCTCTCCCTCCCGGCGCTCTCCCTCTCTCTACGCGCTCTCTCCTCTCTCTCTCGCGCTCTCTCTCCCCCTCTCTCTCTCTCCCTCTCTCCCTCTCCTCTCCTCTTTTTCTCCTTGCGCCGCTTCTCTCTCTCTGTCTTCTCAGATCGAGCCGAGCGCTCGATCGATCCCTTGCGCGTAGTAGTCACGAGTAGTCGCCACACCGCTGGCGACTACTAGTAGTCTCCACTGACTCGGCGACTACTAGTAGTCGCTAAACGGCTTACTATTACTAAGTAGTCGCCGAGCGGTGTGACGACTACTCCTCGACTGGCGACAACCGGTCATCACCGAATCGACACGCGGATTACGGATAGTCGCCAAACCGCTTGGCGACTACCCTATTATCGCCAAACCGTTTGGCGACGACCTATTATCGCCAAACGGTTTGGCGACCGGATATTATTTCTGCAATTTTTTAAATACTTGTATTAATGTCGCAATTTCGAATTAAAATAATATTATTTAAAAAAAATTCTGTACGCGACGACACAACGTGTAAAATTTAGAAAATTTGATCGTATTTTTTATTTTCATATTTTTTAAAAAATAGATCATTAGGATCCGTCGGTAAATCTATAAGCTGCTATAAACTTTCGACGAATTTATTTTTTTTAAAAAAAAAACCGGGGTTAGGACCCGTCGGCGAATATATGAGCCGCTATAAATCTTCGACGAATCTGTGTTTTTTTTAGAAAACCACAGCTGCTTTTTGTAGAGGGACCTAAACGTAATTTTTTTTCCAGAGCCTGTTTCATTAAAAACCAACAGGCCAGAGGACCTAAATGTAAACTATAGAGGGACTTAGACGTAATTTTTTCAGAGTCTTTTTTGCTAAAAATCGATCGGATGACCTAAACACGATTTCGCATTTTCTGAAGGGTCTTTTTGCGAATACGCTGAGGTGGCACGCTTGAGGTGCCAGCATTCCTCACCACTTTAATAAGAAGTATACACACACGTATGTATGTATGTATGTATGTATGTATGTATGTATAAGTATGTATAAGACGTCGAAATGGGGCATCATGGAGCCTGGGCACCATGATTTCAAATGCGCGAATTCAAACCAAATCAGGTTGCATTTTTCAAAATTTTCAATTTTAAGGTATATATCCATCTATAATAATTCAAATAAAACACATACCTTAGAAAAAAATATACTCAAATTCAAACATTTGAATGAATTTAGATCACATGTTTTGCTGATTTATATATATAATTAGTACATACCTACAATCAAACTATCACCTAAAAAGGAAACTCTAGTTTGAATTTTAGCTCAAACTTGTTTGAACTAGTTAACAAACTGGTTAAACTCAACATCCTAAAAGTTTCAAAAAATTTTGCATGTAAATACATAGGGAAAGTACCCGTTTGGATCATGGCGCCCAAGCACCAAGGTGCCCCAGGTAATTGTACTATACACACACACACACACACACACACACACACACACACACACATATATATATATATATATCTAGTGAAAACCACCATTACCGTTAACACTCTGTGTATAAGTTTTGAAAAATTCTCAAAAAAAATTACCAAACGTATAGGAGGTAAGCTTCTACAATATTGCAAAATTTGAAGACCAAACTCAATCACATTTGAAATTTATGAAAAAGACAAACACCTGGATTGTAGAAGCTTACCTCCCCAATGTATAGTAATTTTTTTGAGAATTTTCCAAGAAATGTACATGTGGGTTTCACAGAGTTTTTACGATAAGGGTATAAACACACACACATACATACATACATACACATGAAGCTGAAATAGGACACCATAGTGCCTGGGCACCATGATTTCAAATACGCGAATTCAAGTCATATTTGAGTATATTTTTCAAAAAATTTAGTTTTAAAGTATATACCCATCTATAACAATTCAAATGAAACACATACCTTTAAAAAAATATACTTGAATTCAAAGATTTTGAACGAGTTTGGATCACATGCTTTGATGATTTATATATAAAATCAGCATATACCTACAACCAAACTATCATAAAAAGAGAAACTCTAGTTTGAATTTTAGTTCAAACTTGTTTGAACTAGTTAGTAAACTGGTGAAACTCAGCATCCTAAAAAATTTAAAAAAATTACACATGCAATACATGGGAAAATATACCCATTTTTCTCTAAGTAATCACACACACACACACATATACATATGTATATATATGTATGTATGTATAGGAAAAATATCTTTTACTCCCGGATGTAGTTACTCCCACTTCTGAAATACCACCTAAACGAACTTGAAATAATTTTTTTTATCACTTTGGGTACAATCATATACTAATTATAAGATACTCCAATGTGAGCCACATGGAAAAATTGCAAGGGAGTTCATATTTTTTAGTGTATTTTGCAAATACCTTCATACGTGCACATAAAAAGGAGTATATAAAAAAAATATGCATACCACATCTGAAAAAAATATACAT
The DNA here is from genome assembly GCA_036346375.1 of Guadua angustifolia. NCBI lineage: Eukaryota > Viridiplantae > Streptophyta > Magnoliopsida > Poales > Poaceae > Guadua > Guadua angustifolia. Next base: position 27,523,101 of record CM070503.1, read on the forward strand.
ACCACTTAGATGATGTTATATACTCTTATACTACGCGTACATACCCTCCGTCGCACGAGATGCTCTTTTTACCAGCCTTGGTAAGCATAAAAAATTATATTAAAATAATATTAATAGGTTCTAAAAATTTAAAGAGTAGAGATACTAACTTTTGGTAACTCTTAGTACTATCTTAATGGTAACTCTTAGTACTCTTGGTACTATCTTGATAAAAAGTTTCATCCATCTTGATACCTCTAGATGATAAGTCTCGTCCATTTTAAAGACCTGAAACGTAGTGAAACTTAGTAAAACATGAGTCTTGAAACTCTCAAACCCATGAAAATATGAAACTTATTTTTGAAACTACAAATATAAAACCTAAAACCTACTAAAATTTGTGTTGAAACCTGAAACTCATGAAAATGTGGACTTGTTTTTGAAATTTCAAGTATAAAACTTGGAACCTACTAAAACTTCTGTAAATCCTAAGACCTGAAACCTCAAACCAAAGAAAATGTGAAGTTTGTTTTTTGAAAAAGGAAGATTGATACTTGAAGCCAATTTGAAACTAAACATAAAACCTGTAATTTTTGTGAACTTAAAAAATAGAAATCCATATATTTATGCACATGCATATATAAAACCGAAACTAAACTTTTATTTTCATGTAGCAAGTGGTTTCTAAAGTTCCATATTACAAGAGCCGGTCTAACTACAAATTCTATTGATGCATTTTGTCAAACAGATTGCATGCACGCATTTTGAGATAACTCTCTTGGCTCGAGAAGGGAGGATATGCTGAAGACATGGAAGATAGTGTGTGGAGGAAGGTCGCTGCAGTTCCATGGCGCATGAAGAGAAGGGCGGCTTCACTCTCGTGCTCTGTGCACTATAGGAAAAGTATTTATTCTTCATAGCCATAAATATGGTCGACGGTCAACAAACGCTGTCGACTAAAACTTCATTAAGATCGACGGCCGAAAGAATAGCCGTCTACCCTAAACGTGAAAAAGTTTGGTGGACGGTTTTGACTGTTTTTCCCTGTAGTGGTGCGTGCAGAGGATATATGGTGATGGCAACGACTAGCACGCAGGAGCAGCTAGCAGAAGCAGACTTCGTGCGCTGTACGGTTGATTGGATCCAACGATTGCAACATGTACCGTTCGTTACACTCACGCGACGATATGGCGTGGTCTAGTCACTTCTTACCATTTACGAGAGTGCAGCAATTTCACATGATACAGTTTAATTTCCGTGCACCAAACCGGTGCGTGCCACGCCGATCTTACAATTACAAAACATAATCCACCTCTCATTGCAAAAAAAGAAACAGATTTTGCTGGGCCAATGTACCCTCAATTCCTTACTAGTATTACTAATTAAAATGCCCCGGCCCTGTTCTTCAGCTAAGTGTCCCAGTTCGGTTCGCGAGACGACGCTGGGTTCCAGTCGTGTTGGTCAGACGAGAGTGGCACGGCGGAGGCCATGAGCTGCTGCACCTGGAGGTTGAAGCCGTCGTTCGTGACGGCCGACGACTTGTCCCGCCACACCACCGGCTCGTCGACGCCGCCGCTGCCGAGCCATTCCCCCGGGAAGAAGCCAAACAGGTCGGGGAACTCCTCGTCCGCCGCGCTCGCGGTCGCTGGCTTTCCATCATCTGCATGCATTTCGATCACAACGTATGTAGCCGTCAACTTACCAAGGAGCAAGTACGTGACGTGACGTGACATTTTTGGACTCAGATGAACTGACCGAAGGAGCAGTCGCGTTTCCCGCCGAAATGTGAGGTGACGTCGCCTTCAGATCGGCTGCCGCCGCCGCCGCCGCCGAAGCCGGACAGCCATGCCGAGTCGTTCTCTTGGCACAACAGCTCCGGCATGGACCCGACCCGGAGCAGGGTGGCGCCGCCCAGCTCCTGGTCCTGCTCAAAGACCAACATCTCGAGCAGCCCGCCGGCGCCCATCGCGTCCGACGCGCCCGATTGGTTTGGAGGGAGCTCCTGTGCCGTGGGGGGCAACGGTGGCAGCCCCAGCGCCCCGGCGTAGTACTCGCCGAGGTCGAGGCCGGCAACTTCATGGTGGTACGGTGGTTGCGACGCGATGTTGCCGGTGAAGTGCAATTGCTGCAGCTCCTGCGCTACGTTGCTGGAGGGGTAGAGCGGTGCCGGCGAGGCGAATGAATCGGTCGTGTCGAGAAGGAGCGGAGTTTGGTGGAGGCTGCAATTGGGGTTGGTGTTGCCGTCGGCGTCGACGATGGGGCTGAGCCTGCCCGCGCGGATGAGGGTGACCTCGCGCTCGACCTCCGGCGGGTACAGCTGGAGGTTGGCGCGCTGCCGGCGCTTGACCCGCGTGTTCCAGTAGTTCTTGATCTCGTTGTCCGTCCTCCCTGGCAACTGCACGCAGAGCACGCACGCAAAACGTCATCGTATCTTGCCGCGAGGCGACAGATTGATCGAATTGCAAGCCAAGCCATTCATGGCGTGGCGCTGTTACGACTTACGTGTGCTGAGATGCGCGCCCACTTGTTGCCGATGAGGGCGTGGAGACGGAGGATGAGGCGCTCCTCGTCCGGCGAGAAGGGGCCCCTCTTGAGGTTGGGGCGGAGGTGGTTCGCCCACCGCAGCCGGCAGCTCTTGCCGCAGCGCCGCAGCCCCGTCTCCCGCCGCACCGCGTTCCAGCTCCCTTCCCCGTGCCGCCGCACATGCCCGACCAGCAGCTCGTCCTCCGCCGGCGTCCACGGCCCCTTCTTCAGCCCGCCACCCTCGCCGGATCCGCCCCTCGCCATTGATCCACTCCCGTGATCGCCAGACTCCATGACTGCTTTTATTTACAGTACCCCGCGTGCCTCTCCCTCGATCGATCTCCCCCAGCGAGTCTTCCTTGGTGATGTGACGAACTGGTGGCCTCTCGTCTTTCCTCTCTCCTCCTCTATCTCGAGCAGGGAGAAGAGGGGGAGAGAGGCAGGTGATTTAGGCGCTTACTTCCTGTGCATTGCCCGGTGCACAAGAAGGCTAGCTAGAAATGGATCCAAGAACCATCGAACTTAACAAACTGGAACCTAGCAGCAGCTCACATTCCCTGCAGATTGAAGGGGTGCTCGCATTGCTAGGAAAGAGTCCAAGAACAAGGGAATGGCCTTTCTCGGCAGGGTGGGCAAAAAGAAAGAAAGAAAGAAGGAAAGAAAGAAAGAAAATGGAGAGAAGGGCATGCTAATAATGGTGCGGGAGCTAGGTCGGACCGTCGGAGGGAGGTGAGATCGAGGAGGCGGTGGTGCGCCCGTTGAATCGCTCCAGTCTCCTCCATTGGCTCATCACCGTGCATGATGCAGCCATGCATGCAGGGGTGCGTGGCGCGGCTTATCCGCACGGTGCTCTCTTGGCTCCTCTAAATTTAGGCGTGTTGGGTGTCTAAATTTAGGCGTGTTGGGTGTGGTCAGCATTTCGATGACCGTATGTCCGTACCTGTGATTTGTAGTTTTTTTTTCAATTCGTAGTTTTTTTTTCTTTCTTTCTCGAATTGAAGGTGATATGAGACTTGAAAGGGATGAAGAACCCTAATTTTAGTGTTTTCTATTCACACTCATCCTGTGCTGGCTATCGAGATTTTTTTTAAATTAATATAATTCAATATAAAATTATTTTATTTATCATTTAAGTGGTTATTTAAATTTGAACTAACGAGTTGAGCCTGCTAATATTATTTTTTTTGCTCGAAATTGACTTATTTTAATTTCAAACTCATTAAACACTATAATCCCAATAATTTTGATTCGGCCCTTCATCCTAATACAAAGAAAAACAAAAGAGATTTTAGTTTTAGGCCGAAATCATTGCCTGTTTCTGGGTCCAGATTTTGGCGGGAAATAGCGTATCCACGACTACAATGGACGGATTACTTTTGGCCCAAACACATCATCACATAGCACCAAGGCCTTGAGTAGTCCATTTTGGGCCAAGCACTATGTATTGACTTGTTAATAATCAGATTTTTGTGATAAAAAACTTAATCATCACACAATAGATGTGCAAGTGCCAGCTCCCCTTATCACACAATTTTTCCCTAACTAACTTAATTCTAGGCTAGCCCCACCATCAAAGCAAGATGCCACCTCCCTGTACTGTAGCAGTAGAATGCCAAATTCTAACCCTTAATTAAACAAAGGATCCTATCTTTTTAAAAGAAAACCGGCACATAGTCGGATTAGAAGCGATGTGATGTGATGTGATTGCTCTGCCCTAGCTGCCAAGGCCACAGCACACAGCACAGCAGCACCGACGCACAGGTGGACAGGCCACAGGCGCAATGGCGAGGAGGACCACAGTACCACACCACCCCGAAAGCGACGTTAGGCTATCTCCAACGCACGGCGCTGCGTCGACGCGAGAGGAGAGAGAGCGTGTACGTGGAGGAGAGAGAGATGGAAATCGATCGCGAAAGGAAAACAGCGACGTCGTCCTCGTGTTGGCCCCACCGCGCTCGCGCCGTGCTCGCGCCGCGCTCGCGCCGGCCGTTGGAAGACTGGTCGCTGGCGTCGGACTTCTAGTTGTGCTTTGCATGTAAAATTTCTACGTGAAAATTTGTACGTGAAAACTTCTAGTCGTTGTATCATGCAATGCATACATTGCATACAATGTATATGTTGCATATATTATTATTATTATTATTATTATTATTTGGAGGTGGATTAAAGAGATAAAAAACTTCTAAAATTAAAAATAGTTTTGAGAGAATTAAAAACAATACTAAGGTTGCTCGTTTCAACAGCATATGGGTTAGAGTGAAGAATTTGTGTAAAAGTGGTCGATCCGATGATCAAATAATGTCAGAAGTTCGGGAGATATACATGCAGGAGGACCCAAAGAATGCATGTTTCAACATAGATTATTGGTGGGAACGGGTTCGTGGCCATCCAAAATGGACTAGGGAGTACATGAAGAAGGGGACAGATGGTAACAAGAGGACCAAACTCTCTGGATTCGGAGAGTACACCTCCTCATCAAGGGATGAGGCTGATGTCGAAGAAGTGGAGGCACCGACTGAGACTCTGAAGGCCGGAGGTCGAGATCTTTGCAAAAAGGCAAAGCGTAAGGGTAAGAGCACACTTAATCCGGCTACAAGCGAGGAGGTAGAACAGAGAAGGCAATATATAGTGAGAGGAAGAGAGGCCTCGGTGAGGAGTTCTTTGACATCTCTAGTCGTCACCGAGGAGAAGGCGACCATCTGCGAAGGCATACTGCACGCATCGCAAGCTACTAGCTAAGGACACCACGTGTTTCAAATGAAGAGGAGATGAAGAAACGTGACCGTGCACTGAATTACTTCCATAAGATGTTTGGTGGGCATGGACCAGAAAATTAGCTTGTATGTTGTAGTGAATATCTTACGAATGTGTTGTATCTTAGCCTATAAATGTATTATTATTATGCATTTTTAATTTAATCTATCCGTTATAATCGTTTGTGAACTACGTATTTCAAAAAGTAGCTAAATATTATTATTATCAATAATATTTAATTTGTATTTACATATTTAGTTGTATTTCACATTACGTAACAAATAAAAAAATAGATTTAACTAAGAATAATAAACACATATAAATATTTTGGACCCACTGCTACCGCCTCATCATTGGAGGGGTGGGAGCTAGTGGAGGTGCTAATGAGATATGGGTCTACACTAACACCTCTCTCTCACCTCCACCATTGAAAGGGATGGGAGTTAGTGAAGACGCTAGCTGACGTGGCGTCTACGTGATACCACTACCATCTTCACTGGCTCTTCAACCATTGGAGATAGCCTTATCTCGCCTTCTCCTCTGCAGCGAGTGGAGCTGCGTGCGTGCAGGCGGCGACGCATGTGAAGTCGTCGTGGAATGCTGCACCGGGAAAAGACGAAGCGCGCAATTAAAAAAGAAGTACTCCTTGTGAAGTGTCTGGAATTCTGAACCATCTCTGGAGCTGATCCGGTGAGTGATTGATGCCGATGCAGTTGTTCTACCTGCCTTCTAGTCCCTAGCTGGGCTGTTCTCTCGAGAGTTGTTCTGATTTTATATCACATAAGTATGTACTCATATACGAGATGACTGTTTAGTTATCTATGTATGATGTAGATTATAGAGCTAGACTAATATGATGCACAAAACACTTACATAGGAAACAAGCTTCATAACCGTTTCTCTAAAATCAGACTAGGACGATACAGACTCCTACAGCCAGACTTGTACAAGATGGCACAATAGCCCCTTGATGCGTGAATGCATCCGTGCAGGCGGCCGATCATCGCCTCATAGTTACTGCTGGTTGTAGTTGTGTTAGTTGAATCAATGCAGCCGGGCAGAAATTTTTTTACTGTTTTGGCCTTGATTTCGTTTTTTTTCTCGTAATTAGCCATCTAGCAGATAAATTTGCAAAATAGCCCTTAAATAGTAACATTCAGCGCACCCCGTCCACGTTAAATTTTTTTCCGCGAAGATCCAGCGGACAGGATCCGCTGGAATTTTTTTAAATTTTTTTTATTGACCTTCAACGGACTTAGTCCGCAGGTTATTTTTTTGTCAGCAATTTTTTTATTTAATTCGTGTGAACAGTAACATCCAGCGGTTCTGCACCGCTGGAACTCTCATGTGCTACAATTATGCGTGATTGTTTTCGACACCAATTTCCTAGAAAAAAAATCAGTTTTATTTTAACACTCGTTACAGAGTTTAAAACCAGCGATATAATTTTAGAAAAATTCATATTTATCAGCGATATTTCATATAGTATTTTACAAAAAATTCAAATTTCGTTATTTATCATTATCTTTCAGTGAGTGAAATTGAAGATGTCTATTGCCTTTTACATAGGATGCCATCATACTACACTAAACATCCACGACTTCACTCACCGAAAGATAACGACGAATAACGAAATTTGAATTTTTTTCTAAAATACTATATAAAATATCGGTGATAAATTTGAATTTTTCTAAATTTATAATGCTGATTTTAGGCCTTGTTTGGGAGAGCTCCAACTCAGATCTGACACTTATAAGCTAAAATAAAGTAAATTAAGTTTATATTTTTAGTCTAAAATGTAAACAGGATGATCTACCTAAACACTGTTAATGTACTCATAACTCCAGCTCCATAAATTTCTAGATCTAGAAATACCCTGCTCCACCAACTTCACAGATTTTGGTGGAGCTGGAGCTGTCCCAAACACCCCCTTAATCTCTGTAGTGAGTGTCAAAATAAAACAGATTTTTTTCCTCATAAATCGGCTCCGGAAAAAAAAGAAGCATGGTACTGTAGTGCGCGAGAGTTCAAGCGTCTAACCGATGGATGTCACTGTTCACACGAATTCAACAAAAAAATTTGTCGGCTGTAAAAAAACAAAAAAATTAGCCTGCGAACTGAGTCCGCTGAAGGTCAATAAAAAAAAAAATTAGCGGAATCTGTCCGCTGGATCTTCGCGGAAAAAAATTAAAAAAATTTACCGCGGACGAGATGCGCTGAATGTTACTGTTCAAGATTATTTTTGTAAATTCAACCGCTGGACGGCTAATTACGGGAAAAAAAAACGGAATCGAGAACAAAACAGTAAAAAATTCGCCGGGCAGATGGCCCTGACAGTAGAGTGTTGCTACTTGCATCTACAGACGTAACCGACCCGCACCCACATGGATCATGGTGTGGGGGAGGTGAGGTAGAGCTTGCATGCAAGACTCGTCAAGGGACAGGAACAAGAAGTCAAGAACCCCTCCTTCGTCCTCCGTCCATGGACTCTGGGAGGTGAGAGACTGAGGAGGAGGAGGTGGGATAGCGGCAGCCATGAGCTGGAGAAAAGGGGGAGGGGTGTCCAGGAGGTGGGCCGTCCTGCTCTGCCTGGGGAGCTTCTGCCTTGGATTGCTCTTCACCAACCGGTAATCAATCAGCTGCTCCGATTCTTGGTCTCTTACCTGTGCTGGTTCGTTGATTCCAGACTTGCATCTCAGTATAAGGAGCTCAGCTCCGAGGTTGCTAGTTTGAGCTTCGTCTAGCTCAAAATCTGTGGTGTTTGCCGAGCCTCCGCATCTGGGGATGGCACACATGGGACTAGATTGTTGCGCGGCCTCTGTGAATTTGTGATTCATGGTTTGGGGATTTCTTGATTCTGTGGGCGTTCATGTGTGTTTTGCTAATTTGGTTATTATGAAATACTTTGATGATATCGATTTTGAGTGTGAAGTCTCGGTGAATTGACAATTTAGTGGATTGCCAATTGTGGTCATTATGTACTTTGATGCTCTCCATTTTTCTTTACCAATTGTGGCCGAGTACGATTGATCCTGCGCAGAATCTAGATGTAAATGTTTTTTAGATGAGTTATTGCTAGGTGATGTATCCTCATATAACATTGAACTAGCAGGTGCGCGTTTAGATTTTTTTAATGGTTTGTATTATTAAATTATGCTTGATAATATAGTAACGTATTTTGTAGACTATTTAGATTTTTAAGATATTATAAACATTATAAATGACAATAGAAGCTTGAAGAAAAACAACTTAATGGATGTAATTGAAGTAAAAACTTCGAGGGAAGAAAAAGCATTGAGAATAAAAAAATTGTGGTTCTTAAAAACGTAACAATTCTTCATCTTGCATAGATAATATAGCTATATATCCCTATTCTTTCTCTATTAGTAATTTTTTTTCAAAATATATGCAACACATATAGCTCTATTTAATCTCAAGTAATACGCTAATTTACATGGTATTAGAGTACATTATTCATGTATACATTGATACATCATGGGCGACTTTGAACGTATCTTCCTCACACACTGGCTGCCCAGCAGAATCATGTCTTATATCTCTTATTGATCGCCTCATAACTTTTCTGCTTCAACCGCCAATACCAAGCCTAATTTTTTATCAACCCCTCTCAACTGCTACCCTTTTAATACAACACTCTTATTGTCCCATATCAGTCATTTCTCTTATTTAATGTTTGCCAACTCAACGATGTTGCTTCCTCACTAACGCGGTGATCTCCCATCTTCTATGATGCTAACATGTTTGCGTCTGTCGTTATTCAACAATATGAAGAATTTTCCTACCATCAGGTATGATGTCATGTCCCTCCGCAATGATGGTACGCTTCTAACTACCTAATGTATATATACCCTCTGTAGCTTGTTTTTAATGCAAATCTTTTTTTCCTCTCTACCAGAGCATCCCCGTCATCAAGCTTCTTTTTTTACTGACTTCTTCAACAATGCAAATGCACAACACTTGTCATCGCGGCTTTTGGCTCTTTCAGCTTTGGCCTTTGTCTTTTTATTTTATTTTTATTTCAAATTTCAGTTATTTTTTGTGTATTGTTGGATCATACATGACATAAATTTTTTTAATATAGTTTTAGGTTGGAATCGTATACAAATCCGATTGGTATCTATTTATTTTATTTTTATTTCAAACTTAAACTATTTAGCGATTTTACTTTAGAGCTTGTATGGAAATTAAATTTTTAATTTTATTTTGTTTTGTATTCTAAATTTTAGTTTTAGATTGGTATTCATATACAAATCCAATTACTAATTTTTAATTGATTTTTGTTTTGAATTTTATTTTTATTTTGATGTTTGTGTGGAAATCAAATTGCTAATTTTATTTTATTTTTATAGGAATTTTGGTTTTTATTGTATTTGACGTGGACTCTTTATTTTGATGTTCATATGGAAATCAAATTCCTATTTTTTATTTTTCATTCTAAATTTTAGTTTTTTATGTTGGAATTTGTATACAAATCCAACTAGTATTTTTATTCTAAATTTAAGCTTTATTTTGATTTTCGTATGGAAATAAGATTATTTATTTTATTTTATTTTTATTTTGTTTTTTAAAAAATTATTTCCAGACTTCAATTTTATTTTGATGTTCGCATGGAAATTAGATTATTAATTATCTTTTGTTTTTTATTTTTTATTGTACTTGGACTCTTTTTTTAATCGTATAGAAATCAAATTTCTGATTTTATTTTATTTTTATTCTGAATTTCAACTATTTTTGATTTTTTGTATTATATATAACACAAACTCTTATATTATACATGACAAACTCTTGTATTAATTGTACATGACACAAACTCTTTCTTTTAATCTAGACCCACTATGATCAACGGTATAGATTTTTTTCCTTCGATTAATGTGGGAATTTCTAGCTTTGAGAGCGAACGTGATGGCTTCTTTTGCCTCTGCTTTAATATTATAATAGATATATGTACTCTCTAGTGGCCTCCTATTGCAGCAGTATAACTGCATTTTATGGACGTCTAGTTCCATTCTCACAAATTGACCAGACTTTTTCATTGTAATGCTATCCGACTTGTAAGTTTACCAAATGATTCTTACACTATCATGATTGTTTGTTCCAGAATGTGGACACTGCCTGAGGCAAATGAGATTGCTCGACCAAATGGAAACGGAGATGTAGGCAACGTGCTATTTGCTGGAGAGTGTGGTTATAAAAAGGCAGTGTATTCCTCCCCCATTAATTTCTTTATGTATTCCACAGTTGTATATAACCAATCCTATCTGTCAATTACAATGCCATGAGTAGTCATTGTTGATACTGTTGAAGTATAAGTGAATTGCCCTTCTTTCCTCATCAGTTTAAGCTTTTGGGTGAATTGGCTGGTGCATGCAACTCAATATGGTATCAGAGCCAAGAGGTCTCGAGTTTAAGACCCGGCTGATGCAATTAAAAAAAATTTGCAATGCACTTTTATTCCACGTCCTAGACCTGAGGGAGCCTGCACGTAAGGGGAGTATTGAAGTATAAGTGAATTGCCCACCTTTCCTCATCAGCTTAAGCTTTTGGGTGAACTGGCTGGTGCATGCAACTCAATATGGTATCAGAGCCAAGAGGTCTCGAGTTCAAGACCCGGTTGGCGCAATTTAAAAAAATAATTACAGCCCACTTCTATTCTACATCCTAGGCCTGAGGGAGCCTACACGTGAGAGGGAGTGTTGAAGTATAAGTGAATTGTCCATCTTTCCTCATCAGCTTAAACTTTTGGGTGAACTGGCTGGTGCATGCAACTCAATATGGTATCAGAGCCAAGAGGTCTTGAACTAGTGAACCAGCCTATCCTTCCTAGATAGGGGACTTACGTGTACATGAGGGGGAGTGTTGAAGTATAAGTGAATTGCCCTCCTTTCCTTATCAGCTTAAGCTTTTAGATGAATTGGCTGGTGTATGCAACTCAATAGTTACCTTGTTTGGTTATCATGTGTTACTAGGTTCAAGAACAACAAGATTACAAAGATATGTTACCGGTTCAAGATACTCATCATGATGCACAGTACGTACTAACCACGTCTTTCTTGAGCATAACATTTTTTCCACTGTTGAAAGTAGTCGATTTTTGTAAACTTCTGAATGGCATTTTCAATGTTTGGGATGTAGAACACTAGATAAGACAATAGCAAGCTTAGAGAAAGAAATCTCAGCTGCAAGAGCTCTGCAAGAATCCTTGCTCAATGGTTCCCCTGTTGCAGAAGAGTTCAAAGTTTCTGAGTTGATTGGGAGGCGAAAGTACCTAATGGTGATAGGCATCAACACTGCCTTTAGCAGTCGCAAGAGAAGAGATTCCATACGTTACACCTGGATGCCTCAAGGTTGTTTGACATTAAACTTTACCAATCTCGGTTGGTTTAGAATATTTGTTATATTTGCACACTCTGAATAACTAATAACGAAGTAATGAAAAATAGGTGAAAAAAGGAAAAAACTTGAAGAAGAGAAGGGAATCATAATTCGATTTGTCATCGGCCACAGGTATGGTGCGGATAGACTTTATACGTATCTATGATATGCTATTTTAATATTTAGAAGTTCTGGATTTGTTTATTTCTTCAACCATGATTCATAAAATAACCTATCATAAATTGAGCATAGTTCTTATCTTTTGCCACACCTTTTGCCAATTGCAAATGTATACATTCAATAGCTGTTTCATTCAACTTTACTCTTGAAACACAAGAAAATATTCTGTACAACCTCAAATTCTAATACAGCTGATAATGCTTTCAAAGATAATTTCCTGAAAGGGTTACTAAAATCACAAGTGTTGAGGAAAAGTTTGTTCAAGAGCATAAATTTCAGTCACACAGATTTTGAAGCGTCATTTATATATTTTCCTCTTCTGCAAGATAAGGTTGCAACATAGTGGGTTTTGAAGAAACGTATCCTCAATTTTCCCCTTTCTAACAATTGCTTTATACAAGATATTTGTCGAAAGATAATATTGTCAAAATAATATTTATTCTCAGATGGTTAGAATTAGAAAGCAGTGAAATATTGTAAAAGTGAAATCTATGCTGATATTCAATGTTAAAGCTATAATTTCTTTTTAAGTCATGTTTCCTTGTTCTACATTTTGTTATGTGTTTTTTGAAGGAGAAACAGCCGGGGGAGGCCCCCGTGCGTGAGAACCAGCGTTCGAGCGCTGGCCAGCCGAGCGAGTCCTACGCTCGCTCGCCAACCGGGCACAGCCCGGCTCTCTACATTTTGTTATGTGTTAATGGTAAGACAGGCATAGCCACATTCTCCACATGTTTTGCAGTGCTATATCAGGCGGAATTGTTGATAGAGCAATTGAAGCAGAGGACAGAAAACATGGGGATTTCATGAGGATAGTAAGTTGTTTGTTGCTTACATGTCTATTAATTTCACATGGGAGTGGCGATGTGATTATTGTTCTGGGTTTCACTAGGAATGCCGTTTTGCCTCACCTATTTATTATGGTTGCAACTTTATGCAGGATCATGTTGAAGGATACCTTGCGCTATCTGGAAAAACCAAGACTTACTTTGCTACGGCTGTTTCGTTGTGCGACGCAGACTTTTATGTGAAGGTTGATGATGACGTGCATGTAAACATAGGTAAATCTACATGTTCTTTACGCCCTTTATTTGATATTAAGTTAGGAGTAAATTGATCATATGTGCAAGTAAATCTACATGTCTGTATTTAAAGCTCCTCATTGACTCCTTGATGATCATCATCAGTGTCCCCTTTGTATGTGTAGAAGTATTAGCCAGGTGCCATGCGTCATTTTGTGGCAAAACAACTCTGCATCGTTGCATGCGAAGAGGGCTTGCTTTAGGCAATCGATTTTTTGTAACATCGAAGGTTTGCATTTGCAGCAACGCTTGGACAGATTTTATCCAAACATGCATTGAGGCCCAGAGTATATATTGGATGCATGAAATCTGGACCTATCCTATCTGAAAAGTAAGTGCACTGTATGGATCTCTCTTTCTCTTGCGACTAAAAGTTGTTAAGTTCTGTTGGTGCTTTTCTCCAGGGGGGTGAGGTACTATGAGCCCGAGCATTGGAAATTCGGCGAACCAGGAAACAAGTATTTTCGACATGCTACTGGTCAATTATATGCTATTTCAAAAGATCTAGCAACCTACATATCTATAAACAAGTGAGATAGAATCTGTTTTCATGTTACCCCATATGTAATCCCGCACCTTGATCTTGTATAATTCGTGTGAAAACTAACTCTGTTGCCGCTAATCCAATTATACTAGGCATGTCCTGCACAAGTATATAAACGAGGATGTTTCATTAGGATCTTGGTTCATCGGGTTAGATGTGGAGCACATCGACGACCGGAGACTCTGCTGTGGTACTCCACCTGGTAAGCTTCCATTACCTCATATCTTCGTAAATCATAACTTCAGCTTGCTTGGTCATCATGCTTTGCTCACTTAAATTGCTTTCTCGAAACATCACAATTGGACCTATTACACAGACAAGAAGAGTGCTTAACATCTGGATAGATTCACATCTTTTTTCCTTGACTTCACTCACAGATTGCGAATGGAAAGCTCAGGCGGGGAACACCTGTGCGGCGTCATTCGACTGGAGGTGCAGCGGCATATGCAACTCCGAGGGGAGGATCTGGGAAGTTCACAATAGGTGCGCCGAAGGCGAGAAGGCGCTATGGAATGCCACTTTCTAACACAAACAGGACACCAACAGAAGCAGAAGCTGTCCTGCTGTAGCCGTATATCAGATGGCCCACTGCGTGTGCTGTAAATTGCCCACGGTTTGTATCTAATTCGTTTGTAGGTAGCTGTGATTGATTTTGTGACTGTCTAGGCTAACACCGACGAAGCAGACCACAGTTTTACGTAGCGTTTGTCCGCCGGTGGCGCTGAAGGTGAAGAGGGTATGGTATGTTCGAGCAGGCTGATGCATTCTTTCGAGGATAGATGTTTAAGGTAGCCATTTTTGTATCCGTCTCCTGTACTGTATGGCTGCCGAGATGTAAGGCCGAAATAATACTTCCTGACGCTTCATTTCAGTGATTTTTTTTTGAGGAGATTCATTTCAGTGAATATAGGAAGGGATTTGATAAACATCAACCGGATGTTTTTTTGGTTGAAATTACCCAAATCTAGAACCATTGGATCATTGTTGAGATTCGGGAGTATCGATTACATCCGATCCTATGATTTGATCCAACGACCCGGTGAATTTGGATCCGATCCTATGATTTGATCCAACGGCCCGGTGAATTTGGATGTTCGGGAGTATCGATTACATCCGATCGTATGATTTGATCCAACGGTCCGGTGAATTTGGATCCGAAATCCAATAGTTCTAGATTTGGGTGATTTCAACCAAAAAAATATCCGGATGATGCCTATACACTCCCATATAGGAATATCCTTTTATGATTCTATTGAGAGTAACAGTTTAGACTCATTCTAATCTAACTGTCCAGTTCAAACTAGGGGAAAATAGGTCTAAAACAAAATAGCCTGAATTTGCTACTGAATTTATGCAAATTTGGAAAATTAGAAATAACATGATTTTCCGCTTTCAGGGCTGGTCAAGTGTAAAAAGCGTTTGGAGGAAATTGCTTGTCATGCTGAGTTATTGGAATCCTTTATTCACACGAGTGCTGGAGGCTAAGATCTCAATGTTCTGTAGAAGCTTAGAACTCAACATTCAAGCGCCACTGGCTTTAGATTTTGGAGTGATGTGATGATTTAGGAGTTTCAAGTTTCTTTTTTTGGGGAGTTTCGGTTGATCTAATCACCGAGGAGTTGTGATTTTGCTGTTTGAGTTCAGCAGAAGTATAGTTTTCTGTAACGGGTGTGCTTTCTTGCTGTTCCATATGAGTTTCAGCCTGTTCGTTGGAGGTGTTGGCTGTGGTGGTTGAAGTTTGTTTGGGCATGTTATTGAACTCTTGCTTAGTTTCAGTAATAGAACTGAGGTATCTTTCTGATGTCCTTTTGATAAAAAAAAATTTATGCAAATTTTGAGCTGTGAAATATTGCCTACACTTCTCCGAGTTCCTCCCTGCACACAAATGGGGCACACCTGTCAGTGAGACGGGGCTCGTCCCGCCATAATTTCCCTCCACTGCTCACTTCGCCGCTTGCTGGGATTAGCTGGGGATAGGGCTGGAAAAAAAGCTCGTTGAACTGGCTCGGTGGCTCGTTTCAAAATTGCTCCGATTACATTCATTTTTCTTTTAAAATAAAAATTAGTTGATTTGGAACAAGAGTCAACTTCGGCTCGGCTCGTTAGGCTCGGATGTTAAGCTCGGTTCGAAGTTGGGTTTCAAACAATACAGGAGACTATAATAAATAAGAATAAATTAGTGTCGAAAAAAGTTCAAAAAAATTCAACTGGCTCGTTATCCACCCCTAGCTGGGGATGTGCGTTTAGGTCTGTGTTTAGTACTCTCTGTGCAGATGGTTTGCAGTTTCTTTGTTTATTTAATAGCTAGGATTTGATCAGGATGAATAATGTTCTTGATCTGCTAGTGTTCTGCTTTAATTTGCTCTGTAGAACTGAGGTAATCTTCACCTCGCTCCGAATGCAATGCCGATGCTAATTGTCTTACTGTATATATAGTCGCATGCCTTTATTTCGCCTCGGTTCTGCAATTTCGTTAGGGAGGGTTTCCTAGAAGAAAAGCGTGATGATACCCAAGTCACAAAGACTAGGATCGACAGGACTGAATTATCCGCACGATCAAATGTCAGAATGCTGATTTCAAGCGAACTGGTGTAGCCTGTTTATCCTGATGGGCATGCGTGCTTGGCCTGACCGGAAACCAAGCAAATCCCAAGGCGAAAGGCCTGTGCCATTGAGCCGAGCGCTCGAGATGTTTACAGATTCAGTACGCCGATGCTCGCAGCTGCACGATGCAACGGGAGTGAAATCCCCCAACGTTACCGACCGGGTTGCCATAGCTGACACGTTTGCCGTTTGACGAAACGACCGCACATCTGTGTGTGTTCATCACAAGAACAACAAATGTACAGATTGCCTCTGCACCAATGCAGGCCAATCTCAAACGCCTTTGCACGCAACATTGGATGATATCACGACAAGTACTGGGGCGGCCGGCCGGCCGTCTGATCTCAGTCCGGCGGCCACGACCGTCCTGTCACCGGGGCGCGACCGAGGCAAGAGACCGTTCCAGTCCGTTGGAAGAAAACTTTGTTTTCTTGTCCTAAAGATGGAAACTGGCCGTGATAATCTGATCATGCATTCTCCTGGATGGCCGGCTTGCTCGTCTCCAAGACTCCAACCCATAACCCTTTCCTTTTCCCTCCTAATTGACAGATCCAAACTCAAAACAAAATTTTCTGCTCATCAATCAATCATCACAATACGGCAATATCCTTTTTGATACTGGTCCCTCCCTTTCCTTACATGCAATCTCCTCGCTCTCCCTCAACAATATATATATCCTACAAACATTGTACATGCCACGTAGAATCAGAGAGACAGAGACAGAGAGAGAGAGAGAGAGAGAGAGAGAGAGAGAGAGATCCATACACACGCGGTCGCCGGCCATTGCTCGATCATTCCGACACCTGTAGATAGGGATAAGCAGCGCGTCCGGCATCGGCTATGACGAAGGCGGCGGAGAGGGGTGCCGGCGAAGCTGGGAGGAGGAAGATGACGCAGGGGCGGCAGAAGATCCCGATCAAGCGCATCGAGAACCAGGACGTGCGGCAGGTCTGTTTCTCCAAGCGCCGCTCCGGTCTGTTCAAGAAGGCTAGTGAGCTCTCCGCGCTCTGCGGCGCGCACGTCGCCCTCCTTGTGTTCTCCCCCGCCAAGAAGCCCTACTCCTTCGGGCACCCCTCCGTGCACTCCGTCATCGACCGCTTCCTCGATCCCTCCTCCGCCGACTACTTGGCGGCGGAGGCGGCAACGCACCCGGAGGTCGTGCACGAGTTCAACCGTCAAGAGAAACACTTGATCGAGGCCCTCGAGGAGCAGGCGCACAGGAAGGCCGCGCTGATCGAGGAGGAGGCGCGTAGGACGAGGGCCGCACTCGACAAGCGCTTCGCGGCCGGCGTCTGGACCAACGCCGGCGTGCAACGCTTGGAGCTGCCGGACCTTGAGCCCTTGCTCGCAGCGCTGGAGAGTGTCCAGGCCGAGTTGGCGGATCGCTACCACGAGATCATCGTCGAGCAGACGATGATGCAGTGCACGGGCAGCGGCGTCGGCAACATCGTCCATTACCACGGCGCCAGCACTTTCACGGCTGAAGGCGCCGCGCCGTTCACGGCTGACGGCACCGGCGACCATGAGGCGGTCATGGACACGAACATGATGTTCACGGGCCGCAACGTCGGCCATGCGCTTGCACCGGCGCTGCCATTCGCTCCGATGATGCCGCCTCCTCTGCATTTCAGCCATGGCTTTGGCTACAATGACCTTAACCTTAGCGCGGGCTATGGCTACAACCTTGGCGATGGCAACGGCCATGGCGCCGTGTATGAAATGGAAGCTGGGTATTATGGGACAACATCTGGCTTCTTTGGGCAGGAATAAGGGGTTGGCTTAAATTTTAGGGTTTTCTTTACCAAGTTATGTCTAATGTTTAATTAAGGTATTTGACTGATAGTAATTTATTGCGCCTTAGATCTGGTATGTACCGTGAATAAAGTGGGTGCAATTTGTACACATACTAGCCATGTAGCTGTGCGTTGCAACAAAAACTCAATTAGATAAAAAATTTATTTGCAAAGAATATTAACCTTATCTAAATAATAATGTTCATTTTGAATGTATAATAGTTAAATATTTAAATCAATTCATCAAAGCATACAAATTTCAAGCACCAGTTTATAAACTCGAGCTTAAAATTATCTTTAATTTCACAAACTTAAATAATAACATCATAGCTCCATGGGCGCAAAGGCGTTGAAGAGGTAGGCGTAATCACAAATTTGTAACGCCGTAATTTCAGGTCGATCGATCAACCGAGAGAGGCATCACCTGCTGCCCCATGGGCGCAAAGACGTTGAAGGGGTAGACGTCATCCATACGTGGCTATCACCATCAGCGGCGTGCGTGGCTCGTATGTCTTGCTCCGGCCATACCATAGCCTCACCCAATCAACCAACTCCACCGCCTCCTTGCCTCCCCCTGCAAGCGCCGCCCTCAACCTATTGACATCATCCACCACGGCAAGCTCTAGCAGCGCCGCCAGCCTATCTCGCCACCCACCACTAGCGACCTGCCCCTGCGCCACATCGACGAGATCAAGAAGGTTGCCTATTACCTCCGCTTAACGGATAAACTCAACACATCTGTAGGAGAGGCAAGAAGCAGCAGGGTTATATAGATTCAGCAACCGAAGAGATATCTATGGAATCCAGATTAACAAATCGTTGAATAAGGAAGGCATCAAAAGGGAAAGAGGCAAGAATAGACCCAACTCCATGAATTGGAGTTCTGCTTACTTCAGAATGGAATCAATCAATTCAATCCAAAAAGCACTGGGAGCAAACGCCTCCATTCGAATGCCAGATCAATAAGAGAAAGGAAAGTAATAAATGAATCATGCATATTCATTTACCTCCCGCGACGGGATGATCCATCCAATCTAGGGGGTGGCCATTGCCCTCTTCCCACTCAGCCATGTAGGTGCACACACTTGTCAGGGTGAGAGTGAAGAACGGACGCACCACCACCAACTCCTAATTAGAATTAGTAGAGATAGAGATAACAAACTTATCTAGTCGTGTCATGTATGGTCGTGCGCATGCTGTTGACCGATCGAAATCAAGTCCATACGTGATTAGATAAAAAGAAAAGATGATCTTATCTACACATGCAAGTAAATATTTAATGGAAATGATGTATATGGCAACTCAAAGTTGTATGCGTGTAGTATATGAAAAAAAATCGGTCGTGCCGTATTTGAAAATAAAATCGGCTGATTGAGATAAGAGTCTGATATGCCGCAGATCACGTATGTATGTATATCCAACCGAATTAAAACTTTCTTTATTTGCCAATGTATAGAAGATCGGGACAATAACGGTTTTGTGGGTATGCCCGAGAAGGGGGTGGGGAGAACGGACCACCGCCACCAACTTGTAATTAGAAGTAGTAGAGATAATAATGGAACATAAAAGTATGCGTAAGATTAAGGTGTTGTGAAGTGTTTATAATGCCTCTTGTCATGTTTTTGTTAGCCTGTATACTCCATCCATCCGATTACAAATAGTTATTGTTTTGGATATAAATGTAGTTAAATTTTTAAAATTTTGACTGTCAATATCTTTTTAAATATTTTAAATATTTACAATGGGCTCGGCCTGGCTGTAAATGGGCTGTGCTGGCACGGTCCATGAGCCCGTGCCATGCTTGAGCCAGCACGGCACGACACAGCACGACCCACGGGTGGCACAACCCGTTTACTAGCGGCACGACCCGTTTGACTCGTTTAATTTGAAAATAGCCGTTGGAGGCTTAAAAATTCCAAAAATCCGAAAAATGTTGAATTTTTTCTATAAATAGGTGACTGCCACCCCCTCATTTCCATATCAGTAATCTTTCATACTCTTCTCTTCATTCTGTTGTAGAAATTCTTTTGCCTTTGGTAGTGGCGGATCCAGGATTTCTAGGTTGGGTGTTCAGATTTACAAAAATTTTCTACGGTCTACATTTCGCAAATCTTAATTCACCATTACAAATCAATATAGGAAGAATGGAAAATTGATTTCTGAATAACTAAATTGGGGATTTCACCTGGGCACGGGGTCCATCCCTGACACCGCGGCCACAGGAGGGCTCCCCTGCCCTGCCTCCCACTAGACTTGCTCCCTCCTCCTCCAGTTCGGCCATCTTTACATCAATATTTCTAAGAGTGTGTAAATGAAGTCATATATATCATACTATGTAAAGCTAAATCATTAGCAGTCATTGTGAACACATCATCCATGTGACTTTCATTTATCCTCTATGCTCTCATAAGGAAGTTAACATCGATCAGAATGAACACACATTCAGAAAAACAAACAAGAGATTGCTGGCAAAGAGGAACACGTTGATCATTGCAGCACATAAATATCAACTGTTGTCAAATAGCAGTAATCTTACTTCTCATTCCCACAACAGAAAGACATCCTAACAAAACTAGAGAGATTCTAAAAACAACTCGATCATTGAACAATAGTATAGCACTCGCACCACACTGTATGGCTGTTTGTATCAGTGTGATCGTGTGTAACAAACCGATAAAACAGAACATTTCACATACATTAACAGTTTTTATCAAAAAAACAAAACAAAAGGAACAAATCAATGACCACAACTAAACTACTATCATATCACAGATTCACAATGAAAGTATGCTTGTTGCTTTCTTCAGTTTCTTCTTGCTCTGATGTATATCGGTTGATCGAGATCTACCTCCTCTTGTTCTTGCTCTCGACGAGCAGGACCACGTAGAAGAGAGCCCTGAAGAAGAAGCCCCAGGCCACGGTCACCAGCAGGCACTTCCATTTACCAATGTCATTCTAAAATCTATCTATAGCCTCGTAAAAAAAAATCTGTCTATAGTATTTGATAAGCACGCTATGCTCTTTCTATATTGCATTTAAACTATACCTGTTCTGATGTTGATTTTCTGCTAAAACCAGTTGTATGATCATGTCCAACTGCATTAATTGGAATAGCTTGTTGCCTTGTTGGATGGCATGATCATTTCAATTTCACGATGATATAGAAATATCATATAGCTGGGTTGCTGGACATTAATTGAGTTCATATAAATAAACTTCTTTGAGGACTTCTTTCATGGCATGTGCTGGTTAGCTAATGCGATGAGATTCAGCTAGCTCCAATAGCATATCAGTTAGTTGAGTGTTATTTCATTATTTGGTCAACTATATCAAGTCAATGTTCTTAGTCTGATGGTTCATCCACTGTGTTCTTGACTTGTTAGTCCGTCCTCAATCTAGTACCTATTGCGCTTTGTTCAGTACTATCTTTCAGTAGAAAACAAAAACCAACGCAATAGATAACCTTAGCATAGCTATGCTAAATTAAGCATTGATTTTATATACCATGACGCTCCTTTTAGCTAAAAATTTTATATGCATAGGCAGGTCTGCACATGTTATTGCCTTTTTTTTGCTTACCCTCCTAAGCTTCCATACTGTTGACTTCACTACTTTTTCTCCCCTCTTTGCTTGAAGGTTATAGCGGCAGCAGTTGCTAGTGATCCTGAAAAGTATAATGAAGCATTTCTTGGAAAACCAAATGAAGCGTATTGTGCTTGGATTTTGGATCCTGAAAAATGGGGAGGTTAGTTTCAGCACTATTAATCCTGTACAGCAACATTAAGGCCGAAAATACTCTTTAGTTTGAGGTGTTCCTGTGCTATGTTATTTTTCATGTACTGTTTTTTTGCCATACAGTCATCCACTGTGTTTGGTCATATCATATCCCAAAGTTTGCATTAAATATCCTTTTTCTTCCAAGAAAGAATTTTCTACACTTACACCTTATACCATGAAAATTTCGGTACTCGAGTTCAGGATTCCACATTAAGACCCTGTTTGGAAGCAATGTATTTTAAAACTATGGTTTTGGTATATTATGGTTTGTAATTGTTTTGTTATGAATACCATGGTTTTACCAAACTCCTTTAAAATCATGGTATTTCTTGGAACTACCAACTGTTTGGATGCAACATCACAAACCATAATATTTAAGTGGAAATAGACCAGAAGCTAGCTAAAACCATGAAAACTTTGGGTTGGAGTGGAGTTTCAAATACTCTAAAAATACCATGGTATCTACCAAACCATGATTTTTAATACAGAGCTTTTGGCATGGTAACCAAACACCTCATGGTATAAAATACCATGGTATTCTTAGAAACCATAGTATTACCTAGAAACTATGAAAATACATTGCTTCCAAACAGGGTCTAAGCATCTCTGCCATAAAAGTACCAGCCTCCATTATAGTCTACTAGTACTAACATAGTTGCAGAGGCTCTGGTATAGATCTTATGGTGGAAAACAACCATTTGCAACATGATATTAGCACTCCATGTTGTGTTTTTGGTCTCAATAGAAGTGTCCTTTTTGAAGTCAAATATTTTTGGTTTTGGTTGATATGACAATCATCTCATAGTGTTTAAAGTATTCGATTTATTGAGCTCAAACACTCAAGTCATTAAATGGTAATGAACTTGAAGAGTGTTGCACTAAATTTGCAGACACTTTCTCTCATGATGGTTCATCTAATGTTGAGGTACATAATCTTATTTCTGAATTAAAGATTATGAAATTCACTTCGCCAGATAGCGCATTGTCTGCTATGGAGATTTTCGAGCATGTCAGAGATGTGGATTGTTATCCTAATGTCTCCATTGCTTATCGAATCTTATTTACTGTGCCTGTGACTGTTGCATCGGCTGAAAGAAGCTTTTCAAAATTGAAATTGTTGAAGAACTATTTGAGATTAACAATGACTAAAGAAAGGTTAAATGATTTGGCGACTTTATGCATCAAGAAGAAGTTATTGGACGAGATTGATATCAATAGTATAATCGATGACTTTGTATCACAAAATGTTAGATGAAATTTTTTAAGATGATGCCAAGTGCCAAGTAAGTGTTTATGATTACAATTTACATTTATTATTTCATAAACTTTAAATTATTCTATAGAAGCATTTTTTGTGCATCGAATATTAATTTCTTCAATGATATATGCATATAAGACTATATATATATGAGGAGGTGGAAGGGGTCTCCATATAAGTTTTCGCCCCGGGCCTCCAAAATACCAGGACCGGCCCTGACAGTAATTAACACTAGTTTTCATGATTTGTTGGAGTGCCTGCTGCTTATTTTATTTTTATTTTCTTTGGTTGTAAAGGCACCATAGAACTTTCTATTTTGTTGGAATATTATGGGCACAAAATTGCTGCATATGACATCCACACAACCCGCTGTGATCTATACGGTCAGATTGGTGATCTAGTTTGTTTTTCCCTTTGTTTGTCCCAAATCATTAAGCTAGTGCTTAGCTTTGCATCCATTGATACAGGAGAAGAATTATAGTGAGAGGGCCATGCTCATTTATGATGGCTTGCATTATGATGCTTTAGCTGTAAGTTTTCATGATGGTATTCTACTAATCAACAACACACAGCACGAGATATTAACTAATTTTATTTGCTTTTGATCAACAAAAATTCAGATGTCTCCATTTGAAGCAGCACCAGAAGAATTTGATCAAACCATCTTCCTAGTTGACCATAACCGTTCCATTGGTCCAGTAGAAGGCCTTGCTCTTAATTTAGTGAAGGAGGCACAGAGGAGAGATTTAGTATTTTGCCACTTCAAAGATTGACTCTTTGATTATGATGCCACTTGAGCCAATGACATATAGGACCATCTGAGTCAATGAAATGTGGGTCCAGTGGCAAATTTGCGAAGCCACATGTTTGAAGTGGCAAAATACTAAATCTCTCGGCACAGAGGTACTCACACTTTTTATTTTCACTTTTTGTTTTTAATATTAAGTAACTACATGCTTCACAGCAATCAATAGTGCTCAAACAGAATGCTTATTTTATCATGTACTCTCATGTTTTGAATGCTTCAACCTTTTGGTTGTGGCTAATGGTCATTGGTCAGTAATCGATCTGAACATTCTGATGACTAATGCGTTTAAAGGAAGTTTCAATGTAATGTAATATATGCATTCAGAAACCAAAAAAAAAAAACTTGTAACATTCTTTAGTTCATGTGATGCCTAACATTTTTTTTTGTTCAACATGCTCATGAGTAGTGTCGTTAGCTTATCCCCGAAAGCTCTCAAGAATGTCAGAATGTAATTCAAGGGCATGCAAATAGTTCTTTTTGTTTGCAGAAATCTGACAGCTGATTAGAAACCAGTGAAATATATGAGAGAAATGTTGCTGACTGTTGGTTGAGCATGCAATATGTAGGAAGAGGAGCTACACGGATACTGCAAACTTCACATTGCGCTGCGGCGTGTGCCAAATTGGTGTCATTGGTCAAAAGGTGAAACTCTTGTAAACACATTGTTAAGCCAATCTGTGAAAAAACTATTGTACTTAAAGCCCCCATTTTTTGTTTTGTGCACAATGCAGGAAGCTGTTGAACATGCACAAGCCACTGGCCATGTCAATTTCCAAGAATACAAATGACTGTACAAGATATACTAGTTATGTAGTAGACTGCTCTTCATTTGTTGCAATTGATATTCCAATTGATATTCTTCTTCGGCTGGATATGGAGTCTGGAAAATGCACTGTGACATTGATATTAACTGTTAATTAAGGTCTACAAATCCATGGGTTGCATGTATCAGTCTGCTTCTCAACTTGTGATCTTTTTTTTCCCCTTCTCGTTTTGCCTAGAGTGGTTCTCTAACGAGTCTTTGACCATAGAAGATTGTTTTCTTTTGTTTTTCAAGATGCATGTGGTGCTTATGCTTTGCAGTGCTTTTTTTTCGAGAACACGCGAAAGATTTACGCCTCATTTTGAGAGCATGCGTGGACTTTGCAGTGCTGTAATCAGTTTTTTTTTTTTTTTTGAGAGCAGGTTACTGGTCATGGGCAGGTCCAGGTGCAGGCCAAACCCAATTGATATTCTTGTGGACTCGTTTAGCAGGCAATTGTGAGACACAATTCATACATCACCCGTTGTAGGCTCTGTGGATCATACTGTTAAATCTGTCATGTTCCATGTCTCAAAAAAGAAAGAAAGTTAAATCTCCCAAAGTGGTGTCGGCAATGGAGAAAGGGCGGCCGGGGTAGCAAGTCTTGCGGATAAATGATGAGGAACACACGGAGTTGTGCTAGGGGAAAATTACATAGGCAATGATAGCAAGAGATAATGATGGATGTTCACTTGATTGGTTTACATGGTAAACATTCCCCACTTACATCATCATCTGCTCTGCCTCTGCTTTGTGTGTGTGTGAATTGCATACATTTTGATGAGGTCTCGATCATGTGGTGAGAATAGGAAAAGCGGGGGGATGGATGGATCCAACTCGGGTCACCACCAGCACCACAAACCAAGGAATCACCCATCCATCATTCCCTTCTTCATTCATTCCATTTCCATTCCACATTACCAGGTACAATTCCAGAATAACAGCAACAACTTCTTAAGTAATTACTCAATAAAATTGCTCGTCTGTTCAAGGGGTAATCCCCTTCTGAAATCTTGTGCAGCACCTGGGACTGAGTCCTCACGTAACATGTTATTCATTTATTTCTTTGAAAATAGGAACAATCATTTCAGACCACAGGTAAACTTTTAGTACTCTCTATACCATAGATTGAATCCGAATGAATCAAACGTATTTGGCCAAAATGACGAGTGACATGCGTAGGTAGAAGAAATACGAATTACAGTCTCCAAATGGGTGGGGGAAAAAAACATAGCATATATGTCCGCCCGAGACATGCCCATGCTAATGAAGAAATGGAAACAAAAAAGCAGGGTGTGAGCGGTAATAGTTCCTCTTCGCTCGCTTTCTTGCTTCTGAAGAATTAGAAGCATTTCCGGTGCACAATGGACGGGCCAGACTCGTCGTACTCTGCCTTTGCAATCCACATCTGCAAGGAAAAGACAAGCAAACAGTAAGCAGATCTATAGAGCTCAACGAACAAGTATATATGACACATGAAAACTCCGGTATGCATCGTGGAGCTCACCTGCTGGAAGGTGCTTAGGGATGCCAGGATGGAGCCTCCAATCCAGACACTGTACTTCCTCTCCGGGGGAGCCACCACCTTGATCTTCATGCTACTTGGAGCCAGAGCAGTGATTTCCTTGCTCATCCTATCAGCGATACCCGGGAACATGGTAGTACCACCACTGAGAACAATGTTGCCGTACAGATCCTTCCTGATATCCACGTCGCACTTCATGATGGAGTTGTAGGTGGTCTCGTGGATTCCTGCAGCTTCCATCCCGATGAAGGATGGCTGGAAGAGGACCTCCGGGCAGCGGAAACGCTCAGCGCCAATGGTGATAACCTGCCCGTCAGGAAGCTCGTAGCTCTTCTCCACGGAAGAGCTTGTCTTCGCGGTCTCCATTTCCTGGTCATAGTCGAGTGCAATGTAGGAAAGCTTTTCCTTCATATCCCTTACAATTTCACGCTCTGCAGTGGTTGTGAAGGAGTAGCCGCGCTCCGTCAGGATCTTCATGAGGTAGTCGGTGAGGTCACGCCCGGCCAAGTCCAGGCGAAGGATAGCATGGGGGAGTGCATACCCTTCGTAGATGGGGACGGTGTGGCTGACACCATCACCAGAGTCCAGCACAATACCTACAGTGCACAGGCACAGAACACAAATGGCAAAACAATGAATGGCCTAGGCAACCAGATTGAACAAATACAAGAGAAATAAGAGACCAACTCCTAAGCAATAGCAGCGAAACATGAACTCGTTAAGAAACATGCTAAGCGCTAGCCGCTAAGAACTAATTCTTCTGTATGGCAGTTTGCAGGGGTGCAATGTTCAGACTTTGAAGATCACTGTCGTCTCTTTTTTTTTTTAACCAACTAGCCATTAACAACCCTGGCTATAATCATCTACCACAGCGATTATGTTCGTCGATGAGATGCACAAAGGGATTTGATAAACATCAACCGGATGTTTTTTTTGTTGAAATCACCCAAATCTAGAACCATTGGATCATTGTTGAGATTCGGGAGTATCGATTACATCCGATCCTATGATTTGATCTAATGGTCCGGTGAATTTCACCCAAATCTAGAACCATTGGATCATTGTTGAGATTCGGGAGTATCGATTACATCCGATCCTATGATTTGATCTAACGGCCCGGTGAATTTGGATGTTAGTTAAGACAAAAACACCCGGATGATACCTATACACTCCTATGAGCAAATTAACACATTGACGAATAGAATAGCCCACCTGTTGTACGGCCACTGGCATATAGCGAGAGGACGGCCTGGATGGCGACGTACATGGCGGGGGCATTGAATGTCTCAAACATGATCTGGGTCATCTTCTCACGGTTAGCCTTGGGGTTGAGGGGTGCCTCAGTAAGGAGGACAGGGTGCTCCTCAGGGGCCACGCGGAGCTCATTGTAGAAGGTGTGATGCCAGATCTTCTCCATGTCGTCCCAGTTGCTGACAATGCCGTGCTCAATGGGGTACTTGAGGGTGAGGATGCCCCTCTTGGATTGCGCCTCGTCCCCGACGTAGGCGTCCTTCTGCCCCATCCCGACCATGACACCAGTGTGGCGCGGGCGGCCCACAATGCTGGGGAAGACAGCCCTCGGCGCATCGTCTCCGGCAAACCCAGCCTGACAAGGAGGAGCACATGGACGCCAACGTTTCAAGGTAGGTAGGTATACATATTCATGATGTAGTACCTACCACCACTTGGCCAAGAAATAGGCAAGATCTTGCAATGCAAAATAGTGCTTGTTTGGTAGGAACAGCCGTTTGAAGAGGATAGGAATGAATACCTTGACCATGCCGGTTCCATTGTCGCATACGAGGGGCTGGATGTCCTCTGCGTCGGCCATGTCCCTCTTCTAGTTATTGTACCTGCCTGAGGTGAGGCAAGGGAGAAAGATCTCACAACATTAGGCAAAGAGAGAGATTCAAACAGTGGTTACAAACTTACAATTACAGAGGAGAAAGGATGGATGAGATGCAATGCAATGCAATGAATGCCGTGTATCAGGGATCTAGTGCTAGACTGCTGGTCCTTTTAGTAAGTAAATGGACATTAAACATTGCCCATCCAACCAATCTAACGGACGGACGGACGGGAAGAAGAAGAAGAAGAAACTGAAATTAGAGCACAATCCAACTCCAGGAGGCGAGTAGCGCTGAATAGTGGATCATCGCAGACGACAACTTTGAATTACATGAGAATAATTTCAAGCACATATCGCATGTATTGGTGTGTTGTTGTGGGGGATCCGATCCTATTTCGATCCCCGGGGATCAAGAATGGTCAATGGGACGTAGAACAAGCAGCAGAGAGAAGTAGATGAGATGGTTACCGAAAGAGCAAGAGGAGGATATCGGGAGATGCTGGTGCTGTAGCCGATGGATGCGGCTGCTGCTGCTTGTGTTCCTCTCTTGTCTTTCGGGTTTCTTTTTCCCTTCCGTTGTCGGAGATGGAAAGGCGGAGGAGGAAGGCGGGGCGGAGGAATGAACGAATGAATGAATGAATGCTAAGCCTCCGGTGCTGTCCTGGCCGGGTATGTAAAGGCCTCGAATTGGGCGTGGGCCCGGGATGGCAGTGGCCACAAGCGGAGGGCCGCACTCCTCGCCCACCATCACAGGTCGTCCTCAGCCTCGCATCTCCGGCCCCGATCTGAGCGCTGCTGTCCGTTCCTCCGCCACGTCACCCCTTAATCAGCGCCGTCCGATCTCGTCCCTTCCTTCTCTGCTCTCCGCTTCGGTTCCTCCGCTCGAGACACCCTGCTCCGCCGCCGACCGCGCGGCCCCTCGTCCCTCGACGTAGTCTGATGTCGCCGCCGCGCATCCTCGGTGTCTTCACCCGCCTCAACCACCGCCTGACAGATCATAGCCTCCACTCTCTTAGTCTCCTATATTCTGTCCCCTCCCGATCTCCCTCTCCCCCCTCTCTCTCTCTCTCTCTGGCAGCGCCTCCCGGCTTGCTGCTACCTTGCGCCGGCGAGCGACAGCACTGCCGAACCTCATATGATTCTCATTGGCAAATTTCACAGGGTCCCCTTATGACTTATCTGCATCACTTCATTCAATGGAAAACACAAATAGTTCGTTTGAAAGAATAGCACCTGGTCCATACTCCCACTAATTTAGTTGTAGAAAAGTGAATGAACTGAAACATGGCTACAAAATAGTACTTAGCTGAAGTGAGCTGAAGTAAGAAATGTCTTGAAATAAATACCTCTTAAAAAAACCGGAAGCAGATTTCAGCGTTAACGGATCATTGGCTTAGCTGCCTTCATCTTTTAGTATGGACAATAAAAATTAAATTTTATAAAGTGAGTTCTGAAGGTATTGTATGTGCAAAATAGCACTCAGGGTGATTGCTCCAATCTAATCTATTGGATAGTGCAAAGTAGTCGGAGGTTGCATTCATCTTACATGTTGGCATGTTGTTGCAGCCTTGCAGGCTCGCAGAACAGAAGCATAGCTTTCAGACTATCCTTACTTCCAGCCTGTCACTGATTAGGTTAGTTACCTTTCACCTTCTGCTGCTGTGTCCTAAGGTAATATGTCTTGATATCCAGTGGCGGACCAACGGAGGATCAAGGGAAGCCAGGGCACATCAAGACTAGCTGAGGACAGAACGAAAGGGGCCGATGGTGTGGCG
Source organism: Guadua angustifolia (assembly GCA_036346375.1). Lineage (NCBI taxonomy): Eukaryota > Viridiplantae > Streptophyta > Magnoliopsida > Poales > Poaceae > Guadua > Guadua angustifolia. The sequence goes on from CM070503.1 coordinate 27,552,744, forward strand.
GGCTATAAGCCTGCTATGAACACCTTTTAAAATTTGGTTCTGAATCTGCCACTGTTTATATCATCCAATTGGAGCCAACACTTCCAAGAATGCCCTGAAATCTTGCATGGTCTTTTACATTTAACTGCACCTTACACTGCAATGCAGCAAGTAAGATTTCGATCTCATTGTGTCTTACGAGGTATTTTCCCAGCTTGTGAGGGCTCATGTTTTTCCTTTGCTTTTTCGTCAGTGTCCTACATCATTGAGAAAGAAGAGATTTCAATAGGCCGTACAACGGATTGCGGATTTATGTAGCTTTGAGCGGAGGCTTGCTTCTGGCTGCGCTATTTACTTTTTGAGTGGTACTTCTTCTTGCAATTTATACATTGGATCTACCCGTATTTAGCTCATGTGTTCCTTTTGCATGCAATTCTTTCAGTTACAACTCAAACCCTCAAATTATGCTCGGTATCTCGCATGTGAAATAGATCTCAGTTTTGATACAAATGTCCTGTGAAAATCTTTATAGGCGTTTACTTGTTGCTTTAGTCTTGCCCTGTATATCTAGTGCCTCTTTTACTGTAGATAAGTATTTAAATCGCAGTTCTGGTCCATCGCCATGAGAGATATAAAAAAGCTATCACTGAAGATATGCTACTCGTTCCGATTTACTACTCTATATATATGTGTGTTGTTTACTATTTCAAGTATATGGTATCCGTAATTTATTATAATAAAGTCTGAAGAGTTCGCACATGCCTGTTTGTTTGAGCCGAGACCCGCACGCCCGCGATCCGCGCCCACTGTACCCATGTCGCGTTGCGCCCGGCGGGAAACAAGGAATCGACGCTACCCACGACCGAACAGTAGCGTGCCCCTGTAATAAATGTTGTGTCGCTTGTAACTCCCTATAAATACCTTCTCGCACGAAGGGTTGGGGGTTTGGTTGGTTCGACTTCACCTACTATTTTCACTTGTACACAGCGCTTACCACGGTCGACCTAGAGGGTCATCCTTAGAACCACCCAGGGCTCCCCCGAGCAAGCGTGTTGTAATCCACTTTCACACAGTAGTGCAATCACTGGACGTAGGGTTGTTATCTCCCTGCGAGAGGCCCGAACTAGATAAAAAGAGACCCCTTGCTCGTTGCGATTGTCTTGGCCACCTTGCTTCGTAGCTCGGTGGGCCCTTGGAAGCTATACCCCCCGCGAAAAAGAGGCCTTAGGTTGATCCCTCATTCAATAAGTAAGCTCGACGGAGGACCGATTCCCGAATCGTCGACAATATACATACATACATATACATACATATAGATAGATACATACATATAGATAGATACATACATACATATATACATACATACATACATACATAGAAGATGCATGTGGTGCTTATGTGTTTTTTTTTTGTGAGAGTGGGTTGGTGCTAAATTAACTGCTTATGCTTTGCTGTGCTTCTTTAAAAACAAAAAACAAAAAAGAGAAGATTTTTGCGGTGCCGAGGTTAGGTTACTTCTGCCATGGGCCGAACCCAGATTTGGCTACGTGATCTCCCGGTGTAGGCCGAACCTAATCGATATTCTTGTGGGCTCGTTTAGTAGGCCATTACGAGTCACAATTCATACGTACGTGACGCGTTGTTGATTCTGTGGTGCTTACTGTCTGGCTAATTCGTCCTGTTTCTGCCCGTACAACTGTTGTATCGATCAGCCGGCAAGAATCCATGAATTTGGCCACCGATCGAGGTCAATCTTTCAATATTCTAAAATGCACCCGTCGAAGGCAACATAAACATGTCAACAAAATCGTAGTCCCTGAATCATGCGTGCACGCATGCCCTTATTTTATATGCAAATTAATCAGGATAGATTAATTATTCGTACGTGGGTTAGCCAGAAACACAGAGAGGGACACGCTAGATTTCTTTTTGAGAGCATGGAGAGTCAGTGGGAGACGATGGAGCACACTGCCTGCTAGCTGCAGAAAGACACGGTCATCAAGCTAGGAAGTGACACTCATTAACAAAATAACCTGCAATAATATAACCCTAAAAACGCAGGTGATCGATCGCAGTGCTTCTCTGGTGGTTGGACTAGCTATGGTTCGGTCATGTATGCTACCTAATTGCAAGGATGACGCGGGATCAGATCTTAGAAACCGGCAATCAATTAGAACGGTTGGCCATACGCTAGCTTTCATTTAGAAAAAAAAAGAGATAATAAAAACAAAAGATAGGCAGCATCGAGTTACAAGCACACCTGGGATCCCACATTGGTATAGTGATATGCTGCACTATGTTGGCCATACAGTACTACAGAGTTTCATCTTTGGCCTTTGCCCATGCATGACCAACCACATGTTACTCATGTGCAAGACTTGCACTGGGATGAGCCCTGATATATTCCATATATGGAGTTAATTAATTATCGCCCAAGTGTTGCTCAAAGATCTAGTATTTAGCCTAGCTCGCTAGAGGTTAGATGATATTAATTGTGTTTAGAGAAATTAATTAGAAGCTAGGTTGTATAGCACATCAGAATTTGGTGTACGGCCTTCTTTTTACACATGGTCGTCCGGTAGATTGAGGAAGCTATCTCCTTTAGTCGCTGTCACTTTTCTCAATCCAATTCGCGATTCCTCGTGACACATCAATTCGATCCAGTTCGGCCTCCTTTGCTTTGCTTTCCATAATCAAATACTACTGAATTATTACACCCTTTAAACGACGATGTATCATATAATCTACAGTACTGAGTTTACTCGATTGCTATAGAATAAAATGCTTGTGACATCAGACTGAAAGGAACAGCTGACACATGCATATACTGGACTATCGATAGTGCAGCATGGTACGCCCATGATAATATATATATTCTCAACGCTAAGGATAACTTCTGGATACGAATGCTCCTGTAGTATGAAAACTTACAAATTAAGATGGTACATGTACGTCACCATTGTTAGATGCATGCGTGGGATAAATCATTGCATGGACTAGTCACTAGGGCAAATTGCACTCCTCCATGTGTATGTGGTACTGATGAGCTTAGCTAACTACACCCTCTGTACGTCCTAATATACACTACTAGAGAAACGATCTTTCATACCGATTCATCAGTCCCGATTAACCACGAACCGGGACTAATAGTAGCAACAGTCTCGGTTCATGGTTACTAGGCTAAAAGCGTGATTTTTCGCTCACATTAGTCCCGGTTCGTGCCATGAACCGAGACAGAAGAGTGCTTAGCGAGCGGTAGCACGGCACACATTAGTCGGTTAGTATTCTGAACCCGGACTAAAATACCTTTAGTCGGTTAGTATTATTGAACCGTACTAAAGGCTCGTTCGGCATACTTTAAAAGGAATGCATATCCTAATCTATTCAATACACGTAGGTGGGTTGGTAGTGTCCTGTGGTGGCATGCGAGGAGGTTCGAGTTAGTCTTGAGTTCGTCATAATTTTTTGATATGCGAGAGGGCTTTAGTCCCGGTTAGGGGAACCGGGACTAAAGGTCACAGACCTTTAGTCCCGGATGGGCTGTCCCGGTTTGACAACCGGGACTAAAGTCAGTTACCAACCGAGACTAAAGCCCATTTGTGTAGTAGTGATAAGTTTAAACCCATCGTACGTATGTGTAGACGAAGGGAACACTAATATAAGAAAAATTATTGTCATTAATGCATGGGATCATACATACTTATATTAAATGACATACTATAACTAATCAATCACTTTTTATGTATTAAAATAGAGTTACAGAATAAAAAATATCGTAATAACTACACTTTGATTCCCTTCGTAGATTTATATTATAGGACAACCCTTTCCGAGAAAATAAACTTATGTTACAAGTACTTATACCAAATTGCAGCATTATGCCCAAACATGCATTACTACGGGTGTGTTTAGTAGAGCTCCAGCTCCACTAAATCCGTAGATCTGGTGGAGCTGGGTATTCTTAACTCCACCAGATCCGTGGAACTGGAGCTATGAGTACATTAAGAGTGTTTAGATGGATCATCTTGTTTACATTTTAGACAAAAAATATAAACTTAATTCACTTTATTTTAGCCTATAAATTTCAGATCTCAAATGAAATTGAAATCTAGAGCTCTACCAAATAGGCCGTATGTATGGTATGGCATGGCAAAGGCACACATGCGTAGCCTTCTCTTTCATGACATGCATGCATGCATGAGGTCTCCATGATTAAAAGCTAGCTAGCCCCAAGGGGAACATTGATTCACTCCTAATCATCATCATTTCCCTCTTGGCTCTAGACCACGCCAGCACAAAGCAAAGCAAAAACATTCTTGCATAGTTGCATGGTAGTGACTGATATTATGAGCCTCCTAGTTATGTATGTCCTGGTGTTTAACCTCTCATCGAGGATAGGCCCACATGGTATATCATATATATTTTGGTGTTGTCCTTATCAGATATACACTAGCTGATGGTTAACCCCAATGTGATTATCCACTAATTAATTAATCTCCTCTGAGATGGGGAATACTCGATCTCTGATGATTTTTATATGGCACCTACCCATTTCAAGATTCAAAGTTGGTAAGCTTTGATCAACATTTAGTCCAACAATATATAGATATTGTGACACAAAAGTGATATTATTGTATTCATATTCGAAAGCACTTTCTTATAACTATGATTTTATAGCTATGAACAAAGTAGTATAAAAGAAATTAATGGTCAAAATTCAATTTTAAAGACCACACTAAGTCAAAGCATGTCTTATAAAAATCAAGGGGACCTAGCTAGGTTGAAATTTAGCTAGGCTTTTTTTAGTAGCATCATTAGGATGTGCTGTCACTTTAGAATATGCATAGACTATGATCAATTGGTTTTGTCTTATGTATGATGCATAATTAAGGATGTGATAGTGACGAGAGAGGCTAATTCCAAGTCCCATGCAATTAAGCATGAACGGGGTACTTCCTAAGCTAGTTTGTAAATCTTGTGAGTTATACTACTACAGTCTCTGACCACCTTTGTTGCTTTCATGCACAGGACTAGCTACACCTAGGCATCACTAGGGTTAAGTGGCATTATGTGAAGTACTGGGTTAGTTAGGCCCAAGGGAGCCCCTCCATTAATTCAAGGAGCCTAACCTAGTTCTGAATTCTCATTTCTGCTCGCGGAAATTGGTACATATACATATTGTGTTATGCATCCTATCTAGAATGTTTATTGCTCGAATATTTATTTATTTTGCAATCAATGGGCCTGCTGCTACTGTGCATAATTTGCAATCATGAAGCCAGCGGAGAGAGGCCCTATCTATCTGCTGACCAGATCTGAATGAACTTCAGAAGTGAACCAGCTTCATCATACTGTGTAGATCTGCATTGGCAGGTTAGTGAATCTCATTCTCAAGTATATCTCTCTTTGATGAGCAGATGAGTTGCAACTTGTTCTTACCTTTCACTCTATCTAGAAGTAACCCTAGAAGTAGAACCAATCGATCAAAGGTGAAAAATGCATGAGAAGGCTAGCTGTATCTCAGTATCTGCACGCCTGCAGGCTAAATTAATATTACTGATATGTACGGCAATAAGGATCTACATGACATACTTGCAATAAGTACCAGAATATACAGATTAATGCAAAGATTGAATCTCATTCAGAATTTGGTAATGTAGTGCAAACGGCATGTATGGTGATACAGACGGCAACTGTCTATAATATATCTTCATATCATTCATAGATATTACTAAAAATAACTCACATAATAGATCATCTATATAGTTGTCTATAATGGTCTCTCATTCAATTAACAGACCGTCTATACAATAGTACATAAAATGTAAAGTTGCCTACAAGACTGTCCAGTAAATAGTAGACAACAGCTTTCACTCTCCTTCTTCCCTCTCCTCTATATCACTTAAAATCCTACGTGACATCTCTTATAGATAGCTGACTATGAACCATTGTACATACCATAAGAGTTAATTGTTAAGGTCATGGCCCTACTCAGTAAACCAACTAACCCTAGAGTAGCTATTTCTGGTCATTGCTCCAAATGTTATACTACTGATACCTAACCTCACAATCTTTCTTTGCTGATTGACAGTGGGATGGAAAGCTATTGCCTTTGCCCTAACTTGCGGAAGAAATAGGCCATCTTAGGAAGCATCGTTGGATGCCTTTCTTGACTACTTTTGACAGAATGCTTCTTCATTCTCCTCTTAATGAAATTGTCTTGTCATGCTTTGCCACCACATGCCTTTCTTCTTCTCTCCTTGCCAGGGGCGGACCTACAGTTATGCCGTCGGGGTCTAGTGACACCGACGCTCCTGTATTAACCTCTTATACCCCCCGTTAAACTCTGCTGATGACCCCGGCGGTAGATTAGCCTAGACCCCAGCCCAAGTGCTCATCTAGTCTGACCAATCATCCGAAAACAAACCGTATGTCGGCGATGACCCCGACGACCAATTTTCCTGGATCCGCCCCTGCTCCTTGCTCTCATCTCATGCATGCCCAAGCTTTGATTGCCTAAGCACAGAACTTGGGGGGCATTAGTTTTGCTTGATGGCCCCACCAATTTATTGAGGGGACTAGTAGACTAGTAGGAGGTTGTGGGTGAATGAGGTAACTTCGTCAAGACTATTCTTGTTGTCAGTTGCGATGTACTACTAGTCCTAGCTTGTGTCCTTGACTCCTATCATTGCTGTGCAATTATACTTGAGCTGCCAAACTTTATCAGCTCTTGATTCTCAGGATGACACAGACAGTAGGATGCAGCTATCCAAGTGCTGAATCCTGAGTTCAGAATGATTCTTTTTTTTTATGCTACAACTCATCTCTTTTACAAGATTAATGATATGTAGTGTTTGAAACGAAGCTTCAAACAAAAAAAAAAGAAAACAGGCTAAGCTTTTAGGGCTTGTTTGGCAGTTGGCACCAGGTTTTAAAAACCAAAATCTAAAAACCGGTTTGAAATTTAAGGTACGGTTTTCGTAAAAACCGCTCGAAAAATCATAAGAAACCGAAGGGTTAAGAAATAAAAAAATTTAAAAAAATCAAAAAAATCGAAAACCGTTCGGTTTTCGTTGAAAAAGTGACAAACTGCGAATCCGACCAATTGAATTTTTTAAAAAAAGTGACGAACCGCGAATCCGACCAACCTGGCCAATTGAATGTTATTTAAAAACGGTTTTTGAGCGGTTTCACGAAAAACCGCGGTTTTTCAACGGTTTTCGAACACATAATTTTTTTTCAAAATTTTTAATTTTTTAATTCGACCGGTTTACCGAGCGGTTTTAGATTTCGAACCGAAACGATAAGAACGAAAACTGCGGTTTTCGTTAGCTTTTAAAACCCTGGTTGGCACAAATATGTACGTGAAGGAAAGCGTGCTAATTAGTGAGAAAAATGTCTAAATTAGTCCCATGTTTGACAGGTACCAACTTCATCTATCAGCGAACGCAAGAAAACAACAAGAGTCGACACGAAACTTGCGATTGACACATCTATACATCGTGATACTGTTCTCTCGATTGATCGGACCATGAGACTGGTCAGACGATGCAGTCCACGTGGCATCTCCTGGACCTCTCCATCCATGATCCATCCAGTGAAACAACAGTTCCTGATGCTGATCTGCGAGGAAATTTCGCAACTTCTCCTGTCCATACAAAGAAAGGTTTGGATCAACTAGCAGAGCTGGTCAGGCTTTTACAATCTGCAGGAGTGTGTGCATCGTATCTGATGATACATCACTGGGAGTAGCACAATGCATAAAATAAAGGGTTGAATTGTGTGGATATGAGCATATAATATTGCAGCTAATTATACATATACTAAAGTCTGAAGACTTTGCCGCCTGGGAGCCTGGCCACGTCGCGCCGGCTCCCCTCACGCGGCTCGCGCGTGGCCGGCTCGGGTCGTTTTTTTTCACGTGTAGGTCTCTAAAAAAATACGTAATTATGTGTAGGTTCATCCTACGGTTTTTACGAAAAAGACCTTTTGGTTCAGAAAAATCGCAGATCCTTCGTAAGAGGACCCAGATAAATTAAAAAAAACGTAATTGCGTTTGTATCCTTAACCATTTCACGCATTTTCTTGATGGTTAAAAAAAACACCGCTGAAAAAAACGAAATTGTTTCTACGAAAAAAACAACGCACGCGACGTATCACACCGCGAAAACATTCCTAGTTATTTCCAGATTCCTAGGAGAATCTGATAAGACAAACCATTAGAGTTCAGAATGACTTGTGTATAGATTACGTGCTACGTTGCGCCAGATGATATATACATAGGTAACATCTGTTTGCCACGCCACAATGCACTTATTTAATGATGTGTTTGTGAGAAGCGAAGAATCTCAGTTGAATTGCCTTGCATAGAATATAATTTGCACATACAAAATTAACGTATGGTCGACAACGTACAATTCCACCCTATATAAACCAAGAAGGCAACATGTTTAGAAATATAGCATCTAATAAGATACCGGTACATAATATTTAACAAAAGATAATGGCCATATGCCGCCATGTACATATATTTTTGACAATTGATTGGGCATAATTATATAATACATCATGAATACGAGAGTGTAGACGATGAGGTCACACAGATAGGTAAATTATAGAATTTCATCCTGGCAAAATCCTAGCTTACAACCATACTTTAAATTAAATAACCTAGCCACCAAATGGTCTTGTAGCATAACCATAGTTACCAGATTCGCGATAAATTTCCGCGAATCACGAATTGGATTCGTCGAACCTGAACCGGTTTAGGTTATAAGGTGTTCACAACCAAAATCGGAAGAAAAAGTGACGAACTGCGAATCCGAATCTTGTATCGTGACTCGGATGAACTGCGTTTTCTGGTAACTATGAGCATAACTATTACACAAAAGCTCTAAGAGCATCTCCAACAATCAGGCCTTAAAATAGAGTCATATACCTCAAAATAGGGCCTAAACTAAAAGAATTAGGGCCCAAGATAACTATTGACTCCAGCAATTAGACCCTAAACTCAACTCCAGAGATACGCGAATAGGGATGGGGCCGGAGAGGAGTGTTGCCAAATATAGCTACAGAGCTCCGAGTCCTAAACCTATTTTGATAATTTTTCTCAAAATACAACCTCTGTTGGAGTGTTTTTTTTCCATCAAAGCCCTATAATTACAATTAGCAACCTATTTAGGGCTCCTCTTGGAGATGCTCTAACATGCATACTGCTTGGGCCTACTGGCACATTTTTAGCACATGTGACAAACAAAAGATAGAAAAACAGAAACATCATTGCATACACATTTTCTTCTTGTCAGATACAAATAACCATTTCAATCTATAAACAAAATGCCACGAAATAAACAAAATAAAATCATAAATCTGATCCTAGCTCATTAAGAATCTAATAAATGTGAATGAATAAGCTAACTGTATGTTTCTTACCTTAGAAAGGAACAGTAAAATAGAAATGAAAATCTCTTGTCTGGCTAGCGCTATGTAACCTTGCATGCTGGCATTGACGTGGTGCCACTGAAAAACTATACCAGCAAGACTAATGGATTATTCTGCTCGATCTATCACTTCAATGAAACATAAAATATAAATACAACCTAGAAAATCATTTAATTCTTCGTTACGTTTTCTACACCCCAACAGTATCAACATCTACATAATATTATGTTTCAAAACATTTGAATTTAGAAAGAGAGGTTCTTTTTTTGCTAGCAAAAACTAAACAACTGCCAAATTAACATTGGTAGCTATCATGAAGGATCCACCTGTATACATACAGATGAATGAACGATCAGCCAATCAGGGAGAAACCTGAACAACATTCACAAATAGTTGTAAGAGAGAAAAACACCTCAAACTATAAGCAAAATTTAACAAAATTACTATTACAATCTTACATAAATCGGAGTGTAACTTGGTTTCCTAAGAGAAAAGGCACCCTCAAAATTATGAATGTGCATAGTCTCAAACTGACATAGAGTCAGTACCATCTCACTCTGTAAATTATCTAGTACAATAGGATCAATAACCATGCAAGAAATCGCATTGAGGAAATAACATAGTTTCGTGATTGCCAACTTGATATCCTCTAGCAAAATATTTCTAATTGCAACAGAGAGCATTTGGGTCATCAAGGCATGACAGTCGTAGAACTTCATACCAAATAACTTCAAATCATCCATGGACATAAGTTTTTTAATGTTTGCGGAGCATCCCTATAGATCAACTTTAATACCTTAGAGACACTTGTAGAGGCCTTCTTTCTCCTTCTTAGATAAGGTGTAGCATGCAGTGGGGATGTACAAAGTTTTTTTATCCTTCTTTATCGCTGCAAGCTTGGGTCTAATTCCCATGTAGGCCATATCGTGATGAGCATTCACACCATTCTTGGACTTCCTAGGTATGTTCAGCAAGATACCAACCAAATTATTGTAAATATTTTTCTCAACATGCATGACATCAATACAATACCAGATACCTAACTCTTTCCAATATAGTAATTTTCAAAATATCGATCTCTTTTTCTAAATGGTCTTGAAACGAACATATTTACGACTCTTTCCAAACTGAACATCGATATCCTCCACGCGTGAATATATTTGCCTTCCACTCATAGGTTGTGGGGCCAAATGAATTTTCCTCTTCCTATCAAATTTGTCATCAATCTTACGTATCGGTGACTTCGAGATAGAAACCTACAGTGACCCATGTACACAATTTTCTTGAATTCGACAGCCATAAGCTCTCAGTCTCCTCTTGGCAAATAGGACACGTTTTGGTGCCCTGTGTACTGTTGTCCACCAAATTATCAAGGGCCAAAAAATCATTTATGGTGCAAAATATCATAGCCCATTAGGTGAAGTTCTCTCTTTTCTATACATCGCACACCATGACCCTCTCATTTTAGAATTTTACTAAATCCTTAATCAGTGGTGTAAGGCACACATCAATATTATTTTTTCTCTTGTTTGGGTCCCGAGATTAGCAATGACATTATGATATACTTCCGCTTCATGCACAACCAATGAGGGATATTGTAAATACATAACAAAACTGGCTAAGTGCTATGACAACTACTCATATTATCAAATAGGTTCATTCCATTGATACTCAATCCAAATCTTATGTTCCTCTTCTCGGCACCAAACTCCTCATGTTTCCAATCGATGTTTCTCTATTGAGTTGAATCAGCGGGGTGTCTTAGCTTGCAATCTTCCTTTTGAGATTCATAATACTAACGCAACAATTTTGCTTCTCTAGGTTAATCAAGACAACTAGTATGAAGATGATATCAATCTCTTAGAAGAAAAGGGAGATTGAGCACTTATCAGGTCGGTAGCTTATTTACAATGCTTAAGAAGATATTACAATAAAAAAGTTCAACCATGAACGCTAAATATGGGAAACTTGGTTCTAAGGTGTATATAGAATTAGTCTAAGTTACATAAGTTATCTCCCAAATGAGAAGATCCCTTTACTGTGATATCATTTACCCAACCAGGTTCTATTCGACTTGCCATGGAAGATGGAACAATTTTGTCAAACACTTGGAACATCTAGCATCTTCACAGGTTTTTCATGTAAATAAGTTTTTTCCTATATTTTTCATTTGCATAAAGTATCTCTTTAAAATGTTATATATCAAAATTGTTTCTATTCTGATAATCCTCTAAGAATTTATAAAGTCATAGTATGCCCAACCTCTCTATAAACAACATACGAGGTTACTAGTGGGATTGTGTGATAACATCTAATAGAGACTTTTCTTGCAGTACTTAGTGCATTGAAACTCATTAGAATGACCTTATCTCCAATTTACTGCTAGTTAATACCAAGTACTATATGAAAAGAACAGGTCGTCAATCCTATAACTGTTTATTTTCTAAACACATTTTTGGTCAACATACAAACAGTTGGGGCTAGTGATATACTCAGAAAAATATGCATGCAGATGAGATACAAGATGAAATATAACATAAGAAGAGATTTTTTTCATTCATTCATTCAAATAGGTCATACATGTTACTTGAAAGTAATCTTTACATTTTTCATATATGTCTCAACGGCAGAGGCTACTTCTGCATATTTTTTATCAATCTCTTCTTAAGTAGTTAGCTTAAGGTCGAGCGCCAGTTTCTCCAAATCAACTACATCATTGTAAAAGTGCCTTAATTTGATGAAAAGGGCACTCACTTGGATGGTAATTAAAGCTCAGAGAGTAGTCTTGATAGTCTGCACCCTTGCGGGGATGTGGCTTTGGATGATCTTTAGCTGGTCATTCACCCCTGCGACCAGGTCATCAACCGACGGATTAGGAGTTGTAAGTTTTACTTCTTTCCCATTTAAATCCGTGGCGATTTTTTGAAGCTATTCAAAAATAAAGTTCAAAGTTGTTTTCTACCTCTCTGAACAGTAGTAAATCTTTTACGAAGAGCTTTATTTGGTCAGTCTGATTGTCTATTTCATTCTTCATCGTCGACCTTTACTCTTTATACTTTATTCTCTCTTCTTCCCATTCGGAAAGTTGTGATTCTCTGGCCTTTATTGTATTTTCAACTCTACAAAGTTTAAATTAAAAGTTGCTTTCAATTTTTCTAAATAAGAATTAATAACAATTTTAAAGTCGGTTGGGAAATAGTTCTTACCTGCTATTTTATACTTCTTTTCCTAAAAAGTAATATTGTACTCTTCGGAGAGCTTTTGAACCTTCTCTTCATTTCTCTTGAAGGCTTCATAGAGTCTAGCTAGCAGTTTTATCTTCATGATATTTGACCTTGTCGGTAGTCTCGACGAGATCAAACTCATATCCCTTGGGGGTGTTTTGAGCCACCAAGAGTTATTTTTCCAATTACTTTATTTGTTCATAACAAAAAAAAGAAAAAATAAATATATAAAAATAATAAGGGAGATTCATACCTTCTTATCGTTTCAACTTCGGCCTCGACCAAAGTCTTCACATGTCAACCTAGCAGGTCGAGTAGTTCTTACGAGTGCTATAAAAAGCAAAACAACAAATGAAATAAAATTACCTTTCTTCCATATTCCTTTAAAGAAATGAGATAAGATGTATACCTTTACTTACAAGCCATTAAAAACTTACTTGAAGTCCTCCTGATTAGAATGGACCGAAGAAGATGCTTGTGGCAAAGCCACAAGTGCGACAGAAATGGTAATGACTCGCTTAGGCATGACTACTTCTTGTCCCACTGGTCAGAATGACCAGCGCCTTCTCCATTGCAACAGGGGGGTCTTCAGTTTCCATAGCCATAGACACCTCCTCGGCAGTAGTAGTCATCTCGACCATCTCCATTGTTGTTGCAGGAGGAGCACCAACCTCCTCTGTGGGCAATAAAGCTTGACCGACCAGTGGGTCTATCACAGTAGCTGAGAGATTTTCACCCTCAACGTTGGTCGGATCCGTTTGTCCACTGGTCTAGATTTCTTGGACGACCACCTCGGTTAACATTGAGGCTTGTTCCACACTGGTCATCGCCAATGTGACCAGCGGATTATCCTTGTCACCGACCTGAGCAACCATACCCTGGGTTGCATGAGAACCAGGGACAGTTGCCTCGAGACTAAAAAAATAAAGAAAGCAAAAGCACTCTTAGATTCTGAAGGAAAAATGCTCAGAAATAAGATAGTGTAAAAATAAATACTTGTTGCAAGGTACTAAGTCTATATCTCAGGATATCAGAGAAAGTGATGATGCCCCAGCATTAAGATCAAGAGTTTTCTTCCTCCTCTTAACAATCAAAGGAACATTATTCTTTGAATCTTCACTTTTACCCTAGACAAAAGGGGAATATCGAAAGATTTCTATACAGACGATCCCAATTAGGGTTGAACCATTTTTTTATAACACACTTGGGATGAAGTCCTCATCTGCGTCCCAGCAGCAAATGCTACCCTCTTGTCTTGCCCCCAAGACCGATCATGCATGCGCTTAGAGCATACGACGCTAGTTGGTACTAGGGCCTAACTAGTCTTGGTTGGGTCACCACTAGCGTGAGCGGTGGTCGGATATACCATTTTCTGAGCACCTCCAGAAGAGGTCCTCACCTTCTTGGTCGATAGAGCCAAAGCTAAGACCTCAAATTGGTCGGCGACTCACTTTCGTTCATATATCTGAAAGCAAGTTTATCTATTAACACAAAGAATTAACTAAACATAACCAAAGAAATTTTTCGGTACTCACCATGGTGCATTCATTAGTGAACTCATCAATTTCCCGATTAGGCTAGATGACTGCTTGTCCAAAGCAGTCTGGTCGGACCCGTTAGAAGAAACACGCAACATGTACATGATTCTTGACCAGGTCTCTTTGGTGGTCAGAACTGACAAAAGAAAATAACCATAAATATTAGTAAAAATCCTTTAATAAAAAATAAAGGTTAGTAATTAAGAGTTCCCTTACCTCCAAATTCATCCTTGGTTGGATCCTGGTCGCCTTTTATCCTCCAGGTGAATCTAAACCACCTCTTCAAGGGGCTTACTTTGTGGTACACAAAATTGAAGATGATCTTCTGCCTGTCAAACCTCCCTTCACTAACTTGGTAATGACCTTAACAATGTCATTTTCCTCATCGGTAAGGACCAGTAAATCATTTTCCTTCTTTGCTTCGACCCTTGTCTATATTGGGGTCGCCTTCCCAGTAAATCGAAGACGGCTATCCCTCGAAATTTTCGAGTAAAACCACTCCCGTCGGTAATCACACCATGTGTCCTTGGTTGGGAGTGAGTGATTCTGAGAAGCTATTTTATCTTGGAGCTTAATATAAGCGCTCCTAAAAAGATCCTAGCTTTTTGCTATTTCTAGTATATTGATAGAAATAACAGAAAAGATGAACTGGTTGGAGAATGCCGAGGAAAGCTTCGTAAAGGTGATAGAAAACACTTAAAATCAAAGTAGAATTTGGGGCAAAGATGGTGCAACTCAATCTTATAATAATCTAACACATCGGCCAAAATCTCACTTTTGGGGAAGTGAAATCCTAACTTTATCAAAGCAGTAAAGAGGACGAGACGTCCCTCCTGAGGCATTGGCTTTGTATCCTCCCCGCTAGGGTCCTATGGCAACATTTTGTAGAGAGGAATCAAACCTTGATCCTCAAGATCCTTAATCCTCCCCTCGGTGAGGATTGACTTGTCTATGGCCATTAGTTGGGGGAAAAGAAAAGGATTGAAAACAAGAGCTCAGAAATTGCATAGGGCTTAAGAACTTACTTCTACGTTCAAAGACAACAAAGGTGCAAGGAATCAAAGAAGATTTACCCCTTTAGATAACCTAACCTGTGTCAGTTTTGGACACCGTTTCAGTTTCCAAGAAAGAATAAAAACTATCTTTTTAATAAACAATAACTAACATTGGATTGATATTCTCAAACTTGTTTTTAGATTTTCAGACTTTTCACCTCCTTTCTTTGATCATACTCTCCATCATAACTGATAGAAGAAGAAAAAAGGATGGAACATGAAAAACTTGAAGAACTAAGAATTTTTTTTGAAAATAATAGAATTCGAAGAAATCTGGGATGTTATCCTCAAACTTTTTTTTAGATATTAAAACTCTTCACCTCCTTTATCTGATCATACTCTTCATCACAATTGATGAGAGATGAAATAAGGACGAAAGATAAAAGCTTTAACTACTAAGAAAGAGTTTGAAAGCAATTTTTTTGATTTAGAAATCTGAAAGTACGAAGTATACAAAGGAAGGTTTCTTCCCCTTTATATGCATTACACATTAAAGATAGTTAGCGCCGGTTCAGTTACCGAGAGAAGTGCAAAGATTTCTCATTTATTGGCACTTAAAACAGTTAGATAATTGACACATAACCCCATAAGGTTACATAATATGAAAAGCCTTTAGTAACAAACTCTTATTTCTCAGGACTTGAGGGCTACTGATGAGGATTAAAAGTCTATCATTTATTTAGGCTATTAATTGTTAGTAACTATACTCTATTAATGGGTCTACAATACATAAAGCCTATAAGATATAGAACGAAGCCCACTCTTATCCAAACGGTTATCTCTTCAACCAATCCAATCAAGATGGTCAATAACTTTGCTTCACACTAGTCGTCCCCGACCAGTGAAATAGTCACCCTGACCAGTGAACTAGTCGGGGACAAGTGTTTATCCCCACACATGTCTTTGTGTGGACAGTTATCTGACAGGTATACATAACTACCCGAAAGTTATCTCTAGAAAAGGCATCATTTGACGAGAAGACATTATTTGATGAGAAGACATCTTTCGGTTACATAATATCCCTATGGAGAACAACTATCGCCTCTTCATTCAGCATAAATAGGGAGCCTATCTATACCAAAAGGGAGAGATAAAAGAGTATTGGCAATTAGCATTCGCAATTAGGATACATAATTATAATCATTCTGTAATTTGTATACTCTGTGGAGCCGCTTGGCTAATAAAGAAGCACTTCCCATTTATCGTTTTTCTCATCTTGTTTACTAGGAGTCCACAATCATATTTTCATAAGCTTGATTAAGAGGCCCTAGGTCTTAGACTTCGACAATCTCTTTTGCATTTACTAATCTTTAGGGTTGTTCCAGCCTACTCTTCAGAGAGAATTTGACAGTAATATATTGACCTGGTCAATAATCCTTGTCATATAGCTGTGTCTGCACTCTGCAGTTTAGTACCACAAAATAGTACCACAAAAAAGGAGGGGATATGATCAAAACTGCTTGCATAATATAAGACTGCCACCATCTCAGGATTAATTAAGATAGGCATTATGCCATAATCAGTCATCAGGACGAGAACATTCTTCTCCTTAATCAGCACCCTAATCAATTTATGGAGACTGCATTAAAACAAACAAACAAACAAACAGATGCTCCATATGCTTGCATGGCTGTACATATCACATGCGGTGCATGACCTACTAGTCAACTACCGAATTACCAGGACTTGCATGGCAGCCATGTATTTGAGCTAGCTTAGCTTACTGCACACACTTCTTTCCTTGTGCCGACTGCCTTTCATCTCCCATGCGGCGCATATAAAGCGACCGGCATGTGACCGTGTCCGGCCGGCTAATACCTCTGCGATGAGAAATGCTAAGTACATACACATGGGTCACTAACAAATGGCCTCTCTTTGAATTTCCTAACGCCGGGCACCCTGTATATCACTATATCTATCATATATAGATATGTCGATTGGAGCCACTGATAAATGGTCTGCCCTTGAGTTTCTTACCGAGTACCGACGATGGGTTCTATACATCTCTATCTTACTTCCTCCATCCCTGAACAGTACGTATCATTCTAGGTCAATGAACTTTTACCAAGTCACACCTAAAAAAGATTATATTACTCATCTTTATTATATCTTTAAACGATATGTCTTGCTTTATTACATGACTATATATATATATGTGTGTGTGTGTGTGTCGGAGTGTTTTATAAGTGTTTCCTCCCTGTTTCGTTACCACACATTGCGGGGATTCGCGTAGATAGGCGATGCCTCGTGCCCTCGTTGGATTATTAGGGAATGAACCTAAAAGGGCTTTTGAGGTCTATGGGGGGTGTTTTGTTGCAAGGGTAGGGCACACAGTGGGGGGTGTCGGCCAGGCAGGTCATTGTCCGACTGGAATCCAATTATCCAAAGCTCCCAGCATGGATAGATAGATAGATGGTGTATGTGCCGGATGCCGAGATGCTTATCAGCTTATGGCATTGGCATCGCCATGTGGATCGAGTTGGCTCGGATTGCGTCTAGAGGGTAAGCTAGCGTTTCTATCGGCTAGCTTTCTCGTGCATGGCGTTTGGTTCGTTGCGCCTTTTTGTTGGTTACTTTAAGGCAATATATCCTGTGCACATAGATCTTTTACAGTGCTGTGTCTGTATGCATTAAAAAATCATGAAAAATTCTAAAAAAAATTGTAGATGTACTTCATAGATTACTCTACCTATGTATAAAGTTTCGAAGATCAAATTCATTATATATCGAACGTTACAAAAAAGAGAAAATTCTGACAAGTTTAAAGAATTTAAACTCGTTAGAATTCTCTTTTTTTATAACTCTTGATACATAATGAATTTGAACCTACAATTTTATACATAGGTAGAGTAATCTATGAAGTACATCTATAATTTTTTTCAGAATTTTTCGTGACTTTTTTTAATTGGTGTGCACGGAAGAGCCTGTGTGCACAGAATACGTTGCCTAATTCTAATCCATGCATGCAGCAATTAGTTCATCCGAGTAGGTAGCATTATATCAAATGTAGCGTTAATGGTAGTCATACTGTAAAAACATCCCCTCGTGTCGAAGCTCGACCAGCTAGCCCTGTGACCTGAACTCGAATTGATCAGTTTCAACGCCCAACTAACTCAATAGAGCCTTCTTAAAAGCCCTTCCTTACTCAACAACCGCTCAAGCTAATAAGGAGAGATCTCTTGCAAACTAGCTTGGTCACGAAACTTGAATGATCTCATAGCTAGGCTCAGTGAATGTTGACCTAATCGAAGTACTAGCTATATAAACCGTTTGATCTTAACTTAAACATTTTTGTCGGCGAGGGAGATAAGCTTATTTTATTGGGATGGTCAGTAGTCCTGCTTTTGTGTGAACGTGCGTGTACAGTCGGAAAATTTTAGTGATGCAGTCTTCGTGGTCCCTTCATATGTCGTTGATATATGATAGTGCTCCGTATGAATATTTGGTGATGCAGGTGATAATTAATTAATCTGCATGGAAGGGAGGCCTTTTCAATAGGCGTAGGATAGGAGTAATAATTAATTAATTCACTAACCAGGGACTTTTCCGTGAGAAGAATAAGATAGACGTGTACGTACCCTTGACCTTTGTACGGTACTTTCCGTATGTATACGTACGTATCGTACGCATATGATTGGGACAGGGATAAGGATATACTTTCCCCTCTTTAGAGTAGACAAGATGTGTTTTTTTTATAGCCACTATTTCAAAATTTCAAACCATGTTTAAAACTCTGGAGATGTTTCCCGCAAAATTGATGTGATTTTGCCCTTTTTTGGTCACGCTTAAAGAAGAGAAGTCATTATCGCCAACATGGGAAGGACTGTTACTGTACGCTGAGACTAGCTTCCAAGAGTCTAATTGCACTTTCACAATAAACATATCACCACATATTCCACATGTTGGTTTGACCACACTACCAATTTGCAATAAACAGCCAGAAGATAATAATAATAAAATCGCTAATCGATCAGGATGGTCGACATAGGTCAAAAAGGCAGTATCATGGGGGATCTACGAAATGAAGAAGCCCACTAGATGACCATGACTCAGAATAGAAGTGCCGCCTTTTTATCTCAACACGTTTCGATTCCATACCATTGGTTTATCCATGGCGGTGCAGCAGAACGATGTCAACCAGGCCATGGAAAAGGCTGTGTAGAAAGAACTTCTCTCTGTCCTTGTGTATCTCGTTATTCTTTCCTGTAGTTATGATGCATCAAATGTCAAGAACCAGGTGGTCGTGTAGCCCTGTACATGTGCGTGCGTGCATACATACGTTACACGGGCAGTAAAAAAAGAGGTGCAAAAACTTACCAGAAGCATGCTGCGCAGAGGAGAGCTGGTTTAAAGTGCACAGAGAAAAGGGAAGAGGAGAGAAGCAAAAGAGAGGAGCACCAGTCACCACTCACCGGTCACCACTCGTGGGGTTAAAACCCCAAGAACTGCGTAGGAGCAGCGGCACAAGGCGCAGAAGCAGCAGCAGCAGCAGCAGCAAGGAGAAGCAAGAGCTGAGGAGTGAGGAGCGGGATTCTCTCTCCCTCCTGGTCCTGGTAGTAAGAGCGAAGTTGCAAGCACAAGCAGGAAGCTATAAGCGAGCAGCAGTGGTAGCGGTAGCATGCTCCTAGTCGCCCCTTCCGGCGGCGGCGGCGGCGGCCGTATCTGCCGAGGAGCGGCGGCCGGGTCCTCCGGGGTTGGGAGTTGTCGTTTCGGAGCTCGTGGCAGCGAGATCTGAGGTGCCGCGTTCTTCAACCGAGAAGGCTTCGCTGTTCCGGCGCGTTTCTTGGCAAAGGCGACGCCTTTGCGCATTTCCGCCCCTTCCTGTTCCTGAAGACCGCAACTCTCTGCAAGCTTCGCAGCTCTCGGAGGTGAAACTGGGGTTCTTGGATCGAGAGGTTCTTTCCGTGATGTAAAATTTCGACTTCTTGGATCGAAAAGATTGGGCCTTTGGGGGCGGCTGGTCGCGCAGGGCGAGAAGTTTGGCCAGTTTGGGAGGAGAAAGCGATGGCGCTGGGTTGCTTGCTTCAGACCACGCGCACGTTTGGAAGGGCTCGTGATTTGGTGTAGAAAGAAGGGTTCGTTTCTCGTTTTCTCTTCCATTGCGTGCACTCCTGTGTTGCATTCTAGATCGGTTGTCCAGTTGGCCGAGTGGTGGTGGGAAGAATGAAGCTCTCACCGTCGACCGGCGGCGGCCTCCAGGACCAGCCGGCGTCGCCGGAAGGTATATCATCTCATCTTGGCATTTCAGTTGATGGTCTGTACCGAATTTTTGCTCATTAATACTCTCCTCTTCCATTGATAGTTTAAGTTCGTAGGATAAGTTAGGTTGTTTTCTTCTCTTGCTTTAAATTTCTATGTAAACAGTTAAGTGATCCATTCTGATCCAATGTGGCAAGCTATCGATTTATTCTTCATTTGAGTGAGTTTTTGCTTTTAACAACAGAACTATTCAGTTATTGCCATAATACACATGATGCAGTTTTTTGAAATTTTGGTTCTTTGTAGTCTGCTCATTTACATGTCAACAAACAAATGTGTGTGTGATATTTATTAGTGCAGAGTTTTCTTGGCAAAAATCATTTCTCCCCTATAAATATGTAGAAACTGTATTGTTCATAAGATGTAGAAATCATGCGTGAACTTGGAATGGATTCTTTTATAAGTTGATTCCTAGAGCTACTGTTGTTAAATGAACTTATTCGTTATGTCTTCTGCTCAAATGATCTTTCCTTTTCAGTCGCAGAAGAGCAGAAGTGCCTTAATTCTGAGTTGTGGCATGCTTGTGCCGGGCCTCTTGTTTCATTGCCTGCGGTCGGTAGTCGGGTGTTGTATTTTCCTCAAGGTCACAGTGAGCAGGTTATTCTTCTTCCTCTCACTACAGATTGCTACAAAGATTAGACTGAAATGTTGCATAATTTCTCTAAGTATCAGTTTTGTAAATATTGCGACTTTTCTGTTGCATTCCATCATCAGATCTTAAATGGTTCTGCACGAACTAGAGATTTTTTGAGGTGTTAATGAACTTACATAAATTTCTACCATAGGTCGCCGCGTCAACAAACAAGGAAATGGAGTCCCAGATCCCCAACTATCCTAACCTGCCTCCTCAGCTTATATGCCAACTACATAATGTGTCCATGCACGTAAGTCTGGACCTATATAGCGCATCTGTTTAAAAGCCAAGTAATATCGTTTTACCCTTGTGTCTCATTAGCTTTGCTATATTTCATCCTTCAGGCTGATGCAGAGACAGATGAGGTCTATGCGCAGATGACACTGCAGCCACTTAGCCCAGTAATACAGCATTTCCTACCGACTGCCATCTATTTATATGCTTCTGTTTGTATCTAAGAAGCTTATATTATATTTCTTGGTTTTCTTTGCAGCAAGAGCTCAAGGACCCATTTCTACCAGCTGAATTAGGCACTGGCAGCAAACAACCAACGAATTATTTTTGCAAAACATTAACTGCAAGCGACACAAGTACACATGGTGGATTCTCTGTTCCCCGCCGAGCAGCAGAGAAAGTGTTTCCTCCGCTAGTATGTTTTGTTGCTCAGCAATTTTCTGCTGCATCTTTTGAATGTATTTGTTTCTTCTTCAGATCAAGTAAACTAAACCATTTGTGGTTCTAAATGTCTCTTTGACAATTCTGTAGGATTTCACTCAGCAGCCTCCAGCACAGGAGTTGATTGCAAAAGACCTTCATGGCAATGAGTGGAAATTCCGTCATATCTTTCGAGGTTAGTTATTTTCCAGCACTTTTGTTGGTTCTTATTTTTGAGACTTTTTTGGTAGTGCATACCGCCTTGTATCATACCCTCTTTTCATGCAGCCTTGTATCATACAACTCATGTAAGTTTCACAAGTCAGTATGATGAAAATGAACTTGCGATATCAAATTCTTGGTGCAGGCCAACCAAAGCGGCATCTTCTGACGACAGGTTGGAGTGTCTTTGTAAGTGCAAAGAGACTGGTTGCTGGAGACTCTGTCCTTTTTATCTGGTATATCTGCTCTTTTCAATTTTTTTCAGAATAATCGCCTGGTGCTCTCCTTAACCTTGTTCCGGGAGAGATTTTTTTTTTCCTGCTGATTGTATTGATGTATTCATGTATGTCTTTGGTTGATCAGGAATGACAACAATCAGTTGCTTCTGGGAATTCGTCGGGCAAATAGGCATCAAACGGTCATGCCATCTTCAGTACTGTCTAGTGATAGCATGCATATTGGTCTGCTTGCTGCAGCTGCTCATGCTGCATCAACAAATAGCCGGTTTACTATTTTCTATAATCCAAGGTAGAACAATTTCTTACATATATCCGATCATTTTCCACCCAAATACTCATCTTTTCCCATGTATTTTGCAGAGCAAGCCCTTCAGAGTTTGTCATACCACTGGCTAAGTACGTAAAAGCTGTGTACCATACCCGCATATCTGTGGGCATGCGTTTCCGGATGCTTTTTGAGACAGAAGAATCTAGTGTTAGGCGGTATGTCAAACCTGTGTTATCTCTTATAATTTTGCTGTATGGGCTATGGGCATCGCATAGTACTATTGTCTTATCTTGATTTCACTTGCCCCCAGTATAGGATGTAGATAAGTCATTTGATGCCTTTTATATCGGGTTCTTTGTGTTGGTGTTGAGTGTGTGTCTGTGCGTGCGTGCGCGTGTGCATGTGTGCGTGTGTGTGTGTCTACATGGTTTTCTCATTCGTCTGTCATAATGAGCTGAATGTTTTCAAATTTACATGATATAAGTGGTCTAAATTGCTCAAGTGCTCTTACTCACAGATACATGGGGACAATTACAGGAATAAGTGATCTTGATCCTGTTCGTTGGCTGAACTCGCATTGGCGTTCTGTGAAGGTAGATCTTGAAACAAACAAATATCTGTTAGTCTATAAAGTTCTACATGCGCTTTTACACTTCTTTACCTGCATCCTAGTCTAGTATTCAATTACATGGCATGTTTTAGACATGCTGCCTTGGCTATGACATACTTGAAAATTAAGCAGGCAATCTTTTTCCTTGAACCATGCAGGTTGGATGGGATGAGTCAACTGCTGGAGAGAGGCAGCCAAGGGTATCTCTTTGGGAGATTGAGCCTTTGACAACTTTCCCAATGTATCCATCTCCTTTTCCTCTCAGACTAAAGCGTCCATGGCCAACAGGCTTGCCTTCGTTATATGGTACAAGTTACATTGCATCCTTAACCAATACCCTCAAGCCATAACAGTGTACAATGGTTGATCAATTCAGTTGTTAATGCATTGTTCTAATGGTTTTTGCAGGTGGAAAGGAGGATGACTTGACCTCTTCTCTTCTGTGGCTTCGAGATAGTGCAAGCCCAGGTTTCCAGTCATTGAATTTTAGCGGACTTGGTATGAGTCCTTGGATGCAGCCAAGGCTGAATAGTTCCCTACTTGATCAGCAAGCTGACATGTACCAAGCAATAGCAGCAGCAGCAGCTTTACAGAACACAATGAAGCAAGAATCACCTGCCGTACTGCAGTTCCAGCAGCCTCAGAACATTGTTGGTAGATCCGCTCTTCTATCAAGTCAGATTCTGCAGCAAGTACAGCCTCAATTTCAGCAGATGTACCACCAAAACATCAATGAAAACATAATCCAAGGCCATACTCAGCCTGAGTACGTCCAGCAACAATTTCAACGCTGCCAATCATTTAACGAGCAGAAGCCACAGCAGCGCCAAGAATCACACCACCATCAGCATTCACAGTGTGTGCAAACACCACAGCATCAACACATGCAACTACAGAAGCACTTGCCCAACTTTCAGTCTGTACCAAATGCACTGTCGGCTTTTTCTCAGCTTTCATCCGCCACTGAGTCTTCACCTTCTGTGTTGCAGACAGTTTCAACATTCTCACAGCAGCATAGCTTTCCACACACAAATGTCAGCTCGCTCTCTCCATCAAATGTGTCGTCCATGCATAACACATTGAGACCATTCCCTTCAGAAACAGCTTCAAACCTGCCAGCTGTGCCAAGAACCATGCCAGTGGCAGTACCTGTCTCTCACCCATGGTCTTCTAAGCGAGTTGCAGTGGAGTCTGTGATCCCTTCGAGACCTCATGTTATTTCGTCCCAGATAGAACAGTTGGATTTGGCGCATTCTAATATCCCTCAAAGCTCTGCATTAGCACCATTGCCTAGTAGAGAGTGCTTTGTGGATCAAGATGCGAGCTCTGATCCTCAAAATCACCTTTTGTTTGGTGTTAATATAGACTCTCAGTCACTTTTGATGCAAGGTGGCATTCCAAGCCTTCAGAATAACAATGGTTCAAGCACAATTCCATTTTCCACCTCCAATTTCCTGAGCCCTTCTCAAAATGATTTCCCCTTAAATCAAGCACTAACTAGTCCAGGCTGCTTAGATGAATCGGGATATGTTCCATGTTCGGAGAATTCTGATAAAGTAAATAGACCGCCTGCACCCTTTGTGAAGGTGTGTATTGACTTGTCCACCTGATGCACCATTGAACAAAGTTGCTTCCTTTTCAATTTTTTTCCCTGAAGCACTTTGAATTGACAAATTACGCCCTACAGGTTTACAAAACTGGAACCATTGGAAGGTTGCTTGACATCACTAGATTTAGCAGCTATCATGAACTTCGTAGTGAGGTAGGGCGTCTATTTGGCCTTGAGGGCCAGTTGGAAGACCCTTTGAGATCAGGCTGGCAGCTTGTATTTGTTGACCGAGAGGATGATGTCCTTCTAGTTGGTGATGATCCATGGCAGTAAGTTTGAACAATCCTAATAAGTTCCTGAGCATCTGTCTTTACTGTTTATGTGTTCTTGCATTTACGGGGCTTGTAATCTGCAGGGAATTTGTGAACAGTGTGTCCTGCATAAAGATACTTTCGCCACAGGAGGTGCAGCAGATGGGCAAGCAGGGCATTGATCTCTTGAGCTCAACTCCTGCAAGGAGGCTCGGCAACAGCTGTGACAACTACGTGAGCAGGCAGGAATCAAGAAGCCTAAGCACTGGAATTGCGTCAGTGGGTTCAATTGAGTTCTGAAGATAGGGAGCTCATAGCTCCCAGCTTTAGGCTGGCCTGTTCTGTATGTTTCTGCAGCTCTTCTTAGTTTTGTGACTTGGAACCAAAGCACATAGATCAAGTGTAGCTTTAAGTTATCCACTGTCTGATAATTATGTCATATGATATCGACTTTTAGTATTAACAACTACATGTTGGTACACATGCCAACACTTTGTTTCGCGGAATACTAATGCCGCTAATGTAGGGCCTCTAATTATTAGATTATTGTGTGCACTGTTACACGTGCTTGTTTTGGTCATATTATGTATATGGATGATGTTTTGGTTCCACAGTGTACTGTTGATGATAGCAAATTAGCAATGGAGGGTAGTAGTAAGCCTCTATGCAATGGTATAACTTTCTACAGAGTAAGTAGGAGGGCATTTCATGAAATTCTATTCAAGAAGTGACCAAAGAGCTAATCCTTCTATGTTCCACATGCCAACCTAGAGTAGTACTACAATATTAATAAGCAGCTTACTTCTAGAATATTAATAAGCAGCTTATTCTAGAAATGTTGCTACTTCTTCCAAGTTAATATTATACTGTTACTGTCATGATGATTAGCAGTGCTATTTTCAGTAAAAAGTTGTTTGATATGATCCTGGAAAGTTCATCGATAAATCCAAGAGGGAGCTCGCATGAGCCTTTATACTTGTATAATTTGGCTCTACTTCTTGGAGACAATGACTTGCAAAGACATGGACCAGCCCTGCCATGTGCCGTTTGGGTCCCCATCTGACCGAATGCCCACTTGTTGAACTAATGGCTGAAAAAGATGACCTCCCTTTCCTGAGGTCAGTGGTGCCTGTGGAGGTGGATGTGACGCCTCTCTCCCCATCACATATCCATTTCTTCAGGTCCAAATGCCTATCCCTGTTTTGATCCGCTCGCGCCTTGTGCATAGTTTCGACGTTGCCCTGTAGCGCCGACTGGTACTGCCGACGTGTAACAATTTTCTTGGTTTGGGCTTGGTTGGTTGTGGATTGTGACAACATTTAAAGTGGATGCGTGTGGAGTGCAATGGCACACACCACCCACTCTTTTCAAAGATATGGGCATCTTCCTCAACCCCATCAATTTCTTTGGTGATTCCTCCATCTCTCTCAGGTCTTTGGTTGGGACCCAAATTTGGATCCACATCTTGTCATTTCCCAATCTTGACTGACTTTTACTGATGTGTTAAAACTGTCGGCTTCTCTGCTTTCTCCCTAGCCACTAACCTAATAAAATCATCTCATGCAAGACAATTTCCTGCTATTCTATTGATGTAAGGAAACATATCCTCTGATTTGCTTTCTACGGATATTGTGTACATGGTTGAATAGTGTTTTCTGCTTTAGATGCATATGCTAGTGTGTGGTGTGGTTGAATTGTTTTGTCTGCTTCAGATGCATATGGATAGGACAGTGTATGGCTGAATAGTTTTGTCTGCTTGACATTCAGAAGCCTGGCGCTTGCTTTTCTTCTGAAAGATTGTTGAAGCATGAGTGGTGGCATACTGCCTTCTCGACCAATTTAAGCTTTTGGAGTAACTCAAGCTTTGGGACCCTGAATTCCAGATACCAGAGAATTTTCACTTGATATTAATTTTGTACTCTATGTGCAGTCTGTCGTACATACATAAAGCATGAAGACCCTGCATGCCTTTGTTGGCGAACAAGGACAATCTACTGAGTGTGCACCTCAAAACCTTTTATATCGGTCTGCAAGAAATGCGGCCTCCTGGCACAGAAATGCCGGGCCAATGTAGAACCGAACAGCACACCGGCCAAATGTGCCGTACAGTTAGCCAATTCAAATAGATAGGCAAGTCAATCATTGTTGGGTACAGCACAACCGATTTCACAAGGTTCTACTGTAGAAATCGAATATGGTCAGAGGTTACCTTCCCTTGTAGCCATGAGTAGAGATGGGCGTTGTGCCGGATCGGCCTGGCACAGGTCTATCGTGTTTCGTGTTTGAACCGTACCGAGCCACGACGGCCAGCTGTACCCGTCGTGCCGGCACAGTCTATTTACGCTTCGTGCCTACTTTCTGCCGTGTCGGTCCAGACCCGACCCATTTGCGCTATTGCAACGAGAGGAAAGGAGCCGGTGACGCATGGAGTTGAGGCAGTGGACGCAAATATTATGAGAAAAATAATTAAATTTTATTTATTATTGAACAGTTACATAGAGCAAAGAGATATACTGAAAACGAGCGAGAGAGAGGGCAATGGGCGAGAAAGAAAGTGAGCGAGACAAGCGAGAGAGATTGAGAGAGACGGGTGAGAGACGAGTTCTCCCCTTTTGCTTGTCTCTCTTAGGTGTCGGCGGTGGGGGTGGCGTCCATACTGCTGAGTGCATCTATAGCGCTTATGCTCTGTGAGTCGGTAATCTTTATGTTAGGTTTCTTCCTCATACCCTGGGTAATCGGGTCTATTACGGTTCATTCTACAGTATCGTGCCGAGCCATGCCGCTCATCGTGCCCGGTTCTTGAGCCCGTCACGGCCCGTACTATAGTGTTGTGCCGGCCCAACACAACCCATTTTGTACCGAGTCGAGCTTTGGACCGAACCGTGATGTTGTGTCTCGGGCTAACCCAAAAGAACTCGGCCCGATTGTCCACCTCTAGCATTGTATTGGAGCTCTCTGAACTTGTGTGGTTATCTCACTCAACACCGTGAAGTTGCATTTTACCATCCACCCCCCCCTCGCCCCCCTAAACTTGCTCCTGTTTGCATCCTAACTCCAATTCGTTGTTTACTAACAGACCTTGCTGAGTTGGCACATGTGTTGGTCTGATGTGGATCCTAATGGGCACACATGTGCACATCTTGACTCACCCACATGATGAGTCATCAAAATTAATAAAAGCGTAGTCCGATTGCCTGATTTTTCGATGGCTTATACTATTCTAAGATTCATGCAACTCCAAACCTAATTTGACCCCCCTTTTTTCCCCTCTCCAACAAAAATGAAGTTGGCATCACCTCCACCCCCCTCTGCTCCGGCGAGCCTTCTCCCTCATAGTCATCGGTCTCCTAGGTAACCTACCTCCTCCACATCCGCACGGGCATGAACAAGGAGAGGCGGCCATGGGGCGCGACGAGGAGTGGCTCAGGGAGGCAACCATGGGAGAGCGACACGGGGGAAGGCGGCTATGAATCATCGTCCCGTTGTTCCAGTGAGGCTTTGTCATGACCGCTATGGATCGAGAGGAGGCACAGATACTGCCATCAGAAGGCTGAAGGCATTTAAAGGAGTTTTGGCGCTAGTTACTGTAGGCGGTATGAGTTTTGTTGCTGTAAACCAGTTTAGTTGGAGCAGTAAGTAAAGGAGGGGTAAAAGGTTCGTTAGGGAAAGTCTAGAGGCTATATAATAGCTGTATGGAGTGCTGGACAAGTTGTTGAGAAATGAAATGAAGAAATACCGATTTCTGCTCTTTTCGTTCTTTCCGTTCTTGTTTGTTCTTATCTATTCTTGCGATCTTCTATTTGCTTGCTTCTTCTCGATTGCGTGAACTCACGTCCCAACCTTGTTGGTGGCAAAGGGGCTAACATATGGTACCAGATTTGCGTTCGATCCTGCCTTGAGCTATGTAATTCCAAAAGAGGGTTGGGGAACTCGGAATTGATCTCTTTGATTCTGATTGATCCCTGTAAAATTCCAGGATATTTGGTTGGCTCGGTTGGAATCACGCACCACGGCGCCCCCAAAGCCATCGGTCCAGATTCAGTTTATTCTGGATGCAATGGGAGATCGAGAAGAACGTTCTGGAGAAAGATTGGCAGCACTTAAGGAGAGCATGGACCTCTTGTTTTCTCAGGTTAGTATGATCGATACAACTCAACAGCAGTTGCTGACTCGCACTGAGCTAACTGCGAAGGCGATCGAACAAAATGTGAAGGATCAGCAATTATTGGCGTGACAACTTGAAGTAACAGCACAAGCAGTAGCCAGAATTTCTACTGAAAGGGTGTTGGAAGCGACCAAAAAAGGTGATGAACAAGCTTCAGCCAAAGGGAAGCAAATCGTGACTCCAGCGCTGCAAGAACCGTGGGTACGTTTGGACCATGATCTTTCACATGGTTTTGGTAACTCGCCCCCCCAGTGGGTCGATGAGTACACCGCGTGAGCCACCAGGTTTTCAATCTCGGCAGTCACGAGATATGGGGGGATTTATAAAGAATACATTACCGAAATTATCTTTTCCGAGATTTGATGGGCAGAGCCCATGACTGTGGCGTGAAAAATGCATTGACTATTTTCATATCTTCAATATTCCGGAAGAACTTTGGGTTCGGGCTGCCACATTACATATGGACGGTAATGCTTCTTGTTGGTTACAAGTTTATAAGTCACGGCATGATTTGGGCGATTGGAGTCAGTTCATGCAAGCAGTCGAAGAGAATTAAGTTCGGGGCGTTTGATCATCGCCAATTGTTGGAAGAATTGGTCCAAATCAAACAGCAGGGCTCAGTCGCAGAGTACAAAACTCAATTTGAGGAATAAATGTTTGAGATCCTTATGCATAATCCATATTATGGGGGAAGAGATGTTTGTGTCTCATTTCATACGCGGCTTGAAGATGGAGTTGAGAGGCGCAGTGTACAGCCAAGTCCCAGAGACAGTCGATCTAGTGGCATTACTTGCTCACATCCAACAAGATGTGTCGGATCGAGGGAAACAATGGAAACACAAACTAGCAGGGGGTCGTGAGGGGTTTCATGTCACTAAGACGGAGAATCCGACTACCACTATGAAGGTTGGTCAGGGCGATCTGTGGAAGGCAAGGCAGCTTCGAGAATATAGAAGAGCTAATGGTCTTTGTTACCAGTGCGGTGAAAAATATGATCCTAATCATTCAGTCCATTGTAAACAGAAAGGGCAAGCCCAACTACAAATGCTTACACAGGAAGAACCGAATGAAATTCTCTCAGATGTTGTGTTGGATTTGTTAGAGACTGCTGATACAGATTCTGGCAGAGACTGCAATTTTTCACTTACTGCGTTGTCAGGATTGGAGCATGGAGAAACAATACAAATTCTCGCCTTAGTTAAGAATCAGACAATGTCATTGCTACTCGATTCGTGTAGTTCTCACAGTTTTGTCAGTAGTAATTTCTTGTCTAAGACTGGATCTGTCCCAATTAAGACTCGTCCATTACAAGTTAGAGTGGCCAACGGAGAAATGCTGTTGTGTGACAGTTGGATTCTACAGTTTCAGTGGTGGTTGCAAGGGCATACGTTTGAAGCTGATTTGAGAGTCTTACAATTGGGCACTTATGATGCTATTTTGGGCATGGATTGGTTAAGCAAACACAGTCCCATGCAGTGTCACTAGAAAGACAAGGTGGTCGAGTTTGATCATCATGGCAAGTGGGTTCGTTTACAAGGCATACAGTTTGGACAAACTGACGAGTTTCATACTGCTACATTTGATTAGTATGACAAATGGCGTAGAAGCATTGATATTTCCACAGTAGCAATTCTAGAACAAGTACGTTCCGAATCAGAGGCACTTATTCCTGATATCATTCTTTCAGTTTTGAAGCAGTGTTTGCCAAGCCAAAGCATTTACCACCTAGCCGGGACTATGACCATGCTATTGCTTTAAAGCCTGGAGCTATTCCTCCCAATTCCAGACCCTACCGTTATTCACCACTGCATAAAGATGAAATTGAACAACAGGTGAATGAGATGTTGGCTTCCGGAATTATTACTTCCAGTGTAAGTCCCTTTGCATCCCCGATTCTTCTCGTCAAGAAGAAGGATGGAACATGGCGTTTTTGTGTCGATTATCGGTGTTTGAATGATTTGACTATCAAAAACAAGTTTCCGATGTCAGTCGTTGAGGAATTACTTGATGAACTTGCTGGCACTAAATATTTTTCTAAATTGGACTTGCGTGCGGGTTATCATCAAATTCGCATGAAGCAAGCTGATGAGGATAAGACGGCCTTCAAAACCCATCAGGGCCACTATCAATTTAAAGTGATGCCTTTCGGATTGACAAATGCACTGACAACCTTTCAGTGCGTCATAAATTCAATCTTGAAGCCATATCTTCGGAAGTTCGTCTTGGTTTTTATTGATGACATTTTGATGTACAGCCTTGATTTGGAGTCACATGCGGAACATTTGGCACTTGTTTTGCAAGTGTTGTTGACACAACAATTGTTTGTTAAGCGATTGAAATGCACTTTTGCTCAGCGTCAGTTGGAATATTTGGGGCATATCATCTCGGATGAGGGAGTGAAAACTAATCCTAAGAAGACGCAAGCAATGCTGGACTGGCCACGACCGACTAATGTGACGGAGCTGCGGGGTTTTTTGGGGCTTACTAGCTATTACCGGGAATTTGTTCGCAGCTATGGCATTATTGCAAAGCCGTTGACACAGCTCCTGAAGAAGAAAGCATTTGGTTGGGATGTAGCAGCAGAAGATGCCTTTATTCGCTTGAAACAGGTCATGTCCACCACTCCAGTGCTCAAATTACCAGATTTCACACAATCCTTTGAAGTGGAAACTGATGCGTGCGATCAAGGGGTGGGAGCCGTGTTGATGCATCAAGGACAACCAGTGGCATTCTTCAGCAAAGCCTTGGGTCCGGTACACAAGCATCTTTCCATCTACGAAAAAGAATTCCTTGCTTTAATGTTAGCGGTGGAAAGATGGCGGTCTTATTTGCAATGGCAAGAATTCATCATTCGTACATATCATAAGAGCTTGTGTTAGTTGGATGAACAAAATCTACAATCCGAGATGCAGCGCAAAGCGATGACTCGTCTTATGGGGTTTCAATTCAAGATAGTTTACAAAAAAGGAAAAGAGAATGCTGCAGCAGACGCCTTATCTAGAGTGGGACACTTCATGTTGGTCCAAGTTGTTTCGGATGTGCGACCGATCTAGATACACGAAGTACTCAATTCTTATGTGACCGATCCGGCAGCTCAGGAAAAGTTGGCTTAGCTCGCCATTCATAGTCCAGATGCTTCGGGCTATACATTATAGCAAGGATTAATTCGGCAGGGGGAACGAATTTGGATCGGTGAGAATTCTGCTTTGCAAACGAAACTCATTGCAGCTTTCCATGACAGTGCTGTGGGCGGACATTCGGGGATACAAGCTACATATCAATGGCTCCGCAAGTTGTTTTGTTGGACTGGTATGAAACAAGCAGTGGAGAATTTTGTCAAATAGTGCGAAACTTGCCAATTGGCGAAGACCGAACGAAGCAAACCAGCCGGGTTATTACAACCTTTACCTGTTCCACAAGCTGCTTGGCAAGATGTGACAATGGACTTTATTGAAGGGCTTCCCAAATCAGATGGATATAATGCAATCATGGTGGTGGTCGACCGTTTTTCCAAGTATACGCATTTTGTGGCTCTTAAGCATCCTTTCACGGCACATCAGGTGGCCAAAATCTTTTTGGATCAAATTGTTAAACTCCATGGGGTGCCGCGGACCATTACATCTGACCGTGACCACATATTTACCAGTTCCTTGTGGCGTGAGTTGTTCAAAACTTTGGATACAAAGTTGCAATTTAGCACATCTTATCATCCTCAAACCGACGGCAAAGTGAACGGGTGAATCAATGTTTGGAGATGTATTTACGCTGTGCAATTCATGCTTCCCTGACTAAATGGCACAGTTGGCTATCTTTGGCAGAATTCTGGTATAACACGAATTTTCATACTGCTCTTGGTTGTTCTCCGTTCCAAGTTTTGTATGGGGTGGATCTCAATTATGGTTTGCTGCCCCACATGGATATGGTGGAGTCTCCTGCGGTCAAACAAATATTGCACCATCGGGGGCTGTATAACGGTTGGATTAAGCAACAGTTGACTCAAGCTCAGCATCGCATGAAAATGCAATTTGATAAACATCGGCAAGAATGGCAGTTCCAGGTTGGCGAAAAAGTATTGTTGAAGCTACAACCCTACACCCAATCCTCTGTCATTAACAGGCCCTTTCCTAAACTGGCGTTTAAGTTCTTCGGACCATATTCAGTGTTGGAACGGATTGGTCAAGTGGCGTATAAGTTGGATTTACCAGCCGAGGCTGTAGTTCATCCTGTGTTTCACGTCTCTCAGCTTAAACCATATACTCCCAATTATTCTCTGGTGTTCTCCGAGTTGCCCAAAGGATTGGAGTTGGATATTCAGCAAACTGAACTGAAGGAAGTCTTGGATAGACGGTTGGTTAAGAAAGGAAAGGCAGCAGTGGTTCAAGTTCTGGTTAAATGGACACACATGCCAGCGGAGGCAGCAACCTAGGAAGATTGGAATGTGTTGTGCGTCAGATTTCCGTCGGCAAATTGCTTGGGGCATTTAAAGGAGTTTTGGCGCTAGTTACTGTAGGCGGTAAGAGTTTTGTCGCTGTAAACCAGTAAAGTTGGAGCGGTAAGTAAAGGAGGGGTAAAAGGTTCGTTAGGGAAAGTCTGGAGGTTATATAATAGCTGTATGGAGTGCTGGATAAGTTGTTGAGAAATGAAATGATGAAATGAAGAAATCTCCATTTCTGCTCTTTTCGTTCTTTCTGTTCTCGTTTGTTCTTATCTGTTCTTGCGATCTTCTATTTGCTTGCTTCTTCCCGATTGCGTGAACTCACATCCCAACCTTGTTGGTGGCAAAGGGGCTAACAGGCTTTTGGAAATCCAACCGCGTCACGTCGTGTTCCACCTCTTCCTCCCCCATTTTTCCAAGTTTATTTGATTTGCTTTGCACACGAGTATCCCCTCACTGTTCCCATCTTTTGACGTGCCCACTTTTCTTGCTCGGCTACTGTGGCGTCGTCGCCACCATGACGAAACCACCACCACCGCTGCCACTCGCCACCGGAACCTCCCCACTGTCCCAAGTCCCAGACCACAACTGCCATAAGCTTTGCCTCGCCCATTCATGCGGACTTGCCGCCCATCTCCTGCTTCCGGTGTGTGGAGATCGCGGCCTCCCTCCCTCGCCATAATCTACACCAGAGTACAGTGGCGGATCTAGGATTTTAAGTTAGGGTATACCGAGCTAATACTATAATATACAATTCGGTAAAATCCAATGAACAATTCGGTAAACAACTACAAATATTGTCGAGAAATTCAGTATACGAGTATAAAATGACTAGAAACATGATAATACAAGTATAAATTACAATATAAATAGTTTGAACATTTTAAGTATGAAATATACATAAAAGAAGCTTACGCACCTACAATAGTTCAAAGAATACAATATTACTTTTTATCCTTCTTGTCTAGCCTCCGCCTTCTAATAGCCATGAAACTCTTGATTATATCATTTTTATTAACTTGGAAGAAAATATCTCGCTCAATAAACGTTTTTAGAAAAGAGATGCAATGTTTCCGGAATAGAGATGAAGCAGCAGCAGCCTTCTTTGCTTCTCGTTTTGCAATGTTTCCGAAAAAGAGATGAAGCAGCAGCCTTCTTTGTTGCATGTTTCCGGAAAAGAGATGCAATATCTCCGTTCCTCTTCATAATTTAACAACTCTACAAACAAAAAAAAGCAATACATCAACAAGCAACTCTCTAGTCTCTAGCAAAGTAGCAATTATATTTGTTTCTACTCTATAAATCAAATAGCATTCTTACACTCAAATCATATGTAGGATCAATATACACTAATATGACAATCAGAGAGGGTGAATAATTACGCGGAAGCTAAAACAAATTTTTATTTATTGTCAAATCACCACTAAACAAATTATAAAAAACTGCTTCGGTTTCAGCAAAAACAGACTGATACATGTTAACTAAAACAGTAATTTTCGAAGATCCAACCGTTGGATTGATGTAAAATTTTAACTGTAGAAATTAGATTCAATTTCGAAACTAACCCAACAAGAATCAGCTCAATCGGATCTACGGATCTAAAGTTATAACCCTTACAAGCTAACTATATAAGATAATGACGGTATTATGGACAGTATTAGGCCGAATCTACAGGATATGCCGTGGCTTACCTGGCATACCCTGTAGATCCGCCCCTGCCAGAGTACGAAGACGATGACATCATCTCTGTTTCGGCATGTCAGACGTCCGCCTCAGCAAATTCCGTTATCTAACAGCGGATTGGGCTTGCGGTGCAAACGGGAGCAAGTTTATGGAGCCGAGAGTAAAACGCAAATTCAAGGCGTCGAGCGAGACAACTGCAGTTCAGATGGCTCCATTGCAATTTACTCTTACCTACAATCAATGGCTTGCAACCGCTTGCGATTTGCGAACCCTGTCCGAACAAACCAGCGTACATCCAGCTCTACTGTTCATCATATCGTATATTGTATACATTGTTACATATTAGAGCAAATATAATAACAAAATCTACCACTAACTCCATCTCTTACCCATGTCATCTAGAGTAAGCACTAAAATTAGTTTATCCATAACATCTAGAGTAAGCCCTAAAACTAGGTTATACAATAGTTATTTCTAA
Organism: Guadua angustifolia; assembly: GCA_036346375.1. Taxonomy (NCBI): domain Eukaryota; kingdom Viridiplantae; phylum Streptophyta; class Magnoliopsida; order Poales; family Poaceae; genus Guadua; species Guadua angustifolia. The sequence goes on from CM070503.1 coordinate 27,588,488, forward strand.
AAATTGGCTCTAGATGCTTTGCAATGACTATCTATTCTCTCTTGTACATAACTAATTTACCTATACTCCGTACAATGCTTACCGCTAAATAAGAGCTAGCTCTTTTCTTTCTCTTCTTTTCTCACTCTTTCATATAGAATAAAACTGATGTGGATATACTAAGAGTAAGCTAAGATGATCCTATTGTACATACTCTTAGTATGAAAGGCATTGGAACAACAATATTTCCTGACACCATCATGCAAATCCTTAACAGCTACGAACTACCAGGTTAACCACGTGGAACCACCATCTGTATCACCTGAGTATATCCTCTTCAAAACTGGAAGACTCCTAGTAATGCAGGTCCAAGTAATTTACCACTTGGTTCTAATCTAAGGGTGTGAAAAGAGATACGGTGAGTGTCCCAATGCAGCTGATTTTGATGCCAGGAGCATGTAGGTCACTCTGAACGGCCAGCATAAGAATAAACATTTAACTTCCAACTATCTCAGCCCGAATCTCCACCGCAATCTCTGTGCTTCTTGCGTTCACTAAGCCTTGCCCGCCTGGGTGCTGTTTCCCCATCGCTCTCACTGTCATCTTGGAAGCTGCTTTTACCATATCTGTCCTTGGACTGAGACTTACGGCCATGCTGATACTCCTCCACTCCATCTACTCCACCGGAATTCCCAGCTGTTTCTTGGTCTGATGCTGCGTCATAACGGCCACTCCGGTCACTTCCTGGTCTCCTTTGATCCCGTTTCGTAGCTCGACTGTTGTGCGGAGGTGGTGGGGCCATGAAGGGAGCCATACCCATGGGACGATTTGCCCGTCCAAGCCCACCCATCGGCATGCCTCCCATGAAAGGACCACGATTTGGACCCATCATCAGTCCAAGGCCTCCCATTGGAAAGAGGCCCCCAGTTTGGGCAGGACCAACAGGCAAGGGCATGCCAGGCATAGGACCTCTAGGGAAGTCACCAGGAAATCTGGGGCCACCAAATGGTGGTAAACCACGAGGAACACCAAAAGGATCTGGCATGCCAAAACCATCGCCAAAGCCAAATCCGTCACCCATCATGTTAGAAGGAAAGCCTCGGATTCCAAGCATTGACCCTGCACTACGTAGCATCGGCATATGAGGCCGCCACATTGCACCCCTCCCTCTTCCCCTTCCTTGAGTAGTTGGGCCATTGCTCGAGTCTTCCTCCTCACTTTCCTCTTCCTCCTCTTCTTCATTCTCATCAAATAGCACAATATCTTGGTTGTCAACCGCCTCATCAGCACCAACTCCCTTTGCCTTTTCTTCCTCCCTCTTGGTCTCTGCAGCAATCAGCACAGCCTGAAACAAAATTCAAATTTCAACTGATTGGAATGAGCAATTGACAAGTGAAAATAAAAACGTTCGAACCTAACATAAGTGTATTAGAAGGTATAAATAGTCAAAGTGCCATATAATGCAAAAGTTTAGGAAAACCAAGATAAATGATCTAAACATGTGAGAACCTAAATAAAACAATCTCATAATGGTGGAGTAACTCCACAAGCATTAGATTAGGAATAAATTGTGGAGATCAGGTGAAACCCACGAAATCCACCAAAGATAAACCCTAGAGGGTCCCAACCCGTCTATAAGACTGCACAAGTGAAACCCAGCTGATGGCACTGTCTGCATGTAACATCATAAATAGGTAAGAAAAAAGGAGCATACCATAAGTTCACTGTCTGGTTCTAGATAAAGCAGAGAAGCCAGTTGTTCACCGATGAATGGCTCTAATTCCTGGCAGTCTCGACTGATCTGCAGAAGAAAGTTCAAGATTTTGTTGTTTCTTGTATGTAATCTTGTCTTGTAAATTAGTAAGGCAAAAGTTAGACCTAACATAATTAAACATTCAGCTCAACTTTTTAAAACCAATATGACAGAAGCCGCATCAAGAGTAATAAGCTTAAGTTAATCGATAGAGTTACAATTTCTGCCACTATTTCAATGTATAAAGAACATAGGTGCAAAATCTAAAGCAGCAAATGCTACTGAGAATTTGAGAATAGGTGATGCACTGCACCTTCACAGGTAGATTGTCATTGTAGGGATTCCGCAGATGATGCGTTTTCTGAAAGGACAGCTCACAAAGCTGCAGTGCAAAATGGTGTTATACATATAAACAAAATAAGGTGGGGAGATCAAATCTATAAAAGTATAAATTTTCTAACTAAATTTGATACCAAGATGGAAGACTGAATCTCATAATTTTTCATGCAAGAGAGTATTGAGATTTTTTGTTTAAAAAAAAAGAGAAAGGGTTGAAAGGAAAAACTGGGTAGGTAGTAGTACTACTGCAATTGAACACTTGGCTGACTACCTAATATGAATATAGGCAGGATTAGATGCTCTCTGTTCGCATGAGATGTTACAAAATTCTTCAAAAAAAAATGATTTCTCCATCACATGGTCTTTTAATCCTGTAGTCATGTATAATAGTCAAGGAGAGAACATGCCACTATACATGAAAATATAAAATAGATCCAAGACATTGAGCATTTATTCAGAGTTCAGACTACAACTATCAGATCTCCTTAAATGGCTTACTGCCTTGCTCTATCGATATCTCCTTATCTGGCTTACTTCAACAATTAAACATTTGGTAATATTCCAACATTGGCTCCTCTATTTTGAGCTGGGTTCATTCCAGTTTAAGGCAAAGGAATATAAATTATTGAAAATTTTTGTAGTATAACACCTACCCTTAAATATTGCACTAAATGAATGGCATGGTAAATAAATTCATCAGTGTTTCTTCAGACATTAACAGAATTAAAATTAACAAGTATTAGCATGCGACATAGTGTGGTGTGAATCTAAAAGGCAAAAGTTTATGAGTGTGTTAATCTGCTATAAGGTCCTACACTCTGTCAACGAGAAAGAGTAGTCCTCCCTCCGTTTAGAAATATAAGGCGTAGGTTGTGGTGAAATTGAGAAAGATATGAGTGAAAATGACTTAGATACCCCCACTTAATTATCTTGGAAGATGAGAGATAATAGTTTGTGCGTGGTGGTAATGAATAAATGCATGTAATTGAGAGAGAATAAATAGAGGAATAGTAGGAAAAGCCTCATTAAATCTACATACAAACCTTATATTTCTGAACAAGATCATTCAAACTATAGGCCTTATATTTCTAAACGAAGGGAGTACTTGTCACTGGGAAAGAATAATAATATGAAATGATGATAGATGAACATAAGTAGGGATAAGAAGTTAAAAGGTTAGTTGCACCTTAAGCCATTGAACCGAAAAGTTCCGACCATAATGTGGAGTTCCATGAGCATATTTCCAATTCCCACCACCAATGTAACCACCAATTCTAGAAGTCATCTTTGCACAGCCCTAGAAAAAAATGAGAGTTTAGCTGTAAATTGTTATACCCAACTGAATAGCATGATTTAAATTTTAAAATATTCCATTACAAAAAAAAATGATAATTTAGTCAGTTACTACATCCAGTCCAAGTCCAAAATAGATGTTGTTTTATCAAGTTTTTTTGGTTTTTCAAGGCAACCTTTTCCACCAAATATTCCTATTAATTACACATCAGTAGAAATGTTAGAAACAGGCATAAAATTAATAGGGCAACCTATGTTAAAAACTAGGTCATTAACTCCTTCCTTGTTCCATATGCATGGAGCTAAAGGACAAAAATTTCAGATTGGAGGTAGTAAATATTAAGGAATAATTCATGGTGACCAATCCATCTCTACCATCAATTAACTCCCTTAATAACTCCATATTTATTCTCCCAATAACTTCTTTCTCGTGATCTATTCTCGACAGTAATAAATATAATAATTAATGTAGGAGCATATCTGTTAGACATAAATATTTTACATGAAAAGATAAAACATAATCTATTTTGTAACGGAGGGAGTATTGTGTTAACTATTTCTAGTTAAGATGAAACATACGCTTTACCTGGAAATGACGAGTTCTATTGATTGAGAATATTAAAATGACATTCTTTGTGGATTCAAAAGCTTCATTAAGTTTAGCCTCATTACTCCTTTGGGTAGCCCAGACGCCCTGCTGAACTGATATTTCCAGATTCTCTCGATTGCAACTTTTAACAATGAAGTACCTAATTTTTACATAAATCAACCGAAAAGTCTATTAGAGCCATTACAGCATTGGAGGCTTTGCAAAAGGAAGAAATGATATGGACCAGAAAATATGGAAATTTTGAAATGCATGTGGGACCTTCAACATTTTATCTGGACAGGTCAAAAAGACATGGATCTTTCAAGCTCTACCTCTAGATTATTACTAAAAAAAAGAGTATGATAACAGTCTTGAGCTTTGTTTATTTCACACAACAATGTGGAATCACTTTCTACATGGTCCATAGTCCATACAAATGTCACATGTAGCTTGGGAATCAGTTTGTGCATTAGTGTGCTCTAAGAATGCTACCAGCGTAATTGCAGACCTAAAAGTGCATTAATGTGCTCAAAGGATGCTAAGAGCATAATTCTAGACCATATAAAAAGATAAGTAACCAAGTGAAGCAAAATTCATGTTCTACTTGCCAAATCATTTGTGCAAGGAACTGTTGGTTCAGCAGTGAAATCAATCTCCCGACAAGTACATCTTAAGATGAGGCAGAAGCCTCTTCTACTAAGCGCCTGTTTGTTTCAGCTTTGGATTCTCTAAAAGCTGATTTGATTCTAGATTATGGTTGTAGAGAAGCTGATTTTCCAAAAACTAGAATCCAAAAGCACATATGAAAAGGATTGTGGATTCTAGTGTATATAGGTAGGCTGGATTGTGAGAATCGGATTCTAGAATCAAGCTGTTTGTTTTTTTATTCTACTTTTGGGGCCAGAATCTAGAATCAAAAGCTAAAACAAACAGGCCTTAAGTAGCACTAACCTTATAGATATAATCTTGAATTGCCTAGCCATAATGTAATTTAGCTTCATAATCCAGAGAAAAATAGCTTTTGCTAGCATAATAGTAGAATAACGGATTACAACATTTTGCTAAAGTCAGTTCAGAACACTGTAAAACACGTCTGGACAAATAAGCTCATCGTTCTATCAGGCAGACAGCAAGCATAAAGTTTCAGAACACAGAACAATGTTTCTGATTTGTAAGACACTAAGGTGAATACAATTGTATGATTATGTTTATTGTTTTCACCCAAAATGCTTGAAAGCTTCATAAAACTGGCCAGAAACCCTCCACACACCTAGATTGCCCTTGTGGAAGGGGGGTTGCAGTTCTAGTGGCTTGGTTAGATGAGCCATTAGGGGCACCTTGCACCTGGGTATTTGGCTGCTGCTGCTGCTGTGGTGGTGGTGGTACATGCTGTGAATTTGCTGTCTGTACTTGTTGCACTACGGGATCAGCACTTGCTACCGAATTTTGATTGTGTGGTACCAAGCCTTGTTGGGCTTGAGGTTTCTCCCCTTGCTGATTATAGTTATTGCCTCTATGCTGATAAAATCTGTTTGATGAGCCATAGTTAAAAGCATTCATCTGTTTTAGCTTCTGGAAGACTTCTTCAACAGGAGGAGGCGGCCCAGGTTGCTTAACATGCCTGTACCGGCAATCAGGGCCATTTGGGCAAAACCCCATCTTATACCTGCAATTCATATTGAAATGGCACACAGTTTAGGTGGAAGCATAGAAAAACACTCTTTTACAACGGCTACAACTAACTCTTGAATGTCAAGTCACACAGCACATTATGATTCTAGTAGAAAAGTATAAGTGACCAAACATTTCAGAGCCAATACATAATCATCATATAAATTCAGGATTCCATCAATCTCTGACTAAACAATACGAAAACCAGTTTCATGAAAGGCTCTAAAATTTACAGAATTGCGTCAGCTAAATTAAAACCTACCAAATAAGGTCTGTTATAAAATTATGTTTCTATCCAAGTATCCATCCAAGTTAGTCACTCCGCAAATACACACAACACAGGCAATAAATTTGACCAACTTGCATCAATTACTATGCATTATCACCTGAAAAGATTAGGATGCAATAACCACTTACAGGCACTCCTAACACCATGCATTACATTAAGAGAATCCTAGCCAATTATTCCCCGCAGAAAGAATCAGATTCGGAAAACCCTAACAACAACACACTAACACAACTCTAAAACCCTACAGATGACACTAGCACACTACACACACAAAGCACATATTTCTAAAAATTAGCTGCTCAAGTTACTACATTGCATTACAAGAACCTGACTCTACAAATAATTTCCCCCTGAAAGAGTCAAATTCCAGAGAACCATAACAACTATAAGCTGCTTGTGAAACCTACACAACCCGAAACCCTACCGATCATGCTAACACTACTCTAGTGGGAGAATTGCACATTCGACCAATCTACTTTCACCAGCACCACAATTGCAATCCCATTTCTAGAGTCCAAGTTGATGATCCCTCACCCACCCACCAAAGAAAGCATTGAATTTTGAGAATCGCTAACGATCGCACACCACATATCACACAATCACAACTCTAGACCCTACCAATCATAACAAAATATGCACTACCGACCACGTTAACAACAGTTCTAAACCCCTAGCCAAGCAATCAGTAGGTTTCGCACCACAAAACCGAGGGGATTGGGAGTGAGGAAGGACGGACTGTGAGTGTTCTCACATGTTGCACTCCTTGATGTCCTCGTCGGAGTGCTTGTAGACGCAGTCCTGCTCGCGGCACTCGCCGTAGAGGCGGAAGAAACGGCACACAGGCATGCGGGCCTTGTCGTACTGGTGGAGGAATCCGCACGAGTCGCCCTTCATGCACAGCCCCCGCAGCCAGTGCCGGCACACGGTCTGCCGGAAGCTTCCGCGGCCGCGGCCATGGCCTTGGGGCGGCGCGGGGCCGCCGCCGTCCGCGGCGGCGGCGGGGACGTCGGAGGACGGCGCCTCGGAGGTGGGCCCCACAACGACGGCGGAGGCGCTGACGGCGTCGAGGCCGCCCTCGAAGTCGAAGCTGAGACCGCCGTCGCCGTCGTCCATTTGGGGAGTTAGGTTTTGGCCTTTTGGGGGTGAAAACGATGTATTATCTCCCTTCTGTTAACCGCTTCTATTTTTTTTTGGACGACTCATCTATTTTAAACGATCAGAATGATGTGATTTGGAAACGTTTATGTAAAAATCTTCGGATTCAAAAAAGGTAAAAACTTGCCTAAATTTGACCTGCCTACAAATGTCCAATCCGCCCGGGCAAAGGTTCCGGCCGGTCAGGTCCAAATTCGCATCTTCTCCTGCAATCAGACAACATAGGAATTCGCTAAAATTTGTCGAAGTGAATGGACTTCACGCACATATGTAATAATGTTGCTACTGAGGTTCACACAAATTCTGCCTAATCCCTTCACTGCAATTGCAAACCGAATATTCATTGCATATGATTTGTACCAGAGGTTGGGTGTCACATCCCGTGGCCGCCGACGAGAGGGATCGCCGTGGCGTGAGACCTCAACCTCGAAGTAGGGGTATCCTATAGCCGCCGGTGAAGAAGAAATCGCCGGCGACGTGAGAAGAGAAACCGGAGGAAGAAGAAACGGGAAAGGGAAAAAATAATCTGGTTTCGTTGATTTTCTTCACGCCTGCCCCATCTCGGTTGTTGGCTTCTTAAACCCCTTCATGCTCTCACCGACAGATGGGTCCCATCCTCCAGTCACGACATTACAGCCCCCTGGAAACATTGCTTGTCCTCAAGCAATAGCATAGAATAATTCCCATAATTCCGGGGTCCCATTGTGCATAAAACCAAATTGCAAGTATTGTTGACTTGTCTTCATCCTCTTCAAATTCTTTATCAGCATGCTCCATACAAGCCAGCAATATGACCAACAAATCAAACTCTTCATCAATCAGCCTATGCATGCGCCTCTGTTTTGCTCGCTTCTTCACAGAAAGTTCAGTCACAGCATCAGCACTATAAACATCAAATTCTCCATATGGGCTTTGAGCTAATGCCAAACCTGCAACCCTGTCTTTCAGTTGTGACCAATAGATGGAGAAGGCAGCAGCTCTGACCTTGGGTTGAGGCTCTGACAATAAACAGATAACAACTTCTGGTGCATTTGATTGCAGACCAAGTAACTGGGCCTCAGGAAAATCTTCCCAGAGTTTGCCAAGGCATAAACAAAGCCATTGCCAAAGCAAAGGCTCTGTCTGTGCGTCATGAGGATCAGGTTGCATATGTCTCAGACAAACATCTATAAGACCTGCATTAATACAAGCCTGTTGACCCCTCCTATGCCCATCCACAATAACTGCTAAAACAAAAGCGGCCATAATGCTGTTATATGTACTCTCCAGACTTTTGTCCTCATTTGATATGATTTCCATTGCATTGATACCATTAATCATCCAATCAGCACTGGAGATGTTCGGTAGCGGCACATCTCTGGTGTTAGGAGCCAGTGGATCTCCAAATTTTTCAGTATTGCTAATGTTGCATGAATTAGATGGTTTCTGATGCACTGGTCGACACAAATTTTGTATTTCTTCAGTGTTTACACGATGATCTGAAGTTCCAGCCATCATAGATGAGCTGCACAGCGGCAATTGCTCATTTTTGCCTACTACTTCATAGCTTGTGAACAGTATCTTGTGCACAATTAGTTTCGGATGTGAATAACACTGTTCATCATCCGCATGACACCTCATTGGTGATTATCGACTTCGTGATTGTTTCAAATTGTGTTATGCTCCATTTCAGGGATGTAGTTGTTCATACCTTTACGTGCTATTGCATCATCTCGCATCATCCTGCTGGCTCCTTCCTTGCCTGCACCCACAGAACAAAGAACCCACCGGTCCTCGGTGGACTCTTCTTCTCCGTGTATCCACGGCGTGGAGACCGGCCGGCTCCCAAGGAGATAACTCGACTGGGAACAAGACCCTTCGTCCCGGTCCTGGGCCGCTTCACCGTGGACCACACCATCCTCATCCGCTGCTCCGTCGACTCGGACACCGACACCGCCAACGCCATCCGAGGAGTCGTAGTTAAAGTACTCCACGATGGACCGCAATGTGGCGCTGCCGGCTCTATTGGGTTCTTGGTCGTTTGTACCTTCACTTTCTTGGTGATGTTGCTGCTGCCAGGGAACGGAGGCGTCGTCGTGGTCGCGGCCGGTTCGTTGCGGGGTGGAGGAGAGCGAGGCGGTGGAAAGAAACGGCGGTGCCATGGGGATTCTGATTTGGGGATTTGTGGTGGTGGTGGTGGCGGTGGCAGCTCTGCGTAGCGCGCCCATAGAACCCTCGGCCGTGGGTGGTGCGGAGCCACTGCGGTAGAGCTCCAGCTCCAGATCGCGCTCCCGATCGGCCTCCGTCTTGAGTGATGTGGGGGAGTTGATGGAGAGGTCGTATGCGGATAGCGCGATGCATAGCGCACCGACGTCAAGGAGGAGCCGAATAGCAGCGGCGTGGCCCCCGACGACCGCGTGCATGAGTGGGGTTAGACCGGAGGCGTCGGGGTGGGTCGGGTCGACGCCGGCAGCAAGGAGTTCAGCGACAGAGCCCGCATCACCGGACTCCGCCGCCGCGCAGAGAAGCTCCTCCGGAGACGGCGTCGAGGGCGCGAAGAGCGAGGCTCTGATACCAAATGTCACATCCCGTGGCCGCCGACGAGAGGGATCGCCGTGGCGTGAGACCTCAACCTCGAAGCAGGGGTATCCCATGGCCGCCGGTGAAGAAGAAATCGCCGGCGACGTGAGAAGAGAAACAGGAGGAAGAAGAAACGGGAAAGGGAAAAGATAATCTGGTTTCGTTGATTTTCTTCACGCCTGCCCCATCTCGGTTGTTGGCTTCTTAAACCCCTTCATGCTCTCACCGACAGATGGGTCCCATCCTCCAGTCACGACATTGGGATCTCTAAAAACTGCAATTGGGAGCAGAACGTTATGTACATACAATCAAATAATCGCAAGTTACTCTGAGATCTATGAAAGTTTGGTAGCTATTGGACGCGGTTTACTGAAGTCTCTTACAACGATTGATACAACCGAAAAAAATTCCTTTCGACATATTTGATTTCTTCTGAAATGTTGGATCGAATATTTCAATCTGAAGAGCATTGACCAACACAACTGTTCCGCTGGAAATGAGTTACTAAGAAACCTACTGACATCTCATAGTTGGAAGAACTGTAGTGTAGGTATTTAGAGAACAACTGCAGCCCCGCGAGCTCGTCAGCATGTCAACTCCGGTACAACCGTACAAGCACTGAGAAGATTTTCAACTTACAGAAAAGGACTCACGATCCTTCGAGTCATCCAGTGGTTGCCTCTTGCCTGCAAAGCAACAGAAACGACTCTCAACTTACAGAAAATGACAATGGGAAGCCAACAAAGTCATGAAGGGGAACTTAGCACAGATCGCACATAATCACACAAGTAATTAGTACAAACAATTTTCGTGATCACATGATCAAATTCAAACATCGAGTACTAAACATGAGACCAAGGTTTGAGAAAGTGCTTAGGGAAAATGCCCCAGCCCTTGGCCTGGGATGATTGCCAGTGGAATCTATCCGGTTTTGAACCAGGTAGTTAGATATGTCCATATTGAAATACGGTAGGTAGCAGAAACATGAAACAACACCGGTTGTTACGGTCAACGAACGATCCAAATCACCTAACAGTTGGTTATTATAGTGCTCTAGGTTAGAATCATTTGATCGATTTAACGAACAATCCAGATCGTCCAGTAGTAGATTACTATTATACTCTGCTACAATACTTTTATATTGAAAAAACGGTACGGTATTTTTAAACAGTATTTTTAAAAGATCTAAAAATAGTTATTTTTAATCTAACAGTCCATGTACCAGGTTTAAGTTGTACTCGATCTCGATTCGATTCCCAGGCGCCAGAAATTGGCAGGCTCGTACGGGTTCCTGGCCGGAATTCAACCGGTTTCCGCTAGCGCGTCAATATTTGATAAAATATTGGCTAACTACATAATGGCTTACATCAGAAATTGTGACGACCTATCACGTCCCTATCATCAGTAGCATGCAATTGACTTATTATCCAACAAAGACTCGTTTTATTAAAAAAAATATGCATATTAGAATAGCGCGGGCAGCGGGTTTTATTAAAGAATGTGTACATTAGAGAAGCACAGAAGAGAAGAGGCGGTAATCGTGCGGGGAACGGGTGAGCCCAGGATAGATGTACCGTCGACCTGGGAGCCCAAGGAGAGCCCGGCTCCGGCCTCCAGCTTCCAAGCACTTTGGGCCTGGCCCATTGGACTCGGATGCACGGACCTAATTGCAGCTACAGCCGGCCGGTCAGGTCGACGTCACCACGATTGGGCTGGCGACAACGTCCACACCGCACCGCGCATCGCCTTGATGCGGTAGACATGGCAGGCGCCGATGTCCATCGGCGTCGCCGGACTGCCGGCGGCCACGTCGACAATGCCGTTGCCCTTGGGGTGCACCGTGTGTGCGCGGTGATCATCAGCGCCAATCGAGCGGATGGCGGCCGGGCTCCAATCCAGATGGAGGCGCGAAGCAATGTCTGTAGCTAGCTCAAGTGCGGGCACGACGTGGACGTGCTCGATATGATGTTGAAGCCGACGCGCCGGCCGGTTATCGCCGGGGAGCCTTGAGGGGCCAGGGATCCTAGTCCCTACCACGCCGCAAGGATGTTCATTTGAAAGCAGTATAATAAATTTGATCAAAGTAAGCTTACATGGATAAGGATTGATATATTCGGTCTCACTCGTATTTGGGAAGTGGCCTTTTGGTAGATTTAGTTTAGTTCCTGAAATCATTAAATATTAAATCTATGATAATTAATTTGAAGGTGATTTATGGCGTCCAATCATTTCTAACCGTTGCAATCTTATTTAAAAGAAGGGTGTTAATTCCTATTTTTAGCTGTTCATGCATTTGCAAGTTTTATATAATTGTTATTTAATTAACCATGGTTATTTACTATCTTTTTTATTTTTATACACATAGCTAGATGATTAGATAAACGAATCACGGTTCGCGACAACCGGCATTATTTTTCTACTTTCCCTCTTTCTTTTCTCTTCTTTTATTCTCTCCTCTCTCTTTTCTCCTCTGCCTTTCCTCTCTTTTCAATGGTTTGGCTGAACTCCTGGTTTCTCTCAGTCCTCTACCTATCTATGCACCTAGATTACTAGAAATGCTACTACTTTACTTGTACACCTGATGGTTGGGCTCGGTACTGGAGGTTGATGGCGTTGCTTGATGGTGAGGTCATTGGTGAGGAATGGCTGGAGTCTTGTCTCCTCTTGGCCTTCTCCTCCTGGTTTAAGCTTCGGCTGGTGCTTGCTCTCTTGCACTCGACCTGGACTCCTTCTTGGTGCCTTCGGTTTCGGGGGCAGTGTGTCTTGAGAAGTGGATGGAATGCTTGGCTTTGGTTCTTGCTCTTCTCCTGGACTTGCTCTCAGTTTGGTAATGAGCTTAGGGGAATGAATGTCTTTCTCAGTTGGAGTAGGGGAAATGGGGGATGTATGCAGCATGCTGTGCTCTGAGCTAGTCCTCGGTTGTGAATGTGGCAAGGGGAAATGTATGTGATGTGCTTGGCAGGATCTCAGTTGGAGTGAAGAAGAGGTGATGCACTGGCTGTGGCTTGGTCTTATCTTCTTTTTACTGTGGCCTTTTTTACTTTTTTATCCTTGCCCTTGTTACCAAGTTATTATAAAATATTTTGGTCATCATGGTTAACTTATGCAAAAACATTGATTATTAAATAAATTACTAATTATCTAGTTAATTAGTGGCTTAATTTAGATTTCCAGGGTATTACAGTCATGGTTTTCGACCCCATCGACGCAAAGGTGGCCACAACGGGAGACAGCTGGAATGGATGCCAACCTGCGTGCCAGCTATGGTGGCCACTAGGTTCGGGTCAAACAGGGCGTAGGTTCTCATGGCTTATCCAGCTCATCTCGCCCACTCCGGAGACCCGGGTTAATGTGGTCATCAGCAAGGAGCTCCTCGCAGTTCGTGGCGGTATTCCCAAGCACCATGTGGGCCTCACCAGCTTCTTTGACGACGAAACCCTTCTGGACCCTGGTGTTTGTTCGTGATTGTAGATGACAATCTTGCGACGACCTTCTCTGGGATGAGGCTGCCGGCCAGACATGCAGAGCACGCCCATGTTGTTGTTCAACACATTCCCGACCTAGACAAATGGCACCAACCGCGTGTTGTGGGCAAGAGCTTGCAATTGTATAGGCATACGCGGATGTAGTTCTTGCCGCTGCCGAGGACGACGTAGGTGGGGAAGTCGTGGTCTGGTGTCCCCGCGCCCAATGTGGTTAATTATGCATGGCACACTATTCGACAGCGTCAATCGCCACGCCCAGTTTGGCATTCCATGTCGAGGACACAGAGATACCCCATTCCATGGTGTTGTAAGATTCTACTGAGATGCTATCGCTTCATGGTAATAGTACGTTGTACCACTATTGAGTGAGAGGGAGAGAACGTCCAATCCATCAACCATTGCCACCTCCATGGCCTTGGTGATGTCGGAACTAAAGCACTTGCGAACCCAACACGTACGTGGCTCCATGCCCTTGGTCATCCCAGTCGTGTATTCGAGCAGATCTGCACCCGCCGCTGTGTTTGAGCAGAGCGTACTGTGCCAGTCGCTGTTCGTCGGTGACTGTGAGTCCTCCAATAAGTCCACGTATGGGGACCTTCGCTACCTCGTTCCCCATTGAGAAGTTCCTCGCAGTGATCAACTTCTTGTTACACCTAGATGAGTACATTGAAGTCGTTGACGTTCTAGCACTTATGACTTACCATTCCGTCTATCGTCACTAGGCCAAACTTTGTGTCATCGTACCTCGGTCTCTCCGGCCACGCTAGATTCCAACACCTAAATGGTGATGTTGAATGCGGTGTTCGACTGTGGGAACAGGGCGTGGGTTAGTGCCGTCGAGCCCCAGGAACTCTGGGTCCGAGTGGGTGTGCAGGTGCAGCTCGTGCTGCACTAGAGCTGCACCTCTGGGCCAACGAGGAGGACACCTAACTAAGACTCTAGCGCCTCGAGCTCCACAGCTGCGCCGAGTAGCCATGGACGAGGGGAGGGTGTGGTAGGTGTACACCAATCCCAAAGTCTTTTCATAAACAAATGACCCTCTTGTACTCACTCTCCCACAATGCTTCTTTGACTAAACAGTGTTGTGCAAACTTATATGAAGTAGATCTACTACTTTTTTAGGACTAGGAATGAGGTAAATCTATAGGAATTGAAAGCCTGTGGGAAAATTCTGAAAATATTGTATCTAGCTTCAACTATACTAGTTTTCGTGTACATTGCCTCCATATTTGCAGGTTCCTCCAGATCACTCATGATCTAACAAATGATCGATTTTCTAACTGACGGAATGAGAGCATGTAATAGTATTAATCAGCACCCGCAGCGTTACCTCAAGTCCTTGAAACAACCCAGAGTTTTATCAATGCAAATGATATCAACAATGTAAATAAATCACACAATTAAAATTGCTCAACAAATTAATCACCAACTTTATTTATTATCAAAATGTCATACAAGTGTATATTACAATGAACTCTGAAAATAAAATTACATCAAAAGAAGATTGCAAGAAAAAATCAAAATTCCTAAAATCAACAGCTTCCCTTGATACTTGATCTTAATCCCTGCTTCACACACATATACATTAATCATAAGATAAAAAACATAGAAAATCAAATTTTTAAAGAGTTCCTATTAGACCCATATGCAAAGGTATCACTCACAGATACCTAACTATCTAGGGCCAGTCGGCACCTCTCGCTAGTTAGTGTTTCATCATTCGATATTTATAAATCTGTAGTTGTCGGGTAATCGTAGCATTGCAGGAAAAGTGTCAAAAAATATCACATGGTAAAAAGATAAAATGTATATAGTAAAAAGGGTTTATCCCCCATAATAAGGAGGGTAAAGCCTCCCCAGGTTCTTCACTCCCTCAAGTGACCCAACTCTCCCTAAAGTCAAAAAGGAGCTGGCCAATAGCCAACCGAAGCCAACACTCCATTTCTCACAAGCCAAGCTCTCAGGAGCAAATAGCCCCAAATAGGCAAGCAAGCAAAGCAGCAGGACATAGCCAAGCAAACAACCAGAGCACTTCTTACAAGCACAAGCCAACCAAATCCACCACTAGGACCAAGCCCCATACAAACAAAGCAAGCCAATCTTCAGTAGCAAAGCCCCACGAACAAGACCTTCGAGAGGAGCAAGCAAAAGAGGCCAGGAAGCCCAGGAGCAAGGCCAGAACATCCCATCACCATCATCATCACAACCCTACATTTCTTCCATTCCCCCCATATCATAGGTAAAACCCCCACATTCATAACTATAACATATATTTACATAGCAATGTCAGTAGCGGCATTGTGTGTGCCAGGGAACCACCTCACTCCCCCGCGTACGGGAGGCCCCCCGGTGTCATCACAACAACATCAAAATCCACGACAACCCCAATATCTTCATCGACTCAAAATAAATATACACAGGTGTTTCATACACATCACAAATCATATAATCAAAAATCATAGTAGAGATTAATGAATATAATAGAGGGAGGGAAAGGACCTGGGTATACCAAATCCTAAGGGAAAACAGGGGGGTGAGAGCTAGGGCTTCGGTCGTAGCAGAGAGGGAGGCTTTGGCCATGGAGAGAGGGGAAGGAAGGAGGCGGCGGCCTAGGCACGGGTGGCCGGGAGCTGGTGAAAGTGGGATGGCAGCCTAGTCAAGTTCGGCCTAGGGAGGGGCTAGGACGTAGCCCAAGCGAAGGAAGGCCAGGAAACGGGGGCCTATCGAGGCCTGGCACCCAGGCAGGCAAGGCACAACCCGCTGCGGGATGTGGGGCCAAGGGGAAGAGGCAGCTTGGTACAAGGCCAGGCCAAGGACAGGTGGCAAAGGTCAAACGCCGGCTAGGAGAGACGACGGTAGTAGGCACCAAAGAATAGAAGGGAGGTGTCATATGGGGGGAACCAAAGAGAGAGGAGTGAGGTAGTGGGGAAAAGATAGGAAGAAGGGGGAGGATAAGGGAGCCGGCCGCGTAGGAGAAAAGAAAGATGGGAGAAAGAAAAAGAAAAGGAGGAGAAAAAGAAAGAAATAAATAAAGAACAAAAAAGAGAGAGAAATTTTATCCACATCAATGCATCATCCAAATTAATTTCACATAATTAAAATTCTGATAAATTAAATAATCTTAGCTATAAAAACATTTGAAATAAAAGGTATTAAATTGAAAGTATCCAAAGATCTAAAAGAGGCATATTGCATATATCAAATAATAAAATTTGAATAAAAGGTTGGATGCCATAAAACATGAAAAAAAAATCTAATGGCCACCTGAGAAGTGGTATTTGGCAATTTCAAGAATTAAATCAAATCCATCTGGTGACCTCCGATAGCTACCTTGCGAGGATGCTTATTTTTACCAAAATTCAGGCTAGCATTCTCTTGATCATATTTAAATATCTCCCTATGAAATATATTTACTTATATGTGATATCACCTATGCATAGAAAAACATGTTTAAGAAAAACCATAAATCGGATGTAGTTGAGAAATATGGTCTTGATGATGAACTATTGTGGTAGTAGTTGGTTAGGGATATGTGGGATTGATAAATTCGTATATGTGGCGGGTAGAGTAGGGATGGCAATCAGGTGCGGCGGGTACGGGTAGTACTTGCCCATACCCATACCCGAGAACCAAAATCTTCTCCACGGATATACCCGCGAAGGGTAGCGGGCGAAAAATCTCGCCCATACCCATCGCCCGCGGGTACCCGATACCCGCGAGTATACTCGTTTACCCGCCACCATCAACAATCTTTCCAACCAAATGGTACTAGAAGCTAATGAGCTATGGTACTAATACAATCTTTTTGATGAAGTTATGGGTATTAGCAACATTCTATAGATTAAAGAATGATTATCAATGATTCAAAATTTCAAATGTACATAAGAATAAGAATTACAATAATACATGCAGGCAAATAATACACAGATGGTCAAGTTCAACAATTACTGAAATGAGGCACCACAAATTGGGGATCGAGGGGCCAACTGGGCACCTATTTTAGCCCGTATGTCAATAGGAGGTGGCGGGTAATCGGGCGGAATGGGTACGGGTGAAGCTCCCCCATACCCATACCCGTTTACCCGTTGGGTAGAGTTTGACCCCCATAAACATACCCGCGGGTAATAAAAGAGGAACATACCCACCTCTATTACGTTTTTTACTCACGAGCACACGGGTAATCGGGTAAGATTGCCATCCCTAGGGTAGAGAGTGTTGTGAGAAGGGTATCACCGGTGGGGCCCTCTATATAGGCTATGATATAAGGATAAACAACTACACTCGGGTAATGAGCTGTATAATTCATATCAACTATAGTGTATGAAAAGGCCACAAAAGGTTATCCTATGAGGTTATTATGATCTCCATATTATGTAAGAGTAGATAACTATGTGTGTGAAGCTGGGTATACTAAAAGGCCTAGTGAGGTGACATTGTATCAGCTGCAGTTGATTCATCATTATATTTAAGTGCCTGGGTTGAGTATCAAAGCTGCTACAGTAGCATAGTACAATTGATAGGCTGCGAATGCGTGAGGAACGTTATGAAGGACACCATGGCTCGTCAACTATCAGGGTTGTAGATCTAATATCTGAGTAGCGATAAACATTTTGGGTTCTCAACTGAGGTTCACTATAGGTAAAGTAGTACAAATATGCACAAGCTAAAATCATGAATTTATGCATATATCCTAGATTTTTACTGGTAACATCACCCAAGCAAGAGGGAGAACATCACCCAAGCAACCGATGGCCCTCCCTTGTGGCGGATTGACCTCGCGTCAGAAGAAGGTAAAACCCTAATACCTAATTTTTCATTGGTTGCAATTTGCTCATATAACCATGCAACAGAAATCTGATGATGCTTCAGTTATGTCTGATGATTGCTTTAATATCCACAATTAATTTCTTGTAACTCTTATTATTATAGTCATGAAATACAAGAAAAATTCAGATTTAGTCATGGGCTCAAAATAGTTGACATGTCAAATTAAACATGCTTAAGCTGACGAGGGCTGGGAACTCCTTGACCGGCCAGCGTGCGGTCAATGGATCCCCAAGCTCGGAAGGCCCCGACCGCGACCTGGGTGTGCACTGGGGCGCTCGACCTCGAGCGTGGTGTGCCCGAGCTCGACTCCGCACGACCTCTAGCTCGGGCGGGGTCTCGTCTGAAGCCCTGGTCCGCCCTAGGATTTCGGATCTAGCATTTGACTGGCAGTTTCCAGAGAGCGGGTCGTGGGGATGACTAAGAGTGCGCGGCAAGTTCGGGGGCAGTTGCTGCCAGCCCTCAAGGTGCACGAAGGCCCCTTCCCAAGGATCGCACCCTACCGCTATGAGAGAGGAGTATAAAGACCAAGGACGCATGAGCTCCAAAGAGGACGAAGACAGCACACACAGCAGCTCGAGCTAGGAATCACCATTACCGTCTTGAGTTGTAAACATTGCTCTGTACACCCATATAACAAGAATCACCGCCGCAAGGCGACTGGAGTAGAGCTATTACCTTCACAGGGGCTCGAACCAGTATAAACTCTTGTCTCGTGCTCATTGTCGCCTTGCTCCGACCATCACCGCGATCGATTTTCTTCCTTCGTTCGAGCAAAACGCAGCTCGGGTCCCATAAACTCTCTGACCCCTACCTCTTTTCTCGCGGTTGACGATCCCGATCGTCGACAGCTGGCGCCCACCGTGGGGCCCGATTGTTTTGCTCTTTCGCAGGAACGACACCAGGATCCCGGGAGCATGGCGCCCTTCATCGATGGATTTTCCTCGGGCACGGACTCCGACTCCGTGTCCCTGTTCACGCCTTCGCCGCCGCCGCTCGAGCAGCACGTTCTGATGGCGGACGGTCAAGGCGCCGAGGGAGATGCGGATGACCGTGATCCGCAGACCCCTGAAGACGCCCGCCGGATGGTGCAGGTTGCCATCAACCAAGCCATAACCGCTCTCCGGCGGGAGGCCCAGGAGAAGGCCAGCACGTCTTCTGAGCCGCCCAGGCTCCCTCCTACCGGGGAGCGCCTCCGCGCTATCGCCCGGGTCATGGCCGACCCCGATAGGGCGAGGTCGGAGCTCTTGGCCGAGCCTCGGCGAAGAGCTCGATCGGGCCGCGACGAGGTCGAACCTCCGCAGCAAACGAAGTCAACACTGGGACCCGCGCCCGAGAAGTAACGATAACACGCCACGCCGTCACCGCGTCGGACACCTCCTCGCGCAGAGTTAGCCCCGAGCAGCAGCTCGGGGCGAGGCTCGACGCGACACGCGGTGTCCCCGCACCGTGCCAACCAGACGAACTGAGCCGAGCCGCTCCGAAGTCGTGGCGGCAGATCTGCGGACCTCTCCGGGACGTTCCGCCCGCGCCGCGGTCCAGACCACTGCGTTAACAACGGTGATTCCGTGCTCGGCACCATGGTCGTTCAGCGGAGGTCGGACGCCGGAGCCTCGACTCGAGTCCGGCAAAGAAGAGGATCTTGTCGGCGATGACCATGACCGGCGTGCACTGTCGACCTCTGGTGCATGGCGTACTCGACGACCTCCGTCGCGTCGATGGCGGCGATTCAAGCCATACGATCGAGCGCCGACGGGACTAAGAACCCCGACGAGTTCTGTCCATCTATTCGACCGCTATCTGGCGGCGGGAGGACGAGCTCGTAATGGCAAACTACCTCCGACCGTTTCGGGCGGGCCGCTAGGACTGCTTTTAATCGGCTTCGGCTCCTTCGGTCGTGGCGCCAGATTCGAAGCGCCTTCGCCTAACTTCCAAAGTTGTTACGGCGGCAGGCGAGAGAAAGACTCAGATCGTGTCATCCAGGGAAAGAACGAGCCATCTTGCGACTTTGTGCGGCGATTCATCCGCACAAGGAACTGATCCCGAGCATTTCGACGAGGCCGTAATCAAGGCCTTCAAGTTCGGGTCCGTGATCGACGCCTCACCGAAGACACAGAGATCACCTCGAGGCTCGGCGTCAACAAACTTTTCCGCATGGCGGAGCGCAGATGCGGACGCGACGATGCCGTCCGCTGGAAACGCGACTACGACCAAGGTAAGCTTGGTCTGAACCAAACAGAGGCCGGCCCGTCCAACTCCAGGGGCGCCGACCAAGGCGCCACCACCAAGAAGCGAAAGCGCGATCGCAGAGGTGGCGGAGGGCTACCGCGGGTGGTCGTCTCGGCGGATGGCCAGCGCGAGGTCCTCGAGGTCCGAGGCCAAGCTCGGGAGGACTCTAAGCCTCGCCAAGGTCGACCCCGACCACACTAGGCGAAGAACCGGCCCAGCGGGAGGGTTAACGTGCGGCCCCGGCGACGACGATGCTCGCCGCGAGGGACCGAAGGGCCGCGGATATGACGAGTCAAAGTTCGCCTATTCCACAGGCGGACCGCCACGACTGCGGGACCGCGGGCTTGGCGAGAATAAAATGGGCGCTTTCTATGATGGGCGGGGTGAGATGCCCGTGCTCTGGGATGACGACCACCGACCGGGTGAATGCTTGCCGCGAGCACGACGACCTCGATTTGGAGTTCCAAAGAAGGCGAGCACCGGATCGACGTCATCTTCGGTGGCTCATCGGCCTACCGCACGGCGCGAGGTCAAGGCCGCCGACGGACCATCTACTGTGTCACCGCAGGAAGCCGGTCGAACGACCACAAGTGGGTGGGGCCACCATCACCTTCTCTCGAGGACGCTCTCCTGTGTATGGCCCGAGACACAAGACCGCCTTGGTCGTGACCCGACCATTAGCAACACCACGGTCGGTCGCGTCATGGTCGATGGCGGCAGCTCTTAACTTGCTGCAGGCGGGCGCTCGGCCGGATGCGATTCCCGGTCGAAGGTCAAGAGCATCACCATACCATTCTTCGATAGTCCCGGGAGCTCGACCACCCCTTGGGGCGGTCGTCTTACCCGTCACCATCGGCGGCTCGACAACTTCGCGACCGAGTTGGTCACCTTCGAGGTGGTCGAGGTGACCTCCGTATAACGCCATCCTCGGGCGGCCAGCCTTGGTCAAGTTCATGGCGACCAACCATTATGGCCATCGGTGCATGAAGTCGCTCGTCCCAACGGTGTCATCACCGTCGCGAGGCGACCTAAGCGGCACATGGCTGCGAGACCAAGGCCTTGGCTCGCGGCATGCCGCCTCAACCACGATCCGAAGCGACGACGAAGAACGCCCGCCGAAGCGGCAATCCAGCCAATGGGAAACGAAGGCCGTGCCACTCGATGAGAGTGACCGGCCAAAAGGCCCACGCCTCGGCGAGTTGAGTTCCAAATAGGAACTCGAGCTCGTCACTTTCCTTCGCGCCAACAAGGGCATATTTGCTTGGGAGCCCGCGGACATGCCTGGCGTCCCGAGGGAGGTGATCGAGCACAAGTTGCAGGTGGGATCCGGCTCCCGACCTGTACGCCAGAAGCTGCGTTGCTTCTCCCCGGAGAAGGTCGCAGTCATCAAGGAGAACCTTGACAAGCTCTTGAAGGCCGGCTTCATTCGTGAGATTAACTACTCCGAGTGATCGCCAACCCGGCCATCGTCGTGAAGAAGGGAGAAAGTGGAGAATGTGCGCCGACCATACGGGGTTGAACTCGGCTTGCCGGGACAACTTCCGCTTCAAGATCGACCAGATCGTCGACTCCACCGCGAATGCCAAGATGCTGAGCTTCTTGGATGCTTACTCGGGATACCACCAGATCAAGCTGGCGGTCGAGGACGAGAGCAAGACTTCCTTCATCACGCCGTTTGGCACCTATTGCTATACGACCATGTCATTTGGTCTGCGCAATGCAGGGGCCACCTTTCAACGACTGATGACCAAGACTTTCGAGCCGCAGATCGGGCGGAACCTTGAGGTCTACGTGGACGACATCGTCGTCAAAAGCCCCGCCGAGGGTGACCACGTCGCGACCTCGAGAGACCTTCGCCAACCCGAACAGCACAAGATCAAGCTCAACCCCGAGAAGTGCGTGTTGGCGGCGTCCGTGAAGGTGCTCGGCTACATGATCGGGGCTCGGGGTTGATCCAAACCCGAGAAGATCGAGGCGATCGAGAAGATGGCACCCGACCTCGATCAAGCGGTGCAAAGCCTCAGCGCCGCATGGCCGCCTCGGCGAGTTCATCTCGAGGCTCGGCGAGCGCGGGCTCCCATTCTTCCAAACCTTGCGCAAGCACGGGGGCTTCGAGTGGACTCCAGAGGCCCAACGATCCTTCGACGATCTGAAGGCGTACCTGTCGTCCCCACCCCTCCTTACAACGCCGCAACCTGGTGAGAAGTTACTGCTATATCTCGCGCCACCCTCAAAATTTTAGTGCCGCCCTAGTGGCGAACGGGGTCTCAAAGAAGACCCATTTATTATGTCACGAGGTCTTGCACGGCCGAAGAGCGCTACCCGCAGTACGTGTTGTTATATGCTCTCCTCATGGCTTCGCATAAGCTCCAAAGACTATTTCGAGCGCACTCGTGGTCGCCCCGGCAGCTTCCCGCCGGGACATCCCGAGGAACCCGGAGGGTGGCGACGAATCGCCAAGTGGGCCATGGAACTGGCGGCGTTCGACGTCTGTGTCGTGGGCACGCGCCACGACCATAAAGTCGCAAGTGCTCACCGAATCGTGGTCGGCGACGTCGCAGCCGCCTCCCGAGCTTCAGTTGAAGAGGAAAAGCCCTGGGTCATGTTCTTCGATGGCTCGAGGTCCTTCAGCGCTTCGGGCCGGGATCCTTATCCTCACACCAGCGGCGAAAAATTGAGGTACGAATTCGTTTTGGCTTCCCTACGACCAACAATGTGGCGGAATACGGCCCTCTGGCGGCTTACGAGCTTGCAAGGCTTTGGGTGTCGCCGCTGGTCGTGAAGGGCGACTCGGCTCGTCATCAACCGCTTCAACAAGGACTACCAATGCTCGGGAGACTCGATGGCGAAGTACCTCGCCGAGGTGCGCAAGATGGAGAAATGGTTCCGAACTTGAGCTCAAGCACATCCCCAGCGAGACAACTCCAAATACAGACTTCCTCTCCAAGCTCGGCTCCTCACGATGACATCCCACCCGACGCCATCCCGAGACGCTCTCGGTCCTGTCGATTTCGACCAAGGGGCCATGGTCGCCGTGGTCGAGGGTACCCTCCGGCCGAGGCCATCCACAATTTCCTTGCTCGGGCGACTGCCACCCGACCGCCGAGAGGAGCCGGATTGCGCCGCGAAGTCTCAGACACGCTTGTCGAGGAGAGCTTTACAGACGCAATGTTTCCAGATCCCGACACGGTGCATCTCCACGGAGGAGGGTAAGTACTGCTGCATGACATTCACTCAGCCTCGTGGGCGACTCTTCAGACAGACAATGGTCGGAAGGCCTTCGCATGGGGTACTATTGGCCCTCGGTAGCCAGATGCTCGTGATATCGTCCCGCTTTGCCGAGCTCGCCAATTCCACGCCGGAAGTCGCATCAACCCGCCCGCTGCTCTCCGCACCATCCCGCCGCATGGCCCTTCTCGACACGGGCCGGACATCCTCGGTCCTTTTCCTCAAGCAACCGGGAAGAAGTTTACGTTAAATCATTGTCGACACCTTCACCAAGTGGATAGAGGTGAACCGGTCTCGACCATAATCGCCGGGGCGCTTCATTTCTTCCGCTTGTTCGTGGTCACCAGTGCACGGGTTCCATGCAAAATTATCACCGACAACGGTACTCGGTTTACGGTGAGTTGTTCCAGGAGTTTTGCGAGAACTCGGCATCAAAATCTGCTTAACCGGTGGCTCACCCCGAACAACGGAGCGGATGAACGCCAACCGCAAATCGTCGAGCGTCCAAGAAACGAGTCGCAGATGAGCTCGACCGTCTGGCAAGGCCTGGGTGGACGAACTTCCCACCGTCCTATGGTCTATTCATACCACGACAAGCCGAGCCACAGGGTCCACGCCCTTCCACTTCGTTTTGATGCAAAGCCGCCCTGCCTCCCGAGGTCACGCTGGGCTCTGCTAGGGTCAGCTTGGTCGACTAAGTCGACTTCGAGCACGAACGGTCTCTCGACCTCACCCTCGCAGAAGAAGTAAGATGCCGTGCACTGCTACGATCAACGCACTACCTGCAAGCTCTTTGCAGACATGCGTCTCGGTCGGTACGACCTAGGAGGCTCCTTGTTGGGGACCTAGCCCTGAGGCGGATTCAGAGCTCGTCCAGCACCAATAAGTTATCCCCGCGGTGGGAGGGCCCCTATAGAGTTGTTTCAACAGATCGCCGGGCGCTTCTGGCTAGCGATGCCGATGGCGAGAGCTCTCTAGCTCGTGGAACATAGATCGACTTCGAAATTTTATGTGTAACCTCTATGCCTCACATTTCAATAAAAGTTTGGTCTTTCATTTTTGCCCTTTTTATGTCCGCTTCCACTTATGTTGTCGCTATTTCTTTTTAAGACGGTTCCTCGTTTGTTTTCTTTTGAACACGACCTTCGCGCGCAAGCGCATTTGCTCGAGTCTAAGTGACGCAGTTTGACGCTCACCCCGGTAGACGAGCTAAATGTAAGCGAACCTCTTCGCAATCTAGCTCTTCCTCGCGCGGGCTCGAGCCGAGAACCTCGCCGCTTTAGGCTGCCGAGCGATATGCATCGTCGCGAGAGCCGCTCGAGCACTAACCTACTTAACGATGTCCGCTTGCCCTTCTACCTTCTGGTTGTTCCTCCACTTTGCGGTCGTGGCCTCTCGTCCATATTTAAGTCTTGTGCCCAAGGCACGCGTCGCCGACCTCGGGCCCAACGGGGGCTGGGTAAGGCTACCCTATCGGCGCACGACCTAGAAAGCACGGGAACGGCTAACAAGCAAAGCAAGAAAGACTTCAAGTATCCCCAAGCTACGGATTTACAACAGGACGAGGTTTCTTTGTACACCAAAACAAACCACTTCATTAGTACATTCCTTGCTTTTTGATGTTTCTTCTGGTCGGCCATCTCGCGGGCAAGCTTTTCTGCGCCGAGTGGGCCACTTTTGCCTTCGTGTTGCGATCTCACCACAGCCGGAGGGCTTGCGGGAAGCATCCACGGCTCGACGTCGTTCGTCTTCAAAATGGGCCAGGCACTCTTCGCCGCTCTACCGACGCTGAAGCTTCTCTTGAGCCCGGGACCTTAGTCCCGGCCCAAGAGGCGACTTCACGGAGCCTTTTCGGCGCCTCGACTTTAGCGCTTCGACCTCGGCGCCTTGGTGGCACGATCGAGCTTCCCCTCAAGCTCGAGGATTTTGGCCTCGAGCTCGGAGACGCCTCGTCGTGGAGTGTGCTGCCCGCGCAGCCCCTCTCGTGTCCTTGACCTTGGCTCGCTTCGGTTTCAAGCGTCTTGTTGGCGCTCCCAAGTTCCTCCTCGAGCTGGAGTATCTTGGCCTTGAGCTCGAGTCGACGCCTCGCGGAAGCCTTCTCCAGCTTCGATCTTGGCC
The DNA here is from genome assembly GCA_036346375.1 of Guadua angustifolia. NCBI lineage: Eukaryota > Viridiplantae > Streptophyta > Magnoliopsida > Poales > Poaceae > Guadua > Guadua angustifolia. The sequence goes on from CM070503.1 coordinate 27,613,999, forward strand.
CGCCACCTCGAAGGCCGTGGGCTGGCGTGTGCGCTCTGCTCCTGACCTTAAAACAAAGTCGCGTTCGGAGGCCCCGGTGCGCCGAGCTCTTCGCGTGGGCTATCTCCTGCGCCCTCATCGTCCGGCGTAGATCGCCGAGCTCTTGGGCCTTCGCCGAGCTCCTCGCCGACCTCAATGGTGCGGGCGAGCTGTCACGCTCAACCTCCGCGCCTCTCTGCGTCGAGACCTCAAGACGACAAAGATGCGCCGGAGGCCTTGTAGCCCTCGAGAGGCATGGTCGATCGCCTTCACGACGAAAAAGGGTGGCCCAAAAATGAGAAGGGACAAGGAGGTCAAACTACGAGCTACGGTTGGCGGAAGACCCTTACCTCGCGGAGACGCCTCCAGCGTGTGCGGGTGAAGTCCTCACGGCCGTCAATACGATCGCGAGGATCTCCTCCTCCTCGTCAACCGCCATGCCGGTGCCGGATCGACCACGACCACCGATGGCGACTTGGCCGGGACTCGAGTCCCGCCTGGGCGCAGTTATCCGCCGCCTCCTCCAAGTGGGTTAAGGCCGCCGACGGGAGGACATAGCGGCGATGCTAGCCCCGATCTCCACGGTCGGGTCCCGCCGTCTCCGGCACCAAGGGATGGCAATAGGATCCGCCTCGGCATTCACGACCTCCGTGGCACAGGGGTGCCGCGACCTCGGCCTTCGGCACGATCGCGGCCGGGAGGTCACGGAGCTTCAGCGCCCGATCACCCCGGTGACCGACGGGTCATGGCCTCGACGCCGGGCGATCGTGGTGGTGGGGTCTTGAGGCCACTTCAATCGTGGCCTCAAGGCCCCGAGTATCCTCCTCACGGGCTTCGGAAGCCCGCCGACAAGATCGTGTCGTGGGCCTCGCCCGTGTCGTAGTCCGCGACGATCGGGCTCGTTTTCTTCAGACGAGTCGTCGAGCCTTTGGTAGAACTCACCGACCAAGGGCTGGCCGAAGAAGTCGTGTCCCACGACGATCGCGGCGCTGGACCAGCTCGGCGTTCTCCTCCTCGGACTCGGACTGCTCACGGACAACACCATCGTCAAAATGGGCAAGTTTGAGCTCGGTGCTCGAGGTCCGCGATCAAAAGCATACTCTAAGCCAAAAAGATACTGAAGGGGCGGCGCGAGACCGGGATGTCGGGCCTACCTGGTCACTGATCCCTCCTCGCCGAGGGTCGTCGAAGGTCTTGTTGCCCCAATGTTGAGGGGGCGCCAGCGCTTGCGTGTCCCGCTGCCCGAGACCTCGGGTCCGAGCCGGCTCAGACGCTCGGCCATGGCGGGTTCGCTCATGACCTGGGGCCGGAGTGCCAAGACTGGCGGCGGCACGCAGCTCTGGCTGCTGCGTAAGGGAAGACTCGTCAGACGGCAAGGCATGAAAAACACAAGCTCGGGGGCTCGGCTAGAAGGGCCCTTACCGTGGCACGGTCCCCCCACTCGACGTGGCGTTTCTTCGCCTCCGTCTGGCTTGATCCGGCCGGTGGAGGTCGCTTCTTCCCTTTCTTGCTCCTGCCCCGCCAGTACGGAGCATCCTCCTGGCCGTGTCCAGCAACTCCTGGTGGGCCTACGAGCAAGCGAAGCTCAGGAAGGGGCTCGCAGGCAAAAGACTCGAGCGCTTGGTCGGGAGACTTACCTCGTCCTTTCGACGGAGTACATTCTTCGGGACGGGGTTGCCGATGACGTACTCGTGCGCCACCTTCCCAAACATCTCGACCATCCTGGCGGCGACCCAGGATTCTTTCGGCACTGCAAGACAAGCGGCTGTCAAGAGAAGGTCGGAGGGTGTACACGAACCAGACCTTGGGACAAGAAGACTTACTAGACGTGCCCTCGCGGGTAGCATCATCGGACCCCTGGATCTCGAAGAACGGGTGCTCCCTCCGCCTGAGAGGGGACACACGGTTCCGCAGGAAATCGTTGGCGATCGCCTGCCCGTTGAGTCCGCGCATGGCGTAGATATGGATAAGGGCGATGGCCTCCTCGTCGACTTCGAGGTCGTCCGACTCCGGAGTCTCCTTCTTGCGGTTGGCGATGGGGTCCTTCAGACACCGGCGTCGGCCTCGCCCCTCTTGAGTAGAACCATTGCTTCCACAGCCGAGGGAATCCGAAGTGGCCGAACTTAGGAAGGCCCACTTGAGCCCGACCACGCAGGAAGTAGAGGCATCCGACCACGGGTCCTTCCCGAGCGGAAGAGACCAAGTATGCGGAAGAAGAGCGAGGAGTCGGGAGGATCCCTAGGAATCCCTCGCACGATGGGAAAAGATGGTGAGGAGAAGAACGGAGTTCGGCACGAGTTGATGAGCTCGATGTCGCGGTGGAGAGGACCTTCGCGATTTAACTCACTCTCCGGATCCGCAAGCCAAAGAGGGCATAGTGCTCGGTGCAGACGATCTCATCGTCCTTGGGGTGCGGCTCGATCTCGTTGCCCGGTAGCCGCCATGTAAACGGGTCTAGAAGCCCTAGGGACTCGAGCTCCTTCATCCTCGAGTGCGACAGGGTGCTCCTTCCTAACTTGGCCATGGCGGTTGAGGCTGGTTTGGTCTGAGGGGGAAAGGAGGACCTTGCTCGGGCGAGAAGGCTTGAAAGGCGAAGGGCGCAAGAGTAAGAGCTTTTCGACGAACGCTGTAGCGCTGGGTTTATAAACCGCAAAGTCCGGTCCACGGCGCCTCAAAAGGCGTGCCAACCGCGATTTGACGGGCGTGATTAAGGCTTGGGCTACGGAGTCGAGACGCCGCCAGGTGCCCACCAACTGTTCACATCTATACCAACATCGAGAAGTCCGAAGGTCGCCAGGTGTCGAGGCCAAGGGACTTGCCTTGTGGTCTCCGCCTGACCTCGACCAAAGAGTCAAGACCTACGAAGGTTTTTTCCATCCCAAGAATAAGGCTCGAGGTCGTCCTGAGGGTTCCCTCCGACCTAGAGCCTCGGGGGCTGGCTGACGAGGGCTGGGAACTCCTTGACCGGTCGGCGTGCGGTCAACGGATCCCCAAGCTCGGAAGGCCCCGACCGCGACCTGGGTGCGCACTGGGGCGCTCGACCTCGAGCGTGGTGTGCTCGAGCTCGACTCCGCACGACCTCTAGCTCGGGCGGGGTCTCGTCTGAAGCCCTGGTCCGCCCTAGGATTTCGGATCTAGCATTTGACTGGCAGCTTCCAGAGAGCGGGTTGTGGGGATGACTAAGAGCGCGCGGCAAGTTCGGGGGCAGTTGCTGCCAGCTCTCAAGGTGCACGAAGGCCCCTTCCCAAGGATCGCACCCGGCCGTTGCGGGCAGAGGGAGTATAAAGACCAAGGACGCATGAGCTCCAAAGAGGACGAAGACAGCACACACAGCAGCTCGAGCTAGGCATCACCATTACCGTCTTGAGTTGTAAACATTGCTCTGTACACCCATATAACAAGAATCACCGCCGCAAGGCAACTGGAGTAGAGCTATTACCTTCACAGGGGCTCGAACCAGTATAAACTCTTGTCTCGTGCTCGTTGTCGCCTTGCTCCGACCATCACCGCGATCGATTTTCTTCCTTCGTTCGAGCAAAACGCAGCTCGGGTCCCATAAACTCTCTGACCCCTACCTCTTTTCTCGCGGTTGACGATCCCGATCGTCGACATAAGCGAATGAAATGACATGGTGTGATATATTTTGATTCTTTAATTCGTGTGCATCACATCCATGGCGGTCCTATGTGGGAGAGATAATGATCCACAAATAAAAACAAAACAACGTCAATAGTTACGAGTTAAGACAACCCACTAGGTTAAGTTCTTTGTAGAGATTTTTCACTTTTGCCACATAGGCCAGATCTTTCTTGCCGTAATTTTCCTGCAGGAACATTGGAAAGTAGTATGGAGATGACTTACAAATAGAATGCGCTTTTGGCTATCATCAGCACACTTAAGAGCTTGCACAACTAGCCAGGAGCACTTGTAAACAATTCTCCACTAGTTGCAATTTGTATATTTAAGATGCATGCTGTTCTATGTTTTAACCATCTTCTAACAAGGCAGTTGACACATGAACAATTATTCAAAAATAGCTTGTCAAATCACATTTTCTGGAACACATTTGGAGCCTTGGAGGGGCTCTAGTTAGGGAGGTAGCAGTGAGCCTTTATTAGCCCTTTAATAGTGTGACTGTGATCTATGCAACAAAAAGATTTCGTTTGTTTCTATTCCTTTTCATTGGGAAAGTGTAATTTTTTTTATCCATTCTGTTGTTTGTGTGTATGCTTTAACAATGCTTATGCCTTGACATGTCTAATTGTGTATTTGTCTATATCTAGCAAGTATCTCATGAATGCTTCTACCAATGGATGAGTCTTGATTCAACTGTTGGTAGAAAACTAGAAACAAGTAGTTATTACTTGCATGATTATACCTTTTCATGTATGATGTATCTAACGGCTATGTTGCTTTACAGCTACATGTAACTATCATCATTACATTTTTGTGTCTCTTGATTTATATTTCTTAACCATTGTTTTGAAGAACTTGTCCCTCACATCATTAGATTGGATAAGTCAATAAGAACTTCTACCTGATGTTTACCTTGGTTTTTAAGCTGCTGTTTGTTGAATCACCTTTCCCTCGAGAAACTCTAGATGGAGACAACTAGATTTTTTAGGCACTACTTATGCACGAAGTGTGCCAAAGATGACAATTATGCTGGCTGTGGAAATTTTATTATGAATGCACAACTGAAACAGGCATGGTGCTTAGGGAACACTAAAACAGACTGAAGCTTTGCAAACTATGGCTTTCTGATAGCACAAATGCATTAGGACAATATGGTAATGATCACATTGTTTGACAAAGAAAAATGAATGAAAAGCCCTCTGCCTTTTTGGTTGAATCAAAACATATTAAGAGATTCTAGTTGCATAGTACTATAATTGTTTATATACCTACCTGCTATTGGTGGTATGGTAGTATACTCCTGAAAATGGAACAATTGTGGGATGCATTCAGCTATGTTTTAACTATAATCTAGGTTTTTTAACTATTGAAAATGAAACAATGCAGATGGATAGTGTTGAGTGGAATGACCACAACACTAGGATAGTGTGTGAGATTTTCATTGAACAGGTAGTGGCCGGGAATCATCCAAATACCCATTTATGCAACCTTGGTTATGATGCTATTATAGAGAGATTTATGGAGAGAACCGATTTGCATTACACCAAGCGATAATTTCAGAACAAATGTGATAAACTGAGAAGTGAGTTCCACACTTGGAAGAAACTACTGAAACAGATAGGTTTAGGTTGAGATGAAGAAAAGAAAACGGTGCAGTGCTCACATAAGCTGTGGCAGAAACTTAAAAAAGTAAGTTATTATTTCTTTTTGATTAGCTTTCAGTTTGCCAATTTGCTTTGTTTGTTCTAACATGTGATGTTTTATAGGAGTTACCTGGCTGTGGCGAGTTTCAAAAGGCAGGACTGCAAAATGAGCCATTGTTGTCTATAATATTTGAAGATATTCGTAATAGCGGTGCAGACCATTGATTTCTTTCTATGAGTACTGTTCCTAAGAGTAGTTCGTACCCATACCCTACTATTGACGCCGATGAGCATGAAGATGGCAAAGACAACAAAGTAGACAGTGAAGAGGAGGATGAGTCACTGGTGAGCGCTAGGAAAGGAAAGAGAGCTCATTGTCCTCAAAATGATAAGTTGAAAAAGGCTAAGAGTGGGTCTTCGGTGATGCAAGAAGAAATTAAGCGTGTTGTTGAGTTGAGTGAAAAGTCATTTTCATCACTTGAATCATTTGCAAGAAAGAGAGAGGAATCATCGGGATATACTATCAAAAGATGTCATGGACTTGGTTGATGAGTGTGGGGCTATTGAAGGGAGTAATGAGCATTTCATTGTGACTGAAATTTTTGCCAAGAAGGAATAAAGAGAGATATTTTTGACTTCATTGTGCAGTCCTTCAGCACGTTTTGAATGGCTAAAAAGGAAGTATGAATTCAAGTATGGCAAGTAGATGAATGTGGTTTCTACTTTATTTGAGAACAATTTATCTGGCTTATACTCTTTATTTGATAACAATTTATCTACTTTGTACTCTATTTATGTAATGTTTAAACTGGTCTACGTTACTCTTTATTTAATGACAATTTATCTAGTTTGCACTCTATTCATGTAATGTTTAAACCAGTCTGCATTAATCTTTATTTATGTAATGTTTTAACTGGCATGTACTCTATTTATGTGTTGTTTGTTATCATGCACAGATGTCCTCATGTGAAAGTGAGAGTGAAGGGATTGATTCCTCTGATAATGAATGAGTATGATTTGCATATGATGTGCCTATATCATCATATTTCAACCAACCTTCTTGTGGTTGCAAATATTATGGATAAGTATCACTCAACCTACTTGGACAAGAATGAGCCTAGAACTTCACGTCTCAGTGGAATGGGTTGGGTGAAGGAAACTTTGACCATTCCAAATGAATGTCATCGCATGCTTTGCATGAATTCTATAATCTTTCAAAATATACATGATCTTTTGGTTAGTACTTATGACTTAAAATCATACATGATCTTTTGGTTAGTACTTATGACTTAAAATCAACTACATATATGCATTCAATGGAGTCATTGTCAATGTTCCTATTATATTTGTGGGGGTTGTGAATCTAATCGAAAAGTGCAAAATCAATTCAAGCATTCTAATGAGAAAATTAGCATGAAGTTTGATGAGGTTTTTGCAGTGTGTAGTTAGGATGTCGGCTGACCTTGTGAAGCAGAAGGACCCGAACTTCTCTACAGTCCGTAGTAGAATTAGAAATGATCATCACATGTGACCACATTTTAAGGATTGTATCGGGCTATTGATGGAACTCATATTCTAGTTGTTGTGCCCGCAAAAGAACAAGTTAGATATATTAGTAGGTCAGGGTCTACAACTCAAAATGTAATAGTAGTGTGTGATCATGATATGAGATTCACATATGCATATATTGGGCAGCCAGGATCAATGCATGACACGTGTCCTATATCATGCATTGGAAGTTGATAGAAATACCTTTCCATATCCTCCTTAAGGTAAGTTGTACTTATTTCCAAGGTAAGTGTCCTATATCATGCATTGAGTACTCAAATGATATCTACATTGCATGTTTCGGGTAACTATTATCTTGTGGATGCCAGATATCCTAACCGTCTAGGGTACTTAGCGCCATACAAGGGCCAAAGGTATCATGTGCCAGAGTTTCGAAGAGGTTCTGCACCAAGTGGTAAGAAAGAGAAATTCAACTAATTGCACTCAAGTTTACGCAATATCATTGAGAGAAGCTTTGGTGTATGGAAGATGACACGGAGAATCCTTCTAAAGATACCAAGCTATCCAATGTCAAAGCAAAAGATGTTTGTAGCCACAACTATAGGACTGCACAACTTCATACATGACCATGATGCGCCAGACAGGGATTTTCGAAGGTTCAATCGGGATCCAAACTACGTGCCTACAATACCATCAAGATATACAAGACATGTCATTTCTCAAGATGCATCGGATGTATCAACATCGGATAGGAGTGATACATCCATGGATGCATTTTGTGATGAGCTTGCCAAGACAATTGCAGGATGATTGAGATATTACTTGTGCCATTTTCTCGTCTTTTGTTAGCGCTCATGGTTAGACCATGCCAGAATTAACAACATATAGTTTTTTTTGTCTGTAATCTTTTCTCACTTGTGTTATATGCTCTAGTAATTCCTTGACTTTAACGAAATTCTCCCATCATCTAAGTCATGCATTTTTCTACCCAATGACATGAACTGCACCGTCTAAGCCATCTCATGAATCTCCTATACCATTCTCAATCTCACAATCTCACAGTCCAACTGTATGTCCTCCATGTGTTATTGCAAATTTGCTATGTCATTGCAAAATTTAAAAGTACAATAGACATAAATTAGTACACAAATAGAAAGAAACATTAAATAAAGAAAAATGAAGAGTTACAACTAAGGGTAGCATGGTCTATTTATCTTCATTTCTCCCTTCAAGATTTCTGGAACTAACCTACTAGCCAAACGCTTTTGTCAGACGGATCCAACTCCTCAGTGAAGTAGATCCTTCAGAAAGCTAGATTTGGATCTAGAAAAGTAGGATCTGGAGCCCTACCATACAGTCTCTTAGATTCTATGTATAAATAATGTAATGGACTTGTAGCCTTGTGTGACAATGGAATGTAATAAATTTCGAATTCAGCCTCTAATTATTGTTCTGCTGCAACACTCTGAATACGGTGTATTAACTGATAAAACATCGGGTACGCTCGATGTTTTGATTAACTAACATACCGAGATTCGTATAATTATCTCAGAGTAACGACGATATTACTATCGTTACCTGGGCTAATTATATGGGTTGCCCCAGCCTCAACCTTGTCTCGCTAGAAGTCGCCATAGATCCCAGTTAACCTCTCGTACATCTTCATGACGGGCCTCGTCATCTTTCCGGCTTCTTCCCTCTTCCGACGACGGTGATTAATTAATGGAGGATCAATCGGCATGCCGCATTTTGACTGTTCATGGAGGAACGTTGTATACGTCTGGCTTAGTTTGGTTTGTGTTGCGTCATGCATGGTGCATGGTTGCTAGCATGCCGTCGTCAAGAAGAAGAAGAAGAAAGACTAGCATTTCAGATCGTCTTACGCGTGGTTGTGTCTAAACGCCAGCCACTTTGAGAGATTACGTATATATTTATGTACAGTGGACACATGCCCAGTTATGAGTTCACGGTTTGCTTAGTCTGACGAATAGCTAGGAGAACTGAAAAACTCTGTACTACATCGCAACTCCAGTTTGCTACGATCGTGCACAAAGTAAGAGCCACTTAAACAGCTACACGCCCACCAACAAAACACTACAACCCAACAGAGAAAGACCAATACAACTGAAACTTCTTGAGGGTCACCAGCCTCTAGTATCCTGTTTGGCACACACTGGCAAATTGGGTGTTAAGTTTAAGGAATTCTGTTCTTCTGTGGTAACTATTCCAATGTCTCATTTTGTCATTCAGAACAAAATAATATCTGTTTGCAATACGGTTTCGAAAAGGCAGGTACAAAACACAAAAAAAATATATCTTAAAGCGGTTTCACCGAACGAAATTATTTTTAGAGAACAGGCCAAAGCCCAGCTTTACTGAAAGCTAATCTCGGTTCTCATTGGGTTTACCGACTTACAATAGCACCCACACATCGGATCAAACTACATAAAGAATACGCTTTTTAGAGACTCGCTAGCATCCGAGTAAACATGGCAAAGACAAGGACACTAACAGATAAAAACAAAACCTCCTGCTCCAAAGATATAGCGACTAACCACCAAGAAAATGACAAGCAATTTGCGGTGAGAACTAACAAAGTACTACGACAAGGACAACACAATTGCCTCACGCAGACTCTTCTCCGACCAAGGCCACGCAAAGACTCCCGAAAGTAAAAAGCGAACCAAGACTCCCGAATTGCAAGCTCCTCCGAAATGTAGCGGCGCTAATCTCAACAAAGACTCCCAGATCTCAATGACCAAGAATTCACAAGTAACCAACTTCCTCCGAATTGATGGAATCAGCGATTTGGATCACAACCATCACATGCAAACAAAGATCCTCCAGATTTTGCTAAAGCTTCGATCCGAGCTTCTGCGGTATTCGTTTGATCCCAAATGAGCCTTAACACCCAACCACTCTCTCTTCCATCTTTTTGCCAAGTCTTCTACTTGCCCTTTCTGTTCCTCCTTTAGCAAAGAAGCTCCACTTCTTAGCCTCCTCGCTAATTGTCCCAAAGACTACTCGGATGTCCCTCCATCTCTCTCCCCGAAAACACAAGGCATTTCTCGGTTTCCACAAAGTCCAAAGCACCACAGAGGAACAAAAGTTCACCACCACATGTTTTTTCCTCGCTAATCCACAACCTGGCCACACTTTCAAAGAATCACCTATATTCAAATTCAAAACATCACCACTTCAAGCCAAACAAATTTCATCGACACAACAAGTGAAGAATAAATGAGTTATATTCTCAGTATCATTACAAAATAAGCATGTAATATCATCCACTTTTTGTCTTTTGCTAAGATTATCTCTAGTCATTAACTTACCATTAGCCAACAACCAAAGAAACACATGAATACGAGGTGGAACGTCAATTTTCCACACCGCCGGAATAAAAATTGGGCGGATACCTCTGAAACTAATAACAGCATAAAGAGATTGAACCGTATAAACTCCTTTCGAGTCAAATTGCCAAATGATGGAATCACAATCATCACTAAAGACAATGGATTCAGCCACGCTAACTAGTTCCTGCCACATATTCATTAAACTCTGAGAGACACTTCTATTAAAAGACAGTTTAAGATTCATACCATCCCACGCCTCATGAACCGAGATATTCTTTTGCACCGAAAGCACATACAGAGGCCAAAATTGGATCGCTAAACTAGACGTGCCAAACCAATGATCCTCCCAAAATCTAACACTTTTGCCATCACCAATTTTCCACATGAAGCCCATTTTAGCAGCTTTAGCTGCCCAAAGCACGCCCTTCCAAAAGGGGGAAGCTTTATCATTAGGACAGCAAAACAGATTAGGATCATTAGTATTGTATTTTGTCTCAACAATTCGCCTCCAGAGACTATTTTGTCTCAAATAATATCTAGACACCCAAGAAGCTAGTAAGCACAAGTTCAAGTTCCTTAAATCAGGAACACCTAAACCACCATACTCTTTTTTCACAAGCAATCAACCGCCATTTGCTAAATGGTAACGATTCTTCTGACCACTATCATTCCAAAAAAAGTGAGCCATCTGTGAGTTAATCTCCTGAATCGCCCATTTAGGAAACTTAATTACGGACAACAGATAAATTGGAATACTAGCAAGGCAAGACTTTAAAAGGGTCAATCGACCACCATACGATAAAAGCCGCCCCCTCCAGCCAGCAACCCTTTTAATCACCTTATCAACCACAGGCTGGATATCATCCCTTCTCAGCTGAGCATAATGTAAAGGAACCCCTAGATATTTAAAGGGGAAAGAACCCAGATTGCAACAGAAAAGCCTAGCTAACTTATTTCTGTTACCTTCATCTAAACCAACACACATCAGATCACTTTTATCATAGTTAATCTTCATACCGGAAATCTGCTCAAAGCAGGAAAGAAGCCACTTAAAATTTCTAGCCTTTTCAATATCATTATTAAGGAAAAACATCGTATCATCAGCATACTGGAGGCTAATAATACCTCCAGGAAACACATTAGTCATCATTCCTTGAATCAAATTCTTATGAGCAGCTTTAATAAGCATTCTAGAAAAAACATCAATCACTAAATTAAAGAGCAAAGGAGAGAGAGGGTCCCCTTGCCTTAGCCCCTTGCCAGCTTTAAAATAATTGCTATTCTCTTCATTAATCCTCACACACATAGAACCACCTACCACCACATTCATAATCCAATTTACCCACTTCTCCCTAAAACCTCTACTTCTCAACATCTCCTCAAGGAAGCTCCAAAGCACCCTGTCATAAGCTTTCTCATAGTCAATTTTGAAAATAACCCCTTGCTCTTTACGACTTACCACATCATGAATAATTTCATGAGCCGCCATAACACTTTCCAAAATAAACCTACCCTTGACAAAAGCAGTTTGGTTAGGAGCAATAATTCTATCAGCAATTTTAATCAGCCTATTATTTAAAACTTTGGAGAAAATCTTGAAACTACAATTAATCAGACTAATAGGTCTAAATTTCTTCAAAGTCTTAGCATCATTTTCTTTCAGGATTAGAATGATTATAGTATAATTCAATCTAGACAGATTTAAATTCCCGTTATCAAAACAACTAAACAACGACATCAAATCACTCTTCACAAGATTCCAGAACCTTTGATAAAACATAAAAGAGAAGCCATCAGGGCCGGGGGCCCCATCTGCATAAGAGCCAAAAACCGCCTCCTTGATCTCAGACTCAGAGAAAGGGGCTTCCAACAACCCGTTCTCATCATCCTGAATTTTACTATTCACATCCCAGAAATTTTCATCCAGGGAGAGATGCAGATTATTCTCTTTGCCAAACAAATTTTTGTAAAAACTTACTGCCAACTCCAACATCCCCTTAGTGTCCTCCACAGGACCATTAGTACCCTCAAGGACACTAATATGCTTTTTCCTTTTCCTTTGATTAGCAACAATATGAAAATAAGCAGTATTTTTATCACCTTCCTTAATCTCCCTGTCCCTAGACCATTGCTTAGCTTTTATTTCTTCAATACTCCAAATCTTATTTAAGTCGTCAACCAACACCTTTAGTCTATTACTATCCTCCTCAGAGAGCTGGGAAACCTCTCTTTTCAAGTCCAGGACATCAATATCCCTGATTAACTTATTCTTATATCTTCTCATCTCCCCATTGGCATTCCTAGCCCAACCACTGATTTTCTTCCTCAATTTTCTAATCTTAAACTGCCATACCTCTAAAGGGTCTGACAAGTTGCAAGGAGAGTTCCAGGACTTCTCAACCACCTCGACAAAATCAGTTCTAGTTAACCACCACTTTTCAAATCTAAAAATCTTTTTCTTCCTAACTTCCACCATACCAAAATCCAGAATTAAAGGGGCATGGTCACTACTAGCTTTAGGGCCAGCCTTAACCACGGCACCAGGATAGTACTGCTCAAAAGGAGTGTTAACAAAAATTTTGTCAAGCACAGCCATAATAGGCTGCGCTTGATTGTTACACCAGGTATATGGCCTCGACGGGTCTTTCAACTCAATCATTCCCCACTTATTACACCAATCATTAAGAAGGAAGGCCCAATGGTGATTAATCACCCCATTACTTTTCTCAGACTGCCTTCTAACCATATTAAAATCCCCCCCAAAAATGGTCGGGCCCTCCCAATGACCCATAATAAAATGTAATTCTTCTACGAAAGTTTGTTTGCCCTCATCATACGGAGAGCCATAAACCACCACTAATCTCCACACGCGGTTATCCGCAATATTTCTGATAATACAAGAAATGCAGAACTTAAAGCAAGTGCAACCAATTAAATCGAATTTATTAGAACTCAGACCGACCAAAATGCCACCAGCTGTACCCATAGCAGGTAACCAATTCCAAATGTAATCACTATTAATACCTTTTAACAAAAAATCCTCAAAAGTTTCTTTCTTGGTTTCCTGAATACCTATAAAATCTAACTTGTTAGAAAAAATGAAATCAGCAATCCCAGTACATCTACCAGTTTTATTCATACCTCTAATGTTCCAGAATGCTCCTTTCATGATCCACTATTTGTTTTGTATTACTTACTACTTTGGACCAAGACAGTTCCTTATCTATCTCCACCCCTCCCATAACAGGAGAGTGTATTTGAGGAGACACACCCATCAATGGGGGGAACTCATCCTGAAGTAAATTTTTATCTAAATCAACAGGAAGAAGTAAATCTGGGTTATTAGCCTCAAAGGCCATAACCTTTTCTTTCTCCATTTTTTTCATCTTATCAACGTTATCAATAATGTTCTGAGAATCAGTCCCTAATCTCATGCCAACATGAGCAGCCATTTTAATCAACTGTTCATTTTGTAAAGAGAAAAAGGAGTTACCACTTTTGGGGTTATGCTGAGTTTCCAAATTTTTATACTTCATATAATCTTGAGCTCTTTGCATAACCGTTTTGCCATCTTCAGTATATCTTCTAGGGCGGTCAATCCTCAAGGATGGCCCCCATTTTACCTCGGACTGTTTAACCACCACAGCATCTAACTCTTTTTGTTCTTCCATGTCATCTTCTTGAATGCATTTATTAAACTCCTCCAGTAAACCGTCTCCCACATTGCCCCTATTGCCTAAAGTTAACATTTCTCCTTCAATTTCCACTTCTTCATCAGTTTCAGACTCAGCCAACTCCATGTCTTTCAAGATATATTCATTATCCACCTTCCTACCTTCCACAGCCAACAAATTGAAAGAGTTCCACCTTGAGTGCTGTGAGGAAGACGCCTCCAGATCACCTTCCAGAGTGTCCTGTTCTGAACTGACCCCTCGATTTTTTGCTTTGCCAGTATGCACAGGTGTTGACCAGAAATTAACCTCTTGCCCGGCTTCGGCTTCAAAACCAAGTCTGACACTAGAGTTCATACACTTTTGAAGCTGTTCAACTTGATCAATACCCTCCTGTATCTCACCCATTTCGTTATTGACTGACTTATATCCTCTTCCAGCCTTACTACCACTTGGTTTTGATGTATCAGATCCTTTTTGCTGACCTTTATTTTTGTCAACCTCCATGGTATTTTCCTCACTGTTATGTTCAACTAAATCATCAGCCTCTTCATCACCCTCTTCTTGATCATCATCATCATCATCTCCATTTGGTTTAGAAGAGCCACCCTGCTCCTGCGCATAATCTTCTACTTTAAACAAAATCAAATACAGTTTCCTGTCCATCTCATACAAACGTTCCACAAGAATTTGTTCAGGGTTTCTGCAGGCAATTTTGACTCTGACCATCTCGTAAAATGACTTGAACAAGCCAGACCAGTCCACATCAGTCATAATACCCAAACCGGAAGCAATTTGAGCAAAAACAGACCAATCACACCATTTAGGAGGTATTCCCCTTATCTGAACCCAAACTTCCTTTAACTCATCATAAGCATCCAACTCACCAATCCATTCTAAAACTTCCACTTCTACACCCTCCTTTCTTAAGTTGAATGAAGGATAATTTTTTATATCAGTCACTTTTTTGTGTGGGGGAAATCTAACAAGGAATTTACCCACATCTAATTCTCTGATCTGCCAAGGCCAATCTCTACAATAAATCTCAGTCAGTTCTTTCTCTAATTCTGCCAAAGTAATAGTTCCTCTTTTAACTCTAACAACTCCACAATTCTTCATGTTCAGCCACTGAGTAGATTCTACCTTAGGCAAATCCAAATGATAAAATCCCAATCCTTTACCAACACTACCTATATAAGCGGCTTGAGGCATAGTTTTAGACCATGAAGGGCAAACATTTATATGGTGTCCAGGCACAGCACAGATGAAGCAAACTTTTGGTTTCTGACAAATCCCCACAAAGTGCCCAGGTTCTCCACAATTAAAGCAAGTTAGACCACGATACCTTGGATCAATGACTATTCGGCCTTCTTCCTGGCCTGCCTCCCGATTTTGTTGCTGAAGCCTCCTCCCCTGCTGCGGATGCGGTCGAACGAAATTATTGTAGTCCACACACAAGATCCTTTCGAGATTAGTTCAAATTAAAGTACAGTTATGATGTTCTGTAACACCATATTTACTGGTTTTTCCTCTGTTTCTATGCTTACGTTTGACGCTCCTGCTCCTGCTGCCCTTCACTCTTGCTTTCCCTACCCCTAATCCATAAACCATATAAAACCACCACGGCCATCTGCCAAGACCATCGGGAAAACCATTTCCGTGGTTCAGATTCCAGAAAATATCTGCATACGGGCATGCATCATCACACAAGAAAAAGAAATGAACAAATGTTAATCGGCAAGTCTCAAAGAGCATGCATGCAAATTAAAAGGGAAAAAAATGGTAATGTAATGGTTAACAACTCCTCTGTACTTACATCTTTATGTTTTCAGAGAACATCATCGCTACCTCGAATTTCTGCTTTGTTTCCTTGAGTTTTTCTAGCAACGGATTGTGGCCTGCACATCGATCGGATCATGCAGTTTAGTCTCAACCCTCCGTAAGGACCATAACAAAAAGCTTAATTTCATCTCGCAAGATTGATGTACTGATTTGTTTTCAGTGAAGATGAAGAATTAATTCGTAGACGAAATAAGTAAGCAAGAAACAGAAACTATAAACAAAAATTCACGATACACAGTCTGAATCCATCGTGAATCTCTCCCTGAGTTAGTACGTACAGTAGGAGGTGACGGCACGGCGGCACGTGCGTGCGGGGTGCGGGAACGCGGCCAGTACGGTGGAGGCTGCACTCCGCCGCCGCCGAGAGCATGCAGTGGACGGCGTCTCGCGTCGCCGACGACTGCATCACGCCTTCGTTAATTAATACTTGGTTGACTTTTTTTTTTAGAAAAACGCTTGGTTAATCTGAATGGGTCGTTATGTGCCGCGTCATATGTAACTTCAATCAGAAGCACAAGATAGTCGAGCAGTATGTGGCAATAATGTGACATCAGTCACGTACAGTAAGATGAAAATAGAGGACATGCTTATAGGATTGTTCAAAAATAGCTATGCAAAGTTTGTATATCCATCTTTTATAAATCTACAATATATTTTATAGAATCTATAATAAGTTAAGACTATACTATAAAATAGACTAGACTACAGAATAACTGAACGAATAATTGAAATTATACGGTGATATTTTTATTGTTTTTACAATTTACTAACCAGACAATAATTTAAATTACATGGTGTCATTTTATCTTTTTAATATTTACTACTTAGCCAATAATTAAAATTTCAAAAAACAAAAACTTACTAGCCTGCCGCGCCATGAGACGGTGACATCCACCTCAGCAGATCAGGCAACCAATGAGGCAGGGTGATGCCCACTAGCCTACCACGCCATGAGATGGTGACAGGTTCATGTCGAGCTACTGTTCTTTATCAGGAATTTACAGATCAAAGCAATTAATTAATCACTTTTTACTTAAATAATCACTTAATTAACTGTTTATTTAATTAATCAAGATCACTTATGATTTGTGTACCCAGTCGAGCCATTCCTCCATGGTACCTGCTGTTGAGCTCACGGTATACGGCAGTTTCTCTACCACGGTAGGTCCACCCTAAATACCATGATAAATTGTGGTGTTGTGGCGCTGGCGAGGTGCCGCGATATGAAGCACGACAGGTGAGTTGTCTATTATTGATTTCGTGATCCGGAGGTCGAGACTCGAGAAAACCAAAGAACTCGCCGGTAGCCGTTTTGCAAGATTGTTTGTTCTTCACATGCATGTCTCGTTCAAGTAAAAAAAAAAATACTAGCTCTTCACACGCCATGCATGTCCTAACCACGGCCTAAAAATATCCTCTTTAGAAGGGACCAAAGCATTGTGAGGCCCGCGTTCTTGCATAAGTTATTATTACTAAATAAATAAATACGGGTGCTTTATCAAATAGATCTTGGATATAGGATAAGTGGCATTCGCTAAAGTTAATAATCTCTACTATATAAAGTGAGAGTTTCTTCCCACGTTATTTCATCAAAATTATCCATATTTACTTCTGCTCTTTAATTACTTACCTTTGTCCGCGTTACTTCATCAAAATTACCCACCTTTGCCACTGCTATTTAATTACCGACCTTTGCCCGCGCTACTTCATTAAAATTACCCATCTTTATCACTGCTTTTTAATTACCCACCTTTGCCACTGTTAGTGTTTTTTGCAAATAAACTTTTTATCGTAAATTAAGTTTTCGTTGTAACGCATGGATACATGGCTAGTATAAAAGAATCGGGAGAATAAATTCGCAGAGAGAAACCAATTGATCCACCATCAATACAAGGTAGATGACAGAACAGTGCATCATTTCTTGGACCGAATCCCCAACTTGCAGCCGTGGAATTCAACATCGACCATTTGAACAAATCAAAATTTTCAAAAATAGAAAACAAAACAAAAGGGCAGATGTAAATCTTCCTACTCGAAGGGCTACGTCCATACTGCTCCTACGTATAACAACACCCAAACACTAGGCTGGTCGAGTCAATAGCCGCCACACGATTCAATATTTCAACCAACCTCGTGCCCGACTCGAACCACTTGCCACGTGTGACTCTACTGGCGTGACCTGTCCGACCGACCCGGCGCTGGCCTGGTCCAACCCAACCACGGAAACGAACTCCGGTCCGACTCGCATCGCCACCTGGGACCCACGGAACCGGCTTACACGGCCACGTGGTCAACGGTTTGACCGGCCCAGCCTTCTCTCTCTGCCCTCTTCAAGGCGCCCCCGGTCTCTCTCTCTCCATCCTTTCCCACCGCGGAGAGCTCGAAATACCATTTGCATGTTGGAACCAAAGCCCCACCATAGCAAGTGTCCAAGTCCAACCAGAACTGCCATTTCCCCCCGTCTCCTCTCCTACTCGCGAACGCTCGCCGCCGCCGCCGCCGCGCTCCGAGGCGGCTCAGTCGGGAGGCTTCGTGGAGCTTCCGGCGGTGGAGTCGCGGGAGCTGGTTGAGCGATTTGGGTGCCAGCGGGTCCGGCTGGCTCTTCTTGGTGCGTCGCTGGAAGTGCCTGCCTGCGTGGGTGCTGATAATTAAGTAAGGCCTGCTCCCGCGTTCTTGGCTCGCGCCGCGTCCTTGGCTGGATTGGGTTCGGCTTCGCTGCGGCGGTTGGCCAGCTAGGTGAGTCTGCTTGCTTGCTTCGTTTATGTCTCTGAATTTTGCAGACAAAGGTTGTATTTTTGTTTCTTTTGGGCTCTTGCTGTTGTTCTTCACGGTCTTAGGTTTGTTGTTGACCGAGTAGTTAATTAGGGAGTGTTCTTGCTAGGCCGCTTCCTGTGTTGATTCATCAATGATTTGTGAATGATTCGCGAGATGAATTAAGGTTCCTAATAATAGACTGGATTTTGGTTTAGACTGTGCTCGTTCCTACGGCTGTTTACTGATGACGAGTTTTTAGTTTTCAACCTTGGCCCGGCCGATAAATATGACAATAGTCTGCGAAATTTGATTGGTTTGGGACTTTTGGTTGGATAAGGGTTCTGAGAAATGCAGTGCGGGAAGAAATATGGAAAGGTGTGAGCAACAATGCTGAGATGGAATATTGGACTTTTGGGACATTATTAAGTCTATAATAGTTACAAAAACAAGTCTATAATCATGCCTTAAACTATTGCTCGCGGGATAGATTAGGTCTAATCATAGATTAGGTTTATTGCTAGCACGGTCAGTTAGATTATCAAATCAGTTTTTGTTGAGAAAAAGACATCAACGCTTTCCTGAAATTAATTGGATGTGTTGGCTGGCTATCATCTACACGGTGATGCCTGTCCAATGATGGCATCTCTACGAATAGAAACTCTGAAATATTGACATGTTATAGTGGACCTAGTCTAATTTGTAGTATTTGTTTCTAAGCCTAAGTTAGGTTCTTTCACCTGCTCACTTGTACGATTTAATTGTGTTTCCATGATTGAAACTCCACGCAAACATGAGCTTGAACACACTACTTCAAGTTTGGAGCACATCAGCTCTACTACTTGGTTGAATTCTAAGCAAACAATGGCCTAATGTAGCCGCTTATTGTAAATGTTCATCGAGGGACTCTGAGAACTGCTACTTCTTGTAAAAGTAAGATCAGCCTAACATTGTGATAGGCCTAAGACTCCTAACAGAGGGAAATTTGTGGCGTTGGATACACTGGCAAAGTGAAGGTATTCCTTATGTGGTCTTTCCTGGTGTTAAATCTGTCCAAAGAAATAGTTCCTGTAGTGTACGTGGAGCCCTGGACCTTGTGAAACAAATAGGAAAGCCTTTTCAATACTGTGCCACCACAATACTTACCGCATTCTTGGAGTTGTATGATATGCATCAAATGGCATACATTATGTTTTGTTCTGTTTTGTCGTTACATACTTTGCTCCAATACCTCGTTTTTCAGTTTTGAATTGCCGAGGTTGCACCTTCAGTCTTTTCTTTTGCACAAGCAATACTGCAATAGCATGCACATGGCACAGGCTTTATATAAGTCAAACATATTTGTTAGGGTTAGAGACGCAAGAAACGGGACAAAGATTTTAACGTGAAAAACCTCCATGTACATGTAAATTGAGAACCAGAAATAGTGGATTGTCTCCCGTGATTTTTTCCTCCTTCGTGAGATTTTTCATTTTAAATCTTGCGGTCCGTTTAGCTCTCTAACCCTAACAATATTCCACAAGGCTTTCAAGGCAAGACACCTAAGTTTCATGTATAAGAGAGTTGCAAGCGAGCTCTACAAGGCCATCATTTTTCAGGCTGTTTTCTGCCACGTCACAATTCACAAGACCACCTAGTTGAAAGCCTAGTAATTATCGTGGAATGTTATTTGTGACACCATCAACATCACTACTGTCCTGGCTTTTTGGAAGGTTTGCGTAACTTATGTACTGCAGCCAAAGACGACTTTTGTGTTTTGTATTATCACAGGATTCTAGCTATACGTTTAGTTCACAGTTCAAACCACTAAATGGGGAATTTTGACAAAAATGTTAATCATGAATAGAATGTTTGAGATAGGTATTCAGTATAGCTTTCATTTTAGGTAACCATAATTGGCATTCTTTCTTTTCAGGACATGATGGCGGTTTTTGAAGATTGATGAAATGCATGTGTGGATATCATTAGTGCAAACTGTATTTATTGAACTGACAGCAGTAAGGCGGATATACTAGTTTGAGAATCTGAGTAATGGGTTGTTTTTCTATCTTTTGCAAGAAGAGAAGGGCAACGCGAAAGCAAAGTTCTCTGCATAATGAAGGTAGAGATCTCTTAACATAGACTGAATTCTACACTCTTTGTGGATTATGACTTGTCCGCCTTTGTCCTTGATATGTTCCTTATTGCAACATTTGACCATATTTGTATAGACCTCCCTGGTGATACAAATATTACAAGATACACTTATAAGGAGCTAGTAAGGGCAACGGAAAATTTTAACCCGTCCAATAAGATTGGTGAGGGAGGTTTTGGATCTGTGTATAAGGTAATGTGCATAATCTTCAACAAATAAGACAATTAAATTCTAATGGAATAAATGTACATGTATTTGATGTTTGACAACTAATGGTGCAGGGGCGGCTAAGGAATGGAAAATTTGTTGCTGTCAAGGTGTTATCTTTAGAGTCAAGACAAGGAATAAAGGAGTTTTTGAATGAACTCATGTCAATTTCCAACATATCTCATGATAATCTAGTCAGGCTTTATGGCTATTGTGCAGAAGGAAACCAAAGGATCCTTGTCTACAATTATCTTGAAAATAATAGCCTTGCACAAACACTCCTAGGTAACTTGCTTGAACCTTTCATACCGTTCCCTTCTTCGACAAATTACATATTTTGCCCAAGAAAGTTATATTCTAACATTCCTTAATTTTTCCCTTTTTTAGGTTCTGGCCACAGCAACATCCACTTCAACTGGAGAACTCGAGTAAATATTTGCCTTGGTATCGCCCGCGGACTAGCATACCTCCATGATGGAGTCAATCCCCACATTGTTCACCGTGACATCAAAGCAAGCAATATACTTCTTGATAGGGATCTTACCCCAAAAATTTCTGATTTCGGTTTAGCAAAGCTTCTACCGCCAAATGTTTCGCATGTTAGCACAAGGGTTGCAGGAACATTGTAAGTGAACTTTGTCATACAGAACTTTATATGTAACGAGTTATAATCTACAATGCATGTTTCCTGTTTCTTCCTTTTTCTTGGGTACCTTCAGAAGCTACTACTTATAGCATTCCTTTCAACTTAGTTGGGTGGTCCATATTAAAGTACATCCCAAAAGGTTTCCTTTCACATATTTTCAAACCATCTATTTCAGATAAGAAGCTATGGCAATTAAAATTACAAATACCAAATAAGTACATAGTTTTTCATAAATGATAGTTATGGCCAATCAAATATCGATACACTTGCAGCTTTACTTAGTTTTACTTGACAGAGGTTACTTGGCTCCTGAATATGCCATTCGAGGACAAGTGACACGGAAGTCAGATGTTTATAGTTTTGGTGTTCTGCTTCTAGAAATAGTCAGTGGGAGATCCAACACCAATACAAGATTACCCTATGAAGATCAGATACTTCTTGAAAAGGTTAGACAAAATACAAGACAACATTTGACTTCTTTTTTTGTCATTCCTTGCATGGTAAGGTAAAAGCTGCTTTTTTACCATCAGTAATGATTTATTTTTTTAGGCTGAGTTATCTGCAATATGAGTGTAGTGTTTGGTACATGCAGCTCTTGCTTTGCAGAATCTTAGGAAGTTTTCACTGTTGTAGCCCCCAAAAATTTATTTTTTCCAAAACTAGCTCTCATGCAAAATTTTTGCAAAATTGGTCTCTGGCCCACAAATGCCACGCACGGGAAATATAATGCCATGCTCCCCGAGTGCTGCATTGCCTGGGGAGCTGCAATAGCGTGCAATCCAAATTTTTTTAAAAAAATTGAATGCAGTGGCACTGTAGCGCTGCATTGCTACAGCACCACCTTGGGCTGTAGCAATGGTACCGCCGTGTTCATTTTCTTTGCAATGCCTAATACCGCACTTAGTTATCGAAAAGGCAAAAAAATGATGTAGCGGCACCAGTGTGGTACTGTAGCAATATAGAGCTACAGTGCCTCTGCGTTGTTTTTTTGGATCGCACGGGATTGCAGTGAATGCAGCGCTCGGGGAGCGCGGCATTGTATTCCCCGTACGTGGTATTTGCGGGCCAGGGGCCAATTTTGCAAATAATTTCGCATGTGGACTAGTTCTAAAAAAAAAATTGGGGGGCTACAACAGTGATGACTTCGAATCTTAGCCCTGCCATGTCATTTTTTTAGTTATTGATTTAGTGGTACAATACAAAAATGAATGCACATAAATTTTAGTTGCCTGCTGCCAAGCACACATTAGTAGCTACCCTTTTTTACATGAAAGCATCATCATCATCATGTGAACATTCCTCGCATGACAGCTAGGGAGTAAATCTTCTAAATCAGGGCTTTTGTTCTTTACTGCTGCAGTTCCCGGAGATCACCAATGGGGTTCTCCTCTTGCAGACATGGATGTATTATGAGCAGGGAGATTTGGAGAAAATCATAGAAAGTTCTTTGGGCGATGACTTGGATGTTGCACAAGCCTGCCGGTTCCTGAAAGTTGGGCTTTTGTGTACACAAGATGTCACAAAACATCGACCCACTATGTCAGCAGTCATCCGCATGCTAACAGGTGAAATGGATGCTGACTCAGAGAAGATCAGCAAGCCCGCTATAATTGGCGACTTCATGGATCTTAAGATCAGGAGCATGAGGAAGGACAATGACATAGCTACATCTTCCACATTGCCATCCTCCATCATGCCACACTCTTCTCCTTTGTTGTCGCAAGAGACAACACAAACCTCCATGACAACACAAACCTCCATGGCATTCACTGCAGTATCAGACCGTGAGTAACTAGTTGGTTGCAGTTATGAAGACCATGTATAAAGAAAGAGTAGCATAGGAGAATACCTTTTCCAGAAATTTTCTCTTGCTGGTTTGATTTTAATGTATAGATTTACTTCATTTATAGTCTGAACAGCATTGTTGGGCCAAAGAAGTGCATACTAGTAGCTCTTTTGTTCACGAATTGACTTCCGTATGTACAATACTGGATTGGTGACACAGTTTCATTGTACATGCGCATCCTGTCTGCTGTTTGTATTTGGTGATAAATTGCAAAATACCTGGTGAAAGTTTTGAGTCTTGTGAGTGTATAATATACATACCCTGCATGTATCGATCTAGATGAACTGGTTTTCCACTTGACTTTTAAATGTCACATTACTGCCTTCTACCCTTTCTTGAGAGAGCCCTTACAATGCATGATATTCAGCTGTTTGCCCCGTAATATTGTGATGCGGGGCACATCTTGCATATCATCGGTTTCTCGCTACTGCTTCCTGCACACTGTTATAACTAACTTTAGCTTCAGTGGAATTTGGATAATTCAGAAACTGACGTATTGTCTCACAGGCCTCCAACATCGTCGCAGGTGTTCTAATACCAAGCAGCAGCTGCCAAGCTGTCTGCATCGTCATAATGCAAGCTCTGTGTGCAAGATGAGAGGGGACCCAGGTGCTCCTCCCAAACACTGAGGATAATAACATGGCCACAGGACATGGCAGTGTCCTCCTCCCCTCAGCCCTCGCCATCACCATCACTATGCCTTCCCCTTTTCTTCTCCCTTGTGGTCACAGTGGCAGCTCCCTGCAAGCATCCTTTTAAAAGTGCTTCTTTAGTACTAGTACTGCTGCCATTGGAGGGGGTCCATGTCCATGCATGCATGCAACAATGGCTGGCTCACCAGAAACTAACACATGAGTGAGCTGGTGCAGTGGCCAGTGGGCCTGACATCGGCATGCATGGTGATCATCAACTAATTAACGTGGTGGTGGATTGGTGGACCTGGTCGATCTAGCTGTTACTTCTGGATTTTGATGGAACCGGTTAATTAAGCAGCATGATATATTAGTATATGGTGAGCAAGGCATCTTGGATGCAGCTTCTGGGTACCTGCCTTGGAGCAGATATGCTTGGACCTTGCACATCCTAATTCCTAATCATGCTCAGCTTGAACTTTCGGGTGAGCTGCAATGCACGACAACGAAAGGGGTACATGTTCATGCTACATGCAGATTGGTATGGGCAATGTTTCAAATTTTGTTTTCAGAATGTATCTTGGAGGCGACTAAAATCCAGATAAAATTCAAAAAACAAAATTCAAATCCGAAATTTTTTGGACCAGGATTTCCGATATTTTGGCTGAAATCTCAGTAAATTTCAACCAAATGAAAATACTTGAAATCACGTTAGAAAATTTTGAAAATTTTTATGGATGGTCTTGATGCATCATTAACATTCCTGTAAATTTTTCAGATAATGATCAAACTTGAGGGATTTTTAAAAATTTTGACAGTGTTACTGTCCTAATAAAAGTCTTATAGGCAAATTTCAATCAAATGAAAAATAATTCAAACCATGTTAGAAAATTTTAATATTTTTTGGATGTTCTTGAAGCATCAATAATATTCTCATAAAATTTTCAGACGATGATTAAATCTAATTTTTTTTAAAGATTCTAGCAGTACTATTGTTCTGATAAAAGCCACACCGATAAATTTTAACCGAATGAAAAATGGTTCAAACCACATTAGAAAATTTAAAAAAAATTTTGTTGATTGTCCTGACACATCAATAATATTTCTATAAATTTTTTGAATGATAATCAATCTTGAGGAATTTTTAAAAATTTTGACAATACTATTGTCCTAGTAAAAGCCTGGCTATATATATATATATATATATATATATATATTATTCTATAGGTTTGATTGAGCAATCGAAAAAGGTCTAGAATTTTTGAAACTTTTAGAGAAGGGTTCTAAGGTAATTCTTAAACTCTCTTAAAAATTTTGGATCATAGTCACACTTGAGCAAATTTATAAACTTCTGACATAGTTACTGTCACATTTATGCTCCTTCTGTTTTTGATTTTTCAAACATAACAAATGAAGTTAAATTATTTTGAATTTTTTTTATATGATCTTAGACTGCTAAAAATGGTACCATATATGTTTTAAAGAATGATCAAGCTTGTATATTTTTAGAAAAATATGACAGTATTTCTGTTATTTTCATAAAACGTCTCAAAAATTCAGTTTTTCCAAAATTTTTTATGGAAGATGACATTCTTAAAAGGTATTGACCTAAATTCGGTCCAAAAAAGTTGAAATCCGATCGAAAAAATTGCTGAAAATACTGTAGCAATTTGAATTTTTTTTATTCGACCGGAATTTGGAATCTCGCCCCTAGCCAAAATCCCAAATCTCGGCTGAAATTTCGCCGGGATTTTAAACCTTCGTATGAGCAGCAGCCTTTGATTAGTTTAATGTACTTGGCAGCTTAACTTTGTATACACTGGTATGTAAGCACAAATTAGCCACAACAGTCACTTTGAGATTGGTTTGACTACTACTTGATCAATGTAATAGGTCACTATGTAAAAGAGCAAAAGTCATGTGCTTTGTACTTGGCTATTGTGTGAGCAGTTAATTAACTAAGATCCTATTAATTTAATAACCCTCGATCAAATGATTTGTAGTGTACTCAGCTACTCACCTGTCGTGAAGCTAGCTGTGAGACAGAGGGAAAATCATCTTCAAACCGACCATGCATATATTTTTGTCGCCTAATTTGTCTCATTGCTGTGATGACATTGCGCGTCACGCTCTGCAATGATGCATGGGTGATCGATTAGGAAATCATCTTCAAACCGATCATATATTTTTGTCGCCTAATTTGTCTCATGCATGCCATGGAACATATACAGCTCGAAATTCCTATAGAACCGCGTGATTTCCATGTGGCTTAATAATCAAGTTGTTCACTGCGTCACAAAAGCCGAGATGAGCTAGCTTAGCTTCCCTTTGCATAGTACAATACAAGCATTGTTTTTCCGATGGAATTTCTCTCAGAATACATCTAAATAGAGAGAGAGAGAGAGAGAGAGAGAGCTAGGGAGGGGGCCGGCCGGCTTTGGAAGGAGAGAAAGCTGGGTAATGCGTTGCATGGCTGACAGGACAAAGGCATAGGCAAAAGCCCTCGAGTCCTAGCTTAGCTATATATCCTTCTCTCGAAAGGCTGTCCGGTTTGGTTCCCAGCAGCAGCTAGCACGTCCTCCGGCGCAAAGGTGATCGACTGAATGAAAGGCCCCATCAGATGCACGCATTTGCAGCTCAGGTAGTGCAACAACAAAAGGCTTCTCTCGGTCTCACTCTGGCCCCAGCAAACAAAGCAAAGCACAGGTGCTTAGCTAACCCGTACCGGCGCACGCTTCATTTCTGTACGGCCTTTATGATATCCACATGCACCAGCTGCAAAGCTGTGATCGAGGAATGAGCACGTACAAGTTCAGATAAGAAGACGAAGATGTTCAGGCAATTAATCCGAGTTGTCGTTTTGGCTGTATAATGCAACAAATGATTGATCGATTGATATTGGCAATTCGATCGATGATACCTAGCTAGCTTCTGCGGCGGCGATGTAAATTAGGTGTTCTCATCTCAGTACAGAACTAAGGAATTCATGAAGAAAACTAATTAACCATGATGGGTCGCGTTACTAGTGGTGGGAAACCTGGGGATGCATGCGTATATATCATGGTCATCTGATCTCCTGGCTAGGTTTGATCCCCAACAAGCAGGGGTGATAAACTCCTAGAACAACTGAGGAAGCCTGAGACTGCCTGTGCGCAACGTTTGGTCCAGGTTAATTTAGTCCCCAGAAAAATGGAAGCCTTCATCGTACTAGCATAGCTGCACACAACATATATATGCTCTTGCTTTCCTCGATCCTACCCTAATTACCTGTAGAGGGGGTTTATGGCAGTTCGATGTATGTGTATATGTCGGAAATTCGTCCTTTAAAGTAGATCAACTCGTAAGATTGGAGACCAAAAGATGCCCTTATCTTAATAATCAAATAGACATGCGAAGTGCGGTATTCATCTACTGTACTAGCTGATCAAGTCAATTAGAATTCAATGGAGGAAACTATAAGGAACACAATGAGATGCTAATTACTTAGAAATGAGAGGAATTAACAAACTAATTGCTTGTGTGCATAGCGTACATGTGTACCCCTGGCTATATATATGAACTTTGTTCTGATGTAAGTACAAGAAAGCAAGAGGCCATAACGATCGATCTTGTCATTCTGGGGTATAGTACAAATTAAAGGCAGTGAAGTACATGCCTGGAAAATAACATGCATGCAGTCAGAACTTATAGAACTGATTAAGCTTCACCGTTGACAGGGACAAGCTATTACTAATCACTAACAATTAATCATTTCACAGAGAGGGGGGGGGAGCCAAGAGAAAAAATTCCAGAGAAATGAACGCCAACTCAAATGTTCACACATGATGGTAGGAGTATCATTCTGCCTAGTCAATTAACAGATTCAAAGGCAGCATAAGTTCATCAACGCGCGGTTCCAGAAGTTTATTACTGCTTACTTGATCATGAAGCCTTCTGCATGCATAGGGCAGAAATATGCTGCAGCTGCAGGAGAATATGTACTTTTTTGCATCATACTAATTGATACTGTTAGGACTCTAATACCACTTATTAAGGCTCTGATACTACTTGTTAAGGATGATGCACAGCAAAATAATTAGAGACAGGTTTCACGTAGAAAAACCCTTACGGGAAAAACCACAGAAACAATGCTCCATAATACTTCAAGATTATAAGTGCAGGGGTTTGCTTATATAGTCAAAAAGTTCTAATTATAAAAGATTTGGACTAATAACCTATTTGGATAGAACCAAAAAGATATATATGGTAGTTAGAGGTATTTGAGTTATCTCCAATAGATACCATTTAACATTATATATATCTAGCTAGCCACACGGCAACAATTTTAGTTCAGGTACCGAATCCAAAAAAGGCTAGCTCTCTACATGTTAAAGTTCAGACTTAACTCTAAGGAAGAGCATTTGTTTTAACAAATTAGAGGAGATACGAAAATACGGTCAAATATTCTTTCAGTGAGATAAGCATTGTGCATTGATCACATTGACCAACAAATACACAACCATGCATCACCTAGCTAACTCTCCCCCGCACAAAGAGAATATAAAGGAAAGAATAAAAAAATTATTGTGCAGATTCAGTGTGCTAGCTAGATGGAGCTCTCGCCAGAAATTTGGCAAGCATGAGCATATGATAAGCTAGCACATTGGAGAAGCATTCTCCAAAAGGGAAAAAATAAGTGCATTGGAATTAAAGCAATCGAGGAAAACAAATGAGTGAAACATCTTTCACTAGATTTATTGGTAAAATAATTTAGTAGCTAATGAACCTTGCTTGCTTGCATCTTGGCCATTTGTAAGACAAATCCTAAATGCATGGCACTTTCACAAAAATAAATAAATAAATAAAGGGGAAGAAGCTATGATACATGTTTGTAACCCTCATAACTCGAGTACTAAATTACAAAATACTGTACATTGCATGTAGAAATTTAAAAAGAACAAAACAAAGACAATAGAAGCACGACAGATTAATCCTCAAGGAGTGTTCATTTAGGATGAATGAATGATCGACCAAAAGGGGACAAAAAGGTTTATTTCTATATAGGAGAACATGGTTGCATTCAAGCATTTAGTAAGAACAAATAGCTAGCCATTTCTATTTAATCAAGCAGAGGCCAAGCGATATGCTCCGAAGAGCATCAGTTATATGCTAAAAGCCGCAAACAAAACCCATAACCTCACTGATTTTTTCGGACCAAGCTAACTTGAGACAAGAGTATGAAAAACATGTCATCAGTCCTTTTCCACCTGCAAGAACTTAAGAAACAAAAGATCAAAGATTTAAGGCATGAAATACATCAAATGACAGAAGAATAGAACAGCATATGCATGCTTGGCTCCTTGCACGCCACCCACAGCAGGCAACCACATCATGGATTGGGCTACATGTGTGGCATACAGGGAGCCAGGCACACACAATCTTTGATCAATACTCCCATTCACACAATAGTGCAAGACGACCAAGAGAACAGGAGGGATGTGCATATGTTTCGCTTTCTATCCAAAGTAGTAGTAGTGGTGCTAGAAACAAAACCAGATCTTGCTGGGCATGCACAAGATACAGGAAGCAAGACAAGAAGGTCACTAGAGAAAGATAGCTAGGATTAGGGGGTAGTACAGTGCAAAGGTGTGAAGGATGTTGGTAGAAGCAAGGAGGTGAAGCTGGATTTATAGAGAAGGAAGGACATATGTTGCTCTCTCCTACGGCTTACTACAACTTTATGGTTGCTTACTTGCTCTCCTGTTTACGATAAAGTAAAGCAAGAGCAAAGGACATGGAGCACAAGACACTAGAATACTTCCCAAGGGGATTAAAGGATGAAGCTTTTGATGCCATGCCACACTAGCTATGTGACTATATAGGCCTACACACTACAATTAGTGTCTTTCCAAGTTTTATATTCCAGACTAAAGGTTGGCCTAATACTAGCCTAAAAGCCACCGGCACCACCCACAGCAACCAATGGCATGCAAAAGAATGTCTCAAGCTTGATCTCTATTTCATAGCTATGGCCGGCTCATCTCTCTCTGGTGCTGATGTTTGTTGAGCGCTCTCTCCACCCTGCAGGGCTCGGTCGTGTAGGCTTTGATGAGGAGCATCCTCCTAGTATAGGGTACTGTGAGCTTTGGCAACAGAGATGGAGACTACATGGAGGAAATAGAAAGGGAATCACCATTTTCCGAACCTTTCTTGCAGTGGCACAGGCTACTACACACTTGAACACACCTTGCTCTCTCACACACAACAGACTCACTCACAGGAAGGGGACAGACAGAGAGAGAGAGAGAGAGAGAGAGAGAGAGAGAGAGAGAGCTAGGAGGGGTGGTGTAGACTGTAAAGTTGGTGGCTCTGACTAGTGAAGTGGATTTTGTCCGGAGCACTTGGCCGAGCTCCAGATTCTCTTATACCAAAGCTCACCACACCAGTCAGGCATAAGAAAACGTCTCCAGGGTGCTGCTATACTTACGGCCGGTTTCGATTCCCTGCAATGCCCTTAGGTCGCTTACTAGTGGGTCCGCGACAGGTAGGGCCTCATTGTCAGGGTGGGTGTATTTGTCTGAATGATATATGTGCATGTTCGTACCTAGGCTAGCCCCTCTCAAGCCTGTCCATGAACAATTGGTACGTTCAGCTCCGTTCATGGGCTGGACCACGTTCATGTCACTGTTCGCTGCCTACTATTACATGTTAATAGTATTAGTTGAGTGCGAAACAAATTTGTTTCTTGCTCTTCTAACTCCTACACGAATAATTTTTTATGTACATCTTTAAATATGTATACTAAATCCATAGAACAGAGCAAGGCATGAAAAAAGAAAAAAAAATGTCAAATGGTAAACATATTCACTGTACCATATAGTGATTCACAGTAACTTTCGTGTGTTTGTGGTTTTTTCTAAAAGGGGCTTTTTATGTACAATATGTGGATCTTGTTCTTATTTTTCTGTGTATTATTTGCAACAGTGGTACCATGAGATTTGGCAATTTATGCCACACGTACATGGAAGTGCATCGTGGATTCCGCAAATCTTTGCTACATCCACACAAAGAAGGCTACCAGGAGTTCATACTTTTAGCTTGGTACACATCGAATTGTACTAGCAAATTTTGGGTTTCTTTCGTATGGCGATTTTGAGGTATGATCTTCCGTTACTGGATTGAGGCACGGGGTTTTCTCTATGGTAAGTCAAGATGCGAGCTATCTTTATATAGCCCGATTTTACAGGAGGTTTTGAAGAAGACCACCATCACATTATGGTTGAAGATAGAGCAGATTTACAAGACCAAATATCTAAGCAGTAAGATGAATTTGAAGCAGAAGCTTTATTCACACAAGATGGCAAAAGGCAGGTCATTATTGAACCAATTGACAACGTTTAAAGAAGTAGTATCGGATCTCGAGTCTATAGAGGTAAAATATAATTATTAAGATTTAGGTCCTTTTCTTTTATGCTCACTGTGTAGTTCATACTCTACGTTCAAAAATACTATTCTATGTAGTTGAGATACTTTTACACTTTATGAAGTCTATGGAGCACTGCATGCAAAGGAAAGATGAAACTCATGGTTATAGACGAAAGTTTAAGTTCACATGCAAAAGGCCTAATTTTTCATGGTAGATAACAAGAGAGGAGTTCAAACGTCAATACAACAGGCAAAGCTCGAGTAAAAATTACAAAGGCAGATTAAAATCTAGAGGAAGGTACAAGTTGTGGTTAAAGAGATAGGAGGAAAGAAATAACAATTCCAAGAAGAATCAACAAGATGATGAAGCCAAAGCCACTGTCGTTACCAAAGAGGATTATGATGGTGATGTTGTCATTGCCGTTGCCGATGATTCCAAAACTAATGATGAGTGGATTCTTGATTTAGCCTGTACATTCCACATGAGCCCAAACCATTAGTGGTTCATTAAGTGAATTAGTGTTGATGGGTGATAATTTACCATGCAAGATTGCAAGCACTAGTTTTATCCAAATCAAGAAGTCCGATGGCACCGTTAAAATTTGCCGGATGTTCGATACATTCTGAGTTTGAAAAGAAGTCTAATCTGGCTGAGTGCTCTTACTGCTAAAGGTATAAGTATTTAGGTGGATGTGGAGTTCTAGAGGTCTCCAAAGGTTATCTTATTGTTACGAAGGGTGAAAAGGCTGCCAACCTATGTCATCCATGAGGCACTACAATTTCAGGTAGTGATGTTGTTGCCTCAAACAAATCATTGAATTCTAACGCTATTAACCTTTGGCATATGTGTATGGAGCATATGAGCAAAGCTAGCACAAAGGAGTTATGCAAAACAGGAATCCTTGATGGTCAAAGCATCGACAAGTTAAAGTTTTTTGAACATTATCTTAGGAAAGCAAAAGCGGGTGAAATACAGCACTACAACTCACTCTACAAAAGGTATATTGGATTATGTTCACTCTAATTTGTAGGGATAGTCCCACGTTCCATCGCTTGGGGGTGCTAGCTACATGTTGACAATCATTGATGATTACTCAAGAAGAGTTCGGTCGTATTTCATAAAGCACAAAACGGATGTGTTCAAGACATTTAAGGAGTGGAAGATTATGAGTGAAAAATAAACTAGCAAGCATTTAAATAAGTTGCGTATCAATCATGGATTGGAATTCTGTTGTGGAGAATTTGAAGCTTTATATAGATCCGTAGGGTATTGTGAGATATTACATCGTCCCTATTACTTTTCAACAAAATGATGTGATCGAACGTATGAACAAAACCATCATGGAGAAAGTATGTTACATGTTATCTAACTTTGGCTTATATAGAAGTTATTGGGCTTAAGTTGCCTCCATTGCTTGTTATTTGATCAATCGGTCATCAAACCTGGTAATTGATAAGAAGACTTCAATTGAGGCATGGTCTGGTTCTCTAGCAAATTATTCAAATTTGAGAATACCTGACTGTCATGCTTATGCTCATGTTAGCAATGGTAAATTAGAGCATAGAGTCGTTAAGTGCATTTCCTTGGTTATAAACTTGGTGTGAAAGGTTAAAAATTGTGGAATCCATAAATTAGAAAAGTGGTTATTAGCAAAAATATTACTTTTGATGAATCTGCTATGTTGCATGATAAACCATCTATTGATTTCCCATTAAGAAAGCATAGAAATCAAGCTTGCAGGTGGAGCACGTTAGTGATTCGGGATCTACACTAGAAGCTAAAAAAGAAAACATACATGATGTCCCTATTGTTGTATAAGAGCCACAATGTTCCATTGCAGTCGATAGACCTATGAGGAATATTCAAGCTCCTACGAGATTGATTAAAGAAATAAAAATTTTATAAAATAATACATTTTAAAAATAATTTTTAAAAATATTCTGAAGTTTTTTTTACAAAAATTCACGTTTGTCGCCAAATGAAATGGTGACAGAAGCCTTAGTTTGTCGACCAAATGAATCAGTGAAAAAGCAATCTATTGGCTAATTCAATCAGCGTTAAAATAGACATCTATCTTCAATTGAATTGGCGATAGAAGCTCTCTCGCTATTTTATTTGGTGACAGATGTATATTTTTGTAAAATTATTTAAAATGTATTATTTAAGAAAAAAATATGAAGAAGCCAATGTTGCGACTTCTTGTTGAATGTGGTTGATGAAATTATAGGTGTAGTAGAACCTTCAAGTTATTTAGAGGTTATCTCTTCTTGTGAGAAAGAAATGTGGATGATTGCCATGCATGATGAGACGTAATCTTTTGAGAAGAATGACACTTAGGAGCTGGTAAAGTTGCCTAGAAGAAGCCAATTCACTACAAATACATCTTCAAGAAGAAAGAAGCTAGTTCACCAACCAAACATGTTAGGTAAAAGGCAAGACTTATTGCTAAAAGATAAAACAAATTTTAGGTATCGATTTCATAGATGTATTTTCCCAGTTTTCATTCATAGTTGAATTCATACTTTACTCA
Source organism: Guadua angustifolia (assembly GCA_036346375.1). Taxonomy (NCBI): domain Eukaryota; kingdom Viridiplantae; phylum Streptophyta; class Magnoliopsida; order Poales; family Poaceae; genus Guadua; species Guadua angustifolia. The sequence continues at coordinate 27,647,822 of CM070503.1, forward strand.
GCATTGTGGCTATGCATGATTATGAGCTTGAACAAATTGTACATGAAAACTATGTTCTTACATAGAAAGCTGAAAGGAGACATTTATATGGAGCAGCTAGAAGGTTTTGTTATTCTGGGATAGGAGAATTTTGCTTGTAAGTTAAAGAAATCTCTTTATAGTTTGAAACAATGACCCAGTGATACAAGAGATTTGACTCCTTTATGAGCTCTCAAGATCTTTGACTATGATAATTGTATTTATTTGAAGACCGTTAATGATTCAGCTATTTACTTGCTCCTACATATTGATGATATGCTGATTCCTACAAAATACAAGGGATATTTTTAAAAAAAATTGCACGCACAATTGAATAGTGAATTTGAGATGAAGGATCTTGATGCAGCAAAGAAGATACTTGATATGGAAATTACTGGATATATACAATTAAGAAAATTGTACCTATCGAAAATGGTATATTGATAAAGTTCTTCGTTGTTTCAACATGCATAAGGACAAATCGGTGAGTAGTCTATTAGTTGCACATTTTGAACTTTCTTTAGCATCATGTACACAATCAAATAATGAAGTTCAGTAAATGTCTAGAGTTCCATATGCTAGTGTAGTGGGTTCACTTACGTATATCATGGTATGTTCTCATGTTAACTTATCTCAGCCATTGAGTGTTGTCAGTAGATACATGGTAAATCCTGAAAAAGAACATTTGAAAGAAGTTCAATGAATTTTTAGATATTTGTAAGGCACTTTAATACTTGTTTACAATTTGGAAATACTAGAGATAAACTCGTTGGTTATGTGCATTCGTATTTTACTAGAGATTTAGATAAGAGAAGATCTCTTATTGATTATTGTAACATCTCAAAAATTAATAAAATAAGAAATAGAAATTCAAAAACTTTTGCATGATTTATTTCTGTATTTTCTATTTTTTCTTGAATTATTGTTATTTCTTTTGGCTTTTTGCTGTGAAAAGAAACTAATTTAAGTGATTTGGTAAAATGGTAAAAGTAAAAAAGGTAAAAACACAAAATCAATAAAATTAGAAAATATTATTATATTTTAATTCTAGAATCATCCAGAACCATAATTAGGGATGGCAACGGGTTGGGTACAGGTTTTACAAAATCCAACCTGACCCAAAACCCGGATCGAAAACCCGATCCGAACCCGAATGCCCTATCGGGTAAAAAACTATACCCGAACCCGATGAGTACCCGAAATCCGACGGGTACCCGACGAGTTTGTGTAGTATGGGTGGCAGTAGGTTGGGTCGGGTGTGGGTTTTGCAAAACCCGACCTGATAAGAAACTCGAACCCAAAAACTCGAGCCGAACCCGGCGGGTACCCGAAACCCGACGGGTACCCGATAGGTATGTGCGGTATTTTGGGTAACCGATGGGTACCCGTGGGTGAAAATTAGAACCCGAACCCATTTTAGGTACCCGACCTGAAGAACCCGCGGGTAAAAATTAAAACCCAAACTCGACCCGATCAGGTACAAAACCTACGGGTACTCGAACCCGCGGGTCCAATTGCCATCCCTAACCATAATCATGGTGTTTGGGATAATTCTAGCAAATAAAATAAAAGAAAGTACAAGATAAGAAATCTGATCCTAAGTCTTGTCAAAATTTCATAGAAATCTCTAGAGAAGATCTAAAGCTAATATTTTTACCCTGCTGATCCAAGATCATTATCTACTTGTGGTAAAAAGATAAAAAAAATAAAAATTACATTTGGAGTCTTTAAACATTCAAATGTGCAAAGCAAACAATTCTAGAAATAGCAATGTTAGAATTTTTAGAAATTAAATATCCAAGGTAAAAATCTAAAATTTTTACAAAAGATTAAAATTGTGATTCTAAAGCTTAAAAAAAATTCATAAAATGTAAACCTGGTTTGTATCTTCAATTAAATAAAATACAGAAGCTAGAGAAAATAACAGCATGCATTGTCAAAATTTCTAGAATTTTTCTGCCATGAGTTTTAATCTAATATTTTTATCAAATAATGAATCTTATCTTGCCAACCCCAGTAATAATTTTTATCTAATTTGAAGGTGGTTTGCTATCTTAACCTTCCGGACTAAGCAAGTCCTATCCAGAGTCTTCACCTATGATGTCCCGAATGTCTCACTTACACGTGGGCCCGATTCACCAGCTATCCACTGCCGACTCCTTCCTTCCTGCCAGTGGAGTCCCACATGTCAGCCGGTCCAATAGCTTCTCCCCTCTTCTTCTCCCTCTCCCCTTTTGCTCTCCCCCTCGCGCACGCAGCCGATTTCCCAATTCTTCACCCCGCCGCCTCAATCTCTTGTCTCACCTACACCACAACCCACTGCCCGAGGCTGCTTTGTCACCTGCTACACCTGCCAATGCACTGTCATGGTGAAATCTCACGCAAATTTTCTCTGCTAGAGGAAGATTTGCAGCACAGACGAAGTGCTCGTGTTCAAACACTATTTAAGCATGACAAAGCTTCAACTAGACTCTCCTCATTCTGTCCATCTCCTACTGCCCAGAATCTCACCCAAACTATACTCGAGCTCACTAAACCACCATTCTCTCAGAACATTAGAAAGAGGGAAAATTCTCAATTGAGCCTCTACGCAAAACAGTAGCCAGAATCACCTTCGCTGAAGTTTCCTCAAAGCACTTCGTACCCTTCTCCAGCCCTATTTGTTGTTTTCCTCACTGGAAGACCACCACACCTACCGTTTTCTTCCCTGAAGCCGATGACTCGGTGGTCAACCACTCCAGTCTGCGCCCAAGCTTCCAAGGTGAGGAAACTAACACTACTTTACCCCTTATTGCTTATCACGGCGGAAATTCACTGCGGAAACCCAAATTGCTCTGCCACCGTCAGCTATGGTTGCCGCCATGGGAACTCGTTGGCGACCCCCTTTTTCCCTATCTCCGGCCACCGCGGTACCACTCCCGTGTGCGCAATGATTTGCTAGAGCTCGTCGTGGAACCCATCAGTGGCCCTAGCCTTCCCTCGCTGGCGTCGAGCTCAACTGTGCAATCCTTTGCTAGCAGCCACTGCCAAGTGGGTCCTCCTTGTCAAACTCCTACATTGTGTGAGTCCCTGGCATTGCGGGTCCAACCGTCAGCCGCCGTTCCCCTCTGTCCTGCAGGACCGGTTAGTCAGCCGCTCACGCACGATCGGCCCACTGCCAAGCGGGCCCAACATGTCAGTGCAATAGCTCCCATGCAAGACCAAAAATAGAAAGCGTATTCTAATCCCAAAAGTGCACTTTCCCTTTTCAGAAAAATTTCTAATTTTTTAGTATTTTATTAAATCTAACATATTCAAACAATCATAACTTTTGTAATTCAACTCCAAATGAAATGAAATAAATTTGTAAATTCATATAAAATCATGTAGATTCATAATATGCAAAAATATTTTGAAAACAAACTTTGTTTAGATTTTAAATTTGAATTTAAAGAAAGAGTTTAAAATATGCCATACATAGAATTTTTGCAAATGAGCTCCAAATTGAATGAAACAAATTGGTAACCATTATTGATATTTATTATCAAAAATAGGGGCCTTACAATTATGCATTCTTTGTCAGAGGATATGTCATTAGCTAGAAGACAAGTATGCAAGCTATCGTTGCCTTTTCTAGTAGAGAAGCTGAGTATATGACTATTTTTGAAGCTTGCAAAGAAGCAGTTTTGCTAAGAGGTCTGTTTACTAAGTTTTGTGGAAGTATGTCTTGCACTACAATATTATGTGGCAACCAAAATGCTCTTTGCCTTACAAAGGATCAAATGTTTCACGAGAGAATGAAACACATTGATATCAGATATCACTACATTTGAGGTATCATTGCTCAAGATAATATTAAAGTTAGCAAGATAAGTATGCATGATAATCTAGCTGATATGTTGACAAAACCAATTCCTACCGCTAAGTGTGAACTTTACTCAGATTTAGTTCATATTAGTCATTATTCCTTTAGACTTTTGGTGAACAAGGTGTTCATGCTGGTTTATTTTGAAGAGATTTGCATTTTATTTTGGATATAGGAGGAATTTTTCTCAAGGTGAAGATTGTTAAGTTTGAGTGTGATAAGAATTCATTTTCTACTACAACTTAGGGTTCTACTCCTATACGAAGAGTCTTTTGTATACCCTTTAAATGTGTACATGTAGTTCGTAGGATTGATCAAGGCAAGAAGGAGATAAAAGAGTACCTCATTGTAAACATCTCTTCATATAATGATATAAGCTTCGTGGGCCATGGTTTTTTTCGAAAGTACTTTCCACATAAAATTCGTGTCTCTTGTTCCTACTTTTATATGCATTATTTTGTGACAACCCTCCTTTTTACAAAAGGTCTCATGTGTAACGGTACTAGTCACATGATCAGTGGCTAGTACGCATATTTACAACATTGGTAATAACAACAGAAGTTGATTATACATTAAAGTCTTACAAGATAGAATAACTAGCGGTGAAAATTCAAAAGCCTTGTGGTATGCCCATACAATCCTCGAGCAATTGACAAGGTATATAAACCCTAGAAAAACTCATTAATATAGTTCCCGTAACATATGCCAAAGTATGCGTCATTTGGAGATTTTCTATCTTTACCTAAACCAACACATTAAGCAAGGTTGAATACTTGTGTACTTAACAAGACTTGAAGTGTATCACAATGATATAATAGAATGCATGCTATGTCAAAGGAGGTTTCTAGTGTTATTTTGCATAAAGCCAATTTTGAGTCATAAATATCAAGTAATAGATTATAAATGGGATTTATAAAAGTATGACTGATATGTAAATAAGTAAGAACAACATAATATATGTCACAACTCACAGTCCTCCATGATTGTGAGCACCGCTTCATTATTTGCCAATCCTTGGCATAAAATTTGAAATAAAAACTTTCCAACAAATATTCTCATTTAAATTTTCTTTGAAAATATCAAAACTTCTAACTAGTATCAGTTCACCAAGACTCCCATGACCGTAGGCACAGCTTTTTGAAAATATTTAAACTCTGCAGAGGTGTACAGCTTTACCCACAAGACATGACTGACACTTTTTGCAACGTTATTAGCACACTTTTTTGGGTGTGCTACAGAGAGTTATGACATAACTGTTACATTACATAGACCTGACTTTGCACTAGCTCGATGAGGACAAACCTGTACTATAGCGGCACAAGATATTTGTGCAATCAATGTATCAATGTACTCTCAACAGTCCATCCCTGTTGAGTCCACACTTTTCCCCATAGTACGGCGTACACCATTATATTAACAAGCGTTATTTTCAACACCTCAGTGAGGGCACCCCTTCGAGCAATCCATCCCAAAAAGTCTGTATTACTCTAGTATTTCAACATGTAAAGTTAAATCTAAGTAACTTAATAGGTTAAGACTATCCCATACTAACACTTGTGGTTGTACATATACTCTTTGATCATGCAACACTACGCTTGGTCCTTGATCTGACTCGGGCGATAAATCTCCCCCTATCTACATGCAAGTCACATGCACATCCAGCTATTGCCAATAATCACCCACGTCAAAACCATAGTTTTATTTTTATTTTTAACTAAAATATCAACAACCTTTAGTCACATCTAGTCTTTTTAAATAATAAAGAACAACATGACTTGTTCATTATATTTTACTATTTCTAAAGTATGGCTAAGCATGATATAAATATATAATCACATATATCCAGGTTGACATTATTTATTGTCTAACCTTATCCTACGGTTATCAAGATTCACATTTCAATATTTAATAAGAAAGTTTTATGAAATAACATGCATATTGACGAATACTCATGCCAGGGATACCCCCAGCAGGTTGGAATACTAAATGGGCCGTCTCAGGCCCAGCTCTGGTCAAAGGCTTCATTGGGTCACGAAGGACCCTCGACCCCGATCAAGCCCACTGTGGCGCCGACCGCCCCTGTGCCCGGGCGCCTCAAGCTCGACTGGCCTTAGGCTCTGCACTCCCACAGCCCGACCGGCCTCAGGATGGGCGCTCCCACGTGCTCGACCCAGCCACAGGTCCAAGCCCCCACATGCCCGACCAGCCTCGGGTCGGGCGACCAGCAGTTCGACCGACCTCGTGCCTCGGGCCCCAACGAGCTCCAACTCACGACCTCCGCCACGTCACGGCCGACCTCAAGCCGGTCACCGCCTGTGGACACGACGGCCATGTCATGCAGTGGCTCCTTCCCAAGGTGGCCAGGGGGCCGCCAAAGTCAAGCGCCAGTTCCTTTGCCCCGTCATGCACAGTGGAGAGACGCGCTCTCTCCCAAGGCAATGCCAGAGCATAGGGTGACGGCGTCAGTATCTGACAAGCGCACAGAAGGCAGGTGCGCACCTTCCCGATGGAACGCCGCCCGTTGTGTCTACCAACTCAAAGATGGGATAAACAGAACTGCTACCATCAGATCAAGACCGGACACCGGCATAGACCACCCCTACTTTTCTTTTCCAAACTCCCGTGTAACCTGCTCCCACCGCCTATATAAAGGGAAGCAGGACCCTCAGGGAAAGGGACGGAAGCACTTATGAGCGAACAGACATCCGACTCGATCCAAACACTCACAAGCACACTGCTCTCACTCCTCTCACTCGGATGAGCGCTCAAGGCCAGGCCTTAGCCCTCGCTTGTAACGCTGTGTAGTCCATTGCACCCCGAGCAATACATAACCACAACACGAACTGGAAGTAGGGACGTTCGGCCCGAATCAGTATACATCTTGGGCTCCCTGAGTCGACCATTCAAGGAGAGGGAACGCGCGGCCCCTTAACTTATAAATTTACTTGCTGGTTTTACGAAACACTGACAGTTGGCGCGCTAGGTAGGGGCTTCGCGCGTCATCTTTGTCATCTCCGGATTCCCACTTTCTTCCTTGATGGCTTTCTTCACCCACAACGGCACATCCGCGTCGAGGAGCTGGATCCGCTTCGGCACCCTCGACTTCGTCGCAACCACGGCGGGAGAGCTCGCACTCGATCCCGCCACCTCGGGAGACCAGGCCTCCGCCAGGAACCTGGACTCCATCACCGACGTCCTCGGCGACCTCCGGCTTGAGGCCCCTGCGTGGACCCCAACGCCGGAGCGTCTCAGGCGCTGCGCCACCTCTGGCGGCAATGCGCATGAGCTCGTGCGGGCGGCGACGACACCCCCCGCAGGCTCGCGGCTCGTGGCGATGGCCGGCTACGCGCCGACCTCCATCCACGACTTGCTGGAGGTCTCCTCCAGCCATGATTCCAGCTCCGACACGGAGCACACTGCGGGCAAGTTGTACTCTCGTGAGTGCAACATGGCGAGTGTTACTGACCCAGCCGCAACCCCTGTAAGTCCAGGAACCGCCGCCCGGCGCGCCGAGGCGCAGGGGGTGGAGGATCAGCGCGAGCGTGCTCAGAGCCTCCAGCTCGCCACCGAAGCCAAAGAATGGCGAATAAATGGAGGCTCGAAAGGCCGAGCTGGACAAAATCCAAGCCGACTGAGCAAAGACCACCGAGCCCCCACACGCATTTAGCGCCAGCCATACAAGACGCCAAGACGCCAGTCCAAAGATCAACTGGCCGAGGGTCTAATGGTCTTCGTTTTTCCCCACGCCACCTGAATATCAGCAGAATTATGCCGCCATGCATCCCTGAGCCGGAAGACCCGGAGGCCAAGGCCACATACCGAAACCTCCGGGTTGGTGGAGCGTCTTCCAGGCAACACATGCAAGGCTCGGCCTCAAAGACTGGGGCTTCTTCTAGCCACCCGAGCCGTGCGCCGCGGGACCATGGGGCTCGGCGAAGACGGCGCCGAACCTTGGGCAGCCCCAGGCCTTGCGCACTCTGGTGCACCAAATGGGCGACAATCGCGACGCCACGCCACCCTTGAGGCACGGAGGAGGGCGATAGACGCCATGCCCAATCGCTGGTCAGGATAGGCGGCGCCACGATCGCAGCCTCAAGCCCCGATGGCCCTGCCCGCATTCTGTCAGAGATCCGCAACGCAGTTTCGCCAGTTTCGGCGCTTGTCAACATCGCTAAGTACATGGGCGACAAACCCCTGTTTGGTTGAAGATTACCGGCCAAGATGCCGAGCCGGGAGCTACCGATAATCTCTTCATCATCCAAGACTTCCCCATCTACCTCATGGACTCGGCCGAGCTCGGCTCGAGTACTTGCCCGCAAAACCATCAGAACTGGGCCGACTTGAAGAACCTCTTCGTCGGTAACTTCTGTGGCACTTACAAGCGCCGGGAACTCCCGACTGTAGGGCTGCAAGCAAGAGCTGTGGAGTCTCCGGATTACATCCAAGATTTCTCCCAAAGAAGGCAATGAGCTCCCCAACATCTGCGACACCGACGTCGTCGGGGCGTTCATCTACGGCACTACCTCCAAAGCTCTGGTCCACAAGCTGGGCTGCGCCAAGCCTAGGACCACCAAGGAGCTCTTGGACATCGCCACCAACTACGCCTCTGGCGAGGAGGCTGTGGGGGCCATCTTCGACAAAGGCTGTGGGGGCCAAGCGGGAGTCCGGCGTCGAAGCCGGCGCCCCCTCCGACCGCTCTGACAAGCGGAAGCGGAAGGGAAAACAAGGCCGCGAAGGCCACGTGGTTGCAGCCGTCGACCGCCCTGCCAAGCAGCAGGAGCGGCAGGCGCCCGACCACTTCGAGCAGCTGATGGATAGCCCGTGTCCGCATCACGGGTACCCCATCAAGCACAAGTACCGAGACTACGAGACTCTGAAGTGCTTCATTTCCGGAGCCCCCACGCGGGGCAAAGGGAAAAAGCGGGACTCGGCACCAGATGCCGAGGAAAAGAAGGAGGACGACGAGTTCCCCGAACCCGACGGCTGCCTCATGATCTTTGGTGGACCGGCGAGTTACGCCGACAAACGGCAGCTCAAGCTTGCCTTCCGCAAGGTCCACACGGCGGCTCCCGCCGTGCCCAAGTACCTCCGGTGGTCGGAGTCACCCATCACCTTTGATCGGACTGACCACCCCGACCACGTTCCGCAACCAGGGAGATATCCGCTAGTTGTCGCCCCTGTTGTGGGGCCAAAGCGCCTGTCCAAGGTGCTTATGGACGGCGGCGGCAGCAGCCTCAACATCCTGTATGTTGAGACTCTTGACGCCATGGGAATCCCTCGCTCACGTCTCCGACCGAGCAAGGCGCGTTTCCACGGCGTCGTCCCAGGCCAGCAGGCCTACTCGCTCGGGCAGATCGACCTGCCCGTCACCTTCGAAAGCCCGGACAACTTCCGCACCGAAACCCTAACCTTCGAGGTCGTGGGGTTTCCTGGCTCCTACCACGCCATCATGGGGAGGCCATGTTACGCCAAGTTCATGGCGGTCCCCAACTATACCTACCTCAAGCTGAAGATGCCGGGACCACAGGGAGTGATCAGCGTGGCTCGCTTTTTCAAATCGCTTATAATCGCGAAAGCACAACAGCTATGAAGTCGGCATCGACGCCATCGCGTCACGAGCTCGAAAACCTCCGGAGAGAAACCTCGAGTCCGCCTCGACTCCAAAGAAGTCGGGCCAGATCCTTCAAGTCCACCGAGGACATGAAGGAGGTCGCGGTCGATCCCGAGGATCCAGCCAAGATCGTGCGGGTCGGAGCCACACTCCCCACCAAATAGGAAAGCGCGCTCGTCGACTTCCTCCGCGTCAATCGGGATGTCTTCGCATGGAAGCCTTCCGACATGCCGGGAATCCCAAGGGAAGTCACCGAGCACTCCTTGAATATCCGACCTGGCTCAAGGCCGGTCGCCCAACGCTTGCACCGCTTCGACGAGGATAAGTGCAAGATCATAGGGGAGGAGATCGCCAAGCTTTTGGCCCCAGGGTTTGTAAAAGAGGTTCGCCACCCCGAGTGGCTAGCCAACCCTATCCTTGTAAAAAAGAAGTCTGGGCAATGGAGAATGTGTGTTGACTACATAAGCCTGAACAAGGCATGTCCCAAGGACCCTTTTCCATTGCCTCGCATCGACCAAGTCGCCGACTCCACCGCAGGTGCGAATCCTCGCCCTTTCGGATGCCTACTCGGGCTACCACCAGATAGCGATGAAAGAGTTCGACCAGCTCACGAAGTTCTTTCATCACTCCGTTCGGCTCGTTCTGTTACGTAACGATGCCATTTGGTCTGAAGAACGCGGGTGCTACATACCAGCGATGGATGCAAACGTTCTTCGACGACCAAATCGGCCATAACATCGAGGCGTACGTCGATGACATTGTCGTCAAGACTAAGAAGGCCGACGACCTCGTCGCCGACTTAGAGGAGACTTTTGCGAACCTCCGACGGTTTCGTATAATGCTCAACCCCGAGAAGTGTGTTTTCGGGGTCCCCAAGGGAAAGCTACTCGGCTTCATCATCTCTGAGCGTGTCATCGAAGCCAATCAGGAGAAGATCTCTGCGATCATGAAGATGGGCCCGGTGGACAGCCTCAAAGGGGTCCAAAAGCTAACCGGATGCCTTGCAGCCTTGAGCCGTTTCGTGTCTCGCCTTGGCGAACGCGGAATGCCGCTCTACAAGCTGCTCAAGAAATCCAATCATTTCAGCTGGACCCAGGAGGCGCAAGAAGCTCTCAGCCGACTGAAAGTGTTCCTGACCTCACCTCCGGTGCTGGTCGCCCCGACACCAGAGGAACCGCTCCTCCTCTACATTGCCGCCACGACTCAGGTCGTCAGCGCGGCGCTTGTTGTGGAGCGAGCCGAAGAAGGCCATGTGCTCAAGGTACAACGACCAGTGTACTTCATCAGTGAAGTACTCTTCGAGTCCAAGGCTTGGTACCCGCAGGTGCAGAAGCTGCTCTATGCGGTGCTCATCACGAAGAGGAAGTTGGTCCACTACTTCGACCGGCATCCCGTCTCCGTGGTGACCTCTTCGCCACTCGACGAAATCGTCCACAACCGCGACGCTTCAGAAGAATAGCCAAGTGGGCGCTTGAGCTCAACGGCCACGACATATTGTACGTCCCCCGGACGGCGATCAAGTCACAGGTCTTGGCCGACTTCGTTGCCGAGTGGACCGAAGCCTAGGCGCCACCGGCGCTCAAAGACCCCGAGTACTGGACGATGTACTTCGATGGGTCCTACACAAGAACGGAGTGGGTGCTGGAGTCTTCATTATCTCCCCGCTCAGAAACAAGCTCCAATACGCCATCTGACTGCTCTTCGACGCAACCAACAACGTCGCCGAGTACGAAGCCCTCGTCAACGGTCTCCGGATCGCTGCCGACCTCGGTGCGCGTCGGCTCTACGTACACGGTGACTCCAAGCTTGTCGTCGACCAAGTCATGAAGGCGACAGATCATCGTGACGCCCGTATGGTAGCATACTGCCGGGAGGTACGCAAGCTCGAGGAAAGGTTCAATGGTTTCGAGCTTCACCATAGCTACCGATACTATAATGGTGAGGCCGATTACTTAGCCAATCTCTCCTCCAGCAGAGGATCGGTCCCACCTAGGATCTTTGTCTCCGACCTCCACAAACCTTCCGTCCAACTGGACTCGCCAACCGAGTAGCCGACCGACTCACCGGGTGCGACCGATCCGACCACCGAGCGGTCGGACACAGAACCGTCTGGGTCGGGCCGTGGTGTGCTGGTTGCCGACTTCGACTGGAGGAAGCCCTTCGTCGACCGGCTGACTAACGGATCGCTCCCTGCCGACCCAGTCGAGGCCCGGCGCCTCGCTCGGTGGGCGAAATCCTTCGTCCTGGTCGGAGAAGATCTCTACAAGAGGAGCCCCACCGGAGTCCTCCAGAAGTGCATCCCGGCCGACCAAGGGAAACAGTTGCTGCTCGATATCCATGGCGGTATCTGTGGCCACCACGCCGCACCACGGTCCCTCGTAGGGAAAGCCTTCCGCCAAGGTTTCTACTGGCCGACCGCCGTAGCCGACGCCGAGCAAATCGTTCGCACCTGCGAAGGGTGCCAGTTCTTCACCCGGCAGACGGATCTTCCGGCGCAGGCTTTGCAGACGATCCCCATCACATGGCCGTCCGCGGTCTGGGGACTCGATCTGGTCGGGCCCTTCAAAAAGGCGCCCGGGGGCTTGACCCACCTGCTCGTCGCGATGGACAAGTTCACCAAGTGGATAGAAGCAAAGCCGGTTGCCACCATCACCTCGGTGCAGGCGGCCAACTTCTTCTGCGACATCGTATATCGGTTCGGAGTCCCGAACTCCATCATCACCGATAACGGAACGCAGTTCATGGGGAAAGAGTTCCTCGAGTTCTGCGACGACTTCAACATCCGCGTCGACTGGGCAGTCGTAGGCCATCCGCGGACTAACGGCCAGGTCGAGCGGGCGAACGGCATGATCCTCCAAGGGCTCAAGCCGCGAATCTTTAGCCGACTGAAGAAATTCGCGGGGCGATGGGCGGCCGAGCTGCCCTCCGTCCTCTGGAGCCTGCGGACCACACCGACCCGGTCGACCGGGTTTACACCATTCTTCATGGTGTTCGGTGCCGAAGCAGTCCTGTCGACCGACCTGGAGTACGATGCCCCGAGATTGCAAGCCTTCGACGAGGCGCGGGGGCTCGAATCACAACAAGATGCCATCGACCAGCTCGACGAGGCGCGCGATGTGGCCGTCCTACGATCGGACAAATACCAGCAAACGCTGCGACGTTACCACGGTCGACAGATCCGCAGAAGGTCCTTCAACGTTGGCGACCTGGTCCTGCGCCAGGTCCAGTCCAACAAGGACAAGCACAAGCTCTCACCTCCGTGGGAAGGTCCCTTCACCGTCGTGGAGGTCCTCCGACTCGACACCTTCCGACTCAAAGATGTCGATGGCAACATTCTGCCTAACGCGTGGAATATTGAGAAGCTAAGGCGACTCTATCCCTAAAAGCTTTTTCTTATTCTCGCACCCATTTACCATTCCTCCGAGTTCAAGCGCTGTGTGGCGACCACAGCTTGGTCCCCACGCACCGCTCGGGGGCTACAAGTTCATACACTCACACGGGTTGGTGACCTAACTGGCTACTCGGTTCTCCCTAGCGGTAACCCTCTCGACCCAAGCGCTACGGCCTACGCCCCAGCGGCTACGGTTGCCAAGTAGTGCTTCGCGGTAGAAGGAAGTGCCCGTGCGGTGCGATCCATGGTCGGTCGGGAACACTCCTTTCCCGCGCAAGTGCAAATGAACATTTCAACTTACAAGTTCCTACACTCACACGGGTCGGTGACCCGACTGGCTACTCGGTTCACCCTAGCGGTAACCCTCTCGACCCAAGCGCTACGGCCTACGCCCCAGCGACTACGGTTGCGAAGTAGTGTTTTGCGGAAGAAGGAAGTACCCGTGCGGTGCGATTCATGGTTGGTCGGGAACACTCCTTTTCCGTGTCGAGTGTAAGTGAACGTTTCGTCCCTAAGTTCCCGCTCTCCTTGCGCTTCCCTCAAAAGTGGTAACACACCGACCTACGCTTAAATAACCCCCACGGTTTCTAAGGCTATGGTCGTGAAGTGCTCATCACAGCAAGAAAGTGCAAAAGACAAGAGCTGAACTTATGGTCGGCCGACTGGCCAAAGCATCAAAATAAACTTTAGTTCATTACATACTAAAGTCCCTACATTGCTGAAAACAAAATATCTAACTTTTTTCCCACTCGCGGTGGAGGATATCCTACGGTGATATCCTGGCAGCTATCACTCGGGCGTGTGGCTCGACTTGGAACTCGAATCGATCGATTTCCTCGTTGGTCCGGTTCACGATCCTGATCGCCGACGCAGATCCGTGTCGATACCATCATAATGGGAGACGGGGCAGACGAGCGCTGACGTGGCCCCGAGCACGATGCCTTTACTCACCGAGCTCTCGACGTGCTCGGGCACATGAGCCAGGTCAACGGCGAGCGAACTCGTACCCGGCGGCACGGTCCCGTGCACCCGGTCGCAGACGTCCCGCCCGACATCCTGAAGGGTCGCCAGCTCGGCGGCCAGGTCGGACCGATCCCCCTCCGCCAGTTGCTTCGCCGCCAAAGCTACATCCCGCGCCGAGACCGCCATGTCACGCTCCTCCACCACTAGTTTCCACGCCTCCACGGCGTCGCTGAGATTCTTCTGCAACTCTGCAGATCGAAGCAATATCAAAAAGCATGCCTGGCGAGCCACGATCGCAGAAACTGAACCAGGATTGGGTTGCTTACCAGCCGCGGAGGCCGTCAGAGTGCGGAGCGCGGCATCTCTCCTCGTGGAGTCCAGCTCTTCCCGAACTTGGTCGCGCTCACCCTGGAGGCGGGTCACCTCCGACTGCGCGGTTTCTTCCGCGGCGAGGGCGGCGTCCTTAGCGCTGTTGGCCTCTTCCAGGAGAGACTCAAGCTCGAACATCCTCATCTTCAGGGACTTGGTTATCTGGCACTCCGTGAGAAGCGCTTCGCAGATCTGACCCAGCTCCCGACATGCCCCTTCCGCCTCCGTCCGCTCACGCGCCAGAGCCTCCCGAAGCCAGGCACTCGACGCAATCGTCGACTCTTCTTGGCGGACATCCTCCGGCCATACAGACGCCGGAGGAACTCGGACTTACCCTCCGATCGGTCCCGCAAGTGCTGCGAAATATGAACATCCTGTTAGCCTGCAGCATACCCGTCAAAAATTACAAAGATGGGGTTTTTCAGTTCGGCTTACCACGCCGATCGGGTGAATTCCCCCGGTGATGGCGTCCAAAGCCCTGCTGGAGGACTCAAGGATAAGACCCAGACCCTTTTGGATCTGGTCCATCTCAGCCTCGACTCACCGAGCGCCCTCCTGCAGATACTCCCATTCCCCGCTTTCCGCCATGTCGTCTTGCACAAGCAACGGCTTGCCAGTTGGGTCGTTGCCCGGCCAGACCAGCGTAGGCAGGGGTGGTTGAGGGGACACCCCTGAGACCGTCCCGGCGGCCTGCACTTGCGGAGGATTGTGCACCGCCTCCCATTGCGGGCCGACAACAATCGCCTCCGACAATTGTCGCCACGGCGGCTTCTCGACGGCGACAAGATGCCGCCCAGCGCCAGATCGCAGGAGGCGGCGGCCTCTGTGGTGGCGGCAGAGCACCCTCACCTTCCTCGCTTCCGGCCGGCACCGCTCACCCAGGCGCTAGAGCTTCTCGCGCTCGACTCAACACGGACGATTGGCGCCAAAGAACTCCAACATCGTCTCCGCGCGATGGCGATCGCTGGCCCGATCCCGCCACCACCGCCGCTCGGCTCGGCAGCGGCTTCTCGACCTCCACCGGCCATGGCGGCATCGCAGCGCTTGCAGGCCACCGCCGTCCGCTTGCCGTGATGACACCCCCCGTGTAGATCCTGAGCACAACAATTGGTCAAAAACGACTCAAGCAGAACTAATGCGACGCGACTCAAGAACAAATAGAGCACTTACAGCGCCGAGCGAGTGCGCGGCAACCGCGCCTTCTTCGCTGGTCCCCTGGTGGAGGCACGTCACCCCTCTGTTTTCCCGAGGGCGTCTCCATCAGGGACGCCTCCACCTGAGCTGCGATGACGGCAGTACTCACGTCGACACCCTCATCCAGGCCACCGCCAGTCAGCGGCCCAAAGTCGAACGCGCTGTATGGGTCAACATCGCCATCGCCGTTGCTATCACTGGAAGACGACTCCGCGCCGACCGTATCAACGGCGGTCGATTCGAAGACCTCCTCACCATGCGCACCTGCCTCTTCTTCCTCCTCCTCACCTCCTTTCGCCTCTTGCGGGCGGATTCATGCAATGCGGTCGCCGCGCGGGCCTCGGCCCTCTGCTCCTTCTCCCCTGGCAGCAATGCCCGGGAGACCATCCCGGCCAACCCCTAGACAACGCAAAGGCACTGGTCGGACAATATGCTAAGGGCTGAGGAAAAAGGAAGAAAGAGGGAAGAGAATCGCTCGGCTTACCAAGTCCGGGGGATTCTGCGTCGAGAACGGCTCGGGGTGGCCACCCGCCGCCACGGTGGTACTCCCGACCAACACGGCGGCCACCCTAGCCTCGACCTCCGACGCGGCGAGCTTTGCCTTCACCATCCTCATGGGGTCGGATCCCCCCCATACTGGAATATGGGGTGAGCCCTCTCCATGAGGGGTTGAACGCGCATCTTCATGAATGCGCGCACAACGACATCACCAGTTAGGTCCCGCTCCATCTGGGCCTTGATCCGCTCGATGATCTCGTCCACCTTGTTCTTCTCCTTCCGGTCGGGCCCCTAGGCCCACTCGGACCTCGCCTCAGGGTGCCAGCCGGTAAAAGTTGGGGCGCTGCCTCCTAGGTTCTGGACATAGAACCATTCGGAGTGCCACCCCCGATTCGACGACGGCAGCTTCAAGTCGATTTAGCCCGCCACGTGGCCGATGCGCAGTTGGAGGGCTACGCCACCCATGAGTGCTGGAGTATCCGCCGGTTGGTCCTTCCTCAGCCGGGCTTGAAAGAAGTGCTTCCAGAGCTCCCAGTGGGGATCGATCCCTAAGAACGCCTCGCACAGCGTGATGAAGACCGCGATGTGGAGCACCCCGTTAGGGTTGAGCTGATGCACCTCGGCCTTATAGTGGTGCAAAGAGCCCGCGACGAACGGGTGAAGCGGAGTTCAACCCGCTCCAGAGAACGAGGCGGGCACAACAATCTCGCTGTCGGTGGGCAGGACCGCGACCCCATCGGCACCTCCACCTCGAGACGCCTCGCGGGGAGGAACCTTTCTTCTCAAGCCTTGCGCTGCTGCTAGATCAAGGGAGCACTCAAAGCCACGACATCTCGTGGATGGAAACCGCGAAAAGGTGGGAGAAGGGGAAAGGTGAAGAACTCTCTGGCTCTTTTGCTCTCTTTTTTTAGGCAGGAAGACAAGGAGCAGGGAAAGCGAACGCGATAACTCGCCCGAGCACCCCCCACGCCAAGTTTATAGGCGCCGAACAGGCACCGGTCGAGCGGACGCCAGTCAAAGGAACACCGTCTCGGTTGAAGCGTCGCACATCCCGTCTGAGCGCCACGCCGCGCCGCTGGTGAGATGCATCGGTTCCCAATCATTTCGCTTCGCATTTAATTGCCTTCACGTGCATTAAAAACTGGCAGGAGGTGCCAGGACACCTCTTCGGGCGACACGCCCTGCAACCTTTCGATCTCGCGCCATTGGCCGGGTCGACCGACCAAACAGTATGAAAAAAGCCACCGGGCGCCGCGCCTCGAGATGGCGAGAGAGCTCAACAGCTCACGCCAGGGCCAAATCTGGCGCTGCGGGTTCCTAGGCCCTGATCCACCAAGTGGATTCAGGACCGCCCCGGCAGAAAATCGAGCAAGGGGCGAGGACAAGGCGAGCCCCCAGTGGGCCTCGAGTTGGGTTGGCTGACGACCCAATCGCCTTAACTCGTGTCCGAGACCATACTTCACACTCTCTCACGGAACCCATCCATGGGCGGCAGCCAGTTGTGCTCCGGGTCGGCGGACGGCCCAAGGTCCGATACGGGATCGAGTAAAGAAAGGTTTCTTATGGGTCGCCCTCAGCGGGTCGGACACTCGGCACAGGGATTGTCCACTCGGAAAGGTCCCCCTTGGGAGGGATCTCCAGGGCCCACTCGAATAACCCGTTTGTAGATCCACGAGCACGGTGTTCAAACCAACGATGGTAAACACGCGTTCGCTCACCCCCTTCAGGTCCCACACCTGCGGACGGGGCGTACACGTGGGACAGACAGCGGCCACTCCTCCCAGAGATAGCCTCACCAGATGAGGACCTGGGACGGACGCCCTCCGCCTAACTCCGGCGTAAAACCAGCCTTACCAACGCGTCTAGCTACGATGTAAAATGAGCACTCGGATACCAGAACCTCGCTGAGACATCTGGGCGTCCGCGCCGACCTAGGCCATGTCTAGCTACGACGTAAAACGAGCACTCGGATACCAGAACCTCGCTGAGGCATCTGGGCGTCCGCACCGACCTAGACCGTGTCTAGCTACAACGTAAAACGAGTACTCGGATACCAAAACCTCGCTGAGGCATCTGGGCGTCCGCGCTGACCTAGGCCGCGTCTAACTACGACGTAAAACGAGCGCTCGGACACTGGAACCTTGTCTAAGGCATTTGGTCGTCCGCACCGACCAAGGTGACGTCGAGCCAGGTCCTCGCCGACCAAGTCGGTCGGGCTCGACCAACAAGCTAAAGTAACCCCCCAACCAGCTTTCTGACCTGCTCGGGGGCCACACCCACCGGGTGCGCTCGCGCGCACCCGGTCGAAACCGGCTGACCAAGTCGGTCGGGCTCTGCCGACTAAGGCAGCCTTCCGATCCAGCCGGGGGCTCGGGGCCAATTGAGTCCGCCTTGCACCCAATGGATTTTCGTAGACCAAAGTAACCCCGACCAGCTCTCCGACCTACTCGGGGCTACACCGGAAGGCCACAAGACTCCAATAAACAGTCGACCAAGTCGGTCAGGCTCGGCCGACCAAGGCAGCCACCCCAGAGAACCCGCTGCTTCATCGCGCGACGCTATAACTGGTCTCCAAGAGATCGTATGGACAAACGTTCTCCGCGGGCAAAAGCTAGTAACATGTATATGGTGCGCGAGTTACATATAATTGCTACTCGCGTCTAAACAATCTAGCTTGAAGACATCTAGATGGCACATAAATCTAAGCGCCACGCACGCGCCGAACCGCCTCGATGAGGGCGTCCCTCGCCTTGATAAGCTTCGAGATGACGTCGATCAGCGCATCGACGGCGACGGCATTGCGGGCGGCGGCGTCCAGCTCGACCCATTCGGCCATGGCGAGGTCGAAGTCACCCCACAGCTCCGCGAGGAAGGCCTCCTCGTCCGTCGGCGCCGGCGAATCCTCATCTCCAAAACCGAATACCAAAGGTTCGTCGTTGGGAGAAGAGGAACGGGAAGAAGCCATAAGAGAAGTCAAGTGTTGTGGAGCGGTCAAAAATCCGTAAGGCAGATGACTCCTCCAACTCCTGCAACCGTACCACTCCTATATATGCTTAAGGCGCGGAAGTCGAGTGGTTTCCAATTAATGGGGGCCCGAGAAGCCGAAACATTATCATGTTTGCAGAGAAATCGCGTTGCCAAAGGTGATGGGTCCGTCCAAGAACGCACGCGTTTCGGGATGGCCCCAGGGACTACTGACTAATACTCATGCCAGGGATACCCCCAGCAGGCCGAAATACTAAATGGGCCGTCTTAGGCCCAGCTCTAGTCAAAGGCTTCATTGGGTCACGAAGGACCCTCGACCCCGATCAAGCCCACCAGGGCGCTCGACTGGCCCTGTGTCAGGCGCTTCAAGAGTTCGACTGCCTTAGGCTCCAAGCCCCACAGCTCGACCGCCTCAGGGCTGGCGCTCCCTGAGCCGACACAGCCACAGGTCAAGCGCACCATGAGCCCCCGACTGGCCTCGTGTCGGGCCCCAACGAGCTCCAACTCAGCGACCTCCGCCACGTCACCGGTCGACCTCAAGCTGGTCACCTGACCCGTGGACACGACGGCCATGCTGGGGCAGGTGGTTCCTTCCCAAGGTGGCCAGGGGGCCGCCAAAGTCAAGCGCCAGTCTCTTCGCCCCGTCATGCACAGTGGAGAGACGCGCTCCCTCCCGAGGCAACGCCAGAGCATAGGGTGACGGCGTCAGTATCTGACAAGCGCACAGAAGGCAAGTGCGCACCTTCCCGACGGAACGCCGCCCGTTGTGTCTACCAACCCAACATGGGATAAACAGGAACATGTCAGTCACCAGGACCGAAGACCGGGACACCCGGGCGTAGACCACCCCTACTTTTCTTTTCCAAACTCCCGTATAATCTGCTCCCTCCGCCTATATAAAGGGAAGCAGGACCCTCAGGGAAAGGGACGGAAGCACTTACGAGCGAACAGACATTCGACTCGATCCAAACACTCACAAGCACACTGCTCTCACTCCTCTCACTCGGACGAGCGCTCAAGGCCAAGCCTTAGCCCTCGCTTGTAACGCTGTGTAGTCCATTGCACCCCGAGCAATACATAACCACAGCACGAACTGGAAGTAAGGACGTTCGGCCCGAACCAGTATACATCTTGGGCTCCTTGAGTCGACCATTCAAGGAGAGGGAACACGCGGCCCCTTAACTTACAAATTTACTTACCGGTTTTACGAAACATCGACACATATCTACCAGTGCCACAATATAGCAACTTTATTGAAAATACATGTATGCATACTAGTTTTGACAAAAACAACATAAACTCATTTAAATAATAGGATTAATATGATAAAAGGGGATGCTTGCCTTGCTCATTTGATTCAGTAGTAGAGTCGAAGTTGACTGTAGTGGCTTCGAGAACATTGGTACCTACACGTGATTACGTATAGCAATAATAATAAGAGGCAAAAAACAGTCAAATAACACTAAATTCAAGAATGAATTAAAATAGAAGGTTCTATTGATAAAAATGTTTCTAGGGTTGGTTTCTTATTATTTAAATTTGTTTTTCTTATATTATGATCCCCTAGTGTTTATGTTATAAAATGTTAGATTTCTTTTTAGGTTTGTGAGTGAAAATTACACACACACACACATAACCATTTTGTAGCATTAGTGGGTCTTGATTTTATAAGTGTCTTGAAATTGGTTTTGCATATTTTAGCTTTTATTTGTGAAAGTTATTAATGTTTTAGTTTTTATGAGCATATAAAATGAATTCTTGTGTGAACTTAATTCACTGAGTCATAACATTAAATATTTTTGTATATCTAAGATAATTATGGTTTCAGTGATTTTTATAAATTTATTTGATTATTTTCAGGTCTTATTTACAATAGTTACTCATATTTGAATTTTGCATGTACCGGAAACTAGACTTTTTATGAATTTAGTACAAGGTAAACCCAAATTTAAATATTTTTCCAGAAATGAGCTAATTATGGTCTCATAAATTTTATAAAATTTATTTCATAATTTTATGGGTTAAGGTTTTAACATTTCAAATAGTGTCCATATTAGGTTTATTTGAATTTTAAATTCAAAACTTTTGTACAGGGATCCAAAATTGAATATTTTTTCATATTATTAAAATTAATTATTTTATATGAATTTATAAATTTATTTGGATCAAATTGGACTTCAGATGCAAACGTTATTAAGCGTCAAACGTTCTAGCATTTGAAAATTCTCAGAAAATACACGAATACGTCTTCCACATATCAAAACACATTTTTTCTCTTGATTTCCTGGCCCGGGCTCTAGCGTCTGATCTACTCGGGCCTACCCGACAGACACACAGAGCAGGGGCGGGAGACACACAGGTGAACTAGGATTTATTTAAATTTTCTCCAGATTTTATCTTTATATGATTTTTGGTCTTCACATTTTTGAATGGAGTAATTCAATAATATAAATGATTTTATTATGGTGTTTAATGCTTTCAATTGTTTCTTAAATTCTTTTGGGAAGGTTCTAGAGTTAGCTTTGGATTTATTTATATATTTTCTAGATTTTATTCTTATGTGATTTTTGCACTTCAAGTTTTGGAAAACAGAGAATCAATCAATAAAAATGATTTTCTTACAAACCAAAATCCAAGGAAAACAGAGAAATGATGAGAATTTAGCATAAAATCATTATTCCACTGAAATTTATGTTTTTACCATTTTTGAATTTTCAGGATGTTACATATTTGCAACAGTATTCATTAATGTAAATTTCAATACCTCTTGGACGAACCATGTGGATAGCATGAAGCCATTAACTGTTCCAACGTACGTAGTATTTGTGCATATATTACCGTTGATTTCCAGAATCTGAAATTTGAAAAAACCTGCAGCTAGTTAGCCAAAGCGGTTCTTGGTGTTTTCAGATGACAATTTACCGGCATACATACATCGAATCATAGTGTAACTAAACGTTGTTAATTAACTTATCAGGCAGCAGTCAATTAACAAGATAAAATCTCTTGTTCACTAAAGCATCTACATCTGTGACCTGCTGCAACACTAGGTCTTGTTCGCTCCAAACCGTTAAGCCGGACATTGTTAATCAGGCCACTCATTCAGTCATGCTGAGCCATTGCATTTGTTTCATGCAGGTCTCACTCGCATCTTTTGACTAGTAGGAGGGAATGAGTCCAGTGGTTAAAGAATAGCCAAAGATCGACTTGGCTTGGCTTGCAGGTAGAGGTAGGCAATTTTTAACTGAAACCAAAACGAATTGAACCGAATTAACCAAAAAAATCGGTTTTTTTGGTTTTTGGTTTGGTTTGTATTTCAACTTTGTTAATTCGGTTTTTGGTTTTTGGTTTTTGGTTTGGTTTGTATTTCAACTTTGTATTTCAACTTTGTTAATTCGGTTTTTGGTTTTTGGTTTTTGGTTTTTGGTTTGGTTTGTATTTCAACTTTGTTAATTCGGTTAAGGCCGACCCAGGTTTGTATTTTTGAATCTCAGAAACTGAATTAACCGCACTATCGAACTAACCTCACCCAGTCACCTGGGTCGGCCTTAACGCTCCATTCGGTCGATGGTCATTGCCCAATCTCCATTTCTCCGCAATCCCGCACCACCCCTTGTGGCCTCATCTCCTTCATCTTGCCGTGCCCCTCACCTCCTCCCTCACTGTCGCCGGCGCACCGCCTCCCTCCCTCTCCCCTCGGCTCACATGCACGTGGCCCGGTGGCTCCCTCCCGCAGCCATGGTCCCCGCCCCTCCAATAATCCCTGGAAAAACACGTGACCAAATCCATCACTCGCCGAGGCTGAGATCTAGATCCAGATCCGCCAGGCGCGGCAGCATAGGCCATGAACTTGACACGGCCCGCACCGGTGTCATTTTGTGACCGCACCAATTTTGGATGGTGCATGCCAGTATTACAATTTTGGATGATGAACCATTGATACGACCATACAACAATTTCAATGTTATTGAAGACGTAGGCGAAAGTCCTATAGCATGGCCTTCAACTTGTGTATGATTTTTTCCGAGCTCCATAAGATTTATTCCTCCTTAACATTGCATCATATTAAAGTATTCAATTTGATTTGTAGATTGAGAAGATAAATAGTTGAAAAAAAATTAGTGACATGTTGGACTGAGATGGAGAATGGAGGCCTGTCACATGTTGGACCGAGATGGAGAATGACGACCTGGTGGCATTCCAAGATGGCTCCGGTGTTTATATATATTTTTTCATTACAATCTTTGTTCTGAACAAAATTATGACTGTACTTATGAGGATGTTACTCACTATAATGAAACAATTTATTTATAATACAGAATAATGTTTGCTTATTTGCCATGTGTGGGTCCATTATGGTCTTCAAATTTTCAATTCCATTGCATATGCGTTTTAACTATAATTGGTGCCAAATTATATTATTTAATAATATTTTTCATCGCTTCGTTTATTCCTTGCAATGCATATAAGCGTTACCACAATTCAAATCTATATGTTGCAACGGGCTACAGAAGTCATTCGTCTATGGGTAGTACCAACATATGTAAGCGTTCTTGTAACCATTCGATATCCGTTGCAGCTTAGCAACGCTTAATTCTAGGTCTTACCAACGTATATATAAGTGTTGCAATAGACCCTAGCAACGGCAGCATAGGCAACGCATAATAATGCGTTGGTATAGACCCTAGCAACGCATATGCAGACTTTTAGCAACGCATATATGCGTTGCAAAAAAGGGTGTCCTTTTGTAGTGGACACCGTCGAGAGCGCGCGCCGCCACGTCTCCCGATACCCCTCCACCGCTGCGTTGGCCAGCAGCGGCGGCGGCACACCCCTCTATGGATCGCGCATGACCGCGTTAGCTCACTCGAAGTCTTGGAGTTCAACCGCTGCGCGTCCAAGATTGGGCTCGGGACAATAGGATTCACCAAACCTCCCAGAAGCTCGCCCGCCTCGGCTTCGCCAAATGTATAGCTTCCCCTCTTATTCCCTTGTATCAATCTCAATCCATTCATGCTTGCGTCGTTACCGATTAGTTGAACTAGTGGTTTCCCTCGGCACTATTAGGATGGGATCTCTAGATGCATGTGGTGTAGACTGAGCTCGTGTTCAATGAGAAGCAGAAAATTCGGTTAATCAAAAAACCAAATCAACCGAATAGATTTGGTTCGGTTTTTAGAGCTATTCGATTTCGGTTTGGTTAGCAGAATCTAAAAATTAAAATATTTAAAAACTAATAAAATCGAACCTAAAAATCGAAATAACCGAATACCCACCCTATATGCAAGCGATGAGATTTGGAGAATGGAGAGAAGCTTAGTACACCTTGCCATGCATGCAAAAGAGAGATGTAGACTAGTATTACTAGCAAGCACTGTAAAAGCTACAAATACATGCATGCTTGACGATGGGAATATGACATGAAAAGATCGATGGTGCATCGGAGGCCCTAGCTAGCTAGCAATTGGATTGGTTGATGCATGGTGGAAGTGGTGAGTGCGCGCGGTGACCGCCACAGGCTGCTCGATGGATGGATTGGATGGTTATTGGCACGGGGGCAACGCGTGCATGGCTTGTATTGTTTGTAGCACTTGGTGCCTTTATCCCACGGGGAGGGTACAAGGGAATTAATGTTCTCCGAATTAGCAGTTGAGATCGACATGATTGAGTGCATGGCTTCGTTTGCGCCCATGTGTACCCAGAAAATAACTTAATGAACAGTGCTGCTTCAGTTCCTTCTCAATATAAATTACACAAACTCTTGAAACAAATGAAAAGATATGTAATCATAATCTACCTTTCATTCATATTTTGTGCAACTGTTAAAAAGAAAAACATGAAAGCACATCTCTTAATTTAATTTAAACAATTATAGATTCATCTCTAAAATTCTGTTTGAAACGTAGAAACTTCTCACATGAAACATCTAATTCCCACGTCAAACCGAAAAATTATCACGTTATAAAACTTTACTTCACTTTTTTCTATCAACATGACTTGCCGACTGAGATATTGCCATGCATATCTATTTGGTCAAAGATCGATCCCAAACTTGTAATTGACTTTGAAAACAAAAGTTGATACATTGCTAATGAACAAAAAGGGCCGCAGTCACGTCACCACCTAATATACGGTCTCAACCTGGACCGGACCATATATCTATGCTAAAAATATTTTTATCGGAGTAAAAAAAAAGGCAACTCTTTCCTTTCCCAGAAGATAAGGACAGTACCTCTGCCGTGTGCATTTCATGCTTTTTCTAACACGCGTACCCACCATTCGTTCAAAGGCTTAATATATTCCAATTCTGATTGTCTAGTCTAACTAACTACCATGTTTTAGTTTTTGTTGCTTTCTGTGAAGCTAAACCAGTGGACAGGAATGACATGCACTGTTCTTTTTTTTTTTGTCTGTCCAAGCTCTAGCCTCTGGTGCCTATTTTGTTGGCCTCCATTGCCTGTCCAAGTGAAGTGTACGTGGAATGAGGCAGAAAAGCTCAAATTGGACACATCAAATGTGGCGAGTCTTTTTTTCTTCTACCGCTAATTTACCCTATTTTAATTTGATTAGTGTTTATACACCTCACCTCTTAATATAAGTTGTGTAAATCTTACAACAAGCGAAAGTGTAAGTAATTAAAATACATCTTTCGTTTATGCTTTAATATTTATGCAACTTTCAAGATATACTGCATAGAAGCATCTCTTTTAGTTTCTAGTGCAAAACAAACGCAACACTTTGTGCCAACAAAAATATGGTATTAAACCAAACGTGCATGGCCTCCTTTTTTTTGACAAACCTGGCAAGGAAAGAGGCAAGTGTACGTGCAACAGCAAGAATGTTCAATACATTGCCGTGCATCACGCACGTACGCACGCACTCACGCATCTATGTATGTACACGCATCTACCCGTGTACTTTTCTAGCGTCTTCGCATGTGTGTGCATCCTTTTGTCACTGCACAATAAGGAAAAGATTAGCTAGCCAGCACAATGGATATCCAAAAGCACGACTTGAAAGATGGAGAAAATCAGGCAAGATTTGTCTGGATGGTGTTCTACTAAGACTTTTAATTAGGTACGGCTACATATGTACAACATATAATACAATATATTTTGTATTATATAAATATGTTGATAGCAGTCATAAAGAAAAGAGAGACGAGACCATGAGAAAGGAATGACCGAAGGGGGGCTGGCTTTTGCAAAGGAGGATCGGAACTGACAGGGAGGGAATCGATCGATCGATCGATCACGTCGATGTGTCTAGCTAGCGTATATATGGGATTGGAGGGAGGAAGATATTTTCCTCCCCTCGTGCGCGCGTGGATCTGATCATCTATTCTAAAGTGATGCCTGCTTTCGTGGTGCACGTCATGGCCGGTTGCGACCGCTTTTGCTACGACCTCTCCGTGGTTACGTCATTCGAATTCGTTCTCGATCCCCCTCAGCTCGCCGGCCGGCCGATAAGACACCACGTGGAGAAAAGGGGAAGAGCAACGTAACAGACTGGAGTAGTAATAAGCGCAAAGTACTTCCTCCCAGTGGAATAAAATTAAGAAATTAAAGGTGTACATGGCCGGCGATCGAAAGCATGAGCTAGCCAGCGGCGACTTCCTCCAATACATAAAGCAGCGCGCACATGCTGACTACCACCAAAGTGGAGTATAAATTAAGGATCGACGTAGTGCGTGCATGCGTTTCCGTTAGTTAGTTGGTAATTCGGTGGATGATGATGCATGCTTGCATGTTAGCCCAGCGAACTTGCGATGTGTGCGTGCGTGCCGTGGATGCGAATTAATTAAATTCGGATGGATCGATCGTATCCCTGCTTGCCAGTGGCGATCGAAGACGTCGATCGGTGTCTGTCGCCGTCGAGGAATCGTTCGGCCGGACGAGCGAGCGTTGGGTTTTGGCTCTGGGCATCCGTACGTGGAGTTAATTCAGCTGCTTCAGTTCGACGCGCGTTCTGTTCTGCAAAGAAGCGAGGCGCGGCCGGGCGTTGTAGCTTTGGACCTCGCATCGCAGGTCTCAAGGCCCATTGCGTGGCCCAAAATTTATAAGGATCCTCACTGCACCAAGACCTTTGGGCCTTACCTTTCTTTCGTTGCCAACCCGATCTGTCTTGGGCGACGACCTTTTTTCCCCCTTCTAAGACTCGAAACAACTTTGATATGTTGTTATGGGATGACAAGTATTGCTAGTTAATGGTAGGGAGCACTGAGCAGCTGGTGAGCGAGCTTAGCTTGTGCACTTGCAATACGACGAACATACGAGTATATGACTGCGTACTAGTAGCAGTGTGTGTATATATATATATATAGGAAAATGATTCTATACTCCTAGATGTATGTACTCCCACCTCTAATATATCATTTAAATGATGTTGTTATACCTCTTTATCCATTTGAGTATACTCTAATACTGATTATGAGATACTCCAAAGTGAGTTTCATGAAAAATTTCATTAAAATCCACCCTTTATAGCATAATTTGTTTACACATTCCTTATACATATAGAAAAGGGTATGTAGCAAAAAAATAAAGGGTCAGATGAAATTTTTTGAATCATATTGTATTGGAGTATATCGAAAGTGATAAAAGAGTATAAAACATTTATTTAAATGGTATATTAGAGGTGGGAGTATGTACTCCTGAGAGTACGAAAAAGGCTTCCTCTATATATATGTGAAGCTTTTTCCGTATTCCCGGGAGTACATACTTCCACCTCTAATATACCACTTAAATGAATACTTTATACTCTTTTTATCACTTTCGGTACACTCCAATAATAATTCTAAGATACTCTAATGCAACATGGCTAAAAAATTTCATCAGAGCCCTTTATTTTTTTGCTGCATACCCTTTTCCATATGTAAAAAGGAATATATAAACAAATTATACTATAAAGGGTGGACTTTAATAAAGTTTTTCATGGAACTCACTTTGGAGTATCTTATAGTCAGTATTAGAGTATACTCAAAAAGATAAAGAGGTATAACAACATCATTTAAACGGTATACTGGAGGTGGGAGTACGTACACCCAGGAGTATGGAATCATTTTCACACACACACACACATATATATATATATATATCACCTCTGAAATACCACCTAAACGAACTTAAAATACTTCTTTTATCACTTTGGATATACTCATACACTAATTATAAAATACTCCAATGTGAGACACATGAAAAAATTGTAAGGGAGTCCATGATTTTTAGCATATTTTGTAAATACCTTCATATACGCACATAAAAAGGACCATGTCCAAAAAAATATGCATATCACCTTTCAAAAAATGTACATACCACCTAGATGATCTTATATACTTTTATACTACACGTATATACCCACCGTCACACGAGGTACCCCATACGTTGTGAGATACGGAATAGGGAGTAACTACTCCCGGGAGTAGAGATATTTACATTTTTTCAAAGGTGGTATGTATATTTTTTAGACATACTCCTTTTTATGTTCATATATAAAGGTATTTGCAAAATACGCTAAAAACTATATACTCCTTTGCAATTTTTTCATGTCGTTTATCTTGGAATATCTTATATTTAGTATTTGAGTGTAGCCAAAGTGATAAAAGAGTATTTCAAGTTCGTTTAGGTGGTATATTTCAAAGGTGAGAGTAACAACACTCGGGAGTAAAAGATATTTTTCCTATATATGTGTGTGTGTATATTATACACACACACACCTAGGGCGCCATGATCTAAAAAGGATATTTTCTCTATGTATTTTCATGTGAAATTTTTAGGATGCTGAATTTAACTAGTTTGAACTAAAATTCGAACTAGAGTTTTCTTTTTTATGATAGTTTGGTTGTAGGTATGTGCTGGTTTTATATATAAATCAGTAAAGCATGTGATCCAAACTCATTCAAAATCTTTGAATGCAAGCATATTTTTCCAAGGTATGCATTTCATTTTAATTGTTATAGATGGGTATATACCCTAAAACTGAAATTTTTTAAAAATATACTCAAATATGACTTGAATTCGCGTATTTGAAGTCATGGTGTCCAGACACCACTACCTTAAAAAAGGTTATCTGTGGTGGTTCATAACTGCCATCTGTGGCGATTTTTGAACCGCCACAGATATAATGCCACTGATAATCGAGGATTATTAGTGACGATTTTCGAACCGCCACAGATAATATTATCTATGGCGGTTCTATCCACAAACCGCCACAAATACCCTATTATCTGTGGCGGTTTTATCTAAAAACCGCCACTCATACTGGAATTATCAGTGGCGGTTTTTTTGATAAAATTGCCACAAATACTCCTAGTATCAGTGGTGGTTTTAACCAAAAACCGCCACTGATAATTCCAGATCACAAAATAAAAAATCGGCATTTCGGGCTAGCCTCAAACAGCGCTAACCATGCCCTCTAAAACAGCATACACAAAAAACCGATATATCATACACATTGTAACAGATGTACACACAAAGTAGCATAAGATTAGTCAGAATGAAACATCAATTTACACTTTGTAATGAAACAAAATTTAAATAATAAAAGCCTAAACTAGTTTTCTAAATTACAAGCCTACGAACCTTTGGTGTTGGTTGGAGACGCATGATGTGTAACATGAGTATGGATGATTGGATCGTTGTTGTCTTTGTCATAAAACTCGCCTTTTTTGTTAGTGACTTCCTTCATGATGAAGTAGGCAGTTGTCCCTAAATGGCTTGAATTTCAATAGGAAGCATGGATTATTTGTGGCGGTTCTAAAAAAAATCGCCACAAATAATCCCAAAAGCATTTGTGACGGTTCTAAAGAAAAACTACTACAAATAATTTATTATTTGTAACAATTCCAAACAAAAACTGTCACATATAGTCTTCCCATCATTTTAAATTTTAAAACCACCACTAATAATTGTATTTGTGATAGTTTGAAAAAAAACCGTCACAAAGAGGGTGTCACCTATGTGTTGTTTTATAGTAGTGCACCATGATGCCCTATTTTGACTTCCTATATATACATATACATATACATATATCGATGGCTCTCATGAATCAAGATGTCAATTTGAGGTCGATCGGACAGATAAATGTCAACTTATCCATTCAGTATGCTATGTGTAAACTCAAATGCATGGCTTGTACTGTGACCTTCTCTTGCAGACAACTATTCAAGCCTGAAAATCATTTTCTTTTTGTGAGGGATCCAAGCCTGGAAAAACCTGGCATGCACGCAGGTGTAAATATATGGTTTGAGTCCCATTAATTACACGTTTAAATAACATAGGTTTATTTGTGGACTTTTTAATATTTGATTCCGTGACCTCTTAGTTGATGAGCTTTAAGTACGATTATGATAGCCAAATGCACCCATCGCCAAAAAAACCTCATATGTGCCTTTTCTGATTCTTACTATATGGTTGCATATAAGAACTCAAAACAATCAAACTGCATCCTAGGGAAAATAGCTAGTGCAATAGG
The DNA here is from genome assembly GCA_036346375.1 of Guadua angustifolia. Classification (NCBI taxonomy): domain Eukaryota; kingdom Viridiplantae; phylum Streptophyta; class Magnoliopsida; order Poales; family Poaceae; genus Guadua; species Guadua angustifolia. Next base: position 27,678,167 of record CM070503.1, read on the forward strand.
CCAATAACTTGCAATTACACACATAATTGACCAGCTAGCTGTATCCTTTTCTTTTTATTATCTTCTCCACTAGTACTACTCAAATCATGAATGGGTTCCATGTTTGTGAGCAACCATTCTCGGTTAGATAGTAGTAACTCTCGAATACATCCAGAGCCAAACCCTGCAGAGGCACCTCTCTTTTCACTGCAAGGCCGTCAAACCTAGTGAACTGGTTCAGAACATCTTTGATCTCCTTCCCTGCATGTTGCCCTTCAAACAAGTCTACGCCCGGTATCGATGGTGCATTCGTCGTTGGTGATGGCTGAGGGGATCTAGAAAAGCAGGGCACTTGCTCATAACCCTCAAGGTTCCGCGCCACGCCGGAATGGTTGAAGAAGATGGAGTTGTCGACGGCAATTGAGATGGCGATGTTCCATTGATGTAAGAAGTATCCTCCTATCACATTACATATGGAAAGAAAAAAGTCAGCTAATGTAGTAATACTGAGGTAATATTGCAAGAGAAGATCCTGAGAGAATGCCGAATGACAAACAATAATTTGCTGGATAGTTGCATATAATTGGGTGACTAAAAAGGATGTATTATTGTGTAGATCGAGGGAGAGAAAAAAAGAACTTGTATGAAGTAAGACTTGTGCATACATCTAGATGGTAGAATGTATCTGAAAGTGTCTTTCTACAGCTAGCCTTGAGGATCTCATGCATCTAGTTGGCATGAAGGTGACTGACAAGTAAACAAACACGATCGAGTACAAACGAAGAGCGACACCCATGGGCATGAACTGGTGGTGAAATCATGCATGTTAAGTACACCCTTTGAATTTTTTCACAGTCAAACACCTATCATGAAAGTCTGACTTTATCTAAAAGGTACAAGCTTCTAGGCACAAGTCTACTAACCTACTAGCTAGATGACTTGATTGTGATGGAATGGAATACTAACTAGTTTGATTTGCATTAATTACCTTGAGAGGCCACTTCATCTGATGATGATCGCCTTGGTCTTCCTTCCGGAACTCATGCATGACCCAATCAGCCTTCTTCCCCTTGGGAGCTCTTCCTCGGTAGAACACGAGGGTCTTGCGCATGCCAACAAGCAACCCTTTCCGCTTTATTTCCCGGTCTTTCCCGGTGACCTTCCAGTAGCCTGATTCAGTTTGTTCGTTGGCCGGTGGCATACTACCTGTCCTTGAGGCTGTAGAAAAACCACTCTTTCCCACAGATACACGCGATTTCTAGATACAACAAGCACCAATTGATAAGCATGATTATAAGAAATCAATAACAAACAGCAGTCCATTACATATTGGAAATCTAGGTATTATTTTAATTGCAGATTTGAATAGTAAACATAATCCCAAAATAATCAAACACAACAGGCTAGATAGAAGATGCCATATAGTTCTGAAAAGTGAATCTTGTACGAAATGAACAGAGGAAAAATATGAGAATTCTTACGATGAGCTTGATGACGAAAAAGAAGCAGCGCAGTAGCGACCGGCCGTAGAGGAAGTAGTCGACGTCGTGGATCGCAAGATGAAGAGCTCGAGCGGTCGCGCGCTTCTTATGCCGAAAACCTTATTGCCGCGTCGCGAGTTCTCGCAGCCGCAATCGTTGGAGATCCGCTCTCCTTGCCTCGCGGTGCACGCCGAGAGGAAGGTCGGTGAAGAACGAGCGCAGCACGAAGACGCAACACAGGTCACAGAGGATGAACGCGAGCGCAAAAGCCAAAAAGCTCAATCATTCGACGTCTCTGAATTTATAGTTTGCACTAGTAACGGTCAATAAATTGACCGTTACAGCACCATTATACGCTAGTAACTGTAGGGCATTCAAACGACCGTTTCTATTAGAAACCGACGCCATTATGCTGTTTGAATGCTTAGTTAATGACCCAGTAATGTAGAGAAATCGAAGATTAAAAAGGGTTTAAACGTGCCAGGAATTTAATCCACGGCACGGCACGGCACGGCGACGTCGCGAGTCACAAGTCACACGAGAAAAACACGCGGAAATACGCGGTAATTCGCGAAATACGTGCGCGCGCGTGCATGTGACTTTAGCCGTGCTCCTCACCCTCCATACGCCTCATTACAACGCATGGTGGGAGCTCTCCCTTTTAAACTGGTGTTCTCCTCTCTCAACTAGCAATATGGTACTAATCTTTGTAGCTTTGGCATTAGAGATAAATGGGCCACTTGGGCCACATTTCTAACAATCCCCCACCAATGCTCGCACACCTCGGGTTGGCTCCCTGAAGCACCGCTGGTCGTCACCGCGAGCACCGCCGTTCTAACACCACTCCTGGAAGCCCGCTGCTTTGACGCACAGCACCGTAGTTCGACTTCCTCGAAGGTCACAAGGACTTAGAAACCAAACAAGGCGGACCAGGACATCCCATGCTGGGACTTAGAATGTTTGGGCCCACCTTGCGTGGGCCCTTCCAAGCATCTGCTTATCCTTTTGGTAGTTGTCTATGCACGCAGGTTGGGCGTAGAAGTGCCAGCTTATTCTTGTGAAAGGTTCCAGCACCTTCGATGGTCGCCCAGGCGCTTGGGGGCTGGTCGCCTTGCCTTCGAAGGCTGGTCGCCAGCTTGAAGGTCGGGTCGCCTCGGAAAGGTGATCGCCAGCGCTTGGGTCGCCCAACAAAGATATAAAGCAAGATAAGTACTCCATGCCGCCTTTTCGGCCATTTCCTTATGTGATCACACTAAGACGGGTCAAGCTACGTGTGATTGTCGCGAGTGTCAAAAATCAACGGCCCCTCATGAATAAAGAAAATGTGCTAAGTGTTAACGTCCGGCGTAGCCAAGTGACCGGGGTGTAAGTTAGGCGCGGTACTCAAACACGGCTCGCACGCCTTGGGTTGGCTCTCCGAAGCACCGCTGGTCATCACCGTCGAGTACTGCTGGCCTAAAAACACTTCCTAAAACTTGTTGCCTCGCCACGCTACGCTGTAGCATATTTCCAGGCTATCATCAGGGTTCAAAGTTCCGGAAGAATCTGAATCAGCGACAATCCCGCGTAAAAACCAGATGCTAAGACCAAGCTGTGTCTTGCATCTCTTGTTAGACTCAATGTCATTTCTGCCTAAGTCCTGTATGATTTGCATGATCTATACTTGTGTTCGCAAAGAAACACGATAATTGCCGGCAGACTCGTGAACGCCGCCTAGCCAGACACTCCTCGAGCGTTCGGCCAAGTTAAAATCGCCGCCTAACGATTCGATCCAAATAACTCGATCATACAAAACAGATAAGCACACAGGTAACATTTACCAAGAAATATCCATTTCACTGAATCCTACCCAAGTGTTCATACATGCAGACAGATCAACAAAAGGAAATAAAAGCAAAAGAACAAAAAGGCTGCCCGGCCCTTCACTCGTCGTCGCCGAAGTCAAGGTCGCCGCCCTTGTCGCCTTCCACGGCCAGCGGGGTGGAGACGTCCATGACCGGCTGCTCCACCGCGCAGATCTCGCCACGTGTTCGCCGCCCCCACCGCGCCTCCTTTGCCTCGTCTCCTTCAATCTGCGTAATCACCGCCGCCATTGGATCGAAGGCGGCGTCGCGGCTGGCGCAGCAGACCAGCGTGTAGGTCGCGGCCATGATCGCGACCTCCCGTCCCTCTCTGGCGAAGAGGGGCGAGCAGCAGCGATCCCGAGTGCCTCGCGGCTGGTTGGTCGCGTGGCAAACAAGCGAAGCGGAATCCTCCAACGGCGCATTCAGCGCCACCCCCAAGGGCTCCAGGCACCTTTTCGTGCGCTGGAAGGCCTTCTTGAGCATGATGGCCAGATTGTGTCGCAGGCGGAAGGATTCGAGCTCCGAGTTCTTCAGCGCCGTCTCGGTCCTCTCTCCGCTCTTGACCCTCTCCGCCTTGCTTGCATGGCGGCCGTGTTAACCCTCTCTGCGCCAACCATTGCCGCCCTCTCCTCTCCCGCTCGGCTCGCCGCTCACGGAGGCCAACCGCATGGCGAGAGGCGAGTGTCCGGCGGCCTGCTGGGTTGCCCTCCTCGACCCTTCTGCGGCCGGCGGAGGCACTGGCGAAGCGTTCGCCGCCCCGATGGGCGCTGGGGGCGTCGGCGCCCTTGGCGCGTCCTGAGGGGCCACCCTTGGCGGCACCCTCAAGCTAAGACCGGCCATCGGGAGTGTGAGGCCACCCTGTTGGGCGGTGGCCTGGACTCCCGTGGCCAAAGGTGTTGGCGCCGCGGTCGTTGGGGCCGGCGCCGGAGGAGGAAGCGTCGGTGAAGGCACCGGAGCTGGCGCCGCTAGAGGCGACGGCGCCGGAGTTGAAGTCATCATGAGGGCGGCCCCTGTTGCAGCCCCTTGTGGAGGTGCCGCCGCGTCAAGGCTGGCGGCGGCAGAAGTCTGATCTGTGGCTCGGACCCTCTTAGGGTCCGAGCCCGTGGCGTCCGGGGCAAGTGGCCGTTTGCCCGTGGCCCGGTCGCTGGCGGTGGTCGTGTCCCTGATCACTAGCGGGCCGTGGGCCGGCACCACATCAGGTCCCGTGGAGTCCATCGGCGGGAGTAGCCTGACGACCCGCAGGCGCTCCGCGTGCTCCAAATCGGCGAGCGGCCGAGCCACCGCCGGAAAGGCTGAGCCGCTCGGAATCGGCTGCATTAGCGCACCAAGCCACCTGCCAATCACAAACTCCTCCAAGTTTCCCACGCTTGGCAAAAAACAAAGAATGACTGCCGGTTGGTAGGGAGCCGCAGAAAAAAACATGTGCGCAAGAAAAAGCTAATGGAAAGCGAAGACTTACGTCCTGGCCACGTGCGCGTCATGTCGCTGCCGTCAGATATTGCCATGCGGGCGGGGCGCGGCGACGGAGGGCGATCCTCCGGGACAAGTCCGCCCACCACCGCCAGATAATCCGGCGTCCCGCAATCTGTTGACGCGGCCGCCATCGCGAGGAGCTCCGCCGTCTCCTCGACCGGCGAGTTCCAGTTTCGGAGGCCTCAGTGCTTCGGCGGGCACCTCCAGCGCGTCGACTCCGTTGTCATCGTTGATGTACAACCAGTCGCTGCGCCATGCCTTCCAATTGGATCTGGGCTGGAAGGCAATGTAGCGGGAGGCCATCCCGTCCGGCGGCGAATATAGCTCCCACTACTTCGTTGTCGTGGGAGGGGCGGCAGATGAAGAAGTGGCGAAAAAGAGGGAGATTCGGCATCAACCCCATGAACATTTCACAGAGGTGTGCGAAGATGGAAAAGGAGACAATGGAGTTGGGGGTGAGGTGAAAATGATGGATCCCATAGAAATAGAGGACGGTGAGAAAGAAGTCGGAGAATGGCGGGAGCAGGCCCGCCATCATCGCCCAGGTGTGGAGGACGATCTCGTCGGAAAGGCACCGCGGCGTGGCGGTCCCCGCCCGGAAGCGAAAGGTGCCCTCCGGCGCAAGGATGGCCATCCTCTTCACCGTGGTGGAGTCCGCGGTGGAGGCAGGGATGGAAGCTGCCATGGAGACGAAGAAGGCGAAAGTCTTTGGGTAAGGAAGATGAAGAAGTGAAAGTTGACATGTGCAAGAAAGCAGAAGGCGTAAACCGCTTGGTACAGACGTGTCTATATATGCATCACTCGCACCGACGGTTCGCGAAGAGACAAGATCGTGCATCGTTTCGGGTCTCAAGAAAAATCTGCGGATACGGGATAGAACCGAGGCGGTCGTATCCTCATGAGTGGTGGCCCCGCCCAAGAGCGCACCAAGCATTCAATGAAGGTTCCAAAATGCTTTGGCACGCGCTCTAGGGCGGGCCCGGGGGCTACTGTCAGCGTACTTCGCGATGGGGTACCCTCTCCGGCGCACAAAACCGTTCCACGTGGTGCCTGGCGAACAGGCGAAAGCACGCCCGCCCGGCCAGTGCCGCACCACGTGGCGCCATGCAAGCGGTGGGCGAAACCGCCCTACTGCCGGCGCCCGATCCACGTGGCGGCTTTGGCGGACGGGCGGCGAAACACGCCCATCGGCCAGCGCCGGCCACGTGGTGCCCGGCGGCGGTGGCGAAGCACGCCGCCGCTTCGCCCGGCGCCCGTCCACGTGGCGGCTTTGGTGGACGGCGGCGAAGACGCCCGCCGGCGCGCCGCCACGGGCGCCGGCGAAGCTGGTGGGCTAGCACGCCGCCGCTGGCGCCAATCCACGTGGCGGCTTTGGCGGGCGGCGGCGAAAGCATGCCCGCCGCCCACGTGGCGCCGGTGGCGGTGGCGAAACACGCCTCGCCGCCCGTGCATCTTGCCCGATCCACATGGTGTTCGGTGAGCACGTGGCGGACACGCCGCCGCGCCCAGCCAGAAGGCAAAAGGTGGTGCGAGGTAGCCGCCTCTAAGCCTCCTGCCCTGCACTCTGTGCAAAGCGGCGAGGCTTTGTGTCGATCTATCAAGCTGCAAGGATTTCTGCGACAAGCCCATTCCTCTGATGCCTCTCACCTACCCGTCAAAGAGGGGTCACATACCGGGCGGACCAGGCGAGGCCATGCGTCGGCATTTAATGAGGCTGGAGGAACGGGACAAAGACAGGAAGGAGTAATAAATGCATAAGGATCAAGATGATGACCCCCTTTTACCTACTCCTGCTAGCTTTGGCTCAGATAAAGGCCTTCTAGTGCATGGGAAAGGTGGACGAACAGTCGAACAAGCAAGAGTTCTGCAGTAGAGCCTAAGGAAGAACTTGTAACTCCCAAGCTCTGTACTTGCCTCGAACACTCTTAAAACAATCTAGCAAGAAATAAGACTATTACCCAAGGCGACGGGGGCCTGAACCTGGGTAAAAATCTTTGTGTCATTCCTAGTTCATACACGCCGGAGTCCGCCGTGTGGGGGTCTCTAGGGTTTCCCCTCGCTAGGGTTCGCCACCAAGACGCCTCTGCCAACCAAAACCCATCTGTAGACTCCGGCCTGTCAAAGGAATATGCCGACAAGAATGAAATTAATGATTCGAGTATCCGAAATATACTTCGGACTGTCCGAGTTGTTCGGATAGTCCGGGGTAATATTCGGATAGTCCGAACGCTTATTCGGATAGTTCGAGGATTAGTTCGGATGTTCTGAACCCTCTAGAGCACACAGCTCGCAAAATAGATCTAGGCTATTTGTGGAATATTAAACATACCAAATTCAACTAGTTAGCCTAGAATACTTGCAACAAGTCGATATCCAACGGAAAACTCAATAGAAAAGTAGATCGGGCAATCTCAATATTCAAAATCAAATACTAAAGCAAGAGTAAGAAGCAAACTTGGAGACGATGATTTTTCACGCGAAGTTCGGATCCTTGAGGGGATCCTACGTCTTCGTTGAGGCGGCTCGGTCACACTTGAGCCAGGGTCTCTTTCAACCCTTTTCCTCCGGTGTTGCACAAATGCACTTTCACGGTGCGGCTCGGTCACACTTGAGCCGGGGTCTCTTTCAACCCTCTTCCACCCGGTGTTACACAAATGCACTCGCCGGACTTCACTTCTTTGATTCCTTCCCTTGCGGAGGCGGAATCGGCCTTCACAAACTTCCCACGGCGAACCACACAAAGCTCCGGTGGCTCGTAGGCGACCTCCTAGCCGTCTAGGAGTCCTCAACCTCCAAGAGTAACAAATGCTCACGAAGAACAAGCTTGGAGATGAAATCAAGTGCTCAAAGATCAACTCTTCCTCAACATACACCTCTTCCAACTCTTCTCAACCCTTCTCACTAAGGGGATCACTTAGATCTAAGAGTGGAGAGGGATTTTAGGGGCTCAAGAGCAAGGGGATAACCTCTCAAATCTAAAGGGTTGCAGCCCCCACAAATGGGGATGGATGGGGGTTTAAATAGAGGCTTCAAAAAACTAGCCGTTTGGAGTCAGCTCCAACTCAGTTCGGATAGTCCGAGCTCAAGTTCGGATAGTTCGAGTGGGTTAAAAATGGCTAACAGAGAGACTCAGCTCGGATAGTCCGAAAATATATTCGGATAGTCCGAGCTCACTTTTGATAGTCCGAACAGCACTTCGGATAGTCCGAGTAGAACTGAGCAGCCCGATGAAAACGAGCATAACTTTTGACTCCGGACTCCGATTTAAGTGATTTTGGACTCTATTGAAAGCTAAGAACAAGGGCTACACAACTAACAAGGTCTCACTACCCAAATCTCAAAGAATAAATCTAGATTTCACAAAGAATCTAAGAGAGACCTACAATTCTCACTTTCCGGCACCACCAACATCACTCTCTCTCTCTCTAAGTTTCACAAGGATGGATCACTTGAGCACTTGACACATCTAAAAGTCATTCGACGTCGCATCCCTCTTAATAGTACGGCAATCCTTAAACTCAAATTCAAATGAGAAATCTAAATCTTACATTCAATCTGCATGCCGTCTTCTCCGTGGATGCAATGTGCATGATGTCTTTTACCAAATGATTGATGACATCTTCGCATTGTCCAACTTGACTCGATTCACTTCATGAGACTCTCATCCTATCAACCTTGACTTGATCATCCTCTCCGACGATCTCCACGCCAAATCGATCTTGACTTAGTCCTCAACTCTTTGTGACACCGACGTCTTGTTGACCTCGGCTTAACGATCATCCTCCAAGATATCTTGGTCATCATACACACACGAAACCTAATTCTTTCCAAACCACTCATGAAAGACATTAGTCCCAAAAGCTCAATAGATATGAATAAATTGATATTTGTGAGCAGTTGATTTCTACAAGTGTTTTATATAAAGAAGCACAACAAAAATGGAAACACTTGACATAAGAAATGTTCTCTACTAAGTGCATCATGATGAATATGTAATTGATCTATATGCACTAGAGAGATAGTTGCCGATATGATGAATCAATTAAATCATGGCAAGGATCACAGTCTTTACTTAAATGAAGCACATGATAGAATATACACGAATTGTACATGTGCAACTAATATTTGGACTAAGAGTAAATATGTGATCCAACTCTAGATTAAACTTCACCAAAAGAAGTGCATGAGAAGATACACAACTAAAACATGCATGCACCAAGTTAATCTATAGCAATGTGAAATTTAACTCTAGTTAGTACATGCGTACTAAAAGCAAAGCACATAATGAACTCAAATGAATATATGTGCACAAATAAATATGACATGAACCAATGTGCATATATATAATCAACATGCTACTTGGAGTTCACTATGCATTTGCACAAAAGGAATGCAATAACAAATATAGAAGAGATACCAAAATTGCATACCTTATCTTTGCTTAACTATCTCACTTGATTTTCCTCTAAATAGATGAGACTGATATTCAACTAGGCAATAACATGTTAGTCTCATAGCAATATAATCATATTAGAGGTTTGTCATTTGTTAAGCACTAAGTTAAGCATTTACTCAATTACATAGATTGTCATTATATGCGTTTGTCATTAATCACCAAAATAACATAAGTGCCAAGATGCACTTTCATTTGTAGATGAGCTTCTTCATATACCATGTGGCTTAGTGGGCCGCTGCTTATTTGAGATCTAATGTGGTAATTTGTGACTTCACTTGCTACTTACACAATTAAACTTAAACCCTAGGCACACGTAAAGACCATATAGCGAGAGAGAAGGCACGGCTCAACGTCTCTCTTTCACGAAGACATAGCAGCCTACCAAGTTAAGGATGCTTGACGCACGTCGCGAAGAGTGGATACTAGAAAGCCGACGAGGGTGCGAGCATGCGTCGACAGGCAACCCACCCCATTGATAACAAGCGGGTAGGAAAGGAAGCGTAATGTGAGTCAACGAGTGTCTGACCAGCTAACTGTGTAGACCAAAACAACAAATATGCAATGTGAGTTTCTCTTCTAATTTATAATTTTTTTTGTCAATTGTAACTGTATAAATAGTTGAATAAAGGTAATAGTCTAATTCTTTGAGGCCACCTTTCATTTTTTTTATGACTTCGCCATTGACGGCATGTAATGGGCGACGGACACGATCAACGCGAACGTTCGATCAATTGAAAGATCAGCTCTATGGACATTTCTGAACAAATTATTCTATTATTTTTAATGATCCATATAGTGAGTACATTATCTTTTGCCCATCACATGATGTCTTCTTGCAGCACTGCACCAATAGCTATATTCTTGGCATCTTCCCAAGAAGAAGGAGAGTCACTGTAGCAAATCCCGAAACGAACTCGACAGATGTGTTTGTGCTAGCCAGTCTGCCGTGTGCCTGGCCATGTATGCAGGCAGATCTTGATAGAATGAACGGCTGAAATCATACGCCTAACCGATTGATCGGTCGATGATGCGCCGCGTGTTGCCAGCTGCGTCAGATTGTCTTGTGCTGGAGCAGCAAGCTAGAGCAAGAGATTCAGCTAAAGCAGGTGAGGACATGAGTATTGGAAGACCTGGATTTGATTCTTCTGGGCAGGCCTAACTGGCTTGTGACATGATCCAGTGGGTCCCGCTCCACGTGTCGTCTGCACCAGCATTCTGTAATCGTACAAATTTGTTCAAAATTGGTACATCTAGGGCATTCCCAATAGCTTGATACTATAGCTTATTACTAGATGAGAGAGGATGGTTAGATTAGATTTTTGATACAACCACTCCAATTGTTAATATATCTCTTTACTAAAGTTTGTATTTAGATAAGAAAGAATGACTAGTTTAGAGAGAGATCGCCCCACTAATCTTTTAGTTTCCTAGAAAGGCTTGATAGAGTATCAAGTTTCTTCTCTCCGTTCCACCTCACTAAAAAAACTAACATGGCATAGGCTAAGTACGAAGCAAATGTTGTGCTTGTTGGGAGTGCCCTCAGGGGGAGTACGGAGTGTACCTATAGGGAATGGAATGATCATTTGATGCAGCTAGTGTAATGGTATCAATAGTCAGATCAGTACAATACCTACTGATTTGAAGGCCTGTATGAGTAAGACCAAACTTTTAAGTGCTTCTTAGATGTACTGTGAATGTGACGTATAATTTTAGTGGTGATCTGGCATTAGGGGTGAAAACGGTATCGGTAATTCCCGAAATTCCGAAAACCGTTTTCGAAATTTTTCAACTAGACATATCGGTATCGGTAATTTTCGGAATCGGAATCGGAATCGGTAATTTTTGTCGGAAACGATAACGGTAACGGTTTTGATCGGTTCCGACCGTTTCCTTCGGTATCCGGAAAAAATCGGTAAATTCCGTCGGTAATTACCGGAATTATTCCAGCCCACAAATCACACTCCTTCGGTCACTAAAACGCCCATAACTTTTTACTCCGAACTCCGATTCAGGTGATTTTGGACTCTATGCGAAGCTTATCACGAGGGCTACAATCTCCACCCATTTTCATGATTTAACCAATCATAGATATTTTTAAATATCATAAAAACAAAACTCTAATGTAGTCATTCAAGTCTAAAATTTGATGTGTGTTCATCATAAATTTGTGAATATTTATTAATTACTAATTTCTATGTGGATGTACTATTTGTGTGAATTTTTGAAGTCAATTGGTGGTACATGTCCTTACGACGTTATCGGTCTTTTTTTTTCGATTCGATCGTTACCGATATATATTTTGTATCAATTTTCGTTTCGATATTTTGAATTACCGATGCCGTTTTCGTTTCCGTAGTTATCGATTCCGATATCGTTTCCGAGAAAAAATATGAAAACAAAAATGGTTTTAGTGTTTTCCGACCGTTTCCGACCGTTTTCACCCCTATCTGGCATCCTCTCAGTAAATGGAGAGGGCAAATTAAGAAACACCATGCGTGGTCCATACCCCTTATTACCTGAACTTACTATCAGGTTTGACATGGGCCACCTCCAATTCTGAACTAAATCATCTATTACCCATTCTGGCCTTCCAACTGAAAAGGTTATGAGTTGATGCCACTAGTTCAAAGCTATTCCAGTTTATTTACATTTCTTCTAGATGATGAATAATTAATTTCAAAATAACATAATATAAATTTAAAAGTTTCTGAACCAGTCTATAAAATTTCTACAGCTAAACAGTAATTCATGATGGGCCGGGCAAGAAAACTTGTTTCTTTGCTCATCATCTAGTTGGGCAAAAGTGCAAGTGTATCTTTTCAACTTTGTAGTTTCTTTATCTTGAGATTTTATGACATTCAAGGAAAAAGTTTGCATTCTGTAATGAATGAACATAAATCATGTAGGTAATGTATTCATTACTAGAAAATTCACAATAGGGCACCAAAAATCTACATGATTCACAATATTTCACTCATTGTGAGGACATGTGGGTCTGGTCCACAAGTCAGCGAGAGATCAATGATATATAGTGAACATTTGAAGTTATACAGTGGCATATAATCAATTGTCATTGATTGAAGTTTCCAAATACTATTCCTAAATCAGAATGAAAAATGTGAAGTTGACTACCGGGATTTTGCAATCAGTTCACAGCATCCCACAGTAGTATGGTCCTCCGATCCAAGTGTCAGGTAATGACTGTTTGCTACAGGAGTCATGATGTGCTCTGTAACCAGGTCAATGAACGAGTGTTTTCACACCAGAAGATTAAACCGAATAACCAATATATCAAGATTTTCCTTATCCGCTGACACTTAAAATTTTATATTATAGCGCAGAAGTAGAAGAAGAATATATGCATTTCTTACATCAATCAACCCTGCAACTGCAAGTACAATAGATAAAGCAATCCCCTAACTCGTAGCATCCAATAGCTGTGTTGCTGCCTTGAGCAAATGGCAATTTAAAGCTAGCATCACAGTGCATCAAACAACGAATATTAATTTTTATAAATAATATATATATATTAATATATATATTAATATGACATAAATAAAATGGCTGGACAAAACAAAATACAGAAATATACCTCTATTGCAATTTCAAATGGAGACAATAACTCTATCGCCATTTGAAACCGTACGTGGCATAGTCTTTATCATCATTTGAGATAGCAACAGGTTGTCTATCATCGAACGAATGGACGATAGAGTTCCATGTCGACCATCACGATATCTATCGCTATTTGAAATAGTCACAGAGGCCTCACACCCTCCATTGCCATTTCAAATGACAACATAGATGACAAATCGTCGTTTAAAATGGTGACAAAAGCCCCGCACTCTCTATCGCCGGGTCATTCCCAACTCCGCCGACACCAAATCGATTGTCCTCACCTACACTGCCACTAGATCAGGCCATCCCTGGCTCCGTCTCCACCGCCAAATCTGTCTGCTTCTAACCACACGTTGGCGTTGGATACACATTCCTTGGCCATGTTGATGCTAGATTTGTCCCTTCTCGACCTCTGTTGTATCGATGTATACTTCTTCTTCCTCTCCGTCATCTCGGGTGTGTATTTCTTCCTCTCTGGTGCACAATCATCGTCCTCTTCTTTCTCTCTGGTGTACTTCTTCCTCTCCGGTGCGAATTAGGACATGAGGGATTTTGCTAGGGTATGGATGTGTGGAAGAAGCACTACTACAGAACGAGACATCACTATCACTGTATCTGTGTCAGTTCTTAAGTTTTTCGAAAAAAACGATTGTGATAAGTAACTTCGGAGGGGTGTTAGTAATAATCACTATCGGTTCTGAGATTATAAGTGATTGTGATGTAGCACTGGACACATCCGAATCGGTTCTCTACTAAAAAGTGATAGTGATGTACACGGTCATCACTATCGGTTCTTTCATAGAAGTGATAGTGATGTGCGTGATCATCACTATCACTTCTATGAAAAGAACCGATAGTGATGACCTACACATCACTATCACTTTTAGTAGAGAACCGATTCTGATGTGCACATGGTTATCACTATCGGTTCTTTTTATAGAAGTGATAGTGATGACCGTGAACATCACTATCGCTTGTTGAAAAGAACCGATTACGATGTACTCGTGCTCATTACTAAAGGATGGCGTGCACATCACTATCGCTTTTCAAAAGAACCGATTCGATGTGCCTCGCTAGGTTATATATACCACTCAAGACTTTGACTCTCTTCTCTGTTGTTGCTCGGAGAGATTTCTCCGCCACCCGAGAAAATAGCTCATATTGTGTGGTTGGAAGCAATACTTGGGTGAGAAAATTTGAAGTCCTCATGGGTGGGTATTAAGAGGGCAAAATTGAAACCCTATCTTGAGGAGATTCCCTCTTTTGCCCTCTTTTGCGGTTTTCTTCAAAATGTGTATGCGTGCTTTCAGATTTCACACTCTTTATTTGACAAGCACATATCTATTTAATTTTTGTAGTGCGATCTCCTGTTTATATGGAATTATTATTGCTATCATGTAGTAGCTCAAGTTATTAGAGTTTAGGCGGCGAACCTCGTCTCCTGTTCGAGGGTGCTTATTTATAAATATCTTTGAACGAAAGGGCATATTTATAAGCGCGATCTCGAATTGTCCACGTTTTTGATTTCGAGGATATATGGTTCGAGCAAGTTCTGAGCTATGTTGTACAACTTGAGTAGATTTGGTAGCGTCTCTCGGTGTTCTCCGGATACACACCCTCTTGACTGTTGTCGAGGCGTGTCCGGAGAACAATGAGATGTCAAAATTTTCTCTGAGTTGTACAACGGCTTAGAACTTGCCCAACCATATATCCTCGAATGGGATTAGGACCTAACCTATTTAGAGATTAGGAGTCATTGTTGGTACCCTTGTTTTGTTTATTTGTAGTAGAAAGATTTGCAAGCTCTTGCACTAGCTATATAATTAGATTATTTGATATCATTGTTGATGTTAAAATTTATGTCTCTTATGTAGGAATTGGAAGCTTTAAACCGGGGAAGAAGCTAGGTATCGATCGGGAGTACATTTATATATCTTGGAACCTCATCCACTATTTTGCAAAGGTAATATTAATTGAAATGATGTCTCAATATTTAAAATAGCTATAGCTAGTTGTCGCTCGATTTTTCCTTAATTTATTGTGCGAAATTTAATTGCAGATGGACCGTGAGGAATGGATGTATCGTAAAAGCCGTGTGAGTGCTGAATTTCGAGAGGGTGTTAAGGAGTTCAAAAAATTGCGAAGATCGACAAGGTGAGGAGGGTGTAAACTTCATATATTGTCCTTGCATTGATTGCACGAATCGAGGAGATTTAACAACTCATCTCAAATTGAGGACCACGATTCGACGTGGCCGTGAGGAATTACACATGTTGGATCCATCACGGGGAGGCGGTAGTACCCTTCCGACATGCAACGAAGATACGGTGGAACCGGATGACGAGTTGCAGCCTGATATGTTTGAGGAGGATAATTTGGAGCAAATGTTGCGGGATGTGGAGGGTAATTACACGGAAAGAGAGTTTGAAAAGTTTAAAAGCTTGATAGAAGACGATGCCAAACCGTTGTTCACAAAGTTGCAAAGCGGAATACACCAGTTGGGTTCGGTCCTTGCATTGTTCGAATCAAGGCAAAACACCGTTGGATGATACAAGTTTCAATGCACTACTAGTTCTTCTATCAAATCTGCTTCCGGAGGGAAACGAGTTGCCAACAAGCATTTATGAAGCGAAGAAGCTACTATGTCCCATGGGAATAGAAATAGAAAGGATACATGCATGTCCGAATGATTGCATCTTATACCGTAACGCACATCAGGAGCTGCACGTTTGTCCAGTTTGCGGTGTGCCCCGGTACAAACAAAAGGAGAAGCGTAACGACAAGAAGCGTAAGAGCCGAGGCAACGAAGGTGAAGAGGTCACTAAAGGTGCACCGGCCAAGGTATTGTGGTACTTGCCCATCATTCCCCGTCTGGAGCGGTTGTTTGCAAATCCGAGAGAGGCAAAATTGTTGCGTTGGCATTACGAGTCTCGAAAGGAAGATGGCAAGCTGAGACACCCTGCTGATTCGGCTCAATGGAGAAACATCGATTGGAAACATGAGGAGTTTGGTGCGAAATGAGGAACATAAGATTTGGGTTGAGTACCGAAAGCGGAATGAATCCGTTTGGTAACATGAGCACTCGTCAAAGACACGGCGATTCATAGTGTATCTACAACCTCCCTCCTTGGTCAGTGCATGAAGCGGAAGTATATCATGATGTCATTACTAATCTCGGGACCCAAACAGTAGGAAATGATATTGATGTGTACCTTGCACCATTGATCGAGGATTTGGTAAAATTGTGGAATGAGGGGTCGCGTGTGGGATGCGTACAAAGATAGCATTTCACCCTACGGGCTATGGTATTTTGCACCATAAATGATTTCCGGCCTTTGGTAATTTGGCGAGATTCTGATCTGAAAGGAGCCAAAGCGTGTCCTATTTGTGAAGAGGAGACGAGAGTCTATGGTCTGCCAATTCCAAGAAAACTGTATATATGGGTCACCGTAGGTTTCTACCTCGAAGTCATCGATCTTCAGAAGATGGATGACAAATTTGATGGGAAGAGGGAAGTCCGTTCGGCACCGCAGCCTATGAGTGGAAGCCAAGTATATTCACGTGTAGAGGATATCGATGTTCAGTACGGAAAGAGCCGTAAATCTGTTCGTCCTAGGACCATTTGGAAGAAGAGGTCAATATTCTGGGACTTACCGTACTGGAAGGAGTTAGATGTCCGGCATTGTATTGATGTCATGCATGTTGAGAAGAATGTCTGCGACAACTTGGTTGGCATCCTGCTGAACATACCTGGGAAGACCAAAGATGGTGTCAATGCTCGTCGCGACATGGCCTACATGGGAATCAGGCCCAGACTTGCAGTGATAGAGGAGGATGGAAAAGGTCCGTACATCCCTGCTGCATGCTACACCTGTCCCAAGAAGGAGAAAGAAGATCTCTGCAAATGTCTCCAAAGTATTAAAGTTCCATCTGGCTACTCATGAACATTAAGAAGCTTGTGTCTATGGATGATTTGAAGTTGTTGGGCATGAAGTCCCATGACCGCCATGTCTTGATGACCCAAATGCTCCCGTTGCAATCCAAAATATTCTCCCAGAGGATGTCGGTTGGCAATCACAAAGTTGTGTTATTTCTTCAATGCGATCTCTGCAAAGTTATTGACCCGATGTACTAGACAACTTACAGAGTGAGGTGGTGCAGACTCTGTGTCACTTTGAGATGCATTTCCCACCGTCGTTCTTTGACATAATGGTCCACCTTGTTGTTCACCTTGTCAGAGAGATTAATATATGTGGACCCGCTTTCCTACGTTACATGTATCCGTTCGAGAGGTACATGGGTATATTAAAGTCGACGTGAGGAATCGGTCGAAGCTTGAGGGTAGTATTGTTGAAGGTTATGGGGTGAAGAGGTTATTGAGTTTTGCGTGGACTACGGGTAAAAGACAAGCAATCGGTGTTCTGTATCTCGTCATGAGGGCGGACTTTGTTGGTAAAGGAACCGTTGGGTCCAAACTAATGAGTCCGAGGTTTGATATGTATTGCAAGGCGCATTTCACGATCTTGCGTAATAGCGCAGGTTCGCCCATACATCGAGCAAAGATAAGTTGATATTACGGAAGAGAATCCACAAATGGATGAGCTTTCCATCGCACAAGAACACAATGATCGATTCCTCACATGGTTCAAAGAAAAGCGGAGGTCTCCTTTATGAGAATGTAAAATGGTTGGTGACGGACCAAGATTTAATGTCTGATATGGCAGCGAGTGCGATATTAATGGTTACACCTTTTACACTGAGAGTCAAGATGCCAAGAGTACTGTTCAAAACAGTGGTGTGAGTATAAATGCTTTCTCTAATGATCATAACTCGAAAACAGTCTCCCCAACCGCAATGAACTCCTACTATGGGATGATCGAAGAAATTTGGGAGCTCGATTACGGAATATACCAAGTTCCATTGTTCCGATGTAAGTGGGTACGACTTCCACATGGAGTAAAGGTCGACAAGAGAGGCTTTACTATTGTGGATCTCAGTAGACTCGCCTACAAAGATGATCCGTTTGTCCTTGCAAAGCAAGCAACTCAAGTCTTTTACGTGCGCGATCCGGCCAATCCGAGGTTGCACGTCGTTCTTCATGGCAAGAGACGGATCGTAGGAGTTGAAGATGTTGTAGATGAAGAAGAGTATAACCAATTCGATGAGATACCTTCATTTGCGATGGGGCTTGTCTTAGCGGGGATGGCGACACACATGGAGCCAATTACATGCGAGTAGATCATCATGAAGGGCAGATTGTAAATAAATGGACTATTATAATGTATGTAAAATAGTTTGCAATGCTTTCCAAGTAAAAATCCAAGGTGATGAATTGTTTGTTTGGAGGCTTCGATGGAAATGCATGCAATTTCTCTTTATGCTGCACTTTGTGCCATAATTTGTGAAAGAAAATTCCATTTGACTAAATTATTGTTGGGAAAGCTTGTAAATAGTCGAAAGTTCATTTCTGAAAATTTTCGTACAATTCAGATTAATTTGAAAAAGTTTTGACTTTTCTCGCTTTTACGCACAAATCATGTCTCTGAAATGAATTTTGGCATATTTCTTGAATGAGGTCGCTTTTTCCAAAAATTATTTTATGAAAAGTTTTGCGGTATCTGAAATATGTTTCGCAAAATTTCTAATAATTTCAACAATGTATGACAAAGTTATGGCATTTTCTCTCTTTGATGAAATGCTGAAAATTCAGAACTTGCGATGTCCGAAAAGGAATAGTGCAATAAACTACATCGTGTCGGTTTTATTAAAAAAGTGATCGATGACTAACATCGTTGTTCTATTAGAAAAGTGATGATAAAGCATCGATGTCGGTTTTATTAAAAAGTGATACTAATGATAAAGCATCGATGTCGGTTTTCTTAAAAAGTGATACCAATGATAAAGCATCGATGTCGGTTTTCTTAAAAAAGTGATACTAATAATAAAGAATCAGTATCGGTTTTATTAAACAAGTGATACTGATGACTAACATCAGTGTTCTATTAGAAAAGTGATGATAAAGCATCAGTATCGGTTTTTACTAAAAAAGTGATACTAATGATAAAGCATCAGTATCGGTTTTATTAAAAAAGTGATACTAATGATAAAGCATCAGTATCGGTTTTCTTAAAAGAGTGATACTAATAATAAAGAATCAGTATCGGTTTTATTTAAAGAGTGATACTAATGATAAAGCATCAGTATCGGTTTTCTTAAAAGAGTGATACTAATGATAAAGCAAAATCGATTTTCTTAAAACCCCGCCATTCGCGACCATAGACATTCGCGTCCATAGACATTCCTCGCTCCACGCTTAACCCTAGCCGCCGAAAGTGCCGCCGCCGCTCCCACGCCACGCGACGCCGCCGCCTTAGCCCTTCCATCGCCCGACGCCCCATCACCCCGACGCCGCGCCCATCGCTGGCGCCCCCATCGCTTCGACGCCGCCACCCATCGCCTCGACGCCGCCGACGCCACCTTGTATCGCCCTACCACCCGCCCTTGCCCCTACCGAGGTGTTGCTCTTCGTGATTTGATCGAGTAGCTTTGAGTCTTTGCTCTTCTCGTGAGTATTTCAGAGATTCTAATTTCTGATTTACTATTCGGTTGCCTGTATTGCTCTGTGATGATACTGGGTTATTAATGAATATGACAGTTAATGATGTGATTTAGGCCTTGAACTACTAGTCTTGCATGGTTGAAATTGTTGATTATATTCACTGTTTTGTATTCTCTGCAGTAGCTTTGATTCTGTCGGTAGTAAACCTCTGTTTGTAAATTGCCTGGTCTGATATATTAACTACTGGTAGTTTGCCCTGACCAGAATTCTGTCACTTGGTTCAATTGGTTGTCATTGTTAACTTGATCTGAGATAGTTTTGTTGGCTCAGTTGTTGTGTTGCTGATCTGATCAGAACACCTGTTGTGGATAAAACTGACATGTTTCTAGCTATATATATTGAATTGTAACAGTGAACCATATTTAATCAATTCTTGTGCATGCTAAGGTGGTAAGGGTTCAAGGCTTAAGTCACTGAATTGATTAGTCTAGCCCATTTATGATTGTGGTGAAGATTCTTATCTTCATTCTAACCCAATTCTGAGAGCACATTAAATTTATTCCCTCTCATTTGAGGTGATAGACATAATTCTTAGAATGGATGACACAAAATGGTTAAATATTGTCATATTTGTGTCATACTGGTTGCTAGAGGATTATGTATTCTTATTCATATGTTTTAAAGGAATAATGTACAAAGTCTTGCTCTTATATTACAATTTTTCCAACAATCCAGGTATAGTGCTTTTTTATTGTACTTGTATTTTTTACCTGCATGTTATTATTGTTACTGTAATATGATCTACGTTAGAGTTCAAAATGCGTAACATACGTCTCCCGTTCGAGAGTACTTGATTATGAATATGCCATTTCAGCATATTCATAAGCAAGCGATCTCAGTATCCATGTTTTTGGGCGAGTTCGAGATATGTGGTTCGGCAAGTTCTGAGCTATGTTGTACAACTTCGAGTTGATTTGATAGCGTTTCCTGGTGTTCTCCGGATACACACCCTCTTGACTGTTGTCGAGGCGTGTATCCGGAGAACAATGAGATCTTCTTGAAATTTTCTCTGGTTGTACAACAACAAGGAACTTGCTCGAACCACATATCCTCAAATGAGATTAGGACCAAACCTATTTAGAGATTAGGGGTTATCGTTGAGTGCGTTTTTAGTTGGTCAACAGATATTGCATGTTATGTAAACACTAACTTGACCTTCTTGTGTTGCTATTCTTGCAAGTATCGAAAACCGACCTATTGTTCCCATTGTCTTGCAAGTATTATTGCCATTGCATTAGTACATTAATGCTCAAATTCTCTATTGATGTTGTGAAATCAAACTTGTTGGTATAAGTAAACATCTGCTAGTGCTAAATTCACTTGTCATATGGAATGGGCTTTTGTTTTTATCGAGCATAGGTTAGAGTTCAAGTTCGTAACCCACATGTATCCGTTCAATTTAGAGATTAGGAGTTATCATTGAACTTATTTAGTTGGTCAATAGATAGACTTTTGTTGGAACAATTGCATACTATGAATTATCTGTTGATCCTTTACAAGATTTATTGTCAAGTGCATATAGTAGCTTCAAATGGCTTTCTCTCATGTCACACATATGACCTTATCGATAAGAAAACTCAAAATGTCGCAACTAGAGAGCATCGGCTCGCCGCAGACACAGTAGAAGGTCTTCTTGAGGGCCGAGTATGGTTCCAATTACTAAAGGGCGAGTAAGGTGAGGAAGACCCGAGGACCAAACAAAGGGGCTACTGGGAGAACGCCGCGGGTTCTCCGCTTCAATGCCACGAAGTGCACGGGCCCTCCTAAGTACATGGGGCGATCTGGGTCATTTCTTGGCCAATTGGTGAGGAGAGAGTGCCCATAACAATTAAGGATTGGAGAAAGGAAGTCACGAAAGCGTAAGAATCGGTTGTGGGGCGAGGTTAAGAGTAAATGGATTATAGAGGAGGAAGATGAACCCAGAGCGAGGCAGTGCGCCTTGAAGAGGATGGGTGTGGCCTTGAGGCACTTCAAGACCCATATGCACTGCCCAAGTGCGTCTTTGAAAGGCCGTACACCATTCGAGAGGTATCCATTTGTGACCCCGATGTTTGGGCGGAGTTCACGAGGATGAAGAATGCGCCGAGGCGAGAAGCGGTGAGAGAGGAACACCGCTGTCGGAGGCTTAACACGCACCGCACCACCTCGATGCAAAGCTGGCTATGAGGGAAGAAGGCGAGTGGGCGCGACTAGCCGAGGAGTGCACTCACTCGGGACGGTGATGCCTTACTCCCACATATCGAGGAGCGACGCATAGCGGGTATTAGCGAGGACAAAAAAACCCACGATGGGCAGCTTGTAGTTGCAAACCACTCGCTAGCGCTCAAGTCGTCTCTACCATCGTAAGACATCTAACTTAGTACAATACAATTGACCCAACTTGTTGTATTTCAAATCTAATTCGTGCTCGCTTATTACAGAAGAGGTAAGCCAAATGAAAAGAATAGGGACCTTCTGAGCCAAGGGTCGAAGGACATCTGTCGTCTGCGATCGGGAAGTCCGACCATAAGGGCGGTGCTTGCCGTGGGGCGAGACACACGAAGAAGTCCTACTTTCAAGATGACGCTGAGTGCAGATCAAGGTCTTGGCAGCACGTGAGGCGCCTCAAGGACACACTAAGGGAGCAAATGAGGAGGAGATTAAGGAGGAGATGAGGGGAGATGACATGACGTGAGGAGGAGATAAGAGGGAGATGATGGCACGTGAGGATCGCTGAGGGCCGAGATGATGGCGATGATTTCCCAGTCGAGCGGATGCCCTCGATCATCATAGAAAGTCTGTGCCCGACCTAGCAGTGCGGTTCCAAAATGATAAGACTGGTCCCCAGCTGAAGGTAATAATTAATTTTTCCTAAGTTAAAGCTACGAGTGTAACTCCCGCAATGTTTTTCCTCAAGTTGTACACTTCTTGCAGGTGCCTGCGAAGTGCCAACTCACCATCATGACAGAGGATGGATTTCCCGTCGAGGCTGCATGCGGGGTTGCATTTCCATGCAACGAGACCGACACTGTGCATGGTCAGCCTGTGGGGAAGGGCTACATGAGGGTGCAGGTGGACTACGTCCACGAAGACTTCTTATCACATGTGCTCGATTTCCCCCGAAGATATCACCACTCTCGGGCAAGCACGCATGTCGTTCATCAAGTGGCCCACGACGGGTGTCGTCTTGGTCAAGGTAAAAAGTCCTCCACGTCTTCTCTACCATTCGATTACTCTGCAAATAAGTAAAATATATCGTGCTTTGTAGGTTCCTCCTGCTTTGCTCCCGCCTCGCCTCCTGCGCTCGATCCCGCTCCTGCTCCTCCGCCTACTCCTCGCTCCGCCTCCTGCTTTGCTCCTGCTCTGCTACACCGCTCCTCGCTCCTGCTTGCGCCTCCTCTCCTCCTCTCTGCTCAGTAGAACCACAGGGAGGCCTCAGGAGACTCAGTAGAACCACAAGAGGCCTCCGAGACTCCTTCCGCCAAGAGGGCAAAGTCGAGAAGCCACAGCGCCCTTAAGGTACTGAAAAGCCCATTGCCCGACCTCGGAGACTCCTTGACCCGAGAAAGAAGAGTCGGCCTGAGCCACGAGCACCTGTATGATTATAAGGCCTCTGAGCATGGAAAGCCCACGATTGCATTGCCTGGCCGAATGATCTAGGCAAGTGGACTCGCCTCCTCTATGGATGGTACCTTGATAAGGTGAAGGGGGAAGAGCGTCGAGTCGATTTCAACGTGAAGTATAAAATGGTATATTTTCACCGTGAGGAGCATGGAACATTCCCGTCGGTTTTGAGGATCTATTCGTGTGTACCAAATGAAAGCCGTCGATATTTCTACTTTACGATCATGGACGCCGTGAGTATCACACCATATAGCTTGCGCTCATGACTTTTATAGGATTTTGCATTATGTTTTCTCACATTCAACACGAGTTGCAGGATAATGAGACAACGAGCCGTGACGAATCTACACGAAGTTGGGTTTGTCGACCCCGAGCTTGTGTCTGCGATCATGGCTAGGCTTCAACCGGGGTTCGTTGCTAGCTACATCAAGGGGGTATTGCAAGCTGAGTCGAAGAAGGACTTCATTGTATTGCCGTACCACGAGGAGTAAGTAGTACTTTTCGATTCAATTACTTGTACGCACTTAAAACCGTATGTGAACTTATTTCTTTGCACTACATTTTATTTAATAAGCAACCATTGGGTTCTACTCGTCCTCGTTCCGAGTGAAAACACAGTCTACACATTTAACTCGATCGAGAAGAGACCGATGGCATACGCGATCAAGCCTCCTTTGCAGAAGTAAGCGCATTATTGAAACCTAACACATCTGAGGAATTTAACTACGTTTATTTTTTTTGACTCAATGGTGCTCTCCAATGTATGTAGGGGTTTCTCAGACTATGTCGATGAAGGAGGGCCACACGACGACAAAAAGGGCAAGACACTGCAGTATAAGCGATTTAAGGTACAAATGCCTAGCATATATATGATTAATTTTTTTGACATCTAATCTTCGTGGGCTGAATTTCTTTTTCTCTCTTCACAGTGCCATCAACAGGGCAGCGGTGACCATTATGCTTCTATGTCATGCAAAGACATGCTCATCGTGGTCGGCAACTCACAACTTTTCCTAAGGTATATGTACATGCATAATAATATACTTAGCCTTTTACATAGAAATTTTGAAACTGAAATTAATACAGTCATTTACATTTTTGCGAAGATCAATATCCCCAAAAGAGTTTAGACAACAAAGCACTCAACAATTCTGAGACCACTTATGCCAATGGTGCTTGGTTAGAAGTTATATCGAGAGGATGGCAGGTTTAGAGATCTGAAGCATCCTACTAGTCCATATGAAAATAATATTAATAATATATGTCAATTTGATATGTATCGGAGGAAGTCCATGTCTTGATTGTCAAGCATGTTTGAGTTGTATATTGTGAGCGACTATGATATATATGTGTTGTAATTAAAGCGTTTACGTTACGTGAATGTGATATATGCAACTTGTGTTACGTTACGTGAATGTGATGATATATATTGTGCATTCTGTATTGAGAATTTAATCTGTGCTTTTTTTGGAGAATTTGCAAAAATGGCACACCCCAATAGGTCATCAGAATCACTTCCCTTAAAGAACCGATTCTGATGACATTTTATCACGATCGGGTCAAAACCGATTCTGATAGCTCCACCTCATCACTATCTAAGGACATCGTATCGCCACTAGAACCGATTCTAATGCTAAAAAAGAACCGATTCTGATGTGCCGTTCTGTAGTAGTGAAGTGGGGGGTGATGCGGCTTGCGTGACAAATGGAGGGCACGACGGTTGCAAGAGGGGAGTTGTAACATTCCGAAAAATTCAAAAATAAGGAAAATGAAATTTTTGAAATTTAAAAATGGAATAAAATTCGAATTTCAATTTGAATTAAAATTTTAACTTAAAACAATGCCTTTTCCTGATTTTCATGCATTCTAATTTTAAGAAAATTATGAATAACAATATTAAAAGCCTAATCATGAGATTTTTACCCTGAAATCCTGACAACCTTATATATCTCTGGTAAAAATATCAAAAATAAAAACTTATATTTAAAGCATTTAGAAATTCAAAAACAGAAAGTAAATAAATCTGTAAATAGCAATGTCAGATTTTTATAATTTAATTATCAAATATAAAATTATGAAAATTTTACAGAAGCATTATTAACTCAAATAAATTTTAAAAACAAAATTTCAAAAATAAATAAATTTTTGGACACTTTAATAAATCAAAAACCGAATTAACAGAAATTCTGAAAATGCGATGTCAGAATTTTAATAAAATATATACAAAGAGTATTTAACTGAAAATTTTACTGGCCACGTATCTTTACTTTGCCGACATGGGTAAAAATTTTCACAATTTCTGGAGATGTTTTACCACCCGAAGCTTGTGGGATAAATCTTGAGCTGTCTAGACATTTCTCCAGTACTCAGTGACTGTCATGTGGGCCCAAAACCGTTGTACAAGCCCAGCTGTCCCCCTGCCGACCTTCTCTCTGCCAACTTGCCCCACACGTCGGCCCGTTCCCGTTTCTTCTCCGTTTTTCTTCTCTGCTTCGATTTCCTTCGCGCTGAGAATTCCAGAGCGATCAGCTTCCTCTACCAGCTCTGCTCTTCACTAGTTATCGGCCATTCGTGAACATCTGTCTGAGCAACAAACCTCCGTAGCCACTCGGCCCAAATTCTCCCCGGCGCAGCCATCTTCTTCCGTTCTGGTGGAATTGCCGAAGGGGGAAAATCTGCTCGTGAAGTTCCACACCCTGATCCAAACCAAACCAGTGGGGCTAGAGCATTAGCAAAGCCGAAACAACTCATCCCCGAATTCCTTCCTGGCGTGCTAGCTCCGGTCATCCTCTTCAGGTCCGGTAAGGTCTCAAGAGGGAAAATTCTTGCCCGAAGCTCAATACTTCGAATTAGGCCGAATCATCTGAATTAAAGACTCCTTGTGACCGCAGGAACTCAACCCAGGCGTCAATTTCAGTTCATTTTCTTCGTTGAGCCGCGCAGCCGAGTTCCTCTTTTCGCCATTAGGGCGCACGGTGAGAAGCTTCACCACTTACTCTTCTTTGTAATTGAATGCTAAAACGAAACCACTAAGTCACCCTAATGCTAAAATCAGTGGAAATAGGATCTGGAAAACAATAGTTTAGTAGCTTCATTGCCGACCATGGCGTCCATGACCCCACACGGTGATCGCCAATCCCGATCATCACCGGACAAATTAGCCTCGTCCACAGGTGCGCATGAACCTCTGATACTCTCCTGGGCCGATTCGACCTCTCCGGTCTCTCCGCCGCGTGCCCACTCCGCCGCCGTCGCCATGTGCGCACGAGGGCAACCCGATTCCGGTGATCTATAGCGTGACCAAGCCCACCCCTAGACGCCAGCGATGATGAGTGATGCCCGCGTGGTATCCATTTGCCGCTCCACCATCCTCGCCATGGCCGTGAAGCCATAATCGTCTCCTGCTCGGGTCTCTGCCAGGTGGGATCGGGTGTCAGTGAGACATGTTATGCCTTGTCCCTGCCGACCGGACCCCACCGGTCAGACCCTCACGCTGTACCTCAGCCCTGTGCGACCAAAACGGAAAGCGTAAAGTCAAAGCAAAAGCGTACTTTCCATATTTGGAATATTTCTGATTTATTAGCAATTAAGACCCGAAAATATTCAATAGCTCATAACTTTTGAATTAATAGTCCAATTTGAGTGAAATAAATTTATAAATTCGTTTAAATTCCTGTATATTTATAATATACAAAAATATTTAAAAATTCAACTCTGTTTAAAATTTGAATATTAATTTAAAGAAAGAATTTAAATATGTTGTACATGGAATTTATGCAAATGAACTCAAAATTAGGTGAAACCAATTTTTTTAGAATCCCTATGATTTTAAGAACCTGAATATGTAAAAATAATTAGGGTTTACCATAGGAAATATTTATGATAATGAATATAGCAAAAAGTAGCCCAAAAATCTATTTAAGCCATTTTAGTTTTATGTATACGGAATTGTAAATAATAAGATGCATGATTATAGTAATCTAGATTTATAAAACACAAGAATGCATCTCCTAAAACAAGTTTCATTAATACTTGAATCAAAAGTGATTAAGAAATAAGAAATGAACACACATGTAAATAATTAAATAGTATGAGCACATAATAACATAAATAATAATATGATCAAACCATACCTGATTTATGATATTGTTTTATTTGAATCTTTCTACTGTTTTCTCTTGCCTTATTGAGATTTATTATTTGCCATGTTATTATTGGACGACTTGTAGAACCCGACGAGCCAGAATTAGCTGTCAACGATCAGGCGTATGACTTTGACGACAATCAACAAGGCAAGCACCCTCCTTTGACCATGTTGATCCCAGTTTTATAAATGTTTTCATTAAATGTTTTGATTGCATGCGTATATTCATTAAACTTTGCTATATTGTGGGTAATGGTAGTTATACCTGTTGATTCTTGAAACCTCCTTGATATGAATGAATTTGTGAACCTTGATACCTTTAGAATCATAGTTAGACAATATATAATGTCAATCTGGGTATACACGATGCTTAATAATCTTGCTTAGCCATGCTTTAGACTTAGTATACATCGAATTGAGACATTGATCAGATGATACTTGGATATGCTGAGGCATGATGATGAATCTTAGACATGACGGTGATTTTGGTTATTTTAATTAAAAAAAATGAAAATCAAATTATAATATTGATGCGGGCAATTATTGGCAATAGCCTGGTGTGCATGGACTTGCACGTAGTGTAGGGGGAGATTATTGCCCGTGTCGGATTAAGGACCGAACTATGGGTTGTTTTCAGGCCAAGATAACCGTACAACCACAAGTACTGGTATGGGACAGTCTTAACCAATTAAATTATTTAAAACTAGCTTTGCACATTGGTAGGTTTGTAGTAATGCGGGCGTTCTTAATGGATTGCTCGAAGGGCGTCCACACCGAAATGATCATGGAACCAACGTTTTCGATACAATGGTGCCGCCGTATACGGGAAGTTCTTTCATCATTTCTATGCTCTGAGTTCTTCTTCGAGGTATGGGTTTTAATCCGTCTTGGTGCAAAGTTAGGGTTAAATGTCGAGCGGTTATGTCATGACTCTCTGCGGCACACCAAAGGAAGTGTGTTAATATCGATTGCACAAAGAGTTAAGTCATGTCTTGTGGGTAAAGCCGTACAACTCTGCGAGTAAAACTAATCGATTAGCGCTACCATGATCATGGGCACTTGGTAAAGTCATCACATAGTTAGCATTTTATTTTACAAAATGTGGATGTTAATATATGCTGTCTAGCATCGTGAATTGGATTGGATATCCTTGTTGAAAAAGAATTATTTCGGATTGACATGTGATGTCAATGATTGATTCATGGAGATGATCAAAGGAACTGAGGTTCGTGAAATTTATTGTTTTATACTTATATATAATCTGCTTTTATTTAAATTCCGTTTATGTTTTACAATTCAGTAAATTCTTTTGCAAACTAGCTTTCTGCAAATTAACCATTAAGCCTTTCCTTTGAAATGGCCTGCATGTATTATAGGATTTGAAAAAGTCTTGCTGAGTACGCAAGTACTCACCCTTGCTTATTCGTGGTTTTTAGGTGAAGAATCAGAATAGCTCGACGAAACCTATTCGACATAGGATTCGGGAATGTTAACGAGTTTTCTAGGGATTATACCTTGTCAGTTGCCTGAGGGATTGTATGGGCACACTACAAGACTTTTAATTCTTTCCGCTGTATTACTCTGAAATGTAAGATTTCATTGTATAAATTACCATTATTATTTTGTAATAAAGAGTATGGATGTGATATCAATTGTTGTAAATGTGCGTACTAGCTACTGATCCAGGGACTAGTACTGTGTGCATATGAGATTTCCATTTTTGCATTTTATGTAAAAATGGAGGTCGCTACAGGAGTAGACCCATCTACGATCGTGAGTCACTGGATAGGGGGCCTACTAGTTGGCGCGTCCACAAAACTAAATGAGGTGAGGGGCATGCAGCGTGCACTGCATGCATAGAAGGGGTGGTGTGAAGGATCAGGTGGGACGATCATCTTGCTACACGTGGATAAATTCTTTCTTTTATTAGTTAAGATATGCCATATCTATAAATGTTAGGTGAAGATAATATTACCTTCTCAAAGATCATGTGTGACTTAGGGCCTGTTTGGTAGAGCTCCAGATTCCAGTTTCACCTGAAATTTGAAACTTGTAAGCTAAAATAAAGTGAATTAAGTTTATATTTTTGATCTAAAATGTAAACAAGATGGTCTATCTAAACACTCTTAATGTACTCACAGCTTCAGCTTCACGAATCTAGTGAAGCTAAAATTTTCAGCTTCACTAGATTCACGAATCTGGAGAAGCTGAATCTCTGCCAAACACACCCTTAAGTGACCTATTAACAAGAGATAATAGGTTTCCACTTTAGAGCCTAGCCCTTAGATCACATCAAATGAACGGTCCATATATAAGGTGGTGTACCATAAAATTTCCCCATATCTGCAAGTAATTCTTCCTGTTGGCATAATGTACACAAACACAAAAGAGGCTGGAGTTCGTGGTGGGTCGAGAGAAGGCCCATGACCAGAACGCAACAATTTCCTCGTAGAGCCTCGCTTGTCGGAGTGAGAGCATCTCCAACAGTGCCTAAAATCCATTCCCAAAACCTGATTTTGGGTTTGATTGCAAAAAAAAGTACTCCAACAGTTCCTCTTTCTAGCTCCTCAAATTTTGGCACGTCCAAAAACAGCACCCCGACTCCTCATTTTTGTGCGCTCTGTCCGCGCTCCCAATCAACATTATTTCGCGCCTAGGATGGCCCACCGGACCAATTCAAAGGTGTTTTTGGGAGAAAATATAAGAACTGTTGGAGAACAAGGTATTTTGTAGACCCAAAATTTTTTGGGAATGTCCCAATCTAAGAATATTGGGAGTCTAAATATTAGGAACTGTTGGAGATGCTCTGAGTATTTCAACGGGCCACCAAGCTGACCCCAACAAGATTTTCTTGTTCCTTATTTTTCCTTCTCAAGAAACATGATATCATGTTGAATTTTTTTTAGAGCTTTTTTTTAAAAAAAAAAAACACCGCGCAAAGTAGAATTACCATGTACTTATTCCTCACGAAGGCATGATCCACAGACAAAGGCTTTAATTTCCAGTGGGTTTTTTCCTTCCAACATACTACTTGCTATATGGTACGACTCCTTCATTATCTTGGGACATATCGACGGCAGTAAATGTAGAACGCAGAGCACTGCATGGTACGTACGTACGAAGGGCCAGCAAGATGTGTCGCTGGTCGCATGTACAGTTGTTCACTCGCGTCGCAATTTGCATGCATGTCCAGGTGAAAGGTGGCATCCATGCGTTAAAGGACGTGACATGACGAGACGTGCGGCAGGCCACAACATGCGCATGCAGCCAGCCGGACGTCCGAGGTTCCCGACATGCGTACGTGGGCGCGTCCCGTCGCCACGCTCGTTTCCCAAATATGATCGATGATCCATCAGTGATAGTGTAGTAATACTAGTATATATCCTACCACACGACCGTCCTGATGACAACTGTTGCCCATGCATGCTACTGTACTGCTCCTCGACACGATGAAACAGCGCTCGCTCGCTCTTCTCTCTCTCGGTACGTAGCTGCTGGCCGGGGATCACGATCAGTACGAGCTGTTCGTTCCATAGCGATTCATGTGTTTCTGCCACAGGCGAAGAAGGACCTTGAGACTGAGAGTTTTAGGGGGCCGGCGACGCAAAGAAGAAGCTAGCGTACAGATAAGTGTAGGATGTACACATCGGTAGGCATGCACCATGCACGTACGTACGTACCACCAGCGGGCTGACATGCATGCATGAAAGTGGCGTACTAGTACCCCAGCAGCTACGTACATGCATGCAGTAGTACGTACTCCGGTGGACAAACTGGTGTGGCTAGTAAAAGACAGCAAGCACCTCTTCATTCGTCGCGACTACTCGATCATATCGATCGGGTCAGATGTGCTAGCTAGCTGCTACTACATAGCATGACAGCAGTAGTAACATGAGACGGGACGTAACGTAACACTCACTACCTTGAAAAAAGCTAATCGATGGCGGTTGAATCGCCATCGCGGCGGTTTCGAACCGCCACGATTTAGTGCCATCGATAATCGAGGATTATCGCGGCGGTTCTAGAACCGCCACAGATAATAAGTTTTGTGGCGGTTTTGGTTAGAACCGTCATCGATACCTGATATCGATGGCGGTTCTAGCCAAAACCGCAATCGATACCATGATATCAGTGGCGGTTTTTGGCTAGAACCGTCACTGATAGTCCGACACAGGAAAATAAAAAACTGGCATTTGTGGCTAGCCTCAGGCAGTGCTAGCCATGCCCTCTGTATAGAATATATATAAGAGAATTGATAGAAGTGTCATACGAGAGCGAAATTGATAGAAGTGTCATACAATAAGTGACAATACAATATGAACAAATGAAGAATTGAATGAAATAGTATAAGTGACAATATAAGGTAGAATCTAACATTGTTGGCAACTGTGCAATTCGAGAGCACGACAAAGTAACTTAGTAACTAATATTGAAATTTCAGGACTAACCATCTCATCTTGTCATTGCAACCACCTCTGAGACCTTTAAACATATACAATTAAGTGTTTGAGTTTCAATTCAAAAGCGGTCTAATACCGATAATTTCATAATGCATGAAATTACAATAGGCGATATGAATATTTTACAATGAGTGAGCAATGAGCGGTTTAGTTGTCTGCGAAACACGCATAGGAAACAAAAAGGACCATAGTAATCTGCAGCAAACACGGAATCCAAAGAGAAGTACGATATATTGAATAGAATAATCCGGCAATGTGAGCATCATAAGTCGCAAAAAGCATAAATAATTTGTCGGTGTATATTTAGACTTAAAGTTGGTGGGAGTAATCCCCAAATGGATTGTTATATTAGAAAAAATATGCAATTATTTGCGAATTAGTGCTCACCATAAGCATTCAAGTAGTCTACTAACAAATCGATTTAAGAGACTTGTTGAAACTACCGCTTCAGGGTATGTAGGAGCCTTTTGAATCCATTCTTTGCCAAGTAGAGCCGTAGAGTTAATCAATTACAACGTGGTATGGAGGATTATGTATATAAATTTGAATAATTAAGTACATTGTTACAAAGATGTCATGTGGAATAAGACCAGAAAATACAATTTAGAAAATGAAATTATTGAAAAGAAAAAAAGCAAACTGTATTATAGAAGGAGTGACATTCTCAGCGAGAATATGATGTATTGTACCAGGCTCAATAGAATTAGTAGATCCTTCAAATTATTTAGACTCCCAGATTATTCTATAGAGACACGAGAAAAGTATTAAGTCAAACAAAGAAGAAAGGCATAATATTTAGCTTCATATGCTCATTTATGCAAAGTTGCAGATCATATGGTGCCATAACTTATCGACAAAATAACAAGTCTTAAGATATGAAGGTAAGGCCAACTACGAGAAGATTTAAATGGCCAAAAAACCTTACATTTGAGGAAAGATTATTTATGCCCAACGATGATGATTGCCGAGATCGCTTAGCAATTTACTAATGTCGACCATCTGCATACTTTGTACTTCTTGAGAAAAGAACCAATATATGTATGTTAACTTTGACTACTACTTGAAAAAGAACCAATCTATGTATATTTATGTGTTGAGATATGAAGAGACAATGATAGATATATAGGGCAAACAAAGCTGCCATCTGAACCATAAACCATCAAATAATTTTCTCAAAAAGTATGTGCAATACATAAACCATGTGCCTGACAATTACCTCATTAAAGATCCGCTCATTGATTCCTTCTTCTTTTAATAGGAGAAGGTATTTGAAGACCAATCCAACAATGTCCTCCATGTGTTACGAAATCATTGCATGTGCACATAAGAGGCTTAATAACATCAAAATGTGCATGAAAATGAAATGGTCGTGTCAATTCTAAAAGAACAAAAACAAAATGGAAATCGACCATGACCAAAGATCGGTGAGCCTCATGCTTCTTGAGAAAAGGAGTATTATGTCTTTAGCTGCCCTCCCACCATCAAGTTCATGGCCACCCCTTGTAAATAAAAGAGAATACATATTAATAATGTCAAAATTGAAGGATGATATTAATAAGGTCCAGGAAATATGAGAAGAATCATCATACCACGCCATCGACGTCTAGTATAGTGGTTGTAGAAACAATATGCCTTTTTTCACTTGGTTAGTTTATCAAAGTAACCAAGTAATTTTTTCACTTGGTTAGTTTATCAAACTATTACAAACACATGAAATAACTTCATATGAAAAAATAACCATGTAAGGCAAACACATGAAATATTTAGAAGTGCCACTCGCATGTGTGTACATGTGTTCCTCAAGAAGACAAACATACATGCTACAGTAGCAGAACCACTGACAAGAGAAGTGGCATTGAGGAAAGAAGGGGCTCCCATTTCAAAGGTACAAAGAGTTATTTACACTTTGTAATGAAATAGAATTGAAGTAAGAAAAGCCTAAACTAGTTTTCGAAACTAGAAGCCTATGGGTCTTGAGCTTGGAGACCTGCGATGTGAGAGATGAGTATGGAGGAGTGGATCGTTGTTGTCTTCGTCATAAAACTCGCCTTTTTGTTGAGTATTTCCTTCATGATGAAGTAGGCGAGCTGGCCTGAGCGGCTTGGATTTGAGCAAGCGATCCTCTACCGAGAGCGACTTTTGAGTATTTGTAGGTATGAAAAATGTAATTAAGAGAGCATATAGAAATCGAGTGGCGCGAATCGATGTGTCATGTCGATGATCGACCTCCACGTCATTGTCTTTTATTGTGCAACTTAAGATTTCCGCATGTCTTGCACACGAAGTACCCACATAGATTTGTTCCTTGCTTCGCTTGTGACCTGCGAAAATCGAATGAACTAAGATGTCGTCGAAGGAGCTATTTACTATGAAATACGATATAAGAATATTCCTTGCGTGCGTCTCGAAATTTAGTACGGATTGTGAGGGTTTTCTCGGTATGGGCGGTGTCTCGTGCTCTTGACAATATCTTTTGAGCGCCTCGTTGATTAAGCGTGTCATCACTTCATAGTGCCGCTTTAGGTTTATCCGGTGGATCCATGATCGACATCTTGCTCTTATGCGGATGAATTACTACGAGAATCGATGGAATCTGGATGCCATAGCCATTAGTCGTTACGTCGAGTAAATAACGAAACCAACGAGTAATTTAACTTCGCTAGTGAGGAACTTACTTAAAATTGTATGGTACAAGTATAAACTCCTTGTCTTGTAGTTTAAGCAAAGCTTTATAGACGTACTCCTCGACCTCCTTTGGTACTCTCTCGATTTCGGTTTGGCAAACCGTTCCCGGGTCGAGGAATCCCACTGGCCCCTTGGTTCTTCGTAGTTCTTGAATCTCGTATCTATATAACGAAATAGTTAAACATGACATCTATCGGTATTACGTGAATGTAGACCAAGATTGATATATTAGACACTTACAGTGTCCAGCATCTCAAAAAACATATGTCGAGGGCGTCATGATAGAACAAGTTGTGCATGTTATCGAATTCTATTAAGAAGTAGCCATAGCCCTCGTGGTGAAAATGTTCCTCACGGAACAACTGCGGTGATCACCTTCGAGTACGTCTTGGTTGGATCGCTCCATGTACCATGCATGTAGTCGCGCATCATGGGTGTTAGATTTGCTTTAACTTCGAATCGGTGACTAAGGGCTTCCCAACCTCGAATGTCAATCTTGGTTGATTTTCTTGTTCATCGACTTCCCTTGCCCTTACTTTTTTCACAGACGACATCATACTCGGTCTGGCTTCCTGATCTAGCCGATCTGGCTGTCTAATGTGCCATTTTTGGGATCGGGGTTGTAGGTTTGTCCTTTGAAGTACCGGTGTTCTGAGTTTCTGCGTTGGAGTACTAACAGGGCCATATTTATGGGGCCCTCAATGGATTTCTTTTCTACCTCATCTTGCTTCTTCACCATTTCACTCTCGGTCTTTGGTCGTGATCTTGGATTACCTTCGCAGAGAGGTTTGCGATGCATGATCCAAACGATGTCGAGAGAGGTGCCACCGCATGGTCCAAGATGATGTCACGCTTGCGCCCATCGATGAATGAGTGGGCGGCACCTCCCGAGTTGTTATCTCGTCATTGGCGGGTTTTTCTAGCTTGATATCAAGAAAGCGTGCAACTACCGTGTCCACGGACCTTTGCATAACTTTGGCGCTTATCGGGGCATTGTGCGAGACACCCCTTGTTGGCACGGATAAGCTACCCTCAGACTGTAGAAAGATGTTCATCACGCACGTTGAGTGACAGTGTGGGGTCATGTATGTCGCCCACAGGATAATGGTTTAGGTCGCTTGCTTTGGCGTGGACCATAGCTCGCTGCGACGACACAGTAGGGCCGAGGAGAGCGTTTTGACCTTCGTCGGCTCAAGGCTTCTTGTACTTGTCGTTGAACTTGTTCGTGAATGGTGGGTTGTAATTCTCGCAGAACCCTTTCCTTCATACTTTCCATTTCTGCGCGACTGCTCTTCTTTAGCTCTTTTCCGACTCCTATAAGAGTCTTCGTGCTCGAGAATCCCATCTTCCATGGAACCTTGACCCCGACGCCTCGTGTTCGACCGGGATGCTCTTTGTTTCCGAGGGCCGCTGATAGCTCGTCTTTTTCCCTGTTTGGGTGGAACGATCCTTGGGTGGATTGGGCGTACAACTGATGAACTCTTTGCGCCATCGCTTCGTCTTCGCCGCTCTTGAATGATAAACTCGATGAGACAAGAGATCGCCCTCGCTAGCACGTAGTGCTTCACTCGTCTGAGTAGTCCACCAAGGGACTTGTGCCACCTGTTGGATCACTTGTAATTCTGCTGTCCCATTGAGCAATTTTACAGTGTACCCACTCGTGCCAAGTCGTGGGGGTGAGTATTCCTTCTTGCGATGCTAATGTGGTCCTCACTAGACTTCCTTCTTCAGATTGCTTCATCGCCACAAACTCATCCCAAATGGTCAGTAATCTTGGGTAGTCTCCGACGGTGACCGTTTTTGCTTCACATAATTTACGTTCACCTCGCCTTGAAGTTTCTCCACGCCGCATCCATGGTCATCAATGCATCGCGACGACGAGTTCTTCTACTCCTTCGGGAATGCG
The DNA here is from genome assembly GCA_036346375.1 of Guadua angustifolia. Classification (NCBI taxonomy): domain Eukaryota; kingdom Viridiplantae; phylum Streptophyta; class Magnoliopsida; order Poales; family Poaceae; genus Guadua; species Guadua angustifolia. The sequence continues at coordinate 27,714,435 of CM070503.1, forward strand.
AAGGTTCCTTTGAGCTCATCCACAGATCCTCTTTGGTGGCTTAGGGCACTTTATGCCAATCCAAATAGGTGATTAGCACTTTCTCCTTACGATGTACCCGCATGTTGACTGTATTTTCTTCTTTGCCTTTTTCGGTGCAACAGGGACCCGATATCTGAGACCTCCGTGATGGTGTACCGCCTTGAGCTTCTTATTCTTCCCTCGTCCTCGGCGTGTTGCAAATGTAAGTGGAGGCCCCGGAACAGCGGTGGAGGCCTCGGCAACTTCGATGGTTGGGTGGAGGGTAAGGTACTGCCGGGCTCTCCGCCATTATAGGCTCGATTTAGGGCTCCATTAGAACTACTCAATAGAAAGGAGATATTTGAGAGAGGAAAGAAAATATGTACTAACTGATAGAATAACTAAGTGTATCATATTGAATTAGCACACTGAGGAAAATATGTACTAACTGAGGAGTAAGATAGAAGATGTACTAACTGAGGACTATATTAGATCCTTAAAGTGCCTGTCCATGGCTCATTTCGAGTCCATGTACTAACTGATGTACTAACAATGGCATGATCAGGAAGAAATTTATGAGTTTTGCTTACCTTTGTTGGGAATTTTTTTAAATAAGATAGAAGATGTACTAACTGAGGACTATATTAGATCCTTAAAGTGCTTAGAGTTATTTGGTTTTACAAGACTAAGTGAATTGTTCCTGCGAATGATATCAACTATCTCCACTATACACAACTACTAGCATATATATACATATATAGACACAAGATCAAACACATACATAAGAATATATATATATAGACACAAGATCAAGCACATACACAAGATCAATACCAACATGATATTAAAGAACTCATCCACACAAACAGAGATATCAACAATGGCATGATCATTAACAAATCAAGTAGCATCTATCTCAAGTTGTTTTACTTTTAAAGTGTTCTCAGATGTCGGGTTGCCTTATATCTCAAAGAGAATTAATTTAATGTGCTCTCAGATTTGGGTATGGATGAAGATAAGGATCTTCAGCACAATCACAAATGGGCTAACACTTTATTCAATGAAATAGGCCTTGAACTCTTACCACCTTAAAATGCACATAAAGAATTCTCATTGCCTAGATATTTACTAGTTATTCACTACGACATAGGGCAATTTCATAATTCCTAAAGCATGTAGTGTCGAATATTATCTTTCCCATAAGCCATAATTTACGCTCTACATTGTCAAAGCTATCTCTATAACACTATTATTTTTTATTTATTTATTTTACTATGGAAGCAGTCCATATAATTAGCTTACTTTAGGAGAATTTCTTTGAGAATTCTACTATGGACCCATTGCCATGTAGAGGTGAAATTACTTGTACTTTTTAACTATGGAAACAGTCCATAGTACCCATTTACTATATGTGTCATAGTAGTTGATGCTTGGGATCTCTTATTCTACCGCTACCACGATCTTGATGTACTTATCATAGTTTTTGGTACACGTAGCAAAAGGATAGCAGCAGATAAGCAATTCTTTGAAGCATTTAAGTCTATAGTTCAAGGCCTAAACCACATAAATAAAGGTTCGATCATTCTAGTACCGGTGTTCATCACAGAGCATCACCCACGTATGACCAAGGCAACAAGTAAGACAAGTAAGGCAACAAGTAATAGCGGCGATAGTATAATGCATCCACAATGTTAAGGGCATCCACAATGTACTTCCCAACAAAAATAGAAATTCTTATCAATCGTTTGTATTTCATTCCTTCAAACCTCGTATTTGTTTACTAATGTATTGATTATTCCAATGAACAGCATGAAAAACATTACATAACTCACTGCTAGCATCATGATACTTTGAAGGACACAAATGTAAAGCTTAGTTCATTCATTGTAAGTGAAGCCATTCATTCATTCACAAGATCTAAGAATGTAAAGCTCAGCAGAAGTGCCATCTAAGACACAGATGTAAAGCTTATAGCAGAAGTGCCATCGAAAATTAAGAGCTTCATGTGAATTTAAAGTTTGTACTATTGCAAAATGACTGAAGGACTTACTCATATTAAAAGACTAAAGCATGATCTAAGAATAGGGTTACATATTCTAATATCTCGGTACACAAGATCAGAAAATGCAGTAACAAGCATACACCTACACTCTTCAACAGATAACAGCACATACATAAACTCGGTGCATCTCATAGCACAATAACAAAGGATGGCGATACATGAAAACGTAGCTAAATATCTCTAGCTCATTCCTGTTTAAACACATTTCAGAACATGTGTACCCCTAATACTTGCTATCATCACTCACACTTATCCACAAATTCATACTAGCATCACCATGAGCCGAAAATTTCACAAATCTACACATATCAATCACAAAGACAAACACATATTACCAAATTCCAATCGATAATCAAGCACACGGATAACAATCACAAAGACAAAGACACATATCAATCACAAAGACAACATGGCTTGGAGTTCATGTTACCTCGCGGTGCAGACGAATAAGCGGCACGGCTTGGAGTCCGGCAAGCACGGCTTGGAGTCCTCCCCACGGATGACGATAACGGCAACCACAAGGCGGAGTGGCGGCGGCACGGCTCGAGTCCTCCCCACGACGACTTGCAGGCGCGCACGCAGTGCGGAGTGGCGGCGGCGCAGTGAGAGTCCTCCCCACGACGACGTTGCGGGCGGCACAGTGCGGAGAGGCGGCGGCAGCAGTGCGGGGCTGCGGTGGTAGGCGTGGGAGCTAGGGCATCTTGGGGCTTCGTCTTGGCCGCTTGGTCTTGATCTTGAGGGCGCAGAGGGCGGTCGTCGCAGAGCGGGCGGCGCGGGCGGAGTGGAGGGCACTTGGAGTGGCGGCGGGGAGCTAGGGCACAGGAGTGGAGGGCACTTGGAGTGGCGGGGAGCTAGGGCAAGGAGCGGGAAGCGAAATTTGCAGTGCTGTAAGCGCCGCAGTGAGCTATATGTAGGAGTATCTGTGGCGGTTAAGAACAATAACAATCACGGATAACGTTATCTGTGGCGGTTAAGAACAATAACATACACAGATAACGATTATCTGTGGCGGTTATTGTTCTTAACCGCCACATATCTCCCACGCCATAGATACAGATGACAATCAGTATAAACTCGAGAAGCATGCATAACTCTAAAAGCTGCAGAAATCATAATAAACCATGTTGCATATGACAATACATGATTTTTTTCTTCCATACATTAATACATATGAAGCATGTATAACATAAGTCCTAGAAGCATTTAACTGCTTATATCCCGGAGCACATAAAAATTGAGTAAATAGAATTATTCAAGCTACTACATTTCCTCATTAGCCATAGAAACACGAATTCAATTGAACAAGACTCCACCATCGCCTAGTCGAGACTTGAAGTTTGAAGTTTTCTCATCAAAATCATGCATATTTATTTCCTATTAATTAAATGTAAATGTACATTTCTTACATCACATTTCCATTACTCCATATAAATGGCGACATGTTGCCATTACTCCTAATAATTATTTTCTTTCACAATTTGGCCTTCGTTGTGATCATCGCGATGATAGGTAACTTCTTGAGTGGTTTCTTCCTCGGGCTCGATCTTTGTCGCTGCGAAGGAGGCAACTCATCAAACTGGTTGTACTCTTCCTCATCCACGACATTCTCAACTCCAACGATCCTTCTTTTTCCTTGCGTAACTACGTGGCGCTTCTTATCTGCCAGTCGATTATGTAGAATACTTGTGCTACTTGATTCATAAATCTGAATGGTTCGCCTCTGATCCGACATGTTCGATGTCCACATGAGTAAAGCCGTACTTGTCCACCTTGACACCATTCGAGTCGTACCCAATGACATCAAACACCGGATCTTGAAAATGCGATAGTCCGGCTCCCAAATCTCCTCTATGAACCCGTAGTAGATGCTCTTACGTCTTTGCTGTGTTGTCGTGAGGCATCTATCTGGACACCATCGCTTTTGGTAAGTGCTCTTGCTATCCCGAGCTCTCGTGTAAAATGTATATCCATTGATGTCATATCCTTGCCATGTCGTGATTGTACACAAGGCCCTTTTGCCAACCACCTCAATGTAACACTCGTTTCTTCACCGACATGTGCTCCACTGAACCAATGACCGAACAAGCGATTGTGCTCTTTTGTTATCCAAATCTCGACTTTCCTCGGTTTCCCTCCTTAGCTTACCCTTGTGTATGTCCATATCTGGGCACACCTCAAGTATTTGTTGCAATCTTGTGAAATGGGCTTGTTCGAACAAAATATTATCGTAAGAATTTGTAGATTTCTTTCCTATTACACCTTTCCCACCTAGCCTACCCTCATGGCGAGATCTGGCACTCCTACCGGTTCGACCTCCTCCATGTAATCGACCACGAACTCAATAACCTCCTTAGTTGCATAACCTTCTACAATTGAGCCTTCCTAGAGATCGATTACGTACATATTTCTTGAAACACCCATATACCTTTCAAATGGGTACATCGATGCAGAATCTGGGGCATAAATATTTATCTCATTGACAAGGTGAACAATGAGATGAACCATGATATCAAAAATGATGGGGAAAATACATCTCCGGTGGCACGAGTCTTTACCACATCGGCTGAAGTTCATAAAGTCCAGCGGATCGATGACCTTCTCGTGAAATCGTGTTGAAGAAGGAACACAACCTCGTGATTGCCTCTCGGACCTTGTCGAACAAAACACCTCTAATTACAACAGGAGCATTTGTGTCATCATCACATGACAATCATGAGACTTCATGCCGATTAACTTCAAATCTTTCATCGATACGGTTTCTTGATGTTTGCGAATGTAACCGACGGAACTTTCACACCATGCGAGCACTTGCGAGTTACATTTTCTCTTTCTTACTCAAAGTGTAGCAAGTCGGGGAAGGTAAAGCGGCCTTTCCCATGTCTTGAGGATGTAGCTCGCTCTGATTTTCATGTCTTCGAGATCCCTTCGTGCCTTGATCCATCCTTTGTTTTGCTAGGAATATTCAAGAAAAGACCAACCACGCTGTCACATACATTCTTCTCTACATGCATGGCGTCGATCAAATGTCGAACTTCCAAGTCCTTCGGTGAGGGTAAGTCCCAAAAGATGGATCTCTTCTTCCACGTGGTCTTCTCGATGCGGGACCGCGACGTATTACCGAGTACTCCCTTTCCAAGTACAACATTAAGATCCCTAACCATATCATACACCTCTTCCCCACGAAGACGCCTTGGAGCTAAACCGTCCTCCTTTGTCCCGTCGAATTGTTTCTTCATATTGCGGTGCGGATGATTCTGCGAAGGAACCTCCGTTGACGCATGTACACTTATTTTCCTCGAGTTGTTGAGCCACACACTAGCGGTTTCATCCATGCCTTTGGGGCATGCTTTCGCTCCTTTTATAATGCGGTAGGACGGGTTACCAAGCGCAGAAAATCATTGATGGTGCGAGAACAACAATGCGCGTAGAGTGAAGTACTCTCGTTTGTACTCGTCCCATACCTGTACACCTTCGTTCCACAATATCACAAGATCTTCCACCAATGGTTGTAGGTATACATCAATATCGTTGCCAGGTTGTCTCGGCCCTTGGATAAGCAAGGACATCATAATGTACTTTCGCTTCACACACAACCGGTGGAAGGTTGTATATACACGAGTCACGGGCCAAGTGCTATGAATCTTTGCTCATGTTACCGAAAGGATTCATTCCATCCGTACTCAAGCCAAACCTTACATTCCTCAGTTCATTTCCGAAGTTCTCCCTGAAGAGTCTATCGATGGTTCTCCACTGGGCAGAATCAGCCGGGTGTCTCAGTTTTCCATCCCTCTTACGGTCTTCCGAGTGCCATCGCATCAATTTGGCGTGCTTTTTGTTTCCAAATAAATGCTTCAAACGAGGTATTATTGGCAAATACCACACCACTTTTGCGGGAGCTCCTTTCTTCACCTCGATAGCTTCATTGTCATCGCCCTTACGCTTGTATCGCGGCGCTTTGCTGCAGGACATACATGAATATCTCGCATAGTCTTTGCGATAGAGTATCTGATCGTTTGGACAAGCATGTATTCTTTCTACTTCCAATCCCAAGGACATACAACCTTCTTAGCTAGATCGTGGTTTTAGGCAACACGTTTCCTTGAGCGATATGTCCGCTAAGAGATGTAACAACGCCGTGAAACTCTTGTCGGACCAACCATTAGCGCCTTCAATTTCAATGAGCGAGAGCACCGTGTGCAACTTTGTGTATTCCTCCTTACAACCCGGAACAAAGGTTTCTCCGAATCCTCCATCAAACCCGTGAATTGATTAAACTCTCTCGACTAGTGTAGTTCTCTTACGCATCGCGCAACATTTGAGCAGTTAATGTCGTCATCGACGACCAACCTATCCTCATCGGATCCATAGCGATGTCACCGCCACATTGCGGCTCCGCTGCCGTCGGCGTTATCACATTCAAGTATGATCTCCTCTTCACCGTGCCTTGTCCAACTTGTATAGCGGTACAAAACCCTCCGGATCAAGTGCAAATGGATATGGTTTTTGTTCAAAACATCTTCTCATTCTTGCAATCAATGCATGGACGTGTATGTACTCCGTCTTCTTTTGCAAAATTTGTTCTCCTCATTTGCCCTTAGAAAAACAGATACACCGTCGATATATTCTTGGCTGCAACGGTTCGCATCGTACATCCATCTCCGGTCCATCTACAGTTCATTAATTTAAGCAATTTATTAATATCCAAAAGCTTAATTAAATAAATTGTTATTCAATATTCAACAATATGCACTAACGGGACAACATTAATACTAAGTAAATGTTGCAAACTTAATTAATTAATTTTAATATATACTCATACGTAACCAAAAATTATATATATATATCCTCCGGAAGATCAACATAATAAATTCCTCACCTCAAAATTTCATGATCACCCGACTACCATATTAACTAAAATTTATTTTTCATTCACATCCAACAATCTTAATTACATAAATTGGGTTTATATGCTTCATAAAAATTCACTAACAATACCCACTAATGAAGCAAGATGTATATACACGCGCTAACAAAAAAAATTAATGGTAACTAAGAAAAAATATTAACTACGTAATTTTTATACATATCCTTCGGAAGAGCAATATAATAAATTTCCTCATCTCAAAATGCAAGGCAATTAACATCATGATCACCCATCTATCATATTAACTATAATTTATTTTTCATTAATATCCAATAATCGTAAATACATAAATTTTTATACATATCCTTCCTAAGAACAACGTAATTTTATACATATCCTTGAATATTAACTATAATTTTTATACTTCATGATCACCCATCTATCATATTAACTATAATTTATTTATCATTAATATCCAATAATCGTAAATACATATATTTGACATATGCTTCACAAAAATTCATCATCTAAATAAGGTAGAGAACTTAATCTAATACAAACAAGGTAATAAATTCATCATCTACAAATTGCTAGCTAAATAAAAACAAACTAAATGTAGACCTTGCACCTAAACCTTAATTAAGCTAGGAATAAACCTTTTAATGGCAATTTTACACTAGAAATGAAGAGAGGAGACATATTTTACACACCTTGGAACAATTCTAGGAAGTGGAAGCACAAGATCTTGGCCAAACAAAATCAAATCAAAAAGTCGAGTTTTGTTCTCGGGAGGAAGATGACCAATGACAGGGCAACAGGGGATATTTATAGAAAGCATTATTAGTGGCGGTTCTAAAACCAACCCGCCACGAAAAATGTATTATCTGTGATTTGTTCCATCTACCAACCGCCACAAATAGTCGGCAGATTATCCGTGGCGGTTTTATTTCAAACCGTCACAGATTAAGTATTATCTATGGCGGTTTTTTTATGCAACCGCCACAAATGGTCCTCCCGCCAATTTCCATATAGAACCGCCACTGATACATGTATTTGTGACGGTTCCAAAAGAACCGCCACAAATAGGGCGTCACCTATGTGCTGTTTTGTAGTAGTGACTGTTCACCACTCATGGCTTCTTTAATTTCCGGATCCTCTTCCATCTTGTGGGAGCTCATCTTGAGGCGCAGCTGCGTATACAAGTAGCTAGCCTGGGTCAGAAGTCAATCTTGCATTTCGATTCCCACGAGCCTGCAGATTGGTTTTTTACATATACACAACAAAACAGACGGCGTAAAGCAATATTCTGCATCCCAGGAACCTAGCCTATTAGGGACTGTTGATTTGCTTTTACTGTAGATTCTTGATTCAGATCCCAAAAGGTGAATTAAAAACAAACAGCCTGATTCTAGGAATCGATTCTCATAATCCAGCCCATCTATATCACTAGGATCTACAATCACTACTACAGCGAGGCTTATATCAGACGCAAGATCACAGACGGTTTTAGGAGCAAACCGTCTGTGATGTTTTTCGGGCACATCCCAGACGGTTTGTGCATAAAACCGTCTCACGATATAGGATTATCACAGACGGTTGCAACTTCTGCACCGTCTCGTTATGTTTTCCGGCACATCACGCATCGTTTGTGGATAAAACCGTCTGTAATGCTTGAAGTATCACTGACGGATTTATCTACAAACCTACCGAATGATAGGTATAACTTCATAGACGGTTGGTGGATAAATCCGTCTCGATATTTCCTCATCACATACGTTTGTATCCACGAACCGTCTCGATCATGAATTGAACACATAGCAAGCGCTTCACTTGATAAGATCATCATGATTTGTTTACGTGAAACCGCTACTTAAAAACTACTAGAAAAGATCGTTATTTGCGTAAGAACATTAATATATAAGAAGACATGAGAAGATTGCATTAACATATAAGATCATTACAAAAGTTGTTCACAAAAGACCGCTAGTTAGATTGTATTATACATTATCATTACAAAATGCTACGAAAGATCACTAAAATGACTAAATTAAACGACTACTGCCGTAAATGCGTTGGATTCGGCCGAGAGGCAGACGATCCGGCGGAGTCGTGATAGCCGAGTCTCGCCGTGTCCATCAACTCGCTCGACGCGGCTCGGTCGAGATCATGCTCTAGCTCCCACCATCGCGGTGGCGGCCTCATCGTCGGAGTCCCACAGACCTCCTCGAGTCGGTCGGGGCGAAGGAGTCCGAGGAGATGACAATCCTGGTGGCGCCGGACGCTTACGCCCGGAGAGGGTTGGGGCGGGGCGGTCGGAGGAGAAGGAGGCGTGGCGCGCGGGAGCTGGAGGAGTCGTCGTCCGAGTAGGCGGTCGAGGAGGCAGAGGCGGCGAGTGCTTGGCGGGTTGCTCATGGCTTGGGTTGATCGTGCTTGTTTAATGGAGGAGGAGGCGTGAGGAGGTGTAATGTGCTATCGCGGTAGTAGTGGAGGTAGATCGGTACCGACAATCCTTAAATGGCAATGCAAGTGCATTGGGAGGCAGCGATATATTGCGCAAATGGCGCATTGGGAAGACGAGACGATCAAGTACCGGGAAGACGAAGAAGAAGGGTCATCATTGCGGACGGTTTTAGTCAAAAACCGTCTGCGACTGATGTGACATGGCAGACGGTTTTACCCAAAACCGTCTGAGATCGTCATCGCAGACGGTGTTATCTGCAGACCGTCTGATGTAGACATCCCAGATGGTTTTTATATAAAACCGTCTGCGATGACGTCTATAAAGCAGAGAGCTCCCCTTGACCGTCCGTCTCTGTTTCTTTAACATTTCCTCGACCGTCTCTGAGAGCCTGCGCATGCGATTGAGGCGTTCCTTGCGAAAGAGACCCTATATTTGGTGATTTTATTGCAGATCCTTGTGCTCTTGGTCATCCAAGGTTAGTAATTGCTTCTAATCTGAATTCCAATAGTTAAATGACGAATTGCAGCTCGGGAAATGAAGTTTGTGTTCTAGGGGCCTGTTTGGGCAAATTAGAGCTAGCTTCAAGAATAGATGGTTTTGGTGTGGATACCCATTTATGCCTCATATGTGTAACCAGTGGCAAAGGTGGGTAATTATTTAGAAACTTCAGGAGTGGACACCCCCTAGATCTAGCTTGTTGTATCCATTTGTACATTATGACCTAAATTCGTCATTTAACTATTGTTACATATGTTGCGTAGATGGACGGAAAATTTGGATGTATCTTTGAGAACCGTGTGAGCACTGAGTACATTAATGGTGTCTCCGCTTTTAGAAGAGCTGCGATGGTAGATATATCGAACAAGGGGTGGAATTTATGCCTTGTCCATGCGTGATTGCGAGAATCTCCGGATGTTTGAAACCAGCCTGATTGAAGCACACTTGATTCTCTGAGGTTTCAAAGGGATATACTTGTTGGACGATCCACGGTGAAGAGCAGATTATCACGAGAGCAAGTAATCTTGGCATGGTGGATGAAGTCGATGATACTCCGGATGATATCGATGTACTTTCAATGACAATCTGGATCGGATGCTACGGGATGCGAAGGAACTGTGATGGCGGGACTATGTAAAATTCGGAGCTTGATGGGCGACTTGGAGAAACCTTTGTTCCCAAGTTGCAAGTCCAGATACACAAGATTGTCGTCCGTCTTTGGAATTGCTGAAATTAAAGGCAAGCAACGGTGGTCCGACAAGAGTTTCACAACATTGTTGGAGTGCATTAGCGGATATGCTTCCTGAGAAGCGAGTTGCCAACAACGACCTACAAAGCCAAAAGGTTCTTTGTCCCTTGGGAATGGAAGTAGAAAGAATACATGCTGTCCAGAATGATTGTATCTGTCAAAAGCGATGCATAAACTTGCATGTATGTCCGTGTGCAACGCATCCAGTACAAGCGTAAAGATAGATCGGGTGATGAGGTGAAGAAAGGACCTCCAGCTAAGGTGGCGTGGTATCGCCTATAATTCCCGTTTGAAGCGGTTGTTTGCGAACCCAAAAGAGGCCAAATTGCTTCGATGGCACTTTCGGATGGCGTAAAACGATGGAATGACTAGGCACCTGCCGATTCAACTCGATGGAGAAACATTGATAGGAGGTTTGAAGAATTAGCAGGATCCGAGGAATATAAGGTTCGGATTGAGTACAGATGGAATGAATCCTTTCGGTAACATGAGCAGCGTCATAGCACTTGGCTTGTAAATCTCTGTGTGTACAACCTTCCTTCTTGGTTGTGTATGAAGCGAAAGTACATATTGATGTCTCTACTCATCGAAGGTCCGAAGCAACCTGGGAACGATATTGATGTGTACCTAGCACCATTAGTGGAAGATCTGAACACATTGTGGGCTCTGGGGTGCGGTATGGGATGCTCACAAGCGAGAGTGCTTCACTTTGCGCGCTTATTGTTCTCGCACCATAAATGATTATCACCGCCTTGCTAACTTTGTCAGGCAGAGTACAAAAGGAGCCAAAGCGTGTACACACTGCTTGGATGACACTGAGAGTATCTGGCTGAATCACTCACGTAAAACCGTGTACATGCGTCACCGTAGGTTCCTTAGGAGAAATCACCCATATCGCAAGATGAAGAAACAATTCGACGGCAAGACAACCGAAGGCGTTTTAGCGCCAAAGGCTTTAAGCGGGTCGACATTCATGATATGGTTAAGAAGTTGGATGTTGTGCTAGGAAGGGACATAAATCGAGGACCCGTGAGAAAAGCATGTGGAAGAAGAGATCAATATTTTGGGACCTACCTTATTGGGAGCACCTAGAAGTTCGCCTTTGCATTGGCGTAATGCGTAGAGAAGAATGTATGCGATAAGCTTGATTGGTCTCTTCTTGAACATTAAGGGTAAAACAAAGGGCGGTATCAATGCGGCTTGACTTGGTTGATATGGGCATCGGACTGAGTTAGCACCGAAAGAGACCTAAAAAGGCGAACATCTGCGAGCACGCTAGTTACACTCTGTCCAAGGTGAGAGAAAGGCTGTGCCAATGCTTGCATGGTGTGAAAGTTCCATCCGGTTACTCGTCCAACTTTGAAGAGACTTGTTTCGATGAGCGATTTGAGTTTAAGCGGCATGAAGTCCCATGATTGCCATGTGCTTATGACACGATGCTGCTCCTGTGGCAATTAGAAGTATTTTACTGACCAAGGTTAGGAGACAATCACAAGGTCAGTTATTTCTTTAACACAATTGCTCGAAGGTCATCGATCCCGAAGGACTTGATGCTCTGCAGCCGAGGTGGTGATGACTCTATGTAATCTTGAGATGTATTTCCCCGTCGTTTTTGATATCATGGTCCATCTCATTGTTCACCTTGTGAGGAGATAAAGATGTCGAACTGTGTTCCTCCGTAGCATGTACCCGTTCGAGAGGTACATGGAATTCTGAAGTCGTCGTCTGGTCGATCTCGGCCGGAGGGTAGCATTATTGAAGGTTATGCAACCGAAGAGGTCGTCGAATTCTGCGTGGATTACATGGCTCGGTCGAACCGATAGGTGTGCCTCGATCCGCCATGAGGAAGGCTCGAGGCATCGGGACCATCGGAAGAAAGCAATCACGCTGATCGCGGTTGCTGTGCAAAAGCCCATTTCACGCTTCGCAACACATGGTCATTGTGGCCCTTATATCGGCGAGCACAAGAATTGGCCCGGCAAGAAGAGAATCCGACGCCACGAGTCTTGGATCATCAAACAGTATAACCTTCACTTCAGCAGATGGTTCAAGGAGCAACGACCCATTTCAGGTAAGACGCTGACATGGTTGGCAAAAGGGCCACCTTTTACAGTTGTAACATGGAAAGGATATGACTTAAATGGGTACACATTTTACACGAGAGATCGGGACATGAAGAGCACAAACCGTAACAGCGGTGTTCGCATCGATGCACTTAATACCGCCGGATCGATGAGGAGCTCGTATTATGGGTTCATTGAGGAAATTTGGAAGCTTCGACTATGTGCTATTCAAGATCCCTTATTTGGTGCCGTTGGGTTAACCTATAGCACGTCAAGGTTGACAAGTATGGCGTCTGGCTGTGGACCTCGAGCGTCTCGGATACAAAGAGGAACCATTCGTTCTCGCCAACCAAGTTGTTCAAGTCTTCTATGTAACCGACCGTCCAACAAGCGGCGACATGTCGTTCTTCAAGGAAAAAGGAGAATTGTCGAGTCGAGAATGTGGTAGATGAGGAAGAATACAATCGATTCGATGAGTTGCCTCCTATTGGTGCAGGCGTAACAATCCGGAAGACCAACTTTGAGGAAGCTAGCTACGCGCGTGTTGATCATCACGAAGGGCTAATTTTTATTAAAATTAAGCGGTGTATCTGAGACATGTATTTATTAATGGGATGTATTGATTAAAATTGAGCAACTCTACATATATGGCCATGTATTAATTAATGAGATGTATTCATGAGTAAAATTAATTAGGTTTAATCATTGAAAACTTCGGGTTTCATATTGTCGCTCTCTGCTTTAGCGTGAAAACTCGGTTTCGATGTTGTCGATCAAGTTCAGATGCATGCGGCGAAAATCGACAACACACACAGGAATCTGAGAAAGATCGAGTGGGGCGATTTTCCCAGACGGGTTAATCGGTAAACCGTCTAGGAAAACATGTTGTCCCAGATGGTTCAGTCCCTCAACCGTCTGGAATGGTCTTCCCGCGCCACTCAATAAATCCTGCGCCCTGCCATTTCACCAAGTCCCGCGCACACTTAGTATATTGCAACCCTAGCTCCTCGGCGACGCCCTCCCCGTCGGGCGCCCTCCTCGTTGGCGCCCTCCCCGTCGGCTGGCCCACTCGGCGGCGCCCCGTGGCGCCCTCCTCGTCGGCCCCCTCCCTCGTCGTCGGCGCCTCCCGTCGTCGGCGCCCTCCCAGGTGGTGTCTCCGCTCTCCATCGATCGGTGAGTATTTTCAATTCGGTTCTCCACTTGATTCTTCTTGGTGAGATCTTGGTGTTGCTCTGTGATGAAATTAGGGTTACTACATGAATCGACTATTGATGAAGTGACTTAAGCCTTGAACCTGAGACATGTATGAAATTATTTATTTAGCTAGTGGTGCTGTATTTCTTGATCTGGAAGCCTTGTTTTGTTCTATTATCTTTGCTCGATGATGATTTAGTTGAATGAGGCAATACTAATCTGGTTAGTTAGTGATTATCCTCTGTGATTCACCTTTATTTAGATTATTGTGTCTAAAACTTCAACTTGGCTTTTGTTCTTCTTTGTATAAGTGATATACTATCATTTGTTTATGTCCCGATTATGTGGCTTGATTTGATTTGGAATCCTTGGTCTATTCTTAGCTGGATTGTCCTTTGGTTTGTCATCTCTGTCTTGGAAAGCTATTGCTATCCTGCTTTGTTCATAGTTTTACATAATCCATAGTTGAGTTCTAGTGAATCAAACTTCTTAAGCGGTGCTGAATTCTCAGAGAACCACTAATTTCATATTGGTAAAACACATGAGATATTGCTGAATTTTGGTGTTGGAGGCTTCTTTGAAGCAACCCATCAAGACTTTAAATCTGAGAGCAACACTTGTAAACCAAACATGAGTAGTATCTTGTTTTGGTTAACTCCTTTATTATCCATCTTTGGATGTCTGTTTATATGTGTTCATATCATGAATCTATGTGCTTATAAGCTTATACTGTTGAATTCATTATTATGAACACATACTGCACTATTTTCAACAATCCATGGTTTTACCAATCTCCTTTGAAACCATGTCAAGGCTTAAGTTATTGAATTGATTAGTCTACTCCATTTGTGAGTGTGGTGAAGATCCTTATCTTCATCCAAACCCTAAAATCTGAGAGCACAACAAAATTTATTCCTCTCGTTGAGGTACAATATATGCATAATTCATGTTGGTTAAATATGGGCAAATATGTGGTGCAAACCACCCTTCCGGTGAAAACTCCGTAAAAACCAGCCTTAAAAGTTGTGAAAAATTCTCGAAAAATGACCATATGTACGGGAGGTGAGCTTCTACAATCCCGCATTTGAAGATGTATATATACATATTTGCCCATATATATATATACATACATATATATATATATAATATATATCCCGCATTTGAAGATGTATATATATATATAGGTGCACCACATATTTGCCCATATATATATATATATACATACATATATATATATGGGTATAAATATGCACTTAGAAGTAATAATGAATAAAATCTTGCTCTTATACTCGCATCTTTTCCAACAGTCCGATAAAATCTTCTCTTAGCTTACCTACTCTTCACCTTGCATCATACAAGATGGCGTCCAACGTACCACCGATGGGATCTGATGATGCGCCCAACGTACCACCGATGGGATCGATGATCATAGCGTAAAAAGAAAGAAACAGCGCAGATGCAAGAGGGCTTAGTAAAGGCCTCAAAGCCGATACACTATCACGGCGGTCGATCCGCGTGATGGGGCCCTACCGCTCCTCCGAAGGTCATTGCGACTTCCGGACCATGTGTGGGATCGTTGGGTGTGAGCGGGTCCCGATCACGTATCCATCATGGAAGACGCCGATGATGAGGCGCGATAACTTTGGTGACGAAATATTCGCGTCATTCCGGCTTCCACGAGATGCCAAGCCTACATCTGCTGCGGCAGACGCCTTGCTAGTGGCGGGAAAGGCGTGGAAGAACTTCAAGCGTCCTTGTTGCTAATTTCACAATAAGGAAATAACTCCGTTCGAAATACGGGTTCATCTCGAGGATGTTTGGAATCAATTTGTTCGATTGAAGGCGGCGGAAGAGTTCATGGAACAAAGCGCGGCTCACAAGGCGATTGATCACGTAACACACACCCACACGCACTTCGGCTCAAGCTGGAGTGCGCGGTAAGATGGCGCAATGGATGAGGGAGGACAACGAGGCAGTCCAGAACGAAGTCGCGCCGCCATTTGCCTCGATCGTGGACCCGCGTGCTCGACACTGGGTAAGAGCGAGGTCAAAGCACACTACGGGCGGTGTGTCCTTTGCAAACCCCGCTGATGAGGCAGTGTCCCAACGCCTAATATCGTTGAGCACGGAATCTTCCTAGGGCTCTTTCACTTCGAACAGAGAGAAAGACATACTCTCCACGGCCTTGGGAAACAAGGAGCACCGGGTCGCACTGAGGCCTAGGTGTTTTCGTTCCCTGGAAATTGGGATTCCCAGAGGACTCGGCCACGTACCGGAGTAGGAAGAGAAGCAAAGCTGAGCATGAGGAAGAACTAGTAGCCTTCATTGAGGAAAGGGTTGAGGAAAGGCTTAAAGCGCAATTCGATAGTCAGCTACGAAGCCTTGAGGCAAGGTTCGAGCAAAGGGTGGCCGAGGCAAAGCGGGGACGGTGATAACCCAAGAAGCACAAGTGCAGTCACCCCAACCAACCTTGAAAGCGATTCTGCGTCCTCCCCGAGGCGAGAGGTGCATGAAGCGATTTCCTAATGACAACATGCCCATGCCGTGCAATCTGCAAGTGAGGCTTGCCAGCTAGTGTGTTCCCTTGCAGTTGCTTGGGGACAAGCGTATCCATCCGCCGAGGGGCATTAGTGCACGGTCATGTTTTACACCCTCTGTGAAGGTCAGGTCGATGGTGTACACGAAATGTTCAAGGCCGTCACACGCTGGACTTCCCCGAGCAGCGAGATCGTCACACTAGGGATGCCATCGGCTGTTCATCCATGGCCCAAGAAGGACATCTCCTTCGGCCTTTGCCAAGGAGCACCAAGGTAAGCGGTCCCCAGAGGCACCACATAATGTGCCGGAGCTACCAACACTACGAGCCATGCCATGCAACGAACAAGCCGACCAAATCGGCTATCATGACCCGTCCCCGCGGACCATTACTCTTTATTAGGGCCCAATCATCTCTGTGCGAGCGAACCTTGGTTGCGAGCCACGCAAAGGCAAGGGCCGTCGAAATGTACCCGTCATTTCGGGACTATCCGCTTGCCCGTTAGTGCGGCAATTAAGTTGGGCCAACCATTTGTACCGAAGAGCGCAAGGAGACGCTTTCATTAGCTGCGTTAGATTGCAAAATTGGTACCTAAAACAAGCTAACAAGTTGGCGGCACAATGGGTAACGAGTATCTCCGTGACCTTCCAGAGGAGTATTTCTTACACCGGTCTTTAGATGGCGTCTTCGTGGTTAAACCCATGACATTTTTTATCTATACAACCTCAAAGCGCTCGACTCCTCACTCCTAAGATGCTGGACAATGTAAGTGTGTGCAATCACTGTCTACAATTCACACGCATCGGGAAAAATATCCAGTGCAAATAAATGTTTGGTGCAACCTTGGTGCAACCCAACTAGCAAAAGTTTCAAAAAATTCTGAAAAAAATCATGGATATACATCTCAGCTTACCCCATCTACATATAAAATTTCATGATCAAATTCGTCCAGTTCTGTTCATGATCAAGTTTGTTTTTTTATTACTCTTAGCACATGACGAATTTGATCATGACATTTTATATGTAGATGGGGTAAGCTGAGATGTACATCCATGAATTTTTTTCATAATTTTTTGAAACTTTTGTTAGTTGGGTTGCACCAAAACTTTATCTGCACAGAATATGTTCCCCACGCATCGATAAATATCATATATATCGTCCTTGATTTTGTATATGTAGACACATGATCCACGAAGCAATAGCAAGGGAAGAATCGGTGGGTTTCGCCGACCCACACATAATGTCCAAGCAAACCATGGATGAAAATAAACAATTTGTCTCTGATGCGTGGAAAAAGTAATGCATACTTATTAGAACAAAAATTCATACTTGTACCCTACAACCCGGGTAAGTGCTTCGTCCGGATGCTATATATACACGTTGATTTCTACTATATATCTCACCTTGAAGTTAGGTTCGGTGACCATGACGACATACTTGTGTAGGTTTCACTTTGGGTTCTACTCGTAATTATCTGAGACGTAACCGAGTAATTTATCTTGATTCAAAAAGGCGGCACCCACGATTTGAAGCCTATCGAGATTTGCTCGACCGTCGTTCGGTGTCTACAAATCGATGGGAGGGCCACACAAGAAGGGTCCACCCAATCTAAAGCATATTTTTAACTTTCCTAGTCGATAGTATGCAATAATCCTTCACACTCCATTATAATACCTTCGAACTAATCAAACTATTATGTTTTGGCGGTGCCACCGTGACCAATAGCCAACGACCTATGTGGTTTCTATGCTTGCCACAACATGGCACTCCTCCTTGGTGCCAGCGGACCAATGTTATGCAGTCCGCCAATCTTGCAACAAATGTCTCTCCACTTATTAATTTATATACACGGGACTTTACTTTTCTCATTGATGAGCTTGGCAATGCGCTGGCTTACATTGGAGCAGTGACCTTCAAGATATTCGAGGGCGACTTTGTAGCTTCTCTCTGCGTGAGGTCCTAAATTCAAATGGCGATGCTACTCGGGGCTTAACGAATTAGAGTTGTGAATTTGTTACTTAATCGTACATTATATTTGTGAACCTTGTGATGTGAATTTGTCATTTCTCTACTTAAAAACCAATTCGTTTGAACATATGTCATTGATTTCTGCAATGGATGAGCTTTAATGTGCGATGTGAGTACATTGATTCATGAAATGGATCTTATTGTTTGTTGTGTGACATGTGATTGGAGTACATTTTGTAAATCTATGTCATAATAATTAATATGCTTGTTATCTTTGTATCGTCTTTTGTTTGAGAGGGCATGGCTAGCAAATCCTCGAGGCTAGCCAATATATTGAATTTCAATACAAAATCAAAAATCAACATCACAGACGGTTATAACAAAGAACCGCTGCGTGATATATTACACTTCACGAGGCGGTTATTACTTCAAACCGTCGAGTTATTCAATCTTCACAGACGGGTTAGTAACTAAAACCGCTGCGAGATGACGAACATCACAGATGGTTAGTAACTAGAACCGTCGGAGATGTTAGAACATCACGAGCGGTTATTACTTCAAACCGCTCGAGGCGATACAATATCACGAGCGGTTTGTAAATAACACCGCTGCGAGATGACAAATATCACAGACGGTTTGTAAATGAAACCGTCTCGATTATCATTTTCACAGACGGTTGAAAAACCGTCGCAATGATCTTCGCATCATCGACACTTGCTTACGCATTTTACGCAAAACCGCTGCGTGATGGGGTTTTCTGAACCGCATGCGTGATCACATTACGTAGTAGTGAATCCACTTTATATGTACTTCTGTGGATTCTAAAGAATACAAATATGATAATGCCACTCAAAGTTCCAAGTGATTATCTACCAAATATCATTTTAGAATCAGAATCCAGAATTAGTTTTTGAAAAATCTACAGTAAAAATAAACAGACTCTAAGACCAGCTGTCAAGCAAGTTCTTTTGCCTCAAATGTGAGGCCACTCCAAGTTTAACCAGGGCCAGGCCATTCGACCGACAACATAAAAATGCTTATTAGGAACTATTTGGATCACAGGTAACAAATAGTTACTATATAAATATAAAAGGTTCTCACATTTCAAACGGGCCTTTTCAACGTTGGTGTTCATAAATCAAAACGGCGATTCTTTTTATTTTTCTGAAATTATGGTTTCTTGGGCTCTCACCTCTGCCGTAACGTACACCTCGTATAATCTGAAAGTTCTAGCTCCAAATATTTTTTTTTAAAAAAAGCTGGTCTTTCGCAGTTTTTCTCCAATCTACAAAAAAACATTTTTTTTTGGTCTTGTTTTGGCGTTTGGAGCTTCTCCAGAGGGCAGGGTATCTGTCATGACCCTATGACGGTAGGTTCAACGCGCGACATGATACAGTTTGTTTAAGTTGAGTACTTCAATACATAAGATAAAAAAAACGTTTGTTTTAGGCGGTAATAAAAAAAACGTTTGTTTTAGGCGCACCACTACAGAACACCACATCACTACTGGTTCCAAATTAGCATCACTGCCGGATATTGGAACCGACAGTACATGATTGGCAGACTATCACTGCCAGTTTTAGAACCGGCAGTGATAGTCTGTATCACTGCCGGTTCTAAATAGAACCGACAGTGATAGTGTAAATCCAAAAATCACTCGGTAAAATCAAAAAATAAATTTATTTGTACCTGGACCGGCCAGTATTTACTACTACGCACGACGTAAGTCACAAGTCTCGAGATTTTCGCGCGAAATACGCACGCGTGCAGTTGCTAAGATTCGAACCTGTGACCTGCTGCTTCGCGTAAACACCTCTTACCATCTCACCTAACACTCACTTTTCAACTACTTTAAGATATATGTTCCTTTTATCTCTTCGCATCTGAAAGTTTCAACAATTATTTGAACATCTAAATGACTTCAAATAAAAAAGTTGTCAACTACAAAGTTGTAGATCTCATCGAGAGCTACAATTTTCATATAAATTTTGTCTCCATCCGACTTCGTATGCAAAAGTTATGATTTTTTTCAAAAATATTATCACTGCCGGTTCGAAATCTGAACCGGCAGTGATAGTATTATCACTGCCGGTTCTTGTTGAGAACAGGCAGTGATAATACACCGACGATTCGGATTCCGAACAGGTAGTGATAATATTTTAAAAAATCATAACTTTTACATACGGAGTCGGATGGAGACAAAATTTATATAAAAATTGTAGCTCTCGATGAGAACTACAACTTTGTAGTTGACAACGTTTTAATTTGAAGTCATTTAAATATCTAAATAATCGTTGACAATTTTTATCCCTTTGCATCCGAAAGTTTCAGTGATTATTTAGACGTCTAAATGACTTCAAATAAAAAAGTTGTCAACTAAAAAGTTGTAGATCTCATCAAGAGCTACAATTTTCATATAAATTTTGTCTCCATCCGACTAAGTATGCGAAAGTTATGATTTTTTCAAAAAATATTATCACTGCCAGTTCGATTTCGAACCGGCAGTGATTCTATTATCACTGCCGGTTCTTGTTAAGAACCGACAATAATAGTCTCACCGACGGTTCGAATTTCGAACATGCCGTAATAATATTTTTAAAAAAATCATAACTTTTACATACAGAGTCGGATGAAGACAAAACATATATGAAAATTGTAGCTCTCGATGAGATCTACAACTTTGTAGTTGAATTTTTTTTATTTGAAGTAATTTAGACTTCCAAATAATCGTTGACAACTTTTATCTCTTCATATCCGAAAGTTTTAACGATTATTTGGACATCTAAATGACTTCAAATAAAAAAGTTGTCAACTACAAAGTTTTAGATCTCATCGAGAGCTACAATTGTCGTATAAATTTTGTCTCCATCCAACTCTGTATGCAAAAGTTATGATTTTTTCAAAAAATATTATCACTGCCGAACCGGCAGTGATACTTTCTCCATTATCACTGCCGGTTCTTAAGAAGAACCAGTAGTAATAGTATCATTGCCGATTTAGCTTATAAACCGGCAGTAAAAGTGTTATCACTGCCGGTTCTAGCCGAACCGACAGTGATAGATCGGTAAGAAAGAGGCTTTTTGTAGTAGTGGCGGTAACTCTCTCAGATGATTTTCATATGGGCATATTTTGTTTGGGCACGTAAGTTACGGAAACTCTACTATTAAGAAAGACACCAAAGAAAATGACTAAAGTATTTCCATTAAGGGCTTCAGAATTATGAGAGAGATTAGTTTGTGTAGTAAGTCATGCATAATGCTTGGGAAAGATAAAGAAATAAATAGGGACAAAAGAGATGAAGTAATACTCCCTTCGGTCACAAATAGTTGTCGTTTTGGGCGTCGACACGATTTCAAGATACAACTTTGACCACTAATTTCTATTATAATATATTTGAAAACCAAATAAAATTATAATATTATGAGTAAATTTCACAAAACTATATATTTTAGAAGAACTTATTTTACAAAATTACATGTTTCTTATACAAACTATCAAAAAATTACAAATTTTAGTTTTTATTTCACAAAACTATAGATTTTAGAAAAACTTATATCACAAAACTACAGGTTTTAGAGAAACTTATTTTACAAAACTACAGGATTTAGAATTAGTCATTTCTTGTAACGGGTCAGATAATATGGACCCACATGGTGGTCTCACACATCCTCATTTCCCGTTTTGCTCACGCATGAGGCTGTCATGTGGGACCAGATTGTCAGACCCATTAAAAGAAATGATTAATTTTAAAACATATAGTTTTATGATACAAGTTGTCCTAAAATCTGTAGCTATAATTTTCTAATAATTTGTATAAGAAACCTATAGTTTTATGAAACAAGTTCTTCTAAAATCTGTACTTTAGTGAAATAAAAGCTAAAAATCTATAGTTTTCTGATGGTTTGTAAAAAACCTGTAGTTTTGTGAAATTTACTCTAATATTATGCAAGTACTTTTCAAGATAAATAAACACGTATGATTCTAATGTATCTAATTTAAATATTTAAAAAGATATCGATAGTATGATTCTAATGTATCCAATTTAAATATTTAAAAAGATATCGATAGTCAAAGTTTTGAAAGCTTGACTATATTTATATCCAAAACGATAACTATTTGTGACCGGATGGAGTATTACAGATCTATGCAGATTTTATAACTTTTAACAAGAATGTAAACCAAATAGGTCTTATAAAAATCAATAGTGTGAGTAATACCTAGGAACATGCCAAGATCACATGACAACATGCATGGGCAGAATGCGTCACTGGCCACCTTGAGTGTTTGTGTATATATATAGCTGTAAGTTTGTGATAAGCATGAGCTTGATTAGTGTAGACTGTTGATCCACCATGAAGGGAGATCGATAAAATATGCTTATAAAAAGTTAACCAAGAACTGTGTTAAATAGTAGCAGTACTAGTAGTTGTTGATTGGTGGTGGTAGTAATAATGAGTAAGCACAGTTGGTGCTTGTATCATTGTATGGCTGGCTGGTTGGCTGGCCTGGGAGCCAACAAACATTTGCCTATTTTTTTTTAAAAAAAAAGATATTGACATTTGTCTATTGTACCCTACAAAGCCATCACATAGATGGCTACATTAAACAGGATACCTAGTCTATACACGTAATGACAGTAGCGCAACTACGATTTCGTCGCACTCCGAGCTGTAGAGAGCTGGAGGCAGTAAGACCTATGTTAAGAGGTACGGTTGGAATTTTTTGTTGTTTAGCCCTCGATTGCGGATGTTTTTTTTAAAAAAATATAGCCCTCTTGATCTTTAGAGCTGTGCATATGGTATGATTGGTAAATACGGTTTGATAAATATGGTAATTGAAATGTGATACCAAATATACAAATAGAACTTCGGTTCGATATTGGTAAATACCATATTTACTAAACTAGCGTGAATTGTTCTTTTTTACTTATCATTTTGGATATTGATACGGTTTCTAATACACGTTTGACCATTACTCTATCTAATTATATGTTAGTAAAAGTTATTACACATATTTTGCCATTACTTTGACAAATCAAGTGATATTATTTCCATGTGAAACTATATTTTATACACATTTAACTATTACTTTTTCTAATTATACATATTTTTCTATTTCTGTATTCGGTTTATTTTGGTTTACTCGCGGTTTTTACTAAAAAAACAGTATCCTAAAAGTCAAATTTTGCCATACCATATTGAATACAGTATACCGGTCAAACCGAGTTGACCGATTCGGTTTGGTTTTTTTGGCACGGTTTTCAGTTCGTAACACTGTACACAGCCATACCTCTCCGAAACCGTTTACAGATTTGGCCCCATGAGTCACCTCTCGCACTTGGAGAGAGCTCAGAAGGTCACTTGTGGCGCTAAGATTCCTACTAAGATCCCTTTCCTCAATAGGAACCAAATCCACTAATCTCTACTATATAAAGTGAGAGTTTCTTCCCACGTCACTTCATCAAAATTACCCACCTTTGCCATTGCTCTTTAATTACCCACCTTTACCACTGCTCTTTAATTATCCACCTTTGCCACTGTTAGTCCTCTTTGTAAATAAACTTTTTATCACAAATTGAGGTTTCATTGCAACGCACAAGGGCATAACTAGTTAATTATTAATTTAAGAGTTAATCATACTACTTAATTAAATCGCTAATTAATGAAATTTGCTAGTTGATCTCCATCGACTTTCTGTGTCAACAGACCTCGGTACATGGCTGCCGATTCCTATCGAGCTACGTGAGTTTGGTAGCCTCCTGTTGAGATTCCTGTCGCGTTCTCCTAGCGTGACACGTCTATCACATCTTCCGAGCTCATCAAGTAAGCATCAATCATGAAACCGCACTCTGCACAAAATATTTGTTGCATGAGCCCAAGTAAATGGATGTGCATAATTCCAACAATGGGCTACATACATACATACATACATACATACATATATATATATATACATACATACATACTATTGGTACTACTCAAGGTTCGCAAAATCGATAAAAATCGTTGAAAAATTGTGATTTTCGGCTGTATCGGTGCAGCTCGGCTTCTAAAACTACTCGGTAAACAGGTCTAATTCAAAAAATAAATTTTTTTGAAAATTCGAAAAAAAAAATTTGTCCGATGTAAACCAACCAAAAATCGGTAAAAATCACTCGATTTTCAAAGAAAATTGCTTGTAAATTTGATTGACAAAAAAGTTCAACTAATTCATCGATTTTCCATAGAATTAGAACGATTTTCATGGAAAATCAAATCGGCCGATTTTCCATGCAAACCGACCGATTTTCTATGAAAACGGTCGATTTTTTATGTTTTTTTCAAATTTTTTGATTTTGGAAATCTACGATTTTCGATCGTTTTTTGGTTTGATATTTTCGATTTTCGAATTCAAATTTTAAACGATCTTTTTCATACTAATTTTGTTAACCCTGCTAGGCTGCTACTACTACTTGTACAGGCAGACATATAATGTACTTACCCGTAGCTATGCATGCCGTTTTATCCTTGTTGCTTTTGGACTGCGGTTTGTAGCGGGAAACAGGGGCCGGAGAGAAGGCGAGTGGATGAGTAGCTGAGTACCAATTTTCACAGCACATGGGGGATTATTGGTGTCAGATACACCACGGCCCTGGCCTGGAGATGAGTTGAAAGCCTGGCTTACTGTTGCTTGTCCCTTTTGGGAGGGAGGGAGAGGGAGAGAGACAGCGAAGGGGGCAGCGCGCGGGTGACTGCACGGGGCAGGACCGCAGGAGCATCTCGGTTACCGAACAAATTCACATGGATGTGAGCACGAAAATATTCCTACTCACTTGCTAGGGTGACTCCAGGCTCCTAGGGTGGGGCTCAGTAGGCCCGCAAAAAGCCTAGCTATCCCGTTGCAGCAGCAGCTAGCTTAGGCCTAACGAACGGAGATCCATCATGTCTAGTCCAACTCCATCCAGTCAACCACATGCCGCTGATTTTGCATCTGGCGTCCGTGGGATAATTACAGTAGGCCTAGCAAAACAGTAAGTAAAACGCTAATTAAGCCACGATCACAAGTGACAACAACTTTTCCCTTTTCCTACTTCTTTTTATCCTCAAAATCTACTTTCTCATGATAAGTGTCAACACCTTCTTACTTCCCCACTTTTCATTTTTTTTACTCTTTTCCTATGACAAGTGGCAGCGGTCCCTCTTTCGTCACATTTCCTCCCCCATTCTATTCTCTTCAAACTCAAAATAGTAATTTTTTTGTGTTAAGAGTGGAAGGAAGGTAGACAGAGAAAGTGAAATGGGAAGCGAAAAAGACGAAGGTAGACAAAGAAGATGGCATATATCGTGCTAAGAAGATATCTTCAAATTTATTAATTTGATGTTTCTTTTCAAACTAGTCATACACAGATAGGGAACATAGGTACGCAAGTGTGCAGGAATGCAGATGTAGCCAACATGGGAATGGCGGGAAAGTAGACAAAAACATAGCGAAACAGGTGCGTACGACTAGCATGCGCCTCCAGCCAACCCACCCACAAAAACCACCCCCTCCACTCACGAGCTCACGAGCCATACCCCCATCACTAGCCCATTACGGTGAGTGACTTGTGGGGCTAGCACCGAAGGCGGATGGCCCACGCATCGGACTGCATAAGCGAGTGAATGTGTGGGCCATATTTGGATGGATGGGCGTGCAGTCGCAAGTAGGAGTGCAATCGGATCGGATTCAGACGGATATCACTCTTTCCGTATCCTAAACCATACTTTTTGTCGGATTCAGATAGTACCGGATACGAATACGGCACGGATAATATCGGTTGCGGATTCAAATTGAATACAGAGCGAAATCGAAATGGTATCAAATAATTTTTATCGGATAACACGCGAAAACAGATATCGCAACAAGCACACATATAGTACTAATTAACCAACCGTATGAGTGCAACATGCATCAAGATTATTGCAATCTAATAAGTCATTTTATCGGGCAATCTAACAAAGTTGAAAAAGCACATTCAATTTAAACGGTACACAAATGAAAAGTTACAAAACATAGAACGATACGCAAATAATATCACGATAACATGACTATAACTTCACGTCTTCATGAAAGAGACAATAAGATTATAAAACAAGTCGATAATATTTGGATTACATTACACAGTCAGAAGACTCAACAATGACACAATTTTATATAAGAGTTTGAAGACTGAAGTGGCAGGGCAATATTATCAAGATTCTATAAATTTTCAACGATTCAGTAACAGAGTTAACAACACTTTATTTTCCAACAGAGAAGAGCACCGTATTCTAGAGAGAAAGAAGATGAGAAAACAGCGGCACTTTAGGTGGACACACCATACACAATTGTAGCGCTAAAAATCAAATGATTGAACAACATCCGGATGACCTGACTACATGAAGATAGCCTTATTAATTCCTATATAAATAGGTAGGTGCTTAATCCACATCACAATAGTCAGTGATTGTCGGCGTATTCCACCTGACAAGACCCCGTCAACGAACAGGGTTAACCACTCCCTAGACGGAAGGTATGGTTCAGTAGAGGGCGTCTTCGTGGCTGGAAACCCTAATGTCTCTACGATGGATCCGGAGATCAACCGACTGATGGACACGGTGATATACCGAGTTCGTGCCCCGGCTCGGTAATGGCTCTACGTCTGCTAGATCTTTGTTGAGGAAAGGTGTAGGCGATTACAGTGGTTCTGCTAGTCTTGTGCTCCTACGTGTGTGTCGTTCCTTATGTTTCTCGTTCCCCCCTTCTCCATGCACCGAGTCGCCCTTATATAGACGGGTTGGCTTGGGCAGTGTCGACATATTCCGCTGATAGGCCGAGTCTCTGAGCCGGTTGGTTCGATGAGAGGCGTCTTGCGGTGGCAAACCCTAGCAGTGGAAACCCTAGCGACTCCCACGAAGGATTTGAGCCTATAAACTAAGATGACACACAGATTTTTACCCAGGTTTAGGCCCCCCTCACCTAGGGTAATAGCCTTACTTCCTGCTGGATCTTTTATAGAGTGTTTGAAGCTAGTACAGAGCTCTTAGGTTACAAGTTCTCTCTTAGGCTCTCAGAGTGATATCTTCTCCTCCTCTCTTGATCCACACATTCTCCATGCACTAGAGGGCCTTATATAGGCCAAGTGGGTAGGTAAAGAGGGGTCATCATCTTGATCTTCATACATTTATTATTCCTTCCTATCTTTGTCCTTCCTCGGCCTCATTAAATGCTGCGACGCGATGGCCGCCCGGTCCGCTTCGGGATCGACCCCTTTGTGACGGGTAGGTGAGAAGCGCCGAGAGAATGGGCTTATGGCGAATTCCTCATAATCAATGGACTGACACAGCGAACTGCCTCCGCATAATGCGATAGGGAAGGAGACTTGGTAAAAGCCACCCCGCCCTACCTTTTGCCTTCTGGCCGGCGGCAGGCGTCCTCGCCCACTTGCTCGCCGAGCGCCACGTGGGCGACACGGCGGCGGGCATGCTCGCCACTCGCCGCCAGGCGCCACGCGGGTCAGGGCGCCGGCGAGGCGTCTCGCCCGCTGCTGCCCGAACGCCACGTGGGCCGACACGGCCGGGCGTGCTCGCCCGCCGCCCGCCCGAGCCGCCACGTGGCCGGCGGCGGGGCGGGCAGGCGTCCTCGCCCACCGCCGCCCAGAACACCACGCGGCCGCTTTTGTCGCTTCGAGAGGGTACCCAGTATAAAGTCTGGCGACAACGGGGAAGGGTGACACTATACTTATCTACAACACATTAATTACACCCATCATTCCAACTTTCACGTCGATCCACGACTCATTTATTACACACGCCTCCGTGACCTTATCCTTCAAACCTCATTTAGCGTCGGTGGTGGCTTCGCCGGTCCATCGAGGATATGGCGCCTGCGGCGAAGTTTGGTGAGAGGCATCGGAGGATGGGCCGCATCGTTGTGTCGATAGTTGAATTCTTCACATTAATGACCACGACACAAGGTGCGGAGAGAGGAGACTTCGGTGACCTTCCTCTCATTCCTTTGGTTGCCTTCGTGGCACGACAAGGGGCCCAAGCGCCCGCCCACTGCCGACCCGCCGCTTAAGCCGACGCCCGTGAAAGGCGTGATCACCCACCGCCTCTAGGGCACCACGCGGGCGCCGCCCGTGACGAAGCGTGATCGCTCACCGCCGCCAGGCCACGCCATGGCCGCTTCGCCCGTGAGCGTGATCGCCCACTGCTCGCCGGAGGCCACAGCGAGCTCGCTCGCCCGTGAGCGGCGTGACCGCCCACCGCTTGCCTTGCCAAAGCCGGGCGGGCCGGGCAGCTTCTTGAGCCCATTACTTCTACGGTGGAGAGGGTATCCCAGTGCAAAGTACACCGATAGTGATCGAACCAGAAAATTTAGATTGGGGTGCACTACACCTAGCATTACACACATAAGAAATATCAATTGTTGATAACAGTTAACAATAGTGCTCATTGATAACAATCTATTAGTTTTAAATCTTGGTACAGCTGTTTATACATTATACAAAAGTTTATATGAAGCCAAAGTATTTATCACATATTTCTGAAGTGATAATAATAGATTATAAAGTTACAAAACATAGAACGGTGTGTAAATAATATCATGATAACATGACCATAACTTCATGTCTTCATGAAAGAGACAATAAGATTATAAGACAAGTCGATAATATTTGGATTACATTACACAGTCAGAAGACTCAACAATGACACAATTTTATATAAGAGTTTGAAGACTGAAGAGTTTGACACAATTTTATATTTGGATTACATTGCACTAGCACTTCCAAACTCCATCACAATTCACAAAGCGAGAACTGGATACATGTATAAATATGGTAAGCCAATACTTTTGATCAGTCAATACTCCAAGCAATAATCATAAACTAAAAGATATACCTGTTAGGCAGAAAACTTCTCTCAATAATAGGATCCTTTCCAAGTTTGATAGAGTCAACGGTAGGATGAAAACTCACAGGGCATATTGAACAAAGCTAATGACCGAGGCCAAAACAAATATGTTGAATGGTTAGCAGCAGTGTGCTAGTGTCTATGATAGTCAAATTCCGAACATTGGACCACATACAACATGCTGCCTTGTTTGGAGAGGTAGGGTCCTATTCGAGCGAAGGGTAGAACAGGGTTAGCCCAGAAATACATGCTTCATGCATGGTAAGTGGGAACATTGGCTTTCTCACTAGAAATGATGGTCATGCTTAAATAAACTCAACTACAACATCTCATTCCCACCAATCTTAGGGAAGATGATACAAGAAACATTATTATCTATTAGTATAAATCAAATGATAGCCAAATAACCAATAAATGAAATATCTAACGATTCCTCAGGATCAAATAACACTACGATAAGTTTCCAATAAATCAAATAGAGGACTAACAATCTCATTGGTTGACCACAAATTTTGATTGTCAGACACATGAAGGCAATAGATTCAAATAATAATAGGATTTACAAGAAACCCCAAGTATGAAACTAATATGAATGTTACTGCACATTGACAAACAACAGGTAAGATCTACAAGAAATTGTAGCATTTGACACATGCATTTGATTTGAATCATCGCTAGTAAACTAACAAAGCTAATGTATAGTTACTAGTGTAAATATCTTCCAGGGTCGAGAGTGAGATAGCTGAGCATTTAGATGAAATAGGAAACTAGAATAATTGGTCTAAAATTAGTGATCACGGGCTTCACATAACCTAAATATATAAAAGGAACTATTTTTTTGAATAGCTTGATGGAATTTATATTTCAATTAGCTTACCACAACTTTTGCCCTTGTGATTGACCTTGTTTTTGAGTCAATGATATAAATCTCCTCAAAATCAAGGAAAAAAATCTAGGTCATTAAACAGAAAGCGGAAACATGTGTTACACAATAGTAACAGTCAAGTGTAACATTGCTTGGGGGTCGGAATCAAGTTAAAACTGGCCTAATATAGTTAAAATTGACCTAATAGAAGCACACTCATAAAGGTTAAGCAAAGCAAGTAGTAGGAAATGCAAGAAATTTTTTACTTCTTCATTTATTTCCTATTTTAGCACCTTCAAATATTTGGACTGTGAGGACAACAAACAATGCACTGCACATCCCATAAGGTGAGCTATAAATTCAAGTAATAACCATTGCATGAAGAAATAAAAATATGTCAAGCAGAATGCTTTTCAAAAAATTTCACTACTTAACTTCACTTGTATAGCAGCTTACATATGTGCATATCTCACAACATCCATCGGCAAGGACATGTCCTCAGCAAGCAACTATGATATATTCCACATGATCAAATAACACTACCGATCATGTTCCTCTCCCTAAATCGGGAACCAAGAACACTAAATCAGGAGACCAAATCCGGCCTAAGGGCTAATGCACTCACCGATGTGAAGGGATCCGAAAGGCCCGGAGGCGGTGGCTAGAGGGGGCACCAGGACGGGCGGAGGCTGGAGGGAGCAAAGGGTAGCAACTGGAGTAGAAGGCGGCTTCGACGGATGGACCAAGCGCAGCCACGTAGGGGGCGGGCTTTGGGACGGGCGGCGCCGAGGGGTGGCGGGATGGGCAGAGATGGGCGGCGGCAGGACGGTCGAATGGCGGTGGTGGGACTCGAGGTCAGGGAAGGACCGAAAGGCGAGGAGCGAAGCCGCCTGGCACAGCAAGTGAAGGGCGGCGGACGTCATGAGAACTCTGATGGGGAGCTACTGAGGAGGGCGGAAGAGGCGAAGGGAGCGGAATGCACCGGCGGGAAGGACTGAGGGCGGCGGCGGCGATGGGTCAGCGGTAGCACGGCGGCGTGTGAGGGTAGTTGGGGGAGCGCGGCGGCATGTGAGGGGAGTTGGGCCAGCTAGGGTTACTTTGTGTCTTTTATTATAGTTTGTACAGTTGTACATCCGGATATCCAAATAAATTAATTTGAATATATCCGAAAATATTCTCGGAATATACCAATCCGACGGATAGTGATCTCCCAAATCCAAATCTGAATGCAAAATAAAATATCCAAAACTGAATCCGAATCCGAAAATTATCTGAAAAAAATATCCGGATTCGATCTGAAACTATCCGGTCAGTCGGTCGAAAATTATCCGATCCGATTGCACCCCTAGTTGCAAGGCATGGCATCTCATGTGTCTATAGTGCGCGTGCCTGCATCGCACTGCAAGCGACTATCTGAGAGCTAGTTGCAGGTAATGGATGAAATCACGATGAAATTGGTTCACCGTTCGCGGGGCCTTGGGCTGCCTTTGAGTGCTTGACCACCCTGACTAGTTGGTCGGGCCCCATTTCCCTGCTCCAGCTCAGGGATCCCGTGCCCCAACACTACAGCATGCAGGGCCAGTCACCATGTATATACACTACTACTCTATCCGTTTAGAAATTTAAGATGTATTTTGACTTTGCATAAGGATTAAAGTTGGGTAACAATGAGAAAGTTATGAGTGTGAAAGGATCGAGTTGGCCTAGAGGGGGTGAATAGGGAACTTTTAAAATTTTAGGTTCAAGTACAAGCCTTTAGCACTGGTTAAAATGAATCCTAAGTGATTAAATACTGGTGAGCCAATATAATCTTCAAACAAGTACAGCTAGCACAAAGATAGCAAGAACTAACACAACTAACAGCAAAATTCAACAGCTGAAAATAAATGCTGAAATGTAAATACTAAGAGTGAAAAGGGAGACAGAGGATTTTTCCCACGGTTCAGATCCATGCTCCTACTTCCACGTTAGAGCACTTCCTTGGAAATATTGCTCCTCCAAAGCTAGTCGCAATAGCTCTGCTCTTCACTGGGGTGACTCTTTCACTACTCCGATGAGGTGAGTCCCAACCTCTCATAACTATGGTGGCCTTCCGCAAGCACCTTTGGACAGGTCACACCAAAAACCTCATCCAAGCTATCTAGGAACGCCTAGTTCTAAGAGTAATAGACCATCCACAAGCCTTGTCCCTTGGTTCACTAGCACAACACTTGCTAGACTAAGTTTGGAGCAAGAACACTTAGGAAATTTTTGGATTTTGAGTTTAGAAGTGAAGCAAGGTCTTCTTAATGGCTTGAGAGCTCTAAGATGATAAAAAATCAAGGAGATCAAAATGAGCTTTTATAGCTATTTGAGCAAGAGCTAGCTATTGAACGTGTCAGAGTGTCAAAACAAGCTAATGCTCAATTGCCCCCGAACTGAATTTGTTTAAGCTTCACAAATTGCCTTGTGTACACTGGACCTAGATTACAAATAAACATATTTGCGTCGGATTAATCCAGCTAGGTCCATCGTACATAGGCTTTGGAAAGAAACTGAGTCTGGCAAGAAAATTTAAATTTGCACGTTTGCGCTGGACCAAATTGGGTTGGTCCACCATAGATGGGATTTCTGGAAAGGCTTGGTTCAGTGGACTTATAGAATATAAAAGGAAAAGACCCAAGTGTTTCGCATTTGCGCCTAACTGAAAAAGGGGTCGATCTTGTGTAAACACGAGTTGGCGCCAGACTGAGTTTTGTGTCAGCGAAAGTCGGTCTGGCATAAATGGCATGCGCTCTGTTTGATTTTTGTATGAGTCGCTCCAGCATCGGACTGAAAAGAAAGGATGGTCCGATGTAGACTTAGTTTGCACCGGACTGATTATCAGAGTGGACCAGGTTGGTCCGATGTGAATAGAGTTGAGCTAATTGAGCGTCAGACTAAGAAATAGAGGTTGAATTTTGGGTCCGGCGTGAATAGAGAACTGTCTGTTTGGGTGTAGGATTGATTTTGGTGAAGAATTTTTTTTGATATAACCTTGACTCCAAGCAATCTAACTGAATTTGCCCATGAACCAAGTTTCTAACTTATGCATGATCCCTCTTTATAGTACGGCAAGTCTAAATAAATAGCTTGGAGTCAATGCCATTCCAATATATTTCCTCTAAAATCAATCCTTTCCTTGAATAAACAATATGTGTTTTCCCCAGACTCAACTTCATTGCTCTTTCTTTAAGTCTAGCGCAATCTCAGTTAAAATCCAATTCCCGTCGGACCATTCTTGTTCTTTCAAAATATTGTCTGGAGCCAACTAAAGTCTTCGCCGGACCATTTCCTTTTGATCTGGTGCCGAAATCTACTCAGTCAAAATTTCTAACCGAGTGTATCTCTTTCACGACGGACCATATTAATC
Source organism: Guadua angustifolia (assembly GCA_036346375.1). NCBI lineage: Eukaryota > Viridiplantae > Streptophyta > Magnoliopsida > Poales > Poaceae > Guadua > Guadua angustifolia. The sequence goes on from CM070503.1 coordinate 27,747,998, forward strand.
TTCTCATAAAATTTAGTCCGGTGCAAACCCATCTTCGCCGGACCTTTTCCTTTTAAGTCCGCGGTGAAAGTATTCCTTGTTGAAATCAAACCGAGTGTACGCCATCCACGACGGACCAAAATTTGCTAACACAAAATCTAGTCCGGCGCAGATGCATTCCTCTCGGTTAGACTCATATCTCTGATTTCAAAAAGTCCGTGGGTATAAACTTTCTTGAAATCCTTCTACTGCGGATCAAATTTTTTGGTCCGGCGCACATGCACAAGTTCATATCTTTTGCCGGACCAAAATATCCTAAAATCCTATGTACGCCGAACTAAGCAAATTTTGTCCGGCGCAAATGCTCTTTTCAACAACATTAGTCCGGAGTTCAAATGGCTATATAAACATTTCAAATTTTGTCCGGCGCAAATGCTATATACAGTTCAAATGGCTATATAAACATTTCCTAAGCCTTCCTCCATAGAATTTTTGACATATTTTGATCTCCTTGACATTTTAGCACTTTAGAGTTTTCATTCCACCAAGGAGACCGTACTTCAACTTTAAACTCCAAAACTTAACACTTTTAAGTATTTGGCTCTAAGCTTAGTGTCGATGTTTGTTGTCGGTAATAATGAATGTAGGGCTTGGCGCTAGATCCAAACTTGAAGGTAGTACAAGACACGGGATTTATATAGGTTCAGGCTCTCGTAATGAAGATAATACCCTAGTCCTATGCTTTGAGATTATGAGAGTCTTTCTTACTACTGATGATCTGATCATGATGTCCTCCCCCCTCTTATATAGTGGAGGCGTGCGGTTACAAGGAAGAGTCCTGGTTGATTACAAGATGGAGATTCTATCCCTGTCATTTCCTGCCGAACATGCTAATAGCCAGGATTACAATCGTATCCTACCTAATTAAGATTGGTTGCTATCTTTAAAGTTTCCTTGATGCGCACGGCAGTGGCAATCTAGGTGATACCCGTCTTCATGTAACCGACTCGGTTCATCCCCTCTTGGGTGGTCCTTGCGGCCCGTTATGTAGATATCTGGGGTCCATATACTCCACACTTAGTCTAGTTAAGTGATGTACTAATGAACCAAGAGACATGGTTTGTGGATAGTCTGTTACTCTTAGAACTAAGTGTTTTTAGATGGCTTGGAGCAGGTGTTGGTGCGACATGTCCAAAAGAGATTGTGGAAGGCTACCACTAGTTGTGAAGAGGTTGGGGCTCACCTCACCAGAGTGGTGAAAGAGTCACACTAGTGATCACCAAAGCTTCTGCGGTTAGATTTGGAGGAGCTATACTTCGAGAGAAGTGCTTAATATGCAGTGGGGGGCTGGTTCTGAACCACGGAATAAATTCTTGTGTCTCTTGTGCAAGTTCTTGCTTTTGTGATAATTTCTCGCTGCCTTTTAGTTATTTGTGCTTTAGCCCATCACCGCAATGAGTATGTGCTGGTCTGTTTGTGCTAACCGCGACGCCTCTTCGACCCGTCGCGATCGTTCTTGGGGATCGAGGGGCACGCCGACCAAGTGTGGGCCAGGCGCTTGGCGGCGGAGAGGGTGGCCGGGTCATTTGGCGGCGTGTCGGAGGAGCAATGACTCGATGTGACACCGTCTAGGGTGATGCTGAGCTTAGCAGGAACACCTCAAAGCGCCTACCCAACTTTTGCTTTTGTGTGGTGTAATATACGCACATTGCATGCTGCAGTTTTTTGGGGACTTTGCCCTATATCGCGCATTTTCCTTTCTGTGATGAGCGCTTTGCCGGATGACCGTAGCCCTTAGGAACCGCTAGGGTTGTATGAGCGTAGGCCAGGGCGCTGACACTTTGAAGAAAACGCGAAAACAGCGACAGAGTCGACAGCCCAAAGGCGCGCCTCAAACCGACTAAGGACCGCTCCGCACGGGCAGCTCTTTTAAATCATGACTTCGCCTGCAATCAGCCGTCAGGCGAGGTCAGTAACACCTTCGCCCAACGAGATCTGGCTAGGGGGTCGCGATGGCGATGGGCGTCTGCGTCTTGGGTGGTCATGTAGATGAGCAACCTCCAAGCGACGCACGACGATCAGGGTTGATCAGTACACTGCGCTCCGGCTCGGAGGGTTTGCTATAGGCACATGAATAAAGAAAAAGTTTTAGGGATAAAATCGCCTTAGCTTTTCGATATTCCATGCGTTGGGAACAATGTTGCCATCGGTGTCTTTGAGTCGAAAGGTGCCGGGTCGGAGGACCTCCGCAACGGTGAAGGGCCCTTCCCACGGAGGGGACAGCTTATGCCTGCCAACGTTGGACTAAACCTGGCGCAGGACCAGGTCGTCGACGTTGAAGGACCGTCCATGGACCTGACGATCATGGTAACGCCGCAGCGTCTGTTGGTACTTGGCCGATCGTAGGACGGCCACATCGCGCGCCTCGTCGAGCTAGTCGATGGCGTCTTGTTGTGCGTCGAGCCCCCGCGCCTCTTCGAAGGCTTGTAGTCTTGGGCGCCATACTCGTGTCTGCCGACAAAACGGCTTCAGCCGAACACTAGGAAGAATGGTGTAAACCCGGTCGGCCGGGATCGGCATGGTCCGCAGCTCAAGAGACGGAGGGCGGTTCTTGCCCATCGCCCCGTGAATTTGTTCAGCCGACTGAAGATCCGCGGCTTGAGCCCTTGGAGGATCATACCGTTTGCACGCTCGACCTGGTCGTTGGTCCGCGGATGGGCTACAGCTGCCCAGTCGACGCGGATGTTAAAGTCGTCGCAAAACTCGAGGAATTCCTTCCCCGTGAACTGCGTCCCATTATCGATGATGATGGAGTTCGGGACTCCAAACCGATAAACGATGTCGCGGAAGAAGTCGGCCGCCTGCATCGAAGTGATGGTGGTGATCGGCTTAGCTTCTATCCACTTGGTGAACTTGTCCACCGCAACGAGTAGATGAGTCAAGCCCCCGGGCGCTTTCTTGAAAGGTCCGACCAGATCGAGCCCCCAAACGGCGAACGGCCAAGTGATAGGGATCGTCAGAAGGGCTTGTGTGGGGAGATGCGTCTGCCGAGCTAAGAATTGGCACCTTCGCAGTCACGACGATTTACTCGAAGATCGCCATCGCGGTTGGCCATAAAACCTTTGGTCTTTTGCCCACGAGGATCGTGGTGCGGCGTGGTGACCACAGATTCCGCGTGGATGTCGAAAGGCGGCGGTACTTCCCTTGGTCGCCAGAATGCACTACGGTGGACCGAAAGGCTCCTCTTATAGAGGTCTTCCCCGATCAGGACGAAGGATTTCGCCCGCCGAGTGAGGCACCGGGCCTCGGTTGGGTCGGCGGGGAGTGATCCGTCAGTCAACCGATCGACGAAGGGCTTCCGCCAGTCGGAGTCGGCAATCAGCACGTTGTGGCCTGACCCAGAAGGTCCCGCGTCCGACCGGTCGGTGGTCGGAGCGGGCGCACCCGGTGGGTCGAGGGACCGCTCGGAAGGCGGGTCCAGACGGACGGAAGGCTTGTGGAGGTCGGAGACGAAGATCCCTGGCGGGACCATTCCCCTGCTGGAGGCAAGATTCGCTAGGTAGTCGGCTTCACCGTTAAAGCGTCGGTAGCTGTGGTGAAGCCCAAAACCCTTGAATCTTTCCTCGAGCTTGCGCACCTCGCGGCAATACGCCGCCATGCGGGCGTCACGAGGTTCCGAGGCCTTCATGACTTGGTCGACGACAAGCTTGGAGTCGCCGTGTACGTAGAGTCGACGCGCGCCGAGGTCGGCAGCGATCCGGAGATCGTTGACGAGTGCTTCGTACTCGACGATATTGTTGGTTGCATCGAAGTGCAATCGGATGGCGTACTGGAGCTTATTTCCAAGCGGGGAAAAGAGGACGACTCCAGCACCCGCTCCGCTCTTGGTGTAGGACCCGTCGAAATACATCGTCCAATACTCGGGGTCTTCAAGCGCGGGTGGCGCCTGGGCTTCGGTCCACTCGGCGACGAAGTCGGCCAAGACCTGCGACTTGATCGCCATCCGAGGGACGTACGATATGTCGTGGCCGTTGAGCTCAAGAGCCCACTTGGCTATCCTTCCGGAAGCGTCGTGACTGCGGACGATTTCGCCGAGCGGCATGGAGGTCACCACAGAGACCGAATGCCGGTCGAAGTAGTGGACCAACTTCCTCTTCGCGATGAGAATCGCGCCAGAGCGCAACTTCACTGCGGATATCGAGCCTTGGACTCAGAGAGTACTTCGCTGATGAAGTACACCTGTCTTTGTACCTTGAGTACATGGCCTTCTTGGTAGCTGGCTCCACAACAAGCGCCGCTACCGACGACTTTGGTCGTGGCGGCAATGTAAAGGAGGAGCGATTCTTCATGGCGGCAGGCGACCAGCCGACGGGTGTGGTCAGGGAATGCCTTGATGGGTTGAGGGCTTCTGCGCTTCGTGTCCAAGCCCAGTGATCGGACTTCTTAGCGGCTTGTAGGCGGCATTCGTGCTTTCAGCCGAGGCGAGAGACAAACGCACTCAAGGTCGCTAGGCTTCCTTCGAGGTTGCTAATCTCTTCACGCGAATCTAGTAACTTAAGTACTTGATAACCCAGCGCATTTTTGGGGTTGAGCACGATCTTGATCCGCCGGAGGCTCGAGCTCGGCGGGCGCAATGATCGCCGACGCTAACTCAAGAATCTTGCTTTCGCGGTTATGGCGAAGCTGAAAAGACGCGCCACAGTGATGACTCCCGCTGGCCTCGGCATCTTCAACTTGAGGTAGGTGTAGTTGGGGACCGCCATGAACTTGGCGTGGCATGGCCTCCCCATGATAGCGTGGTAGGAGCGAAACCCCACGACCTCAAAGGTGAGGGTCTCGATGCGGTTGGCACTGTTCCCGAGTGTGAGGCGGTCGATCTGCCCGGCGGATGGGCTTGCGGACGGGGGCGATGCCGTGGGCGGGTGCCTTGCTCGGTCGGAGACGCGCGTGGGATTCCCATGGCATCGAAGGTCTCAACATACAGGATGTTGAGGCTGCTGCCGCCATCCATGAGCACCTTGGAGATACGCTTTGATCCCACGACGGGGGCTACGACCAGGGGATATCTCCCCGGGTGCGGGACGTGATTGGGGTGGTCGGTCCGATCAAAGGTGATTGGCGACTCTGACCACCGAAGGTACTTGGGCACGGCGGGGGCCGCCGTGTGAACTCAGCGAATGAGCCGCCGCCGTTTATCGGCGTAGCTCGCCGGCCCCCCAAAGATCATGAGGCAGCCATCAGGTTTCGGGAACTCGTCGGCCGCCTCCTTAGGCTCGGCATCCGGTGTCGAGTCGCGCTTTTTCCCTTTGCCCCGCGCGGGGGCTCCGGAGATGAAGCGCTTCAGGGTTTCACAATCCACAGATGCTTGTACACGGATACCGTGATGCGACCGCAGCCGTCCATCAGTTTTTGAAGTGGTCGGTCTCGCTGCTTTGCTTAGCGAAGCGATCGGCAGCGGCGACCACAGGCCTCAAGCGCTTCTTCCGCCTTCCCTGCGCTTCCTTCCGCTTCTTCTGTCGGGCGGTCGGAGGTGCTTTGCCGGCGTCGGGCGGCCTCTCGCTTAGCCTTCCCTTATCGAAGATGGCCCTTACGGCTTCCTCATGGGAGGCGTGGTTGAGTGGCGATGTCGAGAAGTTCTTTGGTGGTCTGGGCTTGGCGCGACCGACTTTATGCACCAGGCTTTGAAGAGTCCGCAGTAGATGAACACCCAAACAACATCGGCGTCGCGCAGATGTCGGGAGTTTCGTTCTTGTTGGGAGAATCATGCCGATGTAATCTGGAGACTCCCATTGCTTGTTGCAGCTTTTCGAGTCCTAGGAGTTCCCGGTAGGCTTGTAAGTGCCACTGGAGATTACCGACGAAGAGGCTCTTTAAGTCCGCCAAGCTCGATGGTGTTCGTGAGCAAGTACTCGAGCGAGCTCGGCGAGTCAGCGTGGTAGATGGGGAGTCTTGGATGACGAAAAAGATCGTCTGCGCGCCCTCCACTTGACATCTGGCCGGAAGTCTTCCAACCGGAACCTTTGGGTTCGTGGGCCCCGGTGTACTTGGTTATATTGGTGGGGGCTCGGAACACGATGGGGAAGTCGGCGTGGCGGATCTCAATAGCGCCAGCATGACCCCGACCGTCGGGGCTTGATACCCAATTGTTCGTGATTAATTTTGAAAAGTTACCTTCCGTAGGGGTGGCAATGAAGTCAAGAGAGCCGGCGAATCCGGCTCTTTGACGCAGATGCATCGTCGTCAGTGAAGAAAGCCATCGAGGAGGAGATGGGAATCGAGAGATCATGAAGATGGCGAAAGGCCCTACTGGCGCGCAACCTAGCCGGTGTTTAAATATAACCGCAAGTAAATTTGTAAGTTTAGGGGTCAGCGTCCACTCTCCTCGAATGGTTAGACTAAGGAAGTCTGGATGTATACTTGGTTGGTATGAACGTCCCTACTTCCAGTTCGTGGTGGAGATCTGTATTGCTCGGGGCACGGAATATCACCAAAGGTTACAAGCGGAGGCTAAAGACAGACCCTTAGCGTTTGTCCGAAAGGGGGAGGCCGACAGGGCTTTCCTCGGTCGGGTGCTAAGCCGGGTCGGAAGGCTTAGTGTGTGTTAAGTGAGAAAGCGAGTGAATGTTTGTGTCTTTCCCTGAGGGCCCCGCTCCCTTTATATAGGCGGAGGGAGCGGGTTCACCCCTCTAGACCAACTTGATCATTCAGATTGGCGGAGGCAAAAAGGGCAACTCGCTCGCTTTGCCACAAGGGGTGGCAGCGCCTCGCGACCCACGCCTGTTGGCGTTAACTCCGGCCGCCACGCGGTGCCCAACGAGGATGTACAGCTGGCTGTCACATGCCACGTGGCCCCGATAGTACACCCACCGTCCGATCCAACGGACGGTCGAGATGCCGTCCCAGGAAGAGGATAAGGGCCGCAGCGGGGTGGAGCTGGTCGAAGTTGGACGACACGTGCGCGGGGTGCCCGTGCTGCCCTCGAGTCTCGGCGTGGTCAATGTGGGGGATCGCACAGCGTGGGAGCGATCAAGTAAATTCTTTTAGACCAAGATAAGGTAGGAGAGCCGTTGCCACAGTAGAAGACCACCACCTCGATCAAATTAAAAAAGAAGGTGAATTTGCAAGACGACAAGACAAAGGAAAAACCTAGGCAAGAAAAAAAAAAACTCTACCAGTAGCCTTTACGCGAATGAAAGGAGTGTAGTCAAGACCTGTAGCAGTGAAGACGTGTAGACTGAGCAGCAGTAATAGGCTCATAGGTCATAGGATCTAGTATAGTGGTCTATGGTATAAAGTGCCTTTCAGCGACGCGCGCAGACACGAACGATATCGTTGTTGTACTTGGCAGCGTCCATGCCATTGCGATTGCCATCACGGCGTCGTCCATCGTTTCCAGCCAAACGAGGCATTCATTCACGGATCGCAATCTAATCGCCATGTCGGCACTGTTTTGGATCGGCATCCATCATTGCGGGAAGAAGACTGTGCGGCGTCTGATCGATGGGACTTCGAGTTGGACGTCTGTCTGTCTGTCACCGTGGCGAATCACCGGCGCAGCAGCCAAAGCTCCAAGCTTGAGTGTGAAATACAAATTCAGAAATCAGACCTCTCTTAGGCGTGCTTGGAGAAGAAGACGATGCACTGTAAGTCTTTATCTGGAGGTAAATATGCGTCCAAGGTCATGTATGTACGCCTGGAGCCCTACATGCATGCTGTGCCTGCCTCTTTGTTGTGTAGCTCGCAATCAGCTAGGCTCTTTAACGAATAGATCTGGTTTGTCGCAGCGTGATCAAAGTGCAACGTTACATTACATTACCTTACCTGCTGCACTGTGCCTTGGCATTTGTTTACGCAGCACTTGCCTCCAAAACGTTAAGAGGCAGACAAGGGCCACGCCAAATTTCTGAAACGGAGAGGGGTGTCCTACTGTACCGGCTGAACCGCTACCTACCTCCTGTCAAAAATATTAACCACGGATTAATTCCCCATCTCGACCTGCGGGGCACAAGGGAGCTGACCACGCGTCCGTTTGCCACTGGTTGCTTCAGGGCACCGGGCCTGCATTGTCAGGAAATTTACCGTGCCCGCTTATATATACTGCCCTTTACCACCTTTACCACTGTCTCTTGTCTTACATTTCTCACCACCCCACTGGCCAAGTACAGTACCAGTGTACCACCCTTGCCGTCTCCACCTTTGATGCGCCTCGCCGCCGGCCATGGCATCCGCCGTCGCCAGTAACATGCCCGCGGCCGCCCCCGCTGCCGTGTCGTACAGATGGCTCAGCCCGCGCGTGTCGTTCGGCCGCGACGCCGCCGCGGATCGCGAGACGGCACTGTCGTCCTCGCCGGCGGAGCCGGCGATCTCGAAGGACTTCATTGACTTCGAGTTCAGCCTGGGGGGATCGGCGACCATGCTGCCAGCCGACGAGCTGTTCGCCGACGGGAAGCTGCTCCCTCTCCGGTGGCACCCCGCGGTGCCGCCGGAGGCAGAGCAGGGGCGGAAGAACCCGCCGGCGGAGGTCCCGCGGTCGCCGGAGCTGGTCAAGACCCTGCGGCCTGCGACGGCCGAGGCCCTCGACCCGTACGTGTTCTCCCCCAAGGCCCCGACTTGTTCGAGCCGCTGGAGGGAGCTGCTCCGGCTCAAGAAGGTACAAACCCCGCATAAACCGTCGCCGTCGCCGTCGCCGTCGCCGTCTCCATCACCATCGCACGCGACTACTGCGACGACTCCATCAAGAGCGTCCAACTCTTCGGCGGCCAGGTCCCTAAAGCTCTTCCTTCAACGGAACGGCGGCCGCGCGTCTGGTGCCGCCGCGTCGGACCTCTCCGCGGCGCCGCTCCTCCGCGACAGCTCCGACTCGGAGGCCTCCCTCTCCCTCGCCTCCACCCGGTTCTCCCTCTCGTCGTCGTCGTCGTCCTCCGGTCACGAGCACGACGACCTCCCGCGCCACTCCCTCGACTCGGTCGACCCCACCCAAAGGCCCCGCATCCGCCTCGTCCGGTCCAAACTTCAGCACCATCCACCGGCCGCTGCCCCGGCCCGCGCCAGTCACAGCCCCGCCCGCCGCCTCCCCACCACCCCGCCGCCGCCGCCCGTGGCCTCGGTGGACTCCCCGCGCATGAACGCCTCCGGCAAGATCGTGTTCCAGGGCCTGGAGCGCAGCTCCAGCTCGCCCGCCGGGAGCGTTCACTCCGGCCTGCGGTCTCGCTCGCGCGTCATGGACCGGTCCTACTCCGCCGGCGTCCGCGCCACGCCAGTCGTGCTCAACGTGCCAGTGTGCTCGCGGCCGGTATTCGGGTTCTTCAAGGACAAGAAGGACGCGCCGGCGAAGGAGGCACCTGCTCGGCCGCGGTCGGCGCTTGGCCGGAAGACTCCCCACGCCGGCGCTGGCGCAAGCAGTGTGAGTTGCAGAGATCTTGGCAGTAGGAATTGACCTCGTTTTGACTAAGCTGGTAGTAGCAGTAGCAGCAGCAAGAAACCTTAGTTAGCTAGCATTTCCTTTTGCAAAAGAAAAAGGGAACAAAAAAAAAAGAACAGGTTAAGAAAACTAGTTTGGAGTGAAGAGAGATCTTGAAGAGAGAAACAAATTGGTAGAGTGTAGTGTGGTGAGCGGATTTTGGTTCTTGTTTTGAGAAGCTAGCTAGAATCATCATCTTATCCGGTCCATTAATTAACACCTCCATTTTGCTCCGTGTCATGTAAATTTTGCTTCTCCATGTTTTTTTTGCTATCCTCCCTCACCTTTGTGTTGGTTTCTTGCTCTAAGCTCATTAATTCGAGATCAAGTTCTGAACTCTGATAAAGAGAGTATGTCTTTGTTGTCTCGCGGTGCCAATTGTTCACAGTAATTATCTATTGTGATGTAAAGTAGTAACAGCACAACACTATCTTAGTTGGACGTCTTAGGTCGCGTGTACCGTAGCACCTTTTTTACTGTAGTGAACAAGCACGGTGGTGTGTGAATCTGGACTGTTGAATCTAGAAATAGATGGCTCAGATAATAAGCAAATAGCTTATTGTGCAGTTACAACAGCACCCGATATCTGTCCTAAAAGCTGAGGGGGTTAATTATAGTGTCATGTGCCTGTGATTAAAAAGACAACCATGCTTGCAAATCGGGTAACTTTTGGGTTGAGCAGTTTTTAATTGGCCTGAGGCCCTGAGGCATGGGTGTCATGGCGTGTGACTGTCGGTAATTGATGGAGATGCCGATTTAAAGAGGAGGCAAGCAAGCTGGGCGGTCAGGTCAGATCAGAGAGCGGCCCGGCCGGAGAGGACCTCCATGCGTGCCGGTGATCGGGCACTGTGTAGGCAGCATGTGCACATCTAAACTTTTTTTTTTTTTGTGTAGAAAAATACTACGCGAAAGGAGCACCGAAAAGAAAACACTTCAAAACAGTTGCTGCAGGCTACTGTTGCTGAAACATGGGGTTAAAAAAAAAAAAGGCCTGCCTCCTTTTGCTCGCGGCCTCGACTCCGTGGGCGTTGGCAACGTTGTGCGTCCATGTGGCTGGCCGCTGTTGAGTTTAGTACCGCCCTGCGCTCCACTTTGCCTTTTCACTGCAACTCCTTTTTCACCTTTTCTTTTCAGTAGCGCAGGAGGCGCCAATGGGTCTGTGTATCCCGTCCAGCGCTTACTCCTTTCAGCCTTTCCTTGTCCGTTTTTGTTTTTTACTCCTTTGACTCGCGCCAGCCTTTCCTACGGGATCTTTTCTCATGTTACCCCCTACCTAGGCACAGATTCTTTTTACGATGCATGGCCCTAGCCTTGTTAACTATTCCGCTGCGCTGTGCTGATCTACAGTAGGGTTTGCCGCAGATGATTAGCTACGCTGTTGTCCTTTCGCAGCGATACAGTTTTCACACGAATCCAGCCGACGCAGCTAGCAGGCAGGATTCTTGTGCCTGTGCCCAGCGTTCAAAATTTTATCGAAATTTTAGATTTCAGACTACCATAAAATCCAAAGTATCAGCCAAATTAAAAAATTTGAAAACAAATTAAACTGCTACAGTAATTTCTTTTTTTTGATGAAATTTCATCCAAACCGGCGAAATTTTGGGATTTGAAACCGGATTTTGATGTTTTAGGACCGGATTTAGTCCAATAACCCTTAAGAAAGTCATCTTTTATGAAAATTTGTTGAAAAATTGAATTTTTAAGATATTTTAAAATTTGGGTAGAAACATTGTCAGATTTTTATAAAATTTTACAAGCCAGGTAATGATCTAAAAAATTTATGGTATTATCTGTAGTAGTGTAGGATCATATAGAAATTTTTTTAAAATAATTTAACTTCATTTGTCATCTTTAAAAAATCAAAAACGGAATGAACATAATTGGGACAGTAACCTTGTTAGATTTTTATAAATTTTCTTGAGTGTAATCATGATCTAAAATTTTTATGAGAGATTAAGAATTACCTCAATACCATTCTATAAAATTTTGATAAAATTTTAATTTTTTTTGTTTGGTCAATCAAATCTATACAAGCACTAAACTTCATTTGTTATTATATTTCAAATATCAAAAGAGAAAGAACATAAATGCTATTGTTCTTTTTAAGAAATTTATAAATTCACTGGAATATGATCATGATTCAAAATTTTATGAGATCTTAAACAATTCCTTATCATCCTTTTGTAAAATTTTTAAAAATTTTAAACCTTTTTTGATTGCTAAAGAAAATCTATGTATTGATTATCAGTCTTTTATCAGGACGTAGCACTATCAGAATTTTTAAAAATTCGTTAAGCATGATCATCATAAAACATTTTATATAACCATTAATGCTACATCAAGACCATACACAAAAAATTTCAAAATTTTCTAACATGTTTTGAACTATTTTTCCTTTCGTTCAAATTTGTGGGTAGGGCTTTTAACATGACAGTAGTACTGTTCAAATTTTTAAAAATTTATACATCTTGACCATCATATAAAAATTTTATGAGAATATTGTGGATGTGTCAAGACCATAAAAAAAATTCAAAATTTCATAACCTCGTTTGTTCTAATTTTCATTCGGTTCAAACTTGCAGGTCAGCATTTTATCAGGACAGTAGCAATATTTAAATTTTTAAAAATTTCTCAAATTTTATAATCATCTAAAATTTTTGTGGATATATCATCAATGTGTCAAGACTCTCCAAAAAAAATTTTAAAATTTTTTGTCATCGTTTGGCCCACTTTTCAGCTAGTGTAAAATGAGCAAAATTTCGGCAATTTCGGGCGAAATTTTGGATTTTGGGGCGAAATTTCGGAAATTTCAGTCAGAAAAAATTGGATTTGAATTTTGACCGCATTTCGTCCGAAATAACGATATTTCGCCAAAATTTTGGATTTTAGTCACCAGTGAAATTTTATCAAAAATAAAATTTGAATCCTTGCATGTGCCTCGCGGAGTGAAGCTTTGACCGCCGTCGTAGGGATAGAAGAAAAAGCAAGAGAAAAAGCTTGAGTTGTACTAATGGCGATCGATTTATGTGCATTCAAAAAAGAAGCTAGAGAGCATAGGAAACAAAAGGAAGAGGCCATAGTTTGCGAGCTGAATAAATTTTGAGCCAGCGAAGACTGAGGGCCTATCTGAAGGAGTTGTATCTGGGATGAAAAGATGCTTTTAGTTTGCTGGACTGTAAAGTAGTTGTAACTGGTGGTTGTAGCTTTTCTTATTATGCTGTTTGGTAAACTGGCTGTTGCAACTATAGCTTTTGGGGGCCAACCGAGCGGGAAGGTAACAACATAAGCGTCCGAGTGGGGAGGTGACGTGGAGACGGCGAGGCGGGATGGTGGAGGTCGAGAAGGCAGCCCCGCACAAACTTTTTTTTAATATAAATCTAGACCTATTCCAATTGTAATTATAAAATAATTTTATTTCCAACCACAAAAACAGCCGCAGTCAACAAATATCACCTACCGCGCTTTCGCACCGTTGAAGCACTTACCAAGGTCCTAGCTTGAATTGCTTACTAAGCTCCCATGGCTCGTCAGATACTTCTGTGGTGAGGGGGCGCGATATGTGACAAGTATCGTCACCGATATTTCTATAATCAAGCATAAACTATTTTTAAAATTATATTGAGAATAGAGCTATATTTATTAAAAAAAGTTCATCGTAAACTAGAAAAATGATTTTCCTTTGATTTGCCTTTATCCCATCTGTGCCTGCGGCATCTGAAGGATAGGATCGATGCGCGGCGGTGCAGGGGAGCCATGATGTGATTGATTGATGTGCTGTGATGGCCGTGGCGGATGGTGCATCGGCAATTGGGATCCACCGCCATGATCGATTCTCTTAAGACCGGGGAGGCATTGCTCCCCAGGATTGAATTTTCGAATTTTAATTCGGTTTGGTTTTTCCTCCTCGAATTTATATATCGGCGAATTCAAAATTTTTAAAAATTTGATTTTGCTACAGTGCTGAACAGTAATTTCGGGAAATTTCGGCGAAATTTCGGGTTTGGAGTCCGGATTTTCAAATTTTTTGGCCGGATTTGAACGGAATGGGTCCAATAACCCTTAAGAAGGTCTTGTTCCATGAAAATTTGATGAAAAACTAATTTTTTGAGATTTTTTAAAATTCGGGCAAAAACACTGTCAGATTTTTAAAAAATTATACAGGCCTGATGATCATCTGAAAAAATTATGGTACCATCCCTTGTTGTTTGGGATCATAGACAAAAATTTTCAAAATAATTTAACATCATTTGTTATCTTTAAAAAATCAAAAACAGAATGGACATAATTGGGACAGTAAACTTATTAGATTTTTGTAAATTTTCTCGAGTGTGATCATCATCTAAAAATTTTATTAAAGATTAATAACTTCCTCAGTACCATTATAAAAAAATTTCAAAAAAATTCAACCTTAGTTGGTTGCTCAATAAAATCTATGAATACAGTAAGCACTAAACTTAATTTGTTGTATTATATTTCAAAAATCAATTCATTTGAGCTAAGGATTTATCAGGCAATTCAAATATTTTTATAACTTTTTGAAATTTTGTTTTTCAAATTCATTTGAGCTAAGGATTCCTATGTAAAATTTTCGTCTCAAAATATTTCTCCAGGAGTTTATAAAAATTCTAACATTGAAAGTACTAGTTTTCAACTCTCTCTGTTTTTGAATTTTTACAAATTCCTCACATTTGATCATCATCTGAAATTTTTATATAAATATAATAATTATTTCAGGAATCTCCAAAAAAATTTCAAAATTTTCTAACGTCGTTTGTACTATTTTTCATCCGGTTCAAACTTGCCGATCAACGTTTCATCGGGATAGTACCAATGTTTGAATTTTTTAAAAATCCACAGAACTGATAATCATCTGAAAATTTTATGAGAACATCTCTCATGTGTCATAAACCTACAAAAAAAATTTCAAAATTTTTTGACATCGTTTGAACCAATTTTCAGTCAGTTCATTTTGACCGAAATTTCGGGAAATTTCGGGTATTTTCGGCGAAATTTCGGAAATTTCGGTGGAAATCAAACCGGATTTGAAATTTGAATTTTGAATTTTGAATATCCTCCGGCCGAAAAACCGAAATTTCGGATTTCGGAGGTTGGCGAAAATTTTCAGTAAACGAAAAGTTTATCCCTGCTCCCGCCCCTCCGCCTCGCTCTCCCCTCTTCCCTGCGCAGTTGCAATTACGGCGCAACCACAAACGTTTTGTAATTGGTGCTTTCGTATCATTGAGGTTTACTAACTTATGTGCTCATCTTTCTGGCGAACCTCTGGCCTGCATCAGTGCAAGTGATTTTTATTTCTTTCTTTTGCGACGAGTGCACATGGATTTTAGTGCAGTGGCTTTTTAATAGTGTCTTGTCTGGGTGAGTTTTAAGAGGATTTAGAGTTGGAAATTAGAGTAATCATAGCAAACGCTGTTCAATTCCGCTGAACGGAAGCCCACAAACGTGACTACGGGATGTTTGCTCCAGTGTTCACCTGGGAACCAACGTGCTCACGCCAGGATGGGCTGTGAAAGAATAATGCTGTTGGCCTCAGCCCAGTTGAGGCCTAAGGAGTTGTAATTCTCAGTTCTGTGCACAACAGGACACAAACTACAAACAGAGACCTCTCTCTCAAAGAACCCTACAAACAAAGACTGTATTACTTGATTGAGTTCAAAAAAATGAAGACGGCTGAATTACTTGAATCGAAAAGAAAAATATGTGGAAAGCATGAAACCACACGAGCTAAGCGACTACGAGCGATGATACAAACAGCAGATCGACCTTTTTTATTCAAGCCATGCATAGAAGAACAAGATCACATACCACTCAGGCTAAAACGTCGGAGTAAGAACATACACCCGGGAAGTTACAGGGGTGTGGTTGGTCAGGATATATAGAGTGATAGATAGAAGCAAGATGACGAACAGACAGAGTACACCGACCTAGCTAGCGTGACTAGGGGAGAGCAATGCAACTAGCTAGCTACTTCAGTTCATGGGTTCCCGGACGGTGGGCTAGGCTGGAACAGGGGCAGATTCGGGAGGCTGAGGTCCACCCTCGGCAGCGTCGGGAGCTGCACCGGCAGCGGCGGCAGCTTGAGACTCGGCAGCGCCGGGAGTGTCGCCGGTATCCCCAGTTGCGGCGCGGCCGGCGGTGACCCCGTAGCCGTGTTGACCTCCATGAACGTGTGGCGCGCGGCGTGGCTCACGACGACGGTGGACGAAAGAAGCAGAGCTGCCAGTGCTAGCGCAAGAACGAAGGGCGCCGTAATAGCAGCAGTGCTACTGAAGTTGGACGCCATTTTGCTCAGTGTAGCGAGGAGGGAAATGCGAGATCGATCAAGGTGGCGTGTGTAAGTATATATACACACTGCCATGCTTTGCTATAGATAAAAAAAATTGTTACTATAGGATGTCGAGTTATTATCATTAAGATCGGACTGTCTAGGTCACCCACTCAATCTTGTCTCGCATCTTTGCAAGCTCGACTCCGCCGTGACCGTGAGGCTAATAAACCTTTCCTATTTTTTTTGTTAAGACAACTTTTAGAGAGTTCACATTTATTTATTGATATATAGGTAGTATTTTCTGTTTTTTGTTAGAGTTTTTTTTAAAAAAAAGATTTACATGTCCATATATAATTCTTATGTGAGAGAAGAGAGGAAAAGGAGATGAACCACCGTTGCCACCTTTTTTAAGTCGCGAAGATATATACATGGCACGAGAGTACGCGCAGTACCTTGATGGGTCGGGCATGCAAGAGACCTGTGATCGCCGAATGCTTTTGGCGGGTTAATGCATACAAGGTTGGTTGGGGCGGCACCGATCGATCGATGGATGGACGACGACGGATGAACTGATCGATCTCTAGCTACGTACGTACGTATTCATCCTATTGGGGCGGGCGTTGCCGGTACGTATTCAAGTTGGGTTTTGTGAGGACCCTCCAAGCTAGCTCCCGCTCCGACGTCGGTTGAGAGATATATCGACCGCTCGATCGACGGCAGTTGGTGCTTGGTCGTGCATTAATGTTTACGGGAGATGGTTGCAATTGGATTGGAGTGGACGCATATATGTAAGTGGATCCATTGCTCATTAATGGGTGATCAGCTGGCATCTAATCATGCAAATGTTCTACAAAAAGAATGGGATCGAAAAGCTAATTTACGGTCGGCCTTACGGACTGATCCGTGCGCTCTCACCAGGTGATGCTCCATGTGGATAGGGCTGTAAAAAAAGCTCGAAGCTCGCGAGCTACTCGAGCTCGAGCTCGCAAACTTAACCGAGCCGAGCTCGAATAGTTCGCGAGCCTACTCGAGTCTGGATCGAGATTCTTCGAGCCGAGCTTTTTCAAGCTTCTTATCGAACTTTCTCGAGCCGAGCTTATTCAAGTTTGTTACTGAGCCTATCGAGCTTAGTAGAATAACCGAGTTTATTCGAGCCTACCGAGCTTACTCGAGCTTATCAAGCTTACCGAGCCTAGCCGATCCAAACTTGAGCCAGAGCCGAGCTCGAGCCTAGGTCAAGGCTCAAACCCCAACTCGAGTTGGGATCGAGCTCGATTCGAGCCTTACTGAGCTCGAGCCTGGGCTCGTTTACAACCCTACATGTGGAGCTCCATTAGCTACTAGCATATAAATCAGCTGCTATCTCATTCCCTTGCCTGTCACACGCGAACAATTTTTGTATCTTGTATTTGAAAAAAAAAAGTACAGACAAGTTCAACGAAAAAATTTCAACTAAAAAAATTTGGCTAAAAATTTTCAACTCAAAAAATTACAAATCAGAAACTTTTGACTCGAAAAGTTACAGATTAAAAAGTTTCAAGTCAAAAAATTTTAAATCAAAAAAATTAAATTAAAAAGTTTCAAGTCAAAAAAATTTAAATAAAAAAATTTCAAATTAGAAAGTTTTAAATCGAAAAGTTTCAACTCAAAAAGTTTTAAATCGAAAAAAAATAAATTAGAAAGTTTCAACTCGAAAAGTTTTAAATCAAAAACTTTCAACTCAAAAAATATAAAATAAAAAAGTTTCAACTCGAAAAGTTTCTACACGAAAAATTTTAAATCAGAAAAATTTCAAAATCAGAAAATTCAAATAAAAAACTTTCATTTCAAAGAGTTTTGATTCAAAAAACTTTTGGTTTGAAAGTTCTGATTTAAAATTCAAGTTGAAAAATTTCAACAAAAAATTCAAATCAGGAAAAGTTCATAGCCTGAGTGTGAGTGCATGAAAAAGAAAGCCGGATACAAAATTCAAATGGGGTCAGTATTTCGCCGGACATGAAAAAAAAATCAAATCGAAAATGCTTCATACGGGTGACCATAAAATAGGAATTCCAAAAAATAATACATGCAAATTCAGAACGAAGTTTTAGCCTCTTCACCATAAAAACTGGAGTAGATGAGACATAAGGTGCACACGCTTGCAGACATTGTGCCTGGTACCAGTGCAACTGTTCAGGTTCAGGCCATGGGCATTGGGCCGGTAGAGTCAGTCCTTGTCCGGGCTGCCTTGGCATGTCGATCTACCATTTTTCCTTTCATCTATTATATATTAAAAAGCTCGTGATACATGGTTAACAACCGTAAGATGAAAAGATAGAAATTCAAGAAAATCTAAGAACAAAGTAGAAACTTCAAACCCTTAATCTGGTGGACCCTTATTACAACCACAATCGGATCTTTCTAACAAAAAAGTAGGAATAATATTAAAAGCTCATGATACTGATTAACAACTCTAAGAAAGAAACTCAAGAAAATCTATGAAAAATCAGGTGGATCCTAATTACAGCCGCCATTAGATCTTTCTAACAAAAAATACAAATATGTTAGGAATAATATTAAAAGCTCATGATACGTGATTAACAACTCTAATAAAAAATAGAAATTCAAGAAAATCTATGAAAATTTTGAAATATCTAACCTCTAATCTGGTGGATCAATCCTAATTATAACCGTCATCAGATCTTTTTTTTAAAAAAAAATAGAAATATGTCACAAATTCTCAAAAAAGAGAAATATTCGGCCCTGAATTTAATGGACCTTATACATGATTAAATCGTAACCATAGGATATAAGCCAAGCTCTATTTGAACTCAAAGATAAAAGAAGTCCTAGGCCTCATGGGCCCTTGTCTCAATCCAATTCTTAACAGGAGGTCCAAGAATCCCAACAGCCGCAACACATGCTGCCCCTGTCTGATACCGCCTCACATTGCCATTAGGGCTGTAAAAAAAGCTCGAGGTCGAGGCTCGCGAGCCTAACCGAGCTGAGCTCGAATAGTTCACGAGCCTACTCGAGTCTGGATCGAGCTTACTTAAATCGAGCTTTCTCGAGCTTGTTACCGAGCTTTCTCGAGCCGAGTTTATTCGAGCTTGTTACCGAGCCTATCGAGCTTACAAAATAACCGAGCTTACTCGAGCTTATCGAGCTTCCCGAGCTTATCGAGCTTAGTCGAACCGAGCTCGAGCCTGGACCGAGCCGAGCTCGAGCTTGAGTCCAAGCTCGAACCCAAACTCGAGCTCGAGCCGAGCCTTACCGAGCTCGAGCCTGGAAGGCTAGGCTCGCTCGAGCGTGGCTCGTTTACAGCCCTAATTGCCATCGAGTGTTTTTTTTATTTGGATGGTATCTTGTGGAATCCATGGACATCCACTTGAATCGATCACATGCGTTTGGAAGATTAAAAATCATGCACCTTTGGCTATATAACACAATTACTCAAAACAAGAGACTAAAGAAAGTCAAATCCATGTTAAGAACGATCTCAGTCGGACCATGCACAATCGTCCAAAGAAATATTTTTTAGATTGAGTGCTTTCTTGGTCTATGCGCATAGTGGACCGTAGATAAATACAGTGAAATGGAGGGAGTACAAAGAAAAATATAATTTTAAAATAGCATCGTGGTATCCCGCCAAGTTGTATTTGAATACTTACATTCTAAGCATCATACAACGTACTAGCAGGCTAAACTGAATTTTTTTATACTAATTTAACTAGGTTTCCTCTAGGTGTGTTTTGACTTATAAATATTTTATTTTTCCAAATGTTCGCTTTAAATGCCTATGTATCCTAAATCTGATATTCCGCAAAAGATAATCTGTCACATAAGTTGTACCTTTGATATTAAAAGAATTACAACAAATCTATCCATGCAATTGCAGAATACTGTGCACACATAACCCTGCGCATCATTTTTTTGTAAGTCTAGTTCGCGAAGTATGTTTTTTAAAAATAACCTCTTTCTACACCGCGGAAGGAGAAGAGACACGTGTCCGTTAATACGCTCGAGAAGCACAGAGCCTGCTTAGCTTCCTCCTCCACTATCCTAACACGGCAAGAAATGTTGCTGTCTCTGGCGTGGAAGGCAAATGCGTGAGCGACCAACTATTTTCTCTTAAAAAAAACGCTCATCTCTTTTGCAAATTACTAATCGGGAATCGCAATTGTTCTCTCAAGAGACCAAGTGGCCCAACACTTTGTCGCATACTCGCATGCCGTGTTATGTCGAACGAGACGGTCGCGGTAGCTAGACTGGTCCAAGTTGTTAAAGCTAATTTTTTTGGTGGTAGCTAGCTACCACCTGCATAATATACCCTCCTATTGGCAGTCGCAGATCGTCGATCTAATTAATACAGTGCGTTGCTGTAGCTCTCGAGTAATGAAAGGACAAGCGCCTCTTGTCAATTGGCAGAGAGCTCTCATGACAACGATGGAGCCGTGTTGGTGCATGCCTGCATTCACAGCCATGCGTTGAAAGTTTCCCTTGAATAATTGTCAGACAGAGTAGTCTCCTAATTAACCAGGTCGACCCTCAAGTCGTCTATATGCAATGTAGAGCGTAGCCTAGCTCCGGAAGGCCGTCGACGCTGCTGGCCGGCACACGTTACGGTGGCCCCATATGTGTACGGCTCTCTCCTCTCTGATTGTTCTATATATTGTCTATATATGTGATTGCTCTCGGATGTGTACATAGAGAGAGATGCGTGCTCCGTTTCTGTGTGATGCTTGACGATGATGCCATGTTTGAAGCTGGAGATCCAGAGTATTCCTTGCGACCTTGCCGATGCATAATTGCATAGTTCTCCTTTTTTTTTTTTTTTTGGTTCTTCTCTCAAGCAAGAAGCGGCAGGGCTGCTCTCTCTGTCTCTGCGGCATCTTATTTTGGTTTGGTAATTTTTAACCGTCTCTTTTTGGTTCGGTTGCAGCAAAAGGTAGTGCAAATGATTAGAGTTAATTGTACGGTCGTACTGGTTTAACTTTTTACGTACTCGCCCCTTTGTATTTTTACTTTCTCTGTAGAATGCATGAAAAGCTTTGATCACAAATACACACAAAGTATTTAGATTTATCATATAAGAAGTATACTAGTAGGTTTGCCATAAAATTACTCTGTGCCATTATATGTATTTTTAATAAATTTTCTAACATATAATTAGACAAAAAAGTTTTGGTTTTACGGGTGTATTAGAGACCGTCTGGATGTCCGAAACATGTAAAAAGAAGAACGGATGCAAGGACTAGTAACTGCAAGTTAGCAGAGCACCCCTTTCCACCTTGTATTCATAGGATTTTTAGACGATCTCTTCTTCCTCCTCGGAGAGAGAGGAGAGATGATTTCTTCTCCATAGTGCTGCGTTGCTGTTGTTTGACTTTGACGTGCATAGATGTGCGTAACACCCAGGCCACCAGCTTGTTTCTTTGAAAAGCTGAAAAGTCCATTTGGGAAAGCCTAGGCCCATTACGGAAGCCCATTGGACCTCTCTCCGTAAGTAAAGCATATATAACTAATTCCAGCCCATTAACCTGTCACTGCCTTACGATATGCGCCTCGGCACGTGTCCTGCCATATTTCTTTCATGGGTTTTTCGTTGTTTCAACTTTCAAGGAAAATTACATGCCGGAAGGAATGATGGAGCAGCTTCTCCCGTCCGTTCATACTTTGCACCTTTCCTCGAGCTTTCTTGTCCTACATCTCCCATTTCTTTTCTTGAGAGACGAGAAATTTAATAGCTGTAGTGGTAGAGAAGGCTAACAAGCAAGCAAGCGAACCTACCTAGCTGCTCCCAACGCTAAACCCTAAGCCATACACGATCGGGCTGTAGCCGTCGCTGCAAAGTACGGACCATGGACGGCGACGGCGCGCTGCCCGCCTACGCCGGCCGCCTGGCCCAAGAGGGGCACGACGCCGGCCGCCCGCTGGTGGCCCAATTGGAGCATAACGGCGCCGCCGTGGGGTGGCTGCTCTTCCGTACCCGCACCCTCCGCGCAGCCGCCTTCTTCATCTTATGGGGAACCTCCTCTATCATCCTCGGCGCCGTCCCTGACCTCTCCACCAACGCCGACCACCTGCTCCTGTCCTTCTCCTTCCTCACGGTCGGCGTCGCGCTGCTCATCCTCACCGTCGCTGCTCCGTACCGCCCCATGGCCCGCAGGGCGGCTGTTCGCCTCGAGGGCTGGCTCATGGCAGCCATGCGCTAGCTAGAGGCTAGCTTAATCGCCATGAATCTAATCCATCCGTGCGCGCGCGAAACTGTGCTTAACTATGTGCTAATGTTGGTTTCTTCTTGTGTTGTGTGATTGTATCACAATTAAAACTTGTGTACATGGCTCCTACGTTTGTAGTTATATGTGCGCGCGGTTGGGATCTTGGAAATTAATTAAGGAGCTATTGTAGATATATATATGCATTGTTATTACTACGTACGTCCCGTCGTTGTACATGTATAGATTTGCTGTTGTTTTTGGACAAGTGTGCAGCTAGATCCATAAGTACATCATGTGCTGTCTTGTGGTTATCTTAATTTGTTTGTGATGATGAGTATCTGATGCCAGTTTCGTTTTCCACTGTTCTTATTTTGTCGGTAAATGACCTTTTCCAATTAGGCATAATATATTTTGATTGGGGTTTAGTGGCGAATGAAGTATATATATGATAAAAACTTTGAAATGGAGATGTTGGTGATCTGATGATCTGTTCTTTGCAAACCTGGTGGCAATCAGATTAAGCTGGCAAAAGCAAGCATCATGGAAGTCTTGCTACCGTCTGTATTTAAGCATGCATGCATGTCGATCGCTCCAGCGACGCCGGCATACCTCAAGGTGACGAGATCAAAGCAGGCACGGTGAAAACCTCAGATGTACGTGAGTAAATGTCTTGCCTCTTATTTGTTGTTTTGCTTAATTCTACTTTTAGCACATTTTGCATGCTGCACGCGCTTAACATATGGATAGATAATAAATACGTGGCTGGCTAGGACAGTACACATTAATTAAGTTTACGATATACTTCGTCTTCTAAGGATTGTTTTTATTACTCATTTTGTAGTGCTTGTAGTGCAATGTAGAAGTTCAAAACATGGGAAACAATCATGCATGTCAGCATAAAAAACACACACGCACACACGAGAGCTTGATCTGTATCCAGCACGCATGAGATGGCCGATAGTGTTTAAGCTGTGGGTCTCATTGTAGGGAATTTTACATGCGTGTGGTAATTCGTTTCTAGCAGTGCATTTTTACACTACTCTTTTGACAATTCGGTAGGATCATAGGAATGCATGTCTCATCCAGATCCATGGAACAGCATAGTACTGATGTGACAGTAGCACCTGATTGGCTCGATCATAATCTCTTTGGAGGCTTGCGTAGTTGCGTTCCGTTGCCCCCACTAGCTCGTAACACTGGCTACCTAGCTTGCAGTTGCAGCCCGTCTGATCGTTTCTGTGCATAACTAATGTATGAGTAAATTTTACAAAACTATAATTGTTTTTTTACAAACTATCATAAACTATAGGTTTTAGTTTATATTTCACAAAATTATAGATTTTAAGAGAACTTGTGTTACAAACTACATGTTTTAAAATTAGCTTTCTTGTAACGGATATGATAGTGTGTGGGCCCATATGATAGCCTCTCGCGCCCTCATTTCTCATTTTACCCTTGTGTGAGACTATCATGTGGGCCCATACTATCACACCTGTTACAAGAAATACTCAATTATAAAACTTGTATTTTGTTATAAAAGTTATCTTGTAATATGTGGCTTTGTAAAATAAAAGTTAAAATATATAGTTTTATGATAGTTTATATAAATACCTGCATTTATGTGAAATTTAGATCCAGTTTGGTAGAGCTCCAGATTCTAACCTCATCTCAGATCTGAAATTTGTATGCTAAAATAAAGTGAATTAAGTTTATATTTTTAGTCTAAAATGTAAATAAGATAACCCACCTAAACACTCTTAATATACCCATAGCTCCAGCTCCACGGATGTGGTATGAGATGATAGACTTGACATACATAGGAGTAGGACCGTACCTGGTATTTTGCGGGCTGAGCTAAATTAAAATTAGACTATTATGAAAGGGCTAATTACCAAAACAAAGGATCATGTTTTATTCAAACTACTATCTGACTTTGTAATCATCATACGTCTTGTATCCCTTGAAAAACCTTCAATTTTCTTTGTAATTAATCTTTCCCAAGTTAAACATCAATTTCAATTGCTACCGTGAGTCTTTTCAATCCGTTAGATCTTTCTCGAGTCATTGTAGAATCCAGAATCCAAGTATGACTTAAAAATTAAACTTATAAAATGTCCCTTTTGCAAATGCAAAAACCATGTGAATACTCAAAAAAATTCTGTTTACAACAATTGAATTATGAAAATAATATAGTTGTTTCACAATCTTTAAAATATTAATGGGGTCCATATTTTTCTTTGGAATATTTTTTAGGTAAAATTTTAGCGCAAGAAAGATGAAGAGAGAGGAGAGAGATAGGGAAATGAGGAATGTAGATGTGAATTGGTGAAAGTTTTTATGAAGAAGTGGATAAAAAAAAAGACTGCTCAGTTGCTGATTTATTACTAATACCAAGATTAATGTTCACTAATTCAAGAAGGTTTAGAAGGAAATAAGACCCTTAATTCTTGGGGCCTGTGTGATTGCGCATGTTGCATATACCCCAGATACTGGCCAGGCACAGGGGACTCCCGAACAGAAGAGTGGGCTCAGCCGACGAATCCTCAACCTCAAGCAAGGAAACAGTAGATTGCGGCTATTGTGCTTTGCTGCGCTGTGTGCAGTGCAGTTCAGTGGTGCCGTGAAGAGTCGAGCACCAACGGACCTGACGACATGCAAGTGGCGGCGCTCGGTGTACGGTGCTGCGCTCACGGTACGGCGTGTGGTCTCGATCGGCCGCCACACACGCCACGACACGGCGGGCGGCAACTCGCCATGGCCCGGACGTTCGTAAGAGGCCGTCCTATGGATTGAACCGTGATGGGCCGTCCGTACAGGGATGAACGGGCGAGATGTTTGGGGTGTGGCCCGTTTCTCCAATTACGACTTACGAGAGAGGTGGGCCTTGGTTTTAGGACGAAGATGAGTTGAGTGCTTTGAGATGGGGACTTCCACATATCGAGTTTTTAGAGGAGGTGCCGTAGCATATGCAGCTGCACCAGCCACCAGGCGCGATAGAATTTTCTTCCATGCCCGGAAAAAAAAAGCACCGAAGAGTCGATGCAGACACGACCGCTATAGGTGAAGCTAGCTGAGGTTCTCAACCTCTTTGTCAGAGATCTGAAACTTATAGATTAAAATAAAGTGAATTAAGTTTATATTTTATTTAAAATATAAATAAGATGATCTATCTAAATACTTTTAATGTACTCACAGTTTCAACTCTATAGATCCAATGAAACTCGAAATATTCAGCTCCACCAAATCTATAGATCTGATAGAGCTGAAACTCTAACAAACACACCCAAAGTTCGATTGCAATTTACCGATCGTGCTCTGCCAACGATCCTGGTGCCATGTAATTTTTTTCCGTTGTGCTCATGGTGCTGTGTTCTGAAGACGACTGCGATACCTGGAGCTGTTTGACTTTTCTTTTCTTTTTCTTTTTTTTTCCCAGATGATTTGATCCTTTGCAGTGCTTCATCGCCTTTCTCCTCTCACGTCTTCTCTCTTCCCGATCCGGCATCCTCCTTCCTTCCTCCTGCTTTTCTATTTCCTTCCTCACCGAGAGGGACTAGACGAGGGAGAGACAGCGACACGACAGGTATGGACAACGCCATCGACGTGGCCGTCGCCGTCTACGGCGCCCCCCGTGGCGGCGGCGACGACCCCGGCCTACTGGGCCTCCTCCAGCCCCGTGGCCGCCGCTTCCGCGCCGCCGCCTACTTCGCGGCGTGGGGAATCGCCGGCGTCATCTCCGCCACGGTCCCCGACGGCCTCGCCGCGAACCCCGACCACGTGTTGATCTACTTCGTCCTCCTCATGGCCGGGGTCCTCCTCGTCCTGTTCGCCGTCTCAGCTCCGGACTGGCCCGCGGCGGAGAGGGCGGCGGCTCACCTTGAGGAGTGGCTCATGGCCATGCTCTGACTAAAAGCGCGCGATCCATGCATAATCACTTTGAATTGTAGCACTCGTATACATGCTAGAACCATGCATAATCACCTTGCTGCATGCCATGGATTTGATCTGCTGTTAGATCGGTTGCGCAACTACGTATTACTGTTGTTTCTATTGATCCCAGAACTGTTATTGATTAGTTAGCACGCATTTGATGCGGATCGATTCTGCCGTTCTTAGTTAATATGTTGGTTTCTCATGGGGGAAATTAACATGGGTTATGTACTGCGACATGGATGGATAAGAGATGGAATTGCAGCAGTGGCGGAGGACAAAACAAAATTATGATGTGGCGAATTCTTTAGTATAGATTAATAATTTTATATGAAATCAAAGTTATTCATACACCGATAAGAATGAACAAAACTAGTTTGCTAAATAGATTGATCACAATATTATAAAGCATAAAGATGCAAAAGGAAAACAAAAAACGTACCAGTAAAATACTAGTTCTGTCTAGGCGGCCGAGGCAATTGCATTTGACGAGTTTTCATCTTCTGAAAATGTTTCTTAATTTCATCAATATGAAGTCCTTTAAATATGTCTCGTTTGATATAGCACACCATTAAGTCATTAAGCCAATCATCGGATATCTTGATGCGCAAATTAGTCTTAATAATCTTCATAGCTGAGAAGACCCTTTCAACCGATGCTGTTGCCACTGGTAGTAGCAGTGCCAACTCAATAAGATGATAAACTAATGGAAATACAGTATGTCTTTCAAGCTCAACCATCTTTACGGCTAAACTTGCAAGATCATGACAAACAAAAATAAGCCTGATGCTACTGCATATAGCCTTTTAGTTTTCCTTTTAGTTTTCGGCTGATTTTTTAACCTCTCTGCTCAAGCCTCCAGTGGGCTAGGTCTGGCAGCTGCCAGAGCTTGCCAGACCCGGTCCTCCGCCCCTGAACTGCAGGTGGTGTTGGATCTGCTTGCTAATGGAGATAGATCAGTTGGAGAGAGCTAGCTGAACCTATCAAACACATGTTCATATGTCAAGTGAACTGATACGGTAAGTAGAGGTTGCAGCAAATTGAAGGACCTACCTAGGGAGCATGCATGGCTAATTAATGTCGATCAGGACACAGGTGTGTAAACAGTGTGCCCCTTCAATCGATTGCTTGTTTAATCGTATTACCACATTTTGCGTGCTTTAGATTCCTAGCATGGATTGCATGCTCACAGGTAAGACTCTGTTTGTTTCAGTTAGGGATTGTAGAAAGCAGCTTTTAAAAGCTGGAAGGGCAACAAACAGCAAGCTTTTAATCTAGATTATAATAATCTGGAGGTCAGATTGTAGCAATCCCACAATCCACTCTTCCCCAGCTTTTCCCAGCTTTTTTTTGCAAAAGACCACAATACCCATCCAACTTCAACCAAAATTACCCACCATTGCCCCCAGCTTTTCCTAGCTTTCCCCAACTTCAACCAAAATTACCCACCATTGCCCCCAACTATAATCTGGGTTACCAAACAACCATGAGCTTTCAACCTCCAGCTTTTTAACAATCCAGCTTTTACAATCTAGTTTTTAAAAGCTGCTTTTCACAATCCCTAGCTGAAACAAACAGGGCCTAAGTTGTGTGCTAGGTTTTTTGTTGCTAGTTATACCATGTATGTATGCATGCAATATACTTATGTTACTATGTTAGTGCATGCTGCTCAGTTAAGTAGTGTGCTAAGTTTTTTTGTTGCTAGCTATACCATGTATGCATGCATGCAATATGTATACTATGTTAGTGCATGCTGGCACAAGTGCAAAATGGAGTAGACGTTCAGTCACTCATGCAAAACCACGCTGAGCAAACAAACACCAGAAGTACCGTAAGCATATATGATAGCTACCTTTCCATTTTGCACCGATGGACATGCGTCACACTGAACTAGATAGCTCTGAAATAGAATGTGGAGTAGGCAATACTACTGGGAGTATTAGGAAGTTCTCTTGCCAGTTAATACCAGAATGATGTTGTCAGAATGTCAGTAGTGAAGTTTAGCCATACTTAATTAATTACATTACTTCGAACTTGTGCACCTCATGTTAAAGTTCATTTTCTGCTTGTCATACAGTGTTATTACATGTACGCTCTTAATTTTTGTATCCAATCAAGATAGACTACATATACATGCATGAATGACGAACCCTAATGCATGAAGTAGAAATGTGAATTGCAAGCTATAGTGACTTTCTTAATTTGTCCGAGGCGTTATCTTGATGAGGAGCTTGCTTGCTCATGGATTAATAATTTTCTGCACTAGTTTCAGTACCGGCCGGCATTGCGAGTTGCAAGAGCATCACAATTGTTTTGGCCTTGTGCTTCTAGCTATTTAGCTGCTCTAGCTCTTGCTTTAGCTTCGCTCACCCTGTACTGTGGTAGGCGTAACCGGGTGAATGGGTGACCTCTCGCCTTAATGCCTATTGCCTAATTAAGCACGTTACTCAATGTGAGTACATAGCTGCTGTTTTCGCGACAGCAGCTAATTAAGTAACGCAAAGGAAACATATCCGAAACCTTACACCCCATGATGCAGCAAGCTTCTTAACCCATAGCAATCTGCCATCACCTTCCTAAGTTAAGAGCCTATTTGGAGATCCTAAGTTAAGAGCTTGTTTGGAACTAACCCATATCAATCTGCCACCTGCTTCCAAAGTCTAAACTCGCGAAAGGAAATAGTTAAATTTCCTATAGAAATCTAGGAAAATTTCCTGTGTTCCAAACAAGGTCTTTTTTGTAGGTTACAAATGTTGCAGATCAGCATGCATGCCAAATTAATTTCGATCAGCACGTGTGAGTAAAAAGTGTGCCTCTTTTTATTGATTGCTTGTTTAATCGATTTAGCACATTTTTGCATGCTTTAGATCCCTAGCATGGATTAATTGCATTCTCACAGTGAATTAGAGTCCTAAGTAATGTTTTTGTTACTAGCTAGCCATGTATGCAAGCAATATGTTAGTGCTGGTACCAGTGCAAAATGGACTAGCTAGATGTTCAATTACTCATGCAAAACCACGCACAATATATCAGCAAAACAAACACCTAGAAGTACCTCATGCATGATATCGCATCTTTTGATCTCAGGTTAATCAGGAAACTTTCTTGCACAACCCATTTGGTGCAGAGCAATTTTTGTGAAGCTACCGTTCAATTTTGCACCGATGAACACGCGTCACACTCACACTGAACTATATGCATAGCTAGCTCTGAAATAGAATGAGTGTGTATTAGGAAATTCTCTTGCATGCTAATATGAGAATGATGTTGTCAGTATCACGGTTTAGTCATACTTAATTACATCACTTCGGACTTGTTCACCTCATGTTAAAGTTCATTTTGTGCTTGTCATACAGTGTACATATGCGCTGTTAATTAATTTATGTATCCAATTAAGATCGACTACATATACATGCATGAATGATGAAGTACTGGAAATGTGAATCGCTAACCTTACTAACATTCTTAATTTTCCGTTGTCCTGGAGTGCTTCCTTGCTCATGGATTAATTATTTTCTACGTTGGTTTGAGTTCCCGCATTTCAAGTTGTTGCCAGACACTGTCTCCAGTATACAAATTTGACAACTAATTTTTATTATAATATATTTATAAAACCTAATAAACTTATAACATTATGAAAGTACTTTTCAAGACAAATCTACGCATATGGTTTTTATATGTCAAATTCAAATATTTAAAAAGATATTGGTAGTCAAAGTTTTGAAAGTTTAATTGCACCTTTGTCCAAAACGATCGACAACTATTTGTATCATCTACACAAACTATTCTCTCTCATCTTTCTAAGGTAATTATGAGGCATACATAAATCATTTTTTCTTACAGCTTTCTCGATTCCATATATTTAGTTGTCACTGATTTAGCTTGGTACACGCAGTTGTCACCGGGTCGCCCTAAGCACATTACTCAAGCAATGTGAGTGTGTATATAGTTGCTGTTTTTGGCGGTAGCTAAGAATGCAACGAAAATATAAAAAACCAATACCCATGGAGAACATTGAAGCATTATTCATTTTTCATATTTGCCATTTCCTTACTAACACCCATAAGCCAGATCATCTCACGGTTGTTGTGCTGCGACGTAGCGTGTAACATCCCAAATGTTATCAAGTAATTAAAATGACATGTTTTGATTCTTGTTGTGCTTTGGATTTTCTAAATGAGTTATTTCTGGAGTTAGTTTTCTTCTTCAATGATTTTATGCCTAATGAAGCCTTAAATTGCCGAATCCAACACATTGATGGAACTCAAAGAAATATCAAACAACATGCTATAGAAATTAATTTTGTAAAATACTAGAGACCAAAAGATGAATAAAAACCAATTTTACAGAATTTTGGCACACCATTTACAGAGCTTAAAAATTCAAAAACAGATTGAAAACTAGTCTAGTTTGAAGAATTACTGTTCTTAAATGACAATAGATAATGAGATGAAACCAAAGAAAATGGAAAGCAGAACTTCTGGACTACCTGCTCAAAAATTTGCAGAATTTTTTCAACCAAGTTTTCACCCTTGCCAAGCCTGCCCAACTGATATGTCAATTCTGCACTCAATTTCGCCCAGCTGCTGAACAACTCCGTTTCACTCGATGAAAACTCTGGCTAAGTCACTGGCAGGGTGGCCCCACGCACGCCTGGGCCCATTGGCCAGCCCCTCCTCCCCTCTCTCCTTCCTTTCTCCCTCTCCAGCTCCCTGCCCGAGAGCTGCCACGACACTCTTTTTCTTCGCTGCATGCTGCCCAGGCAGTAGGATTGCGCCACACGGCTGCAGTCGCCGAACCTCGCCTGCCCCGCTGCACCGAGCGCTCCGCCCCAGCTGCAATAAAAACTGGAAGCCTCCCTCCTCACCCATTTGCTCGCTGCTTGTTCATTGCCATGGAGCTCATCCGGCCAAGCAAGCACCGAGCCGAGCCTGCACAGGCGAGCACTCAGGTGAGCTTGCCATCTCGTTTCTTGCACACAGCAGCTGCTCAATCTTCTGAGTTGCTCCACCTTGTTGCAGCCGAAGCCGACCGTGAGTTCTTCCTCCCTAGCGCCGGCGAGCCAACACTTAGCCGCAGCAACCCGGTGAGCCCTTCGCCAACTTGTTTTGCCATGCAGACTTGCCAGGTTTTGAAGCTCTAGGGTTTGTAGAGGTGAGCTTAAGAATTTAGGCATGAAACCTTGTCACAAAGAAATGCTTGGCACAGTGGTAGTGCACCAGTGTTGAATCTAGTAGGTCTTGAGTTCGATTCCCACTTCAGCATTTCATTTTTTTAAAATCTTTTTATTTTTGCCTTATGCAATTAAACCCTGATATCTTTTGATAGGAATCTCCGAATAACGCAAACTCAGTTTCTAAATTTGAGTTAGTCAGTAAGGATTCAAAATATACAATAAAAAGTTATATGTTACTTGCAGCAAAAACCTTTAAATAGAATTTGAATAAAAGTCATATTTTAAGTATTATGAACAAACTATGAAATCCCTAATTCTAAAAATCATGAAATAAATCACATATATTCTTGCAATCTTGAATGTTCCATTTTTGCATAAACATTTAGATTTGAATGTGATTTGAATCAAAAATCAAGTGTAGAAAGCCTTTCTTGCATGCAAGAATCAAAGGGTTAAAATATGAATTAAACGAGCTCAAAATTTAGTGAAACAAATTTAGTTGCACTTCTAGGATTGCATAGATCATAAGTATACAAAAATATTTAGATTATTCCTTAGTTTGCCCTATTTGCTCATTAGCCAAATATGCAATCGGTAAAATGAACAAATAGCCGTAACTTTTGCAAATGCACCTCAAATTCGACAAAAATGACTCCTATGGCCCTAAAATGATATGCCTTAGCTTTCCATACAAAAGTAACATCAGTTTGATCAACTTCGAGTTAAGCTCATATTAAGCCTAAATCACTATTCATAGGAAAAACGCCTTGAACAAATGAGAAATATCACGGAATCAACTTTAAAATACTCTTAAGAATATTCCCTGCTAACCCCTGAAAAATGGTTAGATTATCCCATTCGGTGTAGTCACAAATGAAGAAAGAAAACTGAACCGTAATAACGCTAAAAGTGTGGTCACTTAAGCCTTTTCGGCGGCTTATAAAATAGCTCGTCTAAATACAAACTTTAGGGGAATTGGTCCAGAAACCTACTTCAATATATGGACAACCAAACTATGTCAAAATATCTTAATTATGACTTACTTATCAAATAAAATACGTTAACGCAAAAACCCTAAATGATAATATCGTCGGAACCGTATTATGTGAATAGTAAGATTTAATTTGGTAATTTTATCTGATTTCTTTTTGTCCCATTTTGATTCGATGTTGTTTGCTTTTGTCTCGGTTCTTATTATTCGACGCGTAGATGACGATATTTCGGATCCGGTTGATACCGACACCGACTACGATCCGGATTTCATTCCCGAAGAAGAGAAACCAGGCAAGCACCTCCTTTGACCATTTTGATCCCATATTTGCAAAGTTATGTTGTTTTAACAAACTATATGCATGCATGTATGTTGTACACTGCTATGTTGTGGGAATCGGTAGCTAAAACCAATTGTGTGCATCTCCTTCACTTTGTCAATTGATTATCCATCATTGTAACCTAGTTATAGTGTAGACAATACTTGATGTCACTTGGGTAATACTCGCAAATTATCTCATGCTCATGCTTAGACTTGCTCACTAGATTGGTTTTACAATGATGGGAGATGTTTCAACTACGTTGAGCAAACTTTGTTTAAATAGATGGAACTACGGTACGGTTTCCACTTAATTTGATGAAAAATCCAACTCAAACTTATGATTTAGACGCGGGCGAGTTATTACTTAACTTGAGGCGTGAAAAGGACCTCACGCGTAGTTAGGGGGAGATCTTCGCCCGGGTCAATTAAGGACCGAATTTGATACTATCACCTAAGTGTTTCGGTGCAACCACATGTGCTAGTATGGGATAGCCTAAGCTCACTAGATTAGTTAGAGTTTAGCCTTGCACTTTGGTAGGCCGAAGTAGTATGGACGATCCGACGTACTGGAGTAGTTCTAGGTGCTCCCTTTACCGAGGTGTTGGGGCCCAAGCATTCCAATACAACGGTGCATGCCTTGTCATGGAGAGAGTTCACGATAGGGCACCATCGGTTTAGGATCTCCTGAACTGTGGCAAGGGTTTAACATCACTGTCGCTGGTGCAAGGTTAAGCCTTAACTAGTTGAACGGTTTCATCACAGTCTAGCAAATCGGGTACGGTGAGTATCGCGAGGCATGGTTGACATGATTGCTAGAATGTGTCATGTGGGTAAAGTGTACACTCTCTGCAGAGATTAAAATCTAATTAATTAGCCGTGCTTTCATGGTCATGAGCAACTTGGGAGAATAATGTCAAGTATAGTCTTTGTTTTTGCTAAAACTTTTGGAAATGGTGTTGGAATGAGTTGGTGGATTGGGAAGCCAATGGTGGCTATTTTTACTTGTCATTTGCAGCCAAGGAGGGCTGTGAATTGCTGTATATGAATTCTACTTACTGTTATATAGCTTCTTATCAAATGCTCTTTACAATTTCGATGCCATTTCATGAAATGTTTACTTGCAAACAAAACCTGCCTTATGCCGAAATGAGACTAGTGTAGAAGCTTGTATTCCTTGTTCTAGCTTGCATTTACTAAATTCCATACACTAAAGTCTTGCGAGTACATACGTGTACTCATGGTTGCTTAATCTAAACAATATAGACGAAGGTACGGAAGAGTGCCCCGACGACTCCTGCTTTGCTCCGGGGTTCGACGACCATGTTGACGGATGAACTTGGGTTTCTCCAAGTCTGTTGCCTATGGGTTTATGGATGGGCATACTGCTGTCCTACTTTTAGCTATGTTTAATTTTCGCTGCACTTTACTTTTAGACAAGTAATATTTGGCTGGTCGGCCACTACTCGTAATAGTAAGTAGTTGTAATAGTTGTAGTTTATGTTTATGCTATTTCAACTGCTTAGATTCATGTGTATGTGTTGCGATACATCTCGAATGCGGGATATGTGGGTGCTAGGCGTTGATCTTGGGAACTAGCACTAGACACATATCCGGGTACCTGGAATTGTCATCAACCATCAATGCGTACACTCGTGCGACCGTCGTTCTTTGGCTATTGCTCGTGCTCCCCTTGGAGAGTGCGGGCGATACCAAGGTCCTGAGACGGATGGCGGATGCTATGCGTGGATGAGTTGGTCTCAATCCCGGTATGGTTGTTCGGAATGGAATCGAAACTCTCATGGACGCGTAAGTGAGTACGGTGCGACTACATGGCTCATATTAGTTTGAGTGAGGGCCATTTAGTCAATACTCCCTGCACGGGACTTTTGGGTGGCAGTGAGCATACACTTAAATAGAGTATGGGTGTCACCTCTAAGTCCAACGTACGTGTGAGGATCGATTCATACTTCCGGGTGCCCGCATAGCGTCTAGTTAGTTACCAATATTTACCGATCTAGAAAAGATGGGTTACAACTTTCAACTAACTTCAATCTCCAAGTGTAGAAAAATATGTGATTTTGGAAAGTTACCGCGATGCCTAACGAAGAAACTCGTTGGTTACAAATGGTGCCTACATATATTAGTCGCTGCCAGCCATGAGCTGAAGCAGCCCTCTCATGGCCATGCCATTCTGCAGCGCGTACCAGTCCGCCTCCTCCAGCGCCTTCAGCTTCGCTTCGTCCCTAGTCTTGTAGTCGAGCAGCACCATCGCCAGCGTCCCCACCTTCGCATCCTTCTCCTCCATCTCCGGCGGCATCGGCAGCCGGAGCACCCACACCACCATCGTGTCATCCGCTGCGATCGGCTCTCCTCGAGAACGGCCCGACGCCCGGTGAGCCGATCTGAGCCCTCCATTGTAATCTTGGCCACCTTGGCGAACCGCATGAGGTACCGGTTGCCCCTCCGGTCGTACGCCGCCAGCTCAAGCTTTTTTTCCGAGCTGTCCATGAGCGCCTTCTCGTTGTCGGTGACGTCGGCGGAATCGAGGAGGCCCCGCGCGTCGTCGTGGGAGATCTGCAATCGAGCCTGGATCGTCGTCGCGTCCGTTTTGTTGAGCTGCCTCCAGATGGTGAACATGGGGTTCCGGTCCACGACGAGGAGGTAGATCAGGTGCGCGAGCCGGTCCTCCACGGGCAGGTCCAGCGGGAGCCCAGGGGCGAGCCGGGAACGCCTCATGCCCGCGCGTATCTTCTTTCCCTTTTGCCTCGGGATCGTTGCCACGGCATTCTCGGCCAGTGTCCCCTCGCTCGTGGGATGATCTACTTGCTGCCCATCTTGTTGCTGATTGGGATGATCGTTCTGGCCATTTGGTTGATGATTGAGGTTGAGCCTTTTCAGACGGCGAATCCACGCCATAGCTGTTGCTCACGGAGCAAAAAAACCAGAGGCCTCATAGGCCGCTTGGTCATCTTATAGATATATAATTCCATCTAGTATAGAAGTAGATAGAGATATAAAAAGTTAAACAGAGTACGGTAGGTATACCTCGTGTTCTATCCGAACACTTCACAATTTTATCTTTTGAAATCAATTTCAAGCAATCCTAGATAGAGAAATAAAAAGTTAAACAGAGTACGGCCGGTGTACCTCGTGTTCTATCCAAACACTTCACAATTTTATCTTCTAAAACCAATTTCAAACAATCCTAGACAGAGATATAAAAAGTTAAGCAGAGTACGGCAGGTGTACCACGTGTTCTATCCAAACACTTCACAATTTTATCTTTTGAAACCAATTTCAAGCAATCCTAGATAGAGATATAAAAAGTTAAGCAGAGTACGGTAGGGGTACCTCGTGTTCTATTCAAACACTTCACAATTTTATCTTCTGAAACCAATTTCAAGCAATCGTAGATAGAGATATAAAAAGTTAAGCAGAGTACGGTAGGCGTACCTCGTTTTCTATCCAAACACTTCACAATTTTATCTTCTGAAACAAATTTCAATCAATAAGCAATCCTACATTCCTGATTAGTTAACATTGTGACAGCTACATTTCCAACGAAGACAAATTGGCAATGGGCCCGTTGAGTCCACCGCCGCGCAAACCTTGGACTCGTGCTCTGCCACGGTCAAACACCCCGACCGGCGACTCCTCCTTCACAGGCGAGTCCAATGAGCCTAGGGCGGCAGGAACGCCTCATGCCCGCGTCTCTTCTTTCCCTTTTGCATGGGATCGTTGCCACGGCATTCTCGGCGATGTCCCTCGCTCGTGGGATGATCTACTTGTCTGCCCATTTTGTTGCCGATTGGGTGATCGTTCTGGCCATTCGGTTAATGATTGAGGTCGAGCCTCTTCAGACGGCGAATCCTCGCCGCAGCTGTTGCTCACGGAGCAAAAAAACCAGAGGCCCCAGAGGCCGCTTGGTCATCTTATAGATATATAATTCCATCTAGTATAGAAGTAGATAGAGACATAAAAAGCTAAGCAGAGTACGACAGATGTACCTCGTGTTCTATCCAAACACTTCACAATTTTATCTTTTGAAATCAATTTCAACCAATCCTAGATAGAGATATAATAAGTTAAACAGAGTACGGCAGGCGCACCTCGTGTTCTATCCAAACATTTCACAATTTTATCTTCTAAAACCAATTTCAAGCAATCCTAGATAGAGATATAAAAAGTTAAGCAGAGTACGGCAGGTGTACCTCGTGTTCTATCCAAACTTTTCACAATTTTATCTTTTGAAACCAATTTCAAGCAATCCTAGATAGAGATATAAAAAGTTAAGCAGAGTACGGCAGCGGTACCTCGTGTTCTATCCAAACACTTCACAATTTTATCTTCTGAGACCAATTTCAAGCAATCCTAGAAAGAGATATAAAAAGTTAAGCAGAGTACGGCAGGCGTACCTCGTGTTCAATCCAAACACTTCATAATTTTATCTTCTGAAACCAATTTCAATCAATAAGCAATTATAAATTCCCGATTAGTTAACTTTTTTGTGCCAACTACGTTTCCAATGAAGACAAATTGGCAATCGGCCCGTTGAGTCCACCGCCGCGCAAACCTTGGACTCGTGCTCTGCCACGGTCAAACTCCCCGGCCGGTGACTCCTCCTCCTCCACGGGCAGGTCCAGCGGGAGCCCAGGGGCGAGCTAGGAACGCCACATGCCTGCGCGTATCTTCTTTCCCTTTTGCCTCGGGATCGTTGCCACGGCATTCTCGGCCAGTGTCCCGTCGCTCGTGGGATGATCTACCTGCTGCCCATCTTGTTGCTGATTGGGATGATCGTTCTGGCCATTTGGTTGATGATTGAGGTCGAGCCTTTTCAGACGGCGAATCCTCGCCATAGCTGTTGCTCACGGAGCAAAAAAACCAGAGGCCCCAGAGGCCACTTGGTCATCTTATAGACATATAATTCCATCTAGTATAGAAGTAGATAGAGATATAAAAAGTTAAACAGAGTACGGTAGGTATACCTCGTGTTCTATCCGAACACTTCACAATTTTATCATTTGAAATCAATTTCAAGCAATCCTAGATAAAGAAATAAAAAGTTAAACAGAGTACGGCAGGCGTACCTCGTGTTCTATCCAAACACTTCACAATTTTATCTTCTAAAACCAATTTCAAACAATCCTAGATAGAGATATAAAAAGTTAAGCAGAGTACGGCAGGTGTACCACGTGTTCTATCCAAACACTTCACAATTTTATCTTTTGAAATCAATTTCAACCAATCCTAGATAGAGATATAATATGTTAAACAGAGTACGGCAGGCGCACCTCGTGTTCTATCCAAACATTTCACAATTTTATCTTCTAAAACCAATTTAAAGCAATCCTAGATAGAGATATAAAAAGTTAAGCAGAGTACGGCAGTTGTACCTCGTGTTCTATCCAAACTTTTCACAATTTTATCTTTTGAAACCAATTTCAAGCAATCCTAGATAGAGATATAAAAAGTTAAGCAGAGTACGGCAGGGGTACCTCGTGTTCTATCCAAACACTTCACAGTTTTATTTTCTGAGACCAATTTCAAGTAATCCTAGAAAGAGATATAAAAAGTTAAGCAGAGTACGGCAGGCGTACCTCGTGTTGAATCCAAACACTTCACAATTTTATCTTCTGAAACCAATTTCAATCAATAAGCAATTCTAAATTCCCGATTAGTTAACTTTGTGCCAGCTACGTTTCCAATGAAGACAAATTGGCAATCGGCCCGTTGAGTCCACCGCCGCGCAAACCTTGGACTTGTGCTCTGCCACGGTCAAACTCCCCGGCCGATGACTCCTCCTCCTCCACGGGCAGGTCCAGCGGGAGCGCAGGGGCGAGCTAGGAACGCCTCATGCCCGCGCGTATCTTCTTTCCCTTTTGCCTCGAGATCGTTGCCACAGCATTCTCGGCCAGTGTCCCCTCGCTCGTGGGATGATCTACTTGCTGCCCATCTTGTTGCTGATTGGGATGATCGTTTTGGCCATTTGGTTGATGATTGAGGTCGAGCCTTTTCAGATGGCGAATCCTCGCCATAGCTGTTGCTCACGGAGCAAAAAAACCAGAGGCCCCAGAGGCCGCTTGGTCATCTTATAGATATATAATTCTATCTAGTATAGAAGTAGATAGAGATATAAAAAGTTAAACAGAGTACGGCAGGTATACCTCGTGTTCTATCCGAACACTTCACAATTTTATCATTTGAAATCAATTTCAAGCAATCCTAGATAGAGAAATAAAAAGTTAAACAGAGTACGGCTGGCGTACCTCGTGTTCTATCCAAACACTTCACAATTTTATCTTCTAAAACCAATTTCAAACAATCCTAGATAGAGATATAAAAAGTTAAGCAGAGTACGACAGGTGTACCACGTTTTCTATCCAAACACTTCACAATTTTATCTTTTGAAACCAATTTCAAGAAATCCTAGATAGAGATATAAAATGTTAAGCAGAGTACGGCAGGGGTACCTCGTGTTCTATTCAAACACTTCACAATTTTATCTTTTGAAACCAATTTCAAGCAATCGTAGATAGAGATATAAAAAGTTAAGCAGAGTACGGCAGGCGTACCTCGTGTTCTATCCAAACACTTCACAATTTTATCTTCTGAAACCAATTTCAATCAATAAGCAATCCTACATTCCCGATTAGTTAACTTTGTGACAGCTACGTTTCCAACGAATGCAAATTGGCAATGGGCCCGTTGAGTCCACCGCCGCGCAAACCTTGGACTCGTGCTCTGCCACGGTCAAACTCCCCGGCCGGCGACTCCTCCTTCACAGGCATGTCCAGCGGGAGCCTAGGGGCGAGCCGGGAACGCCTCATGCCCGCGCGTCTCTTCTTTCCCTTTTGCCGCGGGATCGTTGCCACGGCATTCTCGGCCAGTGTCCCCTCGCTCGTGGGATGATCTACTTGCTGCCCATTTTGTTGCTGATTGGGCTGATCGTTCTGGCCATTCGGTTAATGATTGAGGTCGAGCCTCTTCAGACGGCGAATCCTCGCCGTAGCTGTTGCTCACGGAGCAAAAAACCAGAGGCCCTAGAGGCCGCTTGGTCATCTTATAGATATATAATTCCATCTAGTACAGAAGTAGATAGAGACATAAAAAGTTAAGCAGAGTACGGCAGGTGTACCTCGTGTTCTTTCCAAACACTTCACAATTTTATCTTTTGAAATCAATTTCAGCCAATCCTAGATAGAGATACAATAAGTTAAACAGAGTACGGCAGGCGCACCTCGTGTTCTATCCAAACACTTCACAATTTTATCTTCTAAAACCAATTTCAAGCAATCCTAGATAGAGATATAAAAAGTTAAGCAGAGTACGGCAGGTGTACCTCGTGTTCTATCCAAACATTTCACAATTTTATCTTTTGAAACCAATTTCAAGCAATCCTAGATAGAGATATAAAAAGTTAAGCAGAGTACGGCAGGGGTACCTCGTGTTCTATCCAAACACTTCACAATTTTATCTTCTGAGACCAATTTCAAGCAATCCTAGAAAGAGATATAAAAAGTTAAGCAGAGTACGGCAGGCGTACCTCGTGTTCAATCCAAACACTTCACAATTTTATCTTCTGAAACCAATTTCAATCAATAAGCAATTCAAAATTCCCGATTAGTTAACTTTGTGCCAGCTACGTTTCCAATGAAGACAAATTGGCAATCGGCCCGTTGAGTCCACCGCCGCGCAAACCTTGGACTCGAGCTCTGCCACAGTCAAACTCCCCGGCCGGTGACTCCTCCTCCTCCACGGGCAGGTCCAGCGGGAGCCCAGGGGCGAGCCAGGAACGCCTCATGCCCGCGCGTCTCTTCTTTCCCTTTTGCCTCGGGATCGTTGCCACGGCATTCTCGACCAGTGTCCCCTCACTCGTGGGATTATCTACCTGCTGCCCATCTTGTTGCTGATTGGGGTGATCGTTCTGGCCATTTGGTTTATGATTGAGGTCGAGCCTTTTTAGACGGCGAATCCTCGCCATAGCTGTTGCTCACGAAGCAAAAAAACCAGAGGCCCCAAAGGCCGCTTAGTCATCTTATAGATATATAATTCCATCTAGTATAGAAGTAAATAGAGATATAAAAAGTTAGGCAGAGTACGACAGGTGTACCTCGTATTCTATCCGAACACTTCCCAACTTTATCTTTTGAAATCAATTTCAAGCAATCCTAGATAGAGATATAAAAAGTTAAACATAATACGGCAAGCGTACCTCGTGTTTTATCCAAACACTTCACAATTTTATATTCTAAAACTAATTTCAAGCAATCCTAGATAGAGATATAAAGAGTTAAGCAGAGTATAGCAGGTGTACCTCGTGTTCTATCCAAACACTTCACAATTTTATCTTTCGAAACCAATTTCAAGCAATCCAAGATAGAGATATAAAAAGTTAAGCCGAGTACGGCAGGGGTACCTCGTGTTCTATCCAAACACTTCACAATTTTATCTTCTGAAACCAATTTCAAGAAATCCTAGATAGAGAGATAAAAAGTTAAGCAGAGTACGGTAGGCGTACCTGGTGTTCTATCCAAACACTTCACAATTTTATCTTCTGAAACCAATTTCAAGCAATCCAAGATAGAGATATAAAAAGTTAAGCAGAGTACGGCAGGGGTACCTCGTGTTCTATCCAAACACTTCACAATTTTATCTTCTGAAACCAATTTCAAGCAATCCTAGATAGAGAGATAAAAAGTTAAGCAGAGTACGGTAGGCGTACCTCGTGTTCTATCCAAACACTTCACAATTTTATCTTCTGAAACCAATTTCAATCAATAAGCAATCCTAAATTCCTGATTAGTTAACTTTGTGCCAGCTACGTTTCCAATGAAGTCAAATTGGCAATGGGCCCATTGAGTCCACCGCCGCGCAAATCTTGGACTCGTGCTCTGCCACGGTCAAACTCCCACCATGGCGACTACTCCTCCACAGGCGGAGTCCAATGAGCCCGAGGCGGCGGGAATGCCTCATGCCCGCGCGTCTCTTCTTTCCCTTTTGCCTCGGGATCGTCGCCATGGCATTCTCGGCCAATCTCCCCTTACTCGTGGGATGATCTACCTTCTGCCCATCTTGTTGCTGATTGGGATGATCGTTCTGACCATTTGGTTGATATTTGAGGTCGAGCCTTTTCAGACGGCGAATGCTCGCCGTAGCTGTTGCTCACGGAGCAAAAAAACCAGAGGCCGCTTGGTCATCTTATAGATATATAATTCCATCTAGTATAGAAGTAGATAGAGATATAAAAAGTTAAGCAGAGTATGGCAGGTGTACCTCGTGTTCTATCCAAACACTTCACAATTTTATCTTTTGAAATCAATTTCAAGCAATCCTAGATAGAGATATAAAAAGTTAAACAGAGTACGGTAGGCGTACCTCGTGTTCTATCCAAACACTTCACAATTTTATCTTCTAAAACCAATTTCAAGCAATCCTAGATAGAGATATAAAAAATTAAGTAGAGAACGACAGGTGTACCTCGTGTTCTATCCAAACACATCACAATTTTATCTTTTGAAACCAATTTCAATCAATAAGCAATCCTAAATTCCCGATTAGTTAACTTTGTGCCAGCTACGTTTCCAATGAAGACAAATTGGCAATGGACCCGTTGAGTCCACCGCCGCGCAAACCTTGGACTCGTGCTCTGCGACGGTCAAACTCATGGTGGCGACTCCTCCTCCACGGCGGGTCGGTGGGAGCCTGGCGGCGGGAACGCCTCATGCCCGTGCGTATCTTCTTTCCCTTTTGCCTCGGGATCGTTGCCACGGCATTCTCGGCCAGTGTACCGTCGCTCGTGGGATGATCTACCTGCTGCCCATCTTGTTGCTGATTGGGATGATCGTTCTGGCCATTTGGTTGATGATTGAGGTTGAGCCTTTTTAGACGGCGAATCCTCGCCATAGCTGTTGCTCACGGAGCAAAAAAACCAGAGGGCCCAGAGGCCGCTTGGTCATCTTATAGATATATAATTCCATCTAGTATAGAAGTGGATAGAGATATAAAAAGTTAAGCACAGTACGACAGGTGTACCTCGTGTTCTATCCGAACACTTCACAACTTTATCTTTTGAAATCAATTTCAAGCAATCCTAGATAGAGATATAAAAATTAAACATAATACGGCAGGCGTACCTCGTGTTCTATCCAAACACTTCACAATTTTATCTTCTAAAACCAATTTCAAGCAATCCTAGATAGAGATAAAAAGTTAAGCAGAGTACGGCAGGTGTACCTCGTGTTCTATCCAAACACTTCACAATTTTATCTTTTGAAACCAATTTCAAGCAATCCTAGATAGAGATATAAAAAATTAAGCAGAGTACGGCAGGGGTACCTCGTGTTCTATCCAAACACTTCACAATTTTATCTTCTGAAACCAATTTCAAGCAATCCTAGATAGAGATATAAAAAGTTAAGCAGAGTATGGCAGGTGTACCTCGTGTTCTATCCAAACACTTCACAATTTTATCTTCTAAAACCAATTTCAATCAATAAGCAATCCTAAATTCCCGATTAGTTAACTTTGTCCCAGCTATGTTTCCAATGAAGACAAATTGGCAATGGGCCCGTTGAGTCCACCGCCGCGCAAACCTTGGACTCGTGCTCTACCACGGTCAAACTCCCCGGCCGGTGACTCCTCCACCGGCAGGTCCAGCTGGAGCCCAGGGGCGAGCCGGGAACGCCTCGTGCTCGCGCGTCTCTTCTTTCCCTTTTGCCTCGGGATCGTTGCCACGACATTCTCGGCCAGTGTCCCCACACTCGTGGGATGATCTACCTGCTGCCCATCTTGTTGCTGATTGGGATGATCGTTCTGGCCATTTGGTTGATGATTGAGGTCGAGCCTTTTCATACGGCGAATCCTCGTCGTAGCTGTTGCTCACGGAGCAAAAAAACCAGAGGCCGCTTGGTCATCTTATAGATATATAATTCCATCTAGTAT
This sequence comes from Guadua angustifolia, assembly GCA_036346375.1. Classification (NCBI taxonomy): domain Eukaryota; kingdom Viridiplantae; phylum Streptophyta; class Magnoliopsida; order Poales; family Poaceae; genus Guadua; species Guadua angustifolia. Next base: position 27,791,282 of record CM070503.1, read on the forward strand.
AGACGTTGATAGAGATATAAAAAGTTAAGCAGAGTACGGCAGGTGTACCTCGTGTTCTATTCAAACACTTCACAATTTTATCTTTTGAAATCAATTTCAAGCAACCCTAGATAGAGATATAAAAAGTTAAACAGAGTACGGCAGGCGTACCTCGGGTTCTATCCAAACACTTCACAATTTTATCTTCTAAAATAAATTTGAAGCAATCCTAGATAGAGATATAAAAAGTCAAGCAGAGTACGGCATGTGTACCTCTTGTTCTATCCAAATACTTCACAATTTTATCTTTTCAAACCAATTTCAAGCAATCCTAGATAGAGATATAAAAAGTTAAGCAGAGTACGGCAGGAGTACCTCGTGTTCTATCCAAACACTTCACAATTTTATCTTCTGAAACCAATTTCAAGTAATCCTAGATAGAGATATAAAAAGTTAAGCAGAGTACGGCAGGCGTACCTCATGTTCTCTCCAAACACTTCACAATTTTATCTTTTGAAATCAATTTCAAGCAACCCTAGATAGAGATATAAAAAGTTAAACAGAGTACGGCAGGCGTACCTCGTGTTCTATCCAAAAACTTCACAATTTTATCTTCTAAAACCAATTTCAAGCAATCCTAGATAGAGATATAAAAAGTTAAGCAGAGTACGGCAGGTGTACCTCTTGTTCTATCCAAACACTTCACAATTTTATATTTTCAAACCAATTTCAACCAATCCTAGATAGAGATATAAAAAGTTAAGCAGAGTACGGCAGGGGTACCTCGTGTTCTATCCAAACACTTCACAATTTTATCTTCTGAAACCAATTTCAAGTAATCCTAGATAGAGATATAAAAAGTTAAGCAGAGTACGGCAGGCGTACCTCGTGTTCTATCCAAACACTTCACAATTTTATCTTCTGAAACCTATTTCAATCAATAAGCAATCCTAAATTCCCGATTAGTTAACTTTGTGACAGCTACGTTTCCAATGAAGACAAATTGGCTTTGGGCCTGTTGAGTCCACCGCCGCGCAAACCTTGGACTCGTGCTCTGCCACGGTCAAACTCCCCGGTCGGCGACTCCTCCTCCTCCACGGCTAGGTCTAGCGGGAGCCCAGGGGCGAGCTGGGAACGCCTCATGCCCGCGCGTCTCTTCTTTCCCTTTTGCCTCGGGATCGTTGCCACGACATTCTCGACCAGTGTCCCCTCGCTCGTGGGATGATCTACCTGCTGCCCATCTTGTTGCTGATTAGGATGATCGTTCTGGCCATTTGATTGATGATTGAGGTCGAGCCTTTTCAGACGGCGAATCCTCACCATAGCTGTTGCTCACGGAGCAAAAAAACCAGAGGCCCCAGTGGCCGCTTGGTCATCTTATAGATATATAATTCCATCTAGTATAGAAGTTGATAGAGATATAAAAAGTCAAGCAGAGTACGGCAGTGTACCTCGTGTTCTATCCGAACACTTCACAATTTTATCTTCTGAAACCAATTTCAAGCAATCCTAGATAGAGATATAAAAAGTTAAGCAAAGTATGGCAGGTGTACCTTGTGTTCTATCCAAACACTTCACAATTTTATCTTCTCAAACCAATTTTAATCAATAAGCAATCCTAAATTCCCGATTAGTTAACTTTGTGCCAGCTACGTTTCCAATGAAGGCAAATTGGCAATGGGCCCGTTGAGTCCACCGCGCTCGGGGTTTGATCTGGTAGTCGCCATGCATGCCCGGCCCGGTGGCTAGCTCCCATTCCAAGTTCGTGTCTTTCTCCACCATGGGCGGCGCCACCATCGAAGAGTCGGCGTGCCCTCCTTCAATTCCCGCCTTCATCTGTCATGACCATGCAGTGCAACGAGCGCATGCAGGTCCCTGTCGCGCGCGCATGGATGCTTTCCTAAGATATTAAGGCATCGAAACTCTCTGTCTCTCGATCGATCTACCTACCGCGTTATTCTAATCGATCCTCGCCAATCATCTCCTCCACCGCCGAGCAAACCTTGCACTCGTCCTCTGCCACGGTCAAACTCTCCGGCCAGCGACTCCTCCTCCCCTGCCGTCTCTACCCGTTGAGCCGGTACATGCCCTTCAACTGTATGTTACAGGGTGATCCAAGCTCATGTCGTCCTACCTCCTGCCGTCGCGGTCGTAGGCTACCTCGTCTAGGCCGGCTCCCAATCGAACTGTATGTCCGAACGCTAGCCGTTCTCTATCCATAGCCATCAGAATAATAAATCTACTGCTACTTGAATCACCCTGTAACAAGTATGCACAGTTCCTTATTTAATTATGCCATCTCAAGACTCAACCAAACTAGAGGTCATGTGATTAATCACAATATTAAATCCACAAATAACCAACCTAACATGTAGTTATAGAGTCCTCGGTAGCGGCAATTCACTTCTCATCAATTCAACGCGCTATTGATCCGATCCAAAATTTACAGTGGCATCCTTTGAGCACGTGAAAACTATATGTATTTCGAGTGAATTTGAATTGAGAGTTTAGGGCGGTGACACTCAAGCTTGCGATCAAATGAGAAGAAAAGCAAAAGAAGGAAGTAAGAAAGGCGTTGCATTTTGGTCATCGCATTTTCTTTGAAAATTAGCTCTCAACTTGGGATTCAGTTCATTCATATTGTCCACGGGCCAGACAGCTTTACTGGTTGAATGCCACGAGAGGCCCACTTAGATTAGACCCAAAGCTACCAGAGAGACCTCTCCAAATTTGGTAATCTGAATAATTGTCCGAAGCAGCACCGACGTACATAATGTTGTAAAACGAAGTCATCCACCCAGTCGAATCACCAGCAAATAAGCAAGAACTTGCGAATCAAGAGACGAGGACACACATAACATTGGTGGAAATCTCTCTCGCTTTATTGATCCATCAATACAATGGGGATGCCCAATATATATAGGAGAGGAGAGAAGAGTTCGGATTCGCCCACATAAATAAGAGATAGAGTCCTAACCAAATACGGTTGGACTTCCTTATTTCATAACACTCCCTTTGGACGAATACCGCGTAATGCATATGTCTCGTTAAAAACTTCACTAAAAAACCCAGTGGGAAAAAGGAGATGGAGAAAAGAGTACATCACACTCGCACTTTATGTTGCACTAGTTGTCTCATTAAAAACCTTCATGTGAGAAAACTTCAGGAAAACTCACAAAGGAGAAAAGAGTATAACTTATAACCTTCAGGGTTTATTAAGATCTTCAGGATCACAATAAGGGTTATAGTCCAAGGGTTTTCTCCCCCTGAACTCTACATCTCTCTAAGTCTTATCATTCCAATGCCCTTAACACATTTTGAAATGTGGATTTGGGCAAGGACTTAATGAACAAATCTACAAGATTTTCACATGACTTAGTTTGTACAGTCTTTATCTCACAACTCTTCTGGAGTTCGTGAGGATGGAATAACTTTGGAGCAATATGCTTCGTGATGTTGTGCTTCGCATAACCCTATTGCATTTGTGCAACACAAGTAGCATTATCTTTATAGATAATTGTGGGGGTATCGACGGTGTTAAGACCACATAACTTCTGGATATGACTAATCACACATCGCAGCCAAACACATTCACGTGAGGCTACATACAAGGCTATAATCTCTGAGTGGTTGGTAGAAGTTGCTATCAGGGTTTGTTTACAAGACTGCCAGGAAACGGCTGTACCACCGCAGAGAAACACAAAACCAGTCTGCAATTGGCACTGTGGGGATCAGACAGATAGCCAGCATCCGCATATCCCACAATGGTCAAGTCTTGGTTTTTCTGGAAAAACAATCCAAAATCTTGAGTACCTTGGAGGTTTCTGAGTAAAGTCTTTACACTAGCCCAATGTCTTCTGGTTGGAGCTGAACTGTGTCTCACTAGCAAATTCACCGCGAATGCAATATCAGGCCTTGTGCAATTCGCAAGATACATGAGTGTTCCAATAGCACTTAAATATGGGACTTCCGAACCTAAGACTTCCTCATTTTCCATCCTCGGTCTAAAAGGGTCTTTATCCACTTCTAGGGATCTTATGACCATGGAGTTTTCAAAGGATGCGATTTATCCATATTAAACCTTTCCAATACCCTAGTGAACAAGAATTCCTTCTAGGAAATGCTCTAGCTGCAGGCCTAAGCAAAATTTGATATTACCCAAATCTTTTCTCTCAAACTCCGTCGTGAGGTAAGCACAGTTTCCTTTATCTCCTCTGTGGTTTCGATGATATTCAGATCATCGACATATACTGAGATTATGCAGAATCCATTCTGGGATTTCTTTATGAACACATAGGGACGATATTCCTTCTTTAGAAGGAACTCACTAAGTCAGTTATACCACATTTTTCCGACTATTTTAATCTGTATAGCGATCTCTTCAGTTTGATCATACTATACCTATTGCGATTATTAGGATCCGGGATTTTGACTCTTCCAGGGACTCTCATATAAATATCCGAATCCAGTAACCCATAAACATGCGGTCACAACATCCATCAACTGCATTGGTAAGTTTAAACTTTCTGCCATTAATATTAAATTTCGGAACATTATTCCACTCTTTGCGGGAGAATCGATATCGGGTCTCTGCGTGAACCCTTGTGCTACAAGCCTCGCTTTTATATCTCACCACCTGAGTATTTTCATTTTTCTTCTGGATGAAAAACCCATTTGATCCTTCAAGGAACAATTTAGGAAATGTTTGGTCAGCAGGACCAGAAACTTTCCTCTTATTAAGCGAGCGCTGCCTCAATTGCTTCTTTTGTTTGACCCTATCTGAGCACTTCTGGCACTCTGCCATAGACTTTGGTTCTGGATCCAGCTTTTTAGCAATTTTAGAGGCAAATATATGTCGACAATTGTAGTCTTTCTTTTATTCATTTCTCCTGCATCACTTCGGGAATATATCTATATAAATTTCTTTCAGCTCCTCGTGATTTCCCACAACGACGGAGTTTGGGTGTTCCGACTTCCCAGCGTGGAATTGTGCGCGCAAATATACGCCGGCGTTATCATCTTCAAGATGGATCACTTCAGGAATGCTACCATCTCCAGGATGGCTCACTTCAGGGATTTTCTCAACATCAGGTTGAGCTTCTTCTACTGTCGTGGGTAGTGTTCTCATTTGTTCGGTTCTCTACTTCTGTGGATGTCTCCGCGGAATTGAGTCCCGTGCACCTAGAGGCCCCCCATCTTCTTATCGTGAGGGTCAAGAGTGGGTTCAATATCCTTCTAGGATATTTCCACTCTTTCAGGTGCATATACTGCAGATATATGAGATCTTTCAATCACTTATGACCAGTGAAGGCATTTGGCAGATTATTAGCTTATTTGTTACAGATTTATTATCCTTGAACTTCAAGTTCGGTCTTTCTAGTGCGTGGATCTAAGGACTCAGCATTCTCTAATGTGGTACTTATCTCCCCCTAATGCTGAAAAATGTCCTTAGTATAATCAGCGTACCGTGCCGTGTACAGATCCCTTGTCATAGGCTATAGGTATTTTAATACATGACGGAGATTCATAACCTACATAGATCCTCAACTTCTGGTGAGTTCCTATGGTTGTACGCTATGGTGGAGAGATTGGCATATATATAGTATAGCCAGATTTTCGCAGATGGGAAATACTTAATTCTTTTCCATGCACTATCTGCAACGGGGAAATTTCAGGATGTGCAGTTGGACTGAGTTTAATTATTACTGCAGTATGCAATACTGCATGGCTCCAACAACCGGTGGGAAGCCAACTATTTTGCAAGAGTGGCCAAGCAATATAATAAGTTTTGTTCTTTTAATATAATGACTCTGCAAGGCCATTTTGAGAGTGGATATTAGGTACGAGATGCTTTACATTAATTCTCGGAGCCATATAATAGACATTAAATGCTTTGAGATAAACTCGCCAGCATTGCCCATTCAAATGGACTTGATCCTTTCTTCTAGAAAGTAGGCTCTTAACTTAATAATTTGGGCAATTAATTTTGGTAGAAACATGGTACCTAATAGATAAGAGACCTACATAGGACCATCTAGTAGAAGCATCTATTAGTACTATAAAATATCTGAAGGGGCCTGACAGGGGCTAAATAGGTCCACAAATATCACTTTGAATTTTCTCTAGGAAATTCAGTGATTCTTCCCTAACTTTTAGATAAGAAGATTTAAGTATGAGTTTTCCTTTAGCGCAACCAGGGCATAAGAAAACTTCAGGTCTAGGAAAGACTTTACGCTATGGCCAGCAGAATTATAATTGTTCTTCTTACAATATTCAACTCAAGATAACCCAGTCGATCTGCTAGATCTTTAAATATTTCTGAGTTTTTATCGCAACATAAACTTCAGGTTTTATATGTGCATAGTATAACCTGGAGGAGAATGAATGAAGCTTTTTAATCACATGTTAATTACACCCATTAAATTTAGTCATGAGTAGGTATTCTGTACCATTCTCTTTCTTGTCTCCAGATAGAAACGATTTAGACTAGTGTCTTTAAAACTTAAGAGAGTACGACTGGACTTAGGGTATAATATGGCATTCTACTAGTGCCAACTATAAGAATATCGCTTCTGGCGATAGTCATAATAATTCCAATTCACTTAGTGTGGCACAACTGTCTTCTAGATAGATTTTCTCCTCTGCTATCGGATTATACTTTGTTCTATATTAGAAGTATGATTTATCAATCAAACAATTGTTGCACTTGGAACAAATTGTAGAATATAGAACAAACATAGCACAATTAAATAAATATCTGGGAAATATCAATTTATTCAATTTTAATTGATAACCGCTCAACAAGAGCGTAGACCAAATGTTCATTCAGGAACTAGGGCTAAACTGATAAAGAAACTTATAAGGAATATGTGATATCGACTAGCAAATGAAGGAATACTCAGGAGACTAGTTCAGGTCTCCATATGAGTCGCATATGTCCTTCTGGGACCCCATGAACTTTATAATTTCAATAACCATATTATCACACTTTTCCGCACCTGTGTCAACAACAGGTTGAGCGGTGAAGTATGATTCAACATTGTTGTAACATTCCATTTTTTCAATTTCCTGGACTTGAATTTCAAAATTCGAACCCTTGCATTTTATTCGAATAAATTTCAGCTTAATATGAATTTTCAAAAGTCAACAAGGATTTAATATGATTAATCCATACTTCAAACAAATTATTTCTTATTTTTATTGGGTTCTTTGTGCTTCATTTGATTTTTCTGTATTTTTGGGGATTTTTCCGAAGTTAATTGCTATTTATTTGGATTTATTGAAGCTATTTGGATTTTCTGGTATTTTAATTAAATCGGAAAACATTTTAAATCTCATTTTTTCTCCGGGCCGAAATCACTGTTCATTCCGTCGGCCCGTTCCTATTCCACCGCCGGCCCAAACTCCCGCACGGCCCATCCCAGCCAAACCCTAATCAACCGATACGTCTCAGCCGTCGATCGTCCATCCAACGGACGAGATACGCGCCACCGCCCCACAGTAACCCTAACCCTAATGCACTCCTGCCCGTCACCATTAGATCTTGATCAGCGGTGACGGCGCCACGTTGTTCGAATCCCGCCGCTCAAGACAAAGGTCTGACGCCCGACCAACCTAGGTTTCCGCGCTTTATTCCCGCAACCCTAGGCTATATAAGCGCCGCGCACTTCCCGAGGTTCCCCTCTCCGTGCCGCTCCTTTTCCCCCAAGTCTCGCCAAGTGAGACGCCGCCTAGAGGCCACACGAGCTCATGGGAGTTCTTCTTCCGTCGTAAAGCTTCTCCGCCAGATTGCTTCCACTCCGTGAGTCTCCGTGATTAATCTGGTACCATTGAGTTCATCTTTCCATCCCCTTCCGGATCCACTAATAGTTGGTCCCGATCTGTTGCTCCTCCGCCGATTTGGTGTCGTCGTCCCCAGCTCCAGTGGTTTGCGCCGCTCCCATCGCCGTCGTTCTCCCTCCGTTGTTCTCCGCCGTCGATCTTCACAGCAACGGCTGGATCCTCGCCACGTAGCCCAGTAAGATTTTTCCTGAGCCAACTGCCTCGTCATCATCGTGTAAGCGCCCCGTGTCTGCCGGGTGGCGCCATGTGCCAGCCACGTCCGCGCCACCACAACCCTCGTGCTCGCGTGGCCGATGCGTGTCACGCCGTGCCAGCACCCGAACCAACATGTCTGCCACGTACACGCTGCGTCCACACCACATCGGCGCCACCTCAGCGCTAGATCTGCGTGGCCGTCCTTGTCAGCATGCTTGGTCGTCGTGTCCGCGCTACGTGCACGCCACGTCAGCGCCACCATAGGCCTAATCTCCCGCGTGTGCGCCACTTGTGCGCCACGTCCACCCTAGGTCCACGTGGCTGCCACATCGGCGCCACGTCAGCACTACGTCGCCCATGGGTTGCCATGTCAGCGCCAAGTCACCGCCACGTGTGCCCTAATACCCACGTGTCCGCCACGTACACGCCACGTCATCATGCCACATCATCACCTCTCACACAGGTCACTGAGTATTCCTCGGTGAACTTAGTCTACGTGAACCAAGTCACTGACTCGTGGGTCCCACGTGTCAGCGCATATAATCAGTATTTTCTGATTATTCCGAGAAATCCGAATTTCCAGCCAATAGCATACTGACACATGTCAACCTTAGGGTTTTTCCCGATTTTCTCTCCCATTTAAACTTCGGAACGCCCGTTCTCCTCCGTTCGAACTCCGATTCGAACGATTCAAATTTCTAAATTCATATAAAATCAAGATCTATCTGTTGGTGTATTTATTTTGAATTTTTGGATTTTATTTATTTTTGGTTTTATTTATTTTTGTCTCGTTTCGCGTGTTTCGCGTGTAGACGACGCAGCGGTTGAGCGAGAGGAGCATCCATCAGAGGTAGCAGCAGCGGGAGAGGTTGAAGGCAAGTCTCCCTTGACCATATTGAACCCAAGTTTATGAAATGCTATTTTGTTTTATTATTGCATGCTTATTATTTGCGTACTGTACTTTAATGCCATTTTAAATGCTTAGATAAATGCCAAATTGTTATAACCACATTGATATTCATTTTGACAACCATTGACACCCTAGGAAAATTAAGTACTGTTAATAATAATCATTTTGTATTATGGGACGGTATAAAATGCTTAGCCATGCTTAATCACGTCGGTACCTTACCATTATGGAAATGCTTTCATATTTGATTCAAATGGAATTGTGAAAATACGGCAATTGGTGTTGCCGGTATTAATTTGAAAAGTAAAAGTGAAAAATGGTTTAGACCGGGGCGGATTGGTTGTATGGCGGGTGCGGGATACACAAAATTCTGGAATGTGATTGTCCGCCCCAGTCAATTAAGGACCGGTCGTGTGTTACCATGGGCCATGCTACACAGTACAACCACATGTCTATAATGGGTACGACCTGGCTAAGTAATTTGCATGTATCGTTATTTGACTTCGCTATTTGGATGTGCGGTTTGCCGGGAGGGTACTTGCAAGGCGCAAGAGGGGGCTTCTGTACTGGGCGAGTAGCCCTAACAGCGGTGAAACCTTAGCGGGCGGAGTCGGTAGCGGTATTATGCATTGTAAAGGCCTTGTCATGATCTCCCTGCCAGCACACCAAAGGAAGTGTGTCAATAGCTTGGCGAAAGGGGTTGATCATGTCGTGTGGGTAAAGTGTACCAACTCTGCAGATTCAAAACTACTTGAGTAGCCGTGCCCACGGATAAGGGCAAGCGTGGAATGCTTTCACATAGTAGATTTTCTGGTTTTTGGTTTTAAATGGAAAAATGATGATTTGGTTTAAAATGAAAATGTGGTTGGGAATCCGTGAGCGGCTAGAGCTCCCGGATTTTAGTTTGGCGGTTGGAGCCAACCAGGTAGTTGGAACCTGGAAAATTGTTATACTTCAAATTTAATTAATTATGCTATTTACATTTTTTGAAATGCTGCTTTATGAAATTATTACTTGTATTTAAATTTCAACTTCGCTTTATGCAAATGAATCCTATATGCTTCCTTTGTTTAAGCCTTGCATTTAGTTATTTGCATTAAGTTTCCGAGACTTGCTGAGTATGTTGCATAGTCACCCTCGCTTTTTATTGCGGGGCTGCTTATTCCATAAAGCAGATGAGGACAGAGCTAGCTATCCAAGAGCGTGCATTCCACCGTTCGACATCTGTGGTGAAGACTTTGAGGAGGAAGACCCGGACTACTAGGGAGCGTACCCCAGTCGGTTGCCTGTGGGCACACTGATTGGCTGTTTTTGTTGCTACATTTTCCGCTATTACTTTCACACTTAAGTCGTAAGGCTCGATACTTGTAATAATGTGATGATGTTTACACTCTTTTGCTTTATTGTTGTTATTTACTTTATGATATGTCTGTGTTATCATCACTGTATGACTGTGCATGCTAGCTGTTCCTGGACTAGCACGGTTGAAACACAGAGGGTTCGGATTGGGTAATCCGGGTCCCCACTGAGGTGGTATCAGAGCCATATCGACTGTAGGTCGCAACCCTAGTTAGAATGGTCGTTAGAATTTCAAAAGTATTTTCTAAATCAAACCAACAAACTGGTAATTAATAGATTGTCTCCTCTTACCTTATTCTTAGGTTCTTACTTCTTCCCTTTTCTGAAAATTATTTTGAAAACTTTAAATTTGATCTTATCCCCTGAAATTCCTTTAAGCCTTCGGTCGACTACAAGATCGGTGGAAGGACCGCTAGAAGAATCAAGTTGACGGAAGATCGTCCAAAAGAACCCCTATGAAGAATAAGTTATTAGTGCCCATATTTTCCTTCCTTTCGCTTAGTAGTTGGAGTTTATTTGGATTTCTGTTGTTTGCTTGTTGGGTGTGTTGTACGCTTGCCCTAGGCATGGTGCTGCAACCACCTTACGTTGGAATTTTGTTGCATGTCTTGCCTTGGAATGGCTATCTTCTCCCAGTCCCCTTACCTTTTGCTTTTTCCCTCTCGTCTTGTGCTTTTCTCTCTCGTCTTTTGCTAACTTTTTCTTGGCCGTTGCCTCAGATGGAAAGTCAGGGGAGTGGTCGCAGAGGCAGAGGCAGAGGCAGAGACCGTGGGCGTGGTCGTGGCAGTGCCACAAGAGCAGCAAAGTGACTCAGAGCAGGAGTTGCCACCGCCGCCACCTGTTCCACCTCAGATGGCCGATATGCAGCAGATGATGGCGATGCAAATTAGCCTCGCGAGCTCGCACGTAACATGGTGAACAATCGGCCAAGACCAAATTTCAGCGCCCAAGAGTTTATTGCAATCGAAACTTGGGAGTTCATGAGGACCCGACCGCCTACCTTCTCGGCGCAGGAGAGCCTTTGGAGGCGCATTTATTGGCTCGAGAGATATTGAGAAGAAGCTTGGTGGCCCAAAGGCGATGACCGCGAGAAGGTGTTGTCGCCACCATCACCAAGGAGTTGTTTGCTACTGGTGGGACAACCATGCAGCCCATCGAAATGCTCAGCGATTACTTGGGAGGAGTTCGCTGAGGCCTTCCGGACTGCTCATGTACCTGCTGGGATCATCGAGATGAAGAAGAGAGAGTTCAGGAAGCTACGTCAGGGGAACCAGAGTGTGTCAGAATACCTCAATCAGTTCACCCAGCTTGCGAGGTATGCACCTGAGGATGTGGCCACTGATAGTGCCAAGATCTGGAGGTTCATGGAAGGTCTGGACCCCGACATCAAGGTGCAGCTTGTTGCATTTGATTTCCCCAACTTTCAGCACATGGTGAACAAAGCCCTAGTGCAGGAGGATGCTCAGCGCCAGCAGCGAGAGTCACGCAAGAGGAAGATGGCTTTCCAGGCTCAGCAGGGAGCGAGTGGATCTCGTCAGCGCTTTCCACCTCAGCGAGGCAGCAGGACGCCTGTCCCAGGAGCACCCCGCACACCTTCCTCTGGACCTCGCCCGCTTGCTCGAGGACCGCAAGCGGGTTGCGGCCTTCCACCAAGAAGGGAACACCAATCTGCTGCAGAGTTCATCTTTCACTTGCCACCGTTGGGTCACTATGCCAACAATTGTCCTCGAGGCGCCAAATGCATTACTCGAGCCCTTTTCACTTGGGAGCCACTCACCAAGACTCGGCTCGAGGATCGGGGCGTGGTGCGCCTCACCCCCGTGACTCGGCGATCGTTTGGGAGAGGGCGTGTCAACCACGTGACTGCAGAGGAGGCTCAAGAGGCACCAGATGTGGTACTGGGTACGTTTCTTGTCAATTCCATACCTGCCACAACTTTATTTGACTCTGGAGCATCACATTCTTTCATTTCGAAGAGTTTTGTTGATCGGTTTGGTTTGGAGACTTTGGCTCTTAAGAATCCCATGATTATTCAATCACCGGGAAAAGAAATAAAAAGTGATTTGTTGTGCCCAAGTGCCACCCTAGAAATCAAGGGGGTAAAATTTCTTGCGAATCTCATCCTCTTGGATTCGAAGGGACTAGATGTCATCCTAGGGATGGATTGGTTGACGAAGTTCAAAGGACAAATTGATTGCGCTAGTAGAGCCATCACTCTCACCAATGCAGAAGGCATCCGAGTGGAGTTTAAGCCTGATAAGTCGTTGGGTGAGAATTGCATGTTGAACAAGTTGGAAGAAATCATTGTGGAGAATATGCCTGTGGTGAGTGAATACCCCGATGTATTCCCTGAGGATTTGCCAGGCATGCCGCCTGATCGGGAGATCGAGTTCACCATAGAGCTTGTTAAAGCACAGCTCAATTTCCAAGAGGCCTTACTGCATGCCAAATAATGAGCTCGCCGAGATGAAGAAGCAGATTGAAGAGCTGCAAGAGAAGGGGTTTGTTCGTCCGAGTTCGTCACCTTGGGGAGCGCCAGTGCTCTTTGTGAAGAAGAAGGACAACGACTGCGGATGTCGTCGACTACTGAGCTCAATGAAGTCACCATCAAGAACAAGTATCCTTTGCCCAGATCGACGATCTGTTTGATCGATTGAAGGGTGCTTGTATCTTCTCCAAGATCGATCTGCGATCCGCTATCATCGGTGAAGATAAGGCGCAGGACATCCCAAGACGACTTTTGCCACTCGGTATGGATCAGTATGAGTTCACAGTCATGTCCTTTGGTCTGACCAATGCTCCAGCATACTTCATGAATTTGATGAACAAGGTGTTCATGGATTATCTGGACAGATTTGTGGTGGTCTTCATAGATGACATTCTCATCTATTCTCGAGACGAGGCTGAACATGAAGCACATTTGAGAATGGTTTTAGAGAAGCTCAGAAGTCACCAGCTGTATGCCAAGTTCAGCAAGTGTGAGTTCTGGTTGACAGAAGTTGCTTTCTTGGGCCATATTGTCTCTGCTGGAGGTATCTCAGTGGACCCGGAGAAAGTGAAAGGAGTGCTTGATTGGAGGCAGCCCAAGTTAGTGCCGGACATCCGGAGTTTCCTTGGTTTAGCGGGTTACTATCGGAGGTTCATTGAGGGATTCTCAAGGATAACTAGACCGCTCACTCAGCTGCTGAAGAAAGAGAAGAAGTTTGAGTGGACTGAAGCTTGCGAGCAGAGCTTTCAGGAGTTGAAGAAGCGGTTGACTACAACCCCAGTGCTTGTGTGCCCGGACATTCAGAAAGGATTTGAGATCTATTGTGATGCTTCGGCGAGGCAGGTTGTGTCTGTGTCTGATGCAGAGGCAAGGTAGTCGACACGCCTCGCGCAATTGCGACCACATGAGGAGAATTATCCAACCCATGACTTAGAGTTGGTCATTGTTGTGCATGCATTGAAGCCGTGGAGGCACTATCTCATTGGGAATCGGTGCGAGATCTTCACTGCACCATAAGAGTTCGAATACATCTTCACTCAGCGGATATGAACTTGAGGCAAAGAAGATGGTTGGAGCTGATAAAGGACTATGATGCGGGCATACATTACCATCCTGGTAAGGCGAATGTGGTTGCCGATGCTCTGAGCCGAAAGAGCTACTGCAACAATCTGATGGTTCAGGAAGATCAGCCTGCTCTGCATGAGGAGTTTCAGCGTCTGAACTTGGGGTTGGTGGAAGAAGGATCTGTTGCTGCTTTGGAAGTTCAACCAACTCTGGTGGATCAAATCAAGAAGATGCAGAAGTCGGACAAGGAAGCCGCGAAAATCAAGGAAAGGATCAAGGAAGGTAAAGCTCCAGGATTCTCAGAGGATGTGGAAGGAACAGTTTGGCTTGGAAAGAGTATTTATGTGCCGAATCATAAGGAGCTCAAGCAGTTGATACTGAAGGAGGCGCATGAGTCAGCATACTCGATTCATCCCGGCAACACCAAGATGTATCACGACCTTCGAGGTGTTTATTGGTGGCCTAGAATGAGGAAGGAGATTGCAGAGTTCATAGCTATGTGTGATGTGTGCCAGCGAGTCAAAACTGAGCATCAAAGGCCAGCAGGTTTGTTGCAGCCATTGAAGGTACCTGAGTGGAAGTGGGAAGAGTTGGGATGGACTTTATCATAGGACTTCCGAGGACCAGGTCAGGCTATGACTCGATTTGGGTTGTCGTGGATCGACTCACGAAAGTTGCACATTTCATCCCAGTGAAGACAACCTATAAGGGAGATAAGCTTGCAGAGCTGTATATGTCTCGGATTGTGTGTATGCATGGCGTGCCCAAGAAGATTGTTTCGAATCGGGGCAGCCAATTCACATCTAGATTCTGGCAAAAGTTACAAGAAGCATTAGGCACCAATCTGAACTTCAGTACAACTTATCATCCTCAGACGGATGGACAAACTGAGCGGGTGAACCAAATTCTGGAAGATATGTTAAGAGCTTGTGCACTGTCCAATGCAGCTAGCTGGGATCAGAGTCTGCCATACGCGGAGTTCTCCTACAACAACAGTTATCAGGCCAGCTTTCAGATGTCACCATTTGAAGCTCTTTATGGGAGGAAGTGCAGGACACCTCTTTGTTGGCATGAGACAGGAGATCGTCAAGTCTTCGGTCCGGATATCCTGCAGCAGGCTGAGGAACAAGTGAAGATGGTTCAGGAAAGGTTGAGAACAGCGCAGTCCAGGCAGAAAAGCTATGCAGATAATCGTAGAAGAGCGTTGACCTTTGCTCCTGGCGATTATGTGTACTGGAAGGTCTCCCCTCTCAAAGGTATGCGCCGATTCGGTGTGCGTGGCAAGTTGGCACCGAGATTCATTGGACCTTTCCCAATTCTAGCCAGAAGTGGGGAAGTGGCATATCAGTTGGAATTGCCACCGCACCTGTCGAATGTGCACAATGTCTTCCATGTGTCACAGTTGAGGAAGTGCCTTCGAGTGCTTGAAAAGCAGGTGCAAGTTGAGGATGTTGAGCTGCATGAAGATCTGACCTATCCTGAGTATCCGATCAGAATTCTGGAGGAAGCTGAGCGCAGGACAAGGAACAAGATGATCAAGTTCTACAAAGTGCAGTGGAGCAACCATTCAGAAAAAGAAGCCACCTAGGAGCGCGAGGAGGATCTTCGAGCGGAGTACCCCAGCCTTTTTCCCTGGTTAGTCCCAAATCTCGGGGTCGAGATTTCTTGTTAGCGGGGAGGTTTGTAACATTCTATTTTTTCAATTTCCTGGACTTGAATTTCAAAATTCGAACCCTTGCATTTTATTCGAATAAATTTCAGCTTAATATGAATTTTCAAAAGTCAACAAGGATTTAATATGATTAATCCATACTTCAAACGAATTATTTTTTATTTTTATTGGGTTCTTTGTGCTTCATTTGATTTTTCTGTATTTTTGGGGATTTTTTTCGAAGTTAATTGCTATTTATTTGGATTTATTGAAGCTATTTGGATTTTTTGGTATTTTAATTAAATCGGAAAACATTTTAAATCTCATTTCTTCTCCGGGCCGAAATCACTGTTCATTCCGTCGGCCCGTTCCTATTCCACCACCGGCCCAAACTCCCGCACGGCCCATCCCAGCCAAACCCTAATCAACCGATACGTCTCAGCCGTCGATCGTCCATCCAACGGATGAGATCTGTATGCCGCCACAAGAAACCTAACCTAATGCACTCGCCGTCGCCGTTAGATCTTGATCAAGCGGCTGACGAAGCGCCACGTCGCCCGAAATCCCGCCGCCGCCCACACAGTGCAGCCGCCCGACCAACCTAGGTTTCCGCGCTTTATTCCCGCAACCCTAGGCTATATAAGACGCCGCCGCGCACTTCCCGAGGTTCCCCTCTCCGCGCCGCTCCTTTTCCCCCAAGTCTCGCCGGCGGAGACGCCGTCTGGAGGCCACACGAGCTCGCCGGAGTTCTTCTTCCGTGCGTAAAGCTTCTCCGCCGTATTGCTTCCACTCCGGTGAGTCTCCGGTGACGAATCTGGTACCATTGAGTTCATCTTTCCATCCTCTTCCGGATCCACTAATGGTTGGTCCCGATCTGTTGCTCCTCCGCCGATTTGGTGTCGTCGTCCCCAGCTCCGGTGGTTTGCGCCGCTCCCATCGCCGTCGTTCTCCCTCCGTTGTTCTCCGCCGTCGATCTTCACAGCAACGGCTGGATCCTCGCCACGTAGCCCGGTAAGATTTTTCCTGAGCCAACTGCCTCGTCATCATCGTGTAAGCGCCCCGTGTCTGCCGGGTGGCGCCACGTGCCAGCCACGTCCGCGCCACCACAACCCTGTGTGCGCGTGGCCGTCGTGTCACACGCCGCGACAAGACCGAACCAACATGTCTGCCACGTACACGCTACGTCTGCACCACATCGGCGCCACCTCAGCGCTAGATCTGCGTGGCCGTCCTTGTCAGCATGCTTGGTCGTCGTGTCCGCGCTACGTGCATGCCGCGTCAGCGCCACCGTAGGCCTAATCTCCCGCGTGTGCGCCACGTCCGCCCTAGGTCCACGTGGCTGCCACATCGGCGCCACGTCAGCACTACGTCGCCCATGGGTTGCCATGTCAGCGTCAAGTCACCGCCACGTGTGCCCTAATGCCCACGTGTCCGCCACGTACACGCCACGTCATCATGCCACATCATCACCTCTCACACAGGTCACTGAGTATTCCTCGGTGAACTTAGTCTACGTGAACCGAGTCACTGACTCGTGAGTCCCACGTGTCAGCGCATATAATCAGTATTTTCTGATTATTCCGAGAAATCCGAATTTCCAGCCAATAGCATACTGACACGTGTCAACCTTAGGGTTTTTCCCGATTTTCTCTCCCATTTAAACTTCGGAACGCCCGTTCTCCTCCGTTCGAACTCCGATTCGAACGATTCAAATTTCTAAATTCATCTAAAATCAAGATCTATCTGTTGGTGTATTTATTTTGAATTTTTGGATTTCATTTATTTTTGGTTTTATTTATTTTTATCTCATTTCGCGTGTTTCTCGTGTAGACGACGCAGCGGTTGAGCGAGCGGAGCATCAGACAGAGGTAGCAGCAGCGGGAGAGGTTGAAGGCAAGTCTCCCTTGACCATATTGAACCCAAGTTTATGTAAATATTACTTTGCTTTAAATTATTGCATGCTTATTATTTGCGTATCATACTTTAAATACTGTTTTAATGCTTAGCTATATTCCAACTTGGTTATGCCACATTGATATTCAACTTGACAACCTTTGACACCTTAGGAAAACTAATTACTATAATTAATGGTAATCATTTTGTTATGGGACGGTAGAAAGATGCTTAGCCATGCTTAATCACGTCGGTACCTTACCATTATGGAAATGCTTTCATATTTGATTCAAAATAAATTGTGGAAATTATGGCAATTGGTGTTGCCAGTATTAATTTGAAAATAAAAGTGAAAAATGGTTTAGACCGGGGCGGATTGGCTGTATGGCGGGTGCGGGATACACAAAATTCTGGAATGTGATTGTCCGCCCTAGTCAATTAAGGACCGGTCGTGTGTTACCTTGGGCCATGCTATACAGTACAACCACATGTCTATTATGGGTACGACCTGGCTAAGTAATTTGCATGTATCGTTATTTGACTTCGCCATTTGGATGTGCGGTTTGCCGGGAGGGTACTTGCAAGGCGCAAGAGGGCTTCAGATCAATGGGTAGCCCTAACAACGATGAAACCTTAGCGGTAGTCGGTAGCGGTATATGCATTGTAAAGGCCTTGTCATGATCTCCTCGCCGCACACCAAAGGAAGTGTGTCAATAGCTTGGCGAAAAGGGTTGATCATGTCGTGTGGGTAAAGTGTACCAACTCTGCAGAGTCAAAACTACTTGAGTAGCCGTGCTCACGGATAAGGTCAAGCGTGGGCGCTTTCACATAGTAGATTTTCGGTTTTTGGTTTTAAATGGAAAAATGATGATTTGGTTTAAAATGAAAATGTGGTTGGGAATCATGAGCTGTTAGAGCTCCGGATTTTAGTTTGGCGGTTGGAGCCAACCGTAGTTGGAACCCGAAAATTGTTATACTTCAAATTTAATTAATTATGCTATTTACATTTTGTGAAATGTCTGCTTTATGAAATTATTACTTGTATTTAAATTTCAATTTAAGCTTTATGCAAATGAACCCTATATGCTTCCTTTGTTTAAGCCTTGCATTTAGTTATTTGCATTAAGTTTCCGAGACTTGCTGAGTATGTTGCATACTCACCCTCGCTTTTTATTGCGGGGCTGCTTATTCCATAAAGCAGATGAGGACAGAGCTAGCTATCCAAGAGCGTGCATTCCACCATTCGACATCTGTGGTGAAGACTTTGAGGAGGAAGACCCGGACTACTAGGGAGCGTACCCCAGTCGGTTGCCTGTGGGCACACTGATTGGCTCTTTTTGTTGCTACATTTTCCGCTGTTACTTTCACACTTAAGCCGTAAGGCTCGATACTTGTAATAATGTGATGATGTTTACACTCTTTTGCTTTATTGTTGTTATTTACTTTATGATATGTCTGTGTTATCATCACTGTATGACTGTGTGTGCTAGCTGTTCCTGGACTAGCACGGTTGAAACACAGAGGGTTCGGATTGGGTAATCCGGGTCCCCACAATTGTTTACACCGGGTCTTATTGATTTTTCCTGTGGATTTTGTGTAAAGGCCTACCACATACTTCGGGATGCAATAGTTGCATGACCAATAGGCAATGCATTCATACCTAAAACAGGGTTTGCAGCCTTACTTCTGGAAGTCCCTAACCCTTTATCTTTTACTTTTCCACTATGAATTGCTCTTCCCCTTCTTATCATTTTGCCTTTGCTGCGGCCATGGCTATTACTAGCCTGCTAAGTATTTTGCATGTGCTTCAGGTATTGCAAGACTCCCATTAGGAGGTGCGTGATGATACTTCACTAGAAGTTCATCATATTTTTCTGCTTCTAGCAAATGCATATAATCTCGAAATACTTCTGGTACTTGGTATGACGATATTCTCACAGCAGTATCCTCATATAGGGATGGCAGGTGCATAGCCTGAAGGCACGGGAGGATCCATTCACGCTGTGATTTTGGCAACAGGAGGAATATTTGCTGGTTATATATTTTTCCTTCAGGGATTCCAAAAATGCCAGTTGGTCATCTTCCATCAATTATTCGACCTTTAGGTCCGTATGGAGATGGTGCCTCAGGAGGTGTAGAGCTGTATATCTGATGACTACGGGAAGAGCAGGGATACCAGCTTCAAGCTGGGAAAATAGTAGCTTCAAAAGGTCTAGATATTAGATTAATCTTGGTATTCATTTGCCCAGGTATGGTAATTGTTGCCATTCAGGGCAAGTTTGATAAGTTCCCTCTTTGCGATGTCCAACACATCCTATTTTTATTTATGCAAAATGACTTTTACTACCGGTAAAATCATTATATTGCATGCTCACTCTTCAATCAGTTAAACTTGGTCTATATCTATTTAGTAGATAATTATCACAGATTTTCCAGGATTTTTTATAATTTTCTGCTAATTATTAAGCAATTTCCAGAATTACTAATTAACAGGAGAATAAACTTCAACATGAAATAAAACTGGCATAATGTTAATTACATCTTATGTAACCCTTGTTGATTGGGTATGAAATCATGTAATGAATGCATCCGTCAACATGATTCTTGGCCAAGTCAACCCGGCCCGAGGGCTCACATGAGGGAGGGAGCACTTCCCGATTCCGGGCGCCAATTAAGAAACCTAGCCTCATGTGTGTTTTCCTTAGACACCAATTATCATGTATCCGTTCCTTCAAAACTGAAATAAAAAACCCAACCACTTATGCCCTCAAGCCCAAAACCGTTTTGATAGCTCGATTATTTCCATAATTTTCTAGCAATTTTTAGAACTGCTCAAATAACAGAGAATAAAATTCAACGCATATGAGACATGGCATAAAGCTAGAAAATAAGTCCAAGGCATGGAACTTCCAATGCTAAAATATCAATTATACTAACAAAATTATGGAAGTCCATAAACCTGACAAAACTAATTTATAGGATTCATCATGAATTTTTTTTAACGAATTTTCGAAAAAAAAATAATCAAAGGCTGGCACAAGAGGGTCATTACTGATTGGGTCGTTCGGCCTGGAAAGCATACGACTCATTAGGCCTGCTAGGCCCATTCGATCAACAGAAAAAAAAAATCCCGAGCGCTCTATTACTGCAGGCGACTAGCGTTAACCCTAGCCACGGCTCGTTCGTCCACGCAAAACGGCCGATGGGTGACCCTGCTGCGGTGGGCGCATCAGGCGCTATGTCACCGATCGCCAGCGAGGCTCTGGTCGTCGGACGGTCGCCGTCTTTGACGCGGGTGCCGCCTCCAGGGCAGGCACCGCGAGGGCGCTGCGGGCACCACCATCACCTCGCGTGGGAACGCCGCTGTCACTCGTGTGGAATGCGAGGCATCGATTCTGGTCTCGAGCGCTACAGGCGTCATCAACCACTGCCTCGGCTTCACTGCCATTGCCGGTGTGGTGCGGAGCCGCGTGGGCGACACGTTTTTCGCTGAGGCGCTGGCCGCTGGGGTGGTCGCCGCTACCCCCGCGGGCAGTTCGGGTGTCGTTTCCGCAGTCGAGGTGTCTAGGCGCAGAGCGCCGCTGCCGGTGGGCGGAGTACCACCAAAAAGCGCGGCACGAGACGCTCGACGGGAGGCGCAGCACAAGACTGGAGGGCTCGACGGCGGCACAGCCAGGCGTGGCTTCAGGCCAACGAGCAACAGGACGACAGCATAGATTTTTTTTCTTAATCGCTGATGAATAGAAACCGTAAGCATGATTGGGTATTGATCTTAGATTGATCGCGGGCGAGGATGAGGAGAAAATGATCTACTAGATCGATAGTAAAATCCCCCAAATTTTCGATCTACTAAATTCAATCGCGATTCAATCAACCATGCCAATCTGTTACCTTAATTTATCCTGCAGGGGAAATTCTGTAGACTATCGCGTAGGACTTTTTCGGCAATCCGAGTGGGTGCCGGCGTGATAGCGAGTTGATTGCAGATCGGATCGGGCGATCAATCGCCAGTAGTAGTCGTTCTTTGTCGTCGACGATCCTCCTTCTTGTGGTAGAGACTCGTGCTGATAACGTGTTGTAAAACGAAGTCGTCCACCCACTCGAATCACCGGCAAACAAGCAAGAACACGCGAATCAAGAGACGAGGACACACAGAACATAGGGTGGAAATCTCTCTTGTTTTATTGATCCATCGAATACAATGGGGGATGCCCAATATATATAGGAGAGGAGAGAAGAGTTCGGATTCGCCCACACAAATAAGAGATAGAGTCCTAACCAAATACGGTTGGACTTCCTTATTTCAAAACACACAATTGGTTTTTTTTTACACGGTCGTAGAAACTGTTGTTTACGAACTTAACGTCAACTTTTCTTTCCAATGCATCTTAAAATAAGAAAAAAAAGATTTCCTTCAAATGGAGAAAAAAATGTTGAGATGGCTATGGCACATACAGCTTCTAGTAAAAGCCTTATAACTTTTCCTGCGCTATTTTTCCACTCCTAATCACTCCCACTCGTAGGATGCATGTATATGTAGTCTATCTTGATTGGATACAAAAATTAAGAGCGCACATGTAATAACACTGTATGACAAGCAGAAAATGAACTTTAACATGAGGTGCACAAGTTCGAAGTAATGTTTTTGTTACTAGCTAGCCATGTATGCAAGCAATATGTTAGTGCTGGTACGTACCAGTGCAAAATGGACTAGCTAGATGTTCAATTACTCATGCAAAACCATGCACAATATATCAGCAAAACAAACACCTAGAAGTACCTCATGCATGATATCGCATTTTTTGATCTCAGGTTAATCAGGAAACTTTCTTGCACAAACTCATTTGGTGCAGAGCAATTTTTGTGAAGCTACCGTTCAATTTTGCACCGATGAACACGCGTCACACTGAACTATATACATAGCTAGCTCTGAAATAGAATGAGTGAGTACAACGAAATTCTCTTGCATGCTAATATGAGAATGATGTTGTCAGTATCACAGTCTAGTCATACTTAATTACATCACTTCGGACTTGTTCACCTCATGTTAAAGTTCATTTTCTGCTTGTCATACAGTGTACATATGCGCTGTTAATTATTTATGTATCCAATTAAGATCGACTACATATACATGCATGAATGATGAAGTACTGGAAATGTGAATCGCTAACCTTACTAACATTCTTAATTTTCCGTTGTCCTGGAGTGCTTCCTTGCTCATGGATTAATTATTTTCTACGTTGGTTTGAGTTCCCGCATTTCAAGTTGTTGCCAGCTTCACCGTACGTTCCTTTGAGATTTGTGCTCTGAACTCTCTCAGATGAGAAATATAATTAAACGCTATAGTCTGAAAAGTTTATTGACAAATACTCCCTCCGGTTACAAATAGTTGTTATTTTGGATAGTGGCACGGTCTCCAGTATACAAATTTGACAACTAATTTTTATTATAATATATTTATAAAACCTAATAAACTTATAACATTATGAAAGTACTTTTCAAAACAAATCTACGCATATGGTTTTTATATGTCAAATTCAAATATTTAAAAAGATATTGGTACGTAGTCAAAGTTTTGAAAGTTTAATTGTACCTTTGTCCAAAACGATAACTATTTGTGACTAGAGAGAATATAAGGTTTGTATATAAATTTACTCTATCATTTATTCATTATCATCTACATAAACTATTCTCTCTCATCTTTCTAAGGTAATTATGAGGGATACATAATTCATTTTTTCTTACGGCTTTCTCAATTCCATATATTTAGTTGTCACTGATTTAGCTTGGTACACGCAGTTGTCACCGGGTCGCCCTAAGCACATTACTCATGCAATGTGGGTGTATATAGTTGCAGTTTTTGGCGGTAGCTAAGAATGCAACGAAAATATACAAAACCAATACCCATGGAGAACATTGAAGCATTATTCATTTCTCATATTTGCCATTTCCTTACTAACTCCCATAAGCCAGATCATCTCACGGTTGTTGTGCTGCGACGTAGCGTCTAGTTAGTTACCAATATTTACCGTTCTAGAAAAGATGGGTTACAACTTTCAACTAACTTCAATCTCCAAGTGTAGAAAAATATGTGATTTAATTTGGAAAGTTACCGCGATGCCTAACGAAGAAACTCAGCTCGTTGGTTACAAATGGTGCCTACATATATTAGTCGCCGCTAGCCATGAGCTGAAGCAGCCCTCTCATGGCCATGCCATTCTGCAGCGCGTACCAGTCCGCCTCCTCCAGCGCCTTCAGCTCCGCTTCGTCCCTGGTCTTGTAGTCGAGCAGCACCATCGCCAGCGTCCCCACCTTCGCATCCTTCTCCTCCATCTCCGGCGGCATCGGCAGCCGGAGCACCCACACCACCATCGTGTCATCCGCCTGCAGTCGGCTCTCCCTCAGGAACGGCCCGAACGCCCCGGTGAGCCGGTACGAGCCCCTCCCCGCTGTAATGCTGGCCACCTTGGCGAACCGCATGAGGTACCGGTTGCCCCTCCGGTCGTACATACGCCGCCATCTCAAGCTTTTTTTCCGAGTCGGCCATGAGCTCGTCGTCGGTGACGTCGGCGGATTCGAGGAGGCCCCGCGCGTCGTCGTAGGAGATCTGCAACCGAGCCTGGAGCGGCGTCGCGTCCGTTTTGTTGAGCTGCCTCCGGATGGTGAAGATGGGGTTCCGGTCCACGCTGAGGTGGTAGATCAGGTGCACGAGCCGGTCCTCCACGGGCAGCTCCTGCGGGAGCCCAGGGGCGAGCCGGGAACGCTTGATGCCCGCGCGTCTCTTCTTTCCCTTTTGCCTCGGAATCGTTGCCACGGTATTCTCGGCCAGTGTCCCCTCGCTCGTGGGATGATCTACCTGCTGCCCATCTTGTTGCTGATTGGGACGATCGTTCTAGCCATTTGGTTGTTGATTGAGGTCGAGCCTTTTCAGACGGCGAATCCTCGCCATAGTTGTTGCTCAGGGGAGCAAAAAAACCAGAGGCCGCTTGGTCATCTTATATACAATTCCATCTAGTACAGAAGTAGATAGAGATATAAAAAGTTAAGCAGAGTACGGCAGGTGTACCTCGTGTTCTATCCAAACACTTTACAATTTTATCTTGTGAAACCAATTTCAAGCAATCCTAGATAGAGATATAAAAAGTTAAGCAGAGTACTGGCAGGTGTACCTCGTGTCATATCCAAACACTTCACAATTTTATCTTCTGAAACCAATTTCAAGCAATCCTAACTTTCTGATTAGTTAACTTTGTGCCAGCTACGTTTCCAATGAAGGCAAATTGGCAACGGGTCCGTTGAGTCCACCGCGCCCGGGGTTTGATCTGTTGAGAAACCTCGCTACCGGGTGTAGTTCGGGGTTTCCCGACAGATCGAAAACAACGAACAATACAATGAACAGGAGACACAAAGTATACTGGAGGACGAGTTTCTTTATTGCTTTCAGTATCGTGTACAATGGGGTGACCCTCCTCCATATTTATAGCCTATGCCTAGGGTTTCGCAGATGGGCCAAAGCGGCCTTCGTGGGCCGCCAAGGTTTCTAACACTCCCTTGGCCTTTTGCATGAGATGCATATGCCTCATCAAAACTCCGAAAAATCCAAAGGGAAAAATACTTGGAGAAAGAGTACATAGCATACGCTGTGTCAGGTTGCACGAATTGCCTCATCAAAAACCTTACGTGAGAAACTTTCATGAAAACTCACTAAGAGAAAAAGAGTACAATTCACCCAAACTTTAATGTTAATCTTCAAGATTACGTTTGGGTACTCAAACTTCAAGTTCAAGATTTATGTAGGAGTATGTGAAATATCTCCCCTTGAAATCTGCACTTCTCTAAGTCTCATCATCCCAATTCCTTTTAACGCACCTTTCAAAAGCAGATGCTGGGAGTGACTTAGTGAATAAATCTGCAAGATTTTCACATGACTTTGTATGCAGTATCTTAATCTCGTTCATCTTATGCAATTCATGAGCATAGAAAAATTTGGGGTTGATATGCTTCGTGAGATTACTCTTCACATATCCCATCTGTACTTGAGCAACACAAGCTGCATTGTCTTCATAAATTATAGTGGGGGTTTGCTCAATGTTCAAACCACATGACTTCTGGATGTGGTGAACCATTCTTCGAAGCCATGCACATTCACGGGAGGCTTCATACAAGGCAATGATTTCCGAGTGGTTTGTCGACGCCGAGACAAGAGTCTGCTTAGACGACTTCGAGAAACCGCTGCTCCTCCACAAAGGAAAACATATCCCGCTTTGGGACTTTCGAAAGATCTTGGTCCGACAGCACCCAAAGATCGGCATAGCCAACCAAATTTAATTCATTCATTCTTCTATAGAATAGGCCGAGGTCCTTTCTTCCTTGAAGGTAACGGAAGATGTCCTTAACCCCTTTCCAATGCCTTTTGGTGGGTTCTCAGACTGCACTGCTAGCAAGTTCACTACGAACGCAATGTCCTACTGGTGCTATATGCAAGGTACATGAGCGCTTCAATTGCACTCGACACGGAATTCCGCCCCGTGACTTCCTCCCCTCTTCTCTAGGCTCAGATGGGTCTTGGTCTCCTTGGAGTGACCTTCCGACCATTGGGGTTTTCGTAGGATATGATTTTTCAAAACCAAACCTTTCCAACACTTTTTGCATGTAGGCTGATTAATGTACCAAGATTCCTCCTTGGACGTGTTCAAGCTGCAAGCCTAAACAGAACTTAGTTTTACCTAAGTCTTTCATTTCAAACTCAGACTTCAAGTATGAGCAAGCTTCTTCAATTTCTTCATCCGTTCCAATGATATTCAAGTCATCTACATAGACGGAGATTATACAGAATCCATTCGGGGATCGTTGTATAAATGGACAATCTTCACTGTTTGTGTAGCCTTTCTTGCAGAGAAAGCCACTCAAGCGATTGTACCACATTCTTCTTGATTGCTTTAGCCCATACAGTGATTTCTCCAATTTCACACTATACAGGTTTTTGTTTGCTCTGTCTTGATTCGGGATAGGAATACCTTCCGGTACTTTCATGTATATCTCCGAATCCAAATTTCCATACAGATATGCTGTGACAACATCCATTAGCTTCATTTTCAACTTCAAGTTGACTGCCATTGAGATCAAATATCTAAAGGTTATTCCTCCCATGACCGGAGAATAGGTTTCTTCATAATCAACCCCAGGACGTTGAGTGAAACCTTGCGCAACAAGCCTTGCTTTGTTCCTTACAACTTCGTTGTTTTCATTCCTCTTCCGAACAAAAACCCATTTGCGACCTACAGGGTTTATATGGGGAGGCGTGCGGCACACTGGCCCAAACACCTCTCTTTTGTTCAGAGAGACTAACTCTGCAGTGATTGCCTTCTTCCATTCTTCCCAATCTAGCCTTTTCTTGCATTCTGCGAGAGATGCAGGCTCGGGATCATGATCAATTATCGAGGCAATCTTCTTTGCAAAGTATGCATCGACATTGGCTGTTGCTTTATTCAGGGATTCTCCTGTTATTACAAAATTTATGGCCATTTCGTCATGGGGTGCTTCATGCACTTCTACTTGCTCTTCACTGTTATTTCCCATCACAGGAGCAAGTTCCTTTAGCTCTTATCGCCGATGTGTGCGCACACATTTGGTCGATTCAATTCATGCATTTATTCCTGCAATGGAATATTCAAACTGGGAGTGCCTCGCTAGCAGGCCTCTCTCCAGCTACCAGGTATCAACTGGCTCCCCCTTCTCTACTCGGGGCATTTTCGTGATTGGTTGTAATAAGTCCTCTTTCCCCTTTTTCCCCAGGCGTCCCCGGGTACTACGGTTTGGAGGAACCAGACTGCCTGTTCTCTTCTGGGGCCCTAGAACAGGTTGAGGGGTACCATGAATTCTCTTTGGTATTGCAACCCTCGCTGGCGCATTACTTCTAGTAATGCAACTTAATCACTTCCTTCATATCACAAAAATGATAAGGCAGTTTCGTATACTTCAGTAGTCTCATAGACTTTCATTTTCTTAACTAGTGCAAGGGTCATGTACGGGAATTCTCTATGCTTATTTTCCCAAGATTCTTATTCAAGGGTTCTAATTCTCCCCTAATGACGGAAAATATTCTTCGTCAATAGATACAATCGTGAATCGGTCAGATGCAAGTCTCGAGCATGGGTTCCAAATACCGATTATGAATGCACTTTCATAACCAACGATATCCTGACTTGCGGAGAGGGCCCATTGCGTCATTTGTGGAGGCGGTATCGGTACATATACCAAGCATCCAAATTTTCTGAGATGGAAAATCTTCGTGATGACCCCTTGCACTAATTGCATAGGTGAATGGATATTGTAGGCCGATGGTCTAAAATTGATGAGTGCTTCGCCAAGGCAGATCGCGTGTCCCCAACAAGTGTTGGGCAAGTTACAACTCGCAAGAGCGGTCGGCTATGAATTTAATCCTCTTTATTATTGCTTCACTAGTCCATTTTGTGTATGGACGTGCGGTGCAGAGTGCTCAATGCTATTCTGTTGTTTGTATAATAATCATCAAATGCCTTGAAGTAAATTAAATCGGCATTGTCCATTCAATGGACTTCACACGATGATCGAAATGCATTCTTAATTACGATGATCTACGAGATCGGCTTTGCAAAAGCATGGTTTCTTGTTGACAAAGAAGCATACGTGCAACCATTTCGAGGACGATAAATGAGCATCATGAAGTACCGAAATAGCCTTGACAAGGGCTGAATCGGGCTACAAATATCCCACTGGATGCGTTCCAGGAATGCAAGGATTTCATTTTGCACTTTCATAACAGAGGGTCAGTTATTAATTTCCCGGTGGCACATGCATGGCACACAAAATCTTCATGATTCGGAAAATTTTGAACATTATTGCTATGACCTTGTGAGTTGTTCACTATATTTCTCATCATTCTAAGACCAGGATGGCCTAATCTACAATGCCACAAAGAAAATAATTCAGAGCTTCTAAAAATAGTCTTCAAAGAAGTATACACTTCGGGTGCATAAATTTTCGTATAGTACAACCCAGTTTCGTATGAGGGATATTTTTCTAATATTATTTTTCCACATACCGCGTGCTTCACGATGCACAAGTATTCTTTGCCATTTTCTTCATTGGTTTCTACGTGAAACCCATTGGCGCAGATGTCTTTGAAACTTAAGAGAGTGCTCGTTGATCCAGGGTACAAGAGGGCTTCTTCAATTACCAAAGTTGTACCCATTGGTAATATAATTATGGCTCTTCCAGAACCTATTATATAGGAATCGCTTCCTACGATTGTAGTAATTCTTCCAGTGTTCTTCGTGATCGACTGGAAGTATTTCGACTCTCTTAAGATGGTATTTGTTGTGCCACTGTCAACAATACATATGTCCTCTATTTGGGCGCTACACGATTTCTAGATAAAAGAAATATAATTCCAATCCAACAGTGGCAAATAATTCAAACATTGCTTGCAAAGATAGAATACTGGAATAAAGAATAAATTGCAATTCATTCATCAGAAAGAAAAAGTATGCTCTTCGAGAGCTTACAATTCATTATTCAAAATTCATTAACAACCACAATCTAAAATAGATGTTAATAATGCGATTCATGCTTTGGACTTTCCCTGAACCAGATTCTTCTCCGCTTTAGTGATCTTCTTGCCACATAGAGAGAGATTGGTACAAATTCTGTGCAAGGTAGAATTGTACTTTCGCCATTGATTACAGTAGTCCGTAAACCTCAAAGTAGCCCAATCTTGTTGTGCTTGGAGCAAGATGGTGGATTTGAGTTTCTCGAACTGCTTCTGAAGTGCAGTGCATAACTCAAGTGCACTCTCCTTAGCCATGTATTCATTCTTCAGAGTGGCTGAGAGGTGATGCCCGAGGAAGTGCAAAGCTTGATCGTTCTGCTCGGCAGTAGACTATGCGTCCTTCGAGGACTCTAGGCCGATGGCAGTTCGGAACTTCTTGCTCCTAAGCACGATCTTTATATCTGGTGTCCATGTGAGATAGTTCTGACCATTCAGGGCCAGTTCTTCAAACTCACGTTTGACAATGCTATTCATTTGCATATTCATAAGATTCTTTCATTAGATTACTTCGTGCAATCTAATAGAGAGTGGTTGCAAGATTTATAAATGCATAAATTAAATTCTCATGAATTTCCAGTAAACTAAAGAAAGTAATAAACACAAGATTAAGAAATATTCACAAAGATTCATAGATATAGTTTTGCGCATGTATGTGATCGACTTCATGTATGCGATCAAATTCTAGCATGCGATCGGCTTCGTGCGATCGGTTTCATGCATGCAATCGGATTCATGCGTGCGATCGACTTCGTGCGATCGGTTTCATGCGCGTGATCGACTTCGTGCGATCGGTTTCATGCATGCGATCGGGTTCATACGTGCGATCGACTTCGTGCGATCGGTTTCATGCATGCGATCGGGTTCATGCGCACGACTTTTCTGGCGCGGCGGTGGCCGCTTCGTGCGGCGTACTTGAATTCTTCGTGAATTTACAACAAAGAGAGCAATAATTGCAAAATACATAAAATATTTATAAATGCTGCAAAGAAATGCTAGAAAATTAAATATCAGGTCCTAATAATATTCTGGAATTTTCTGGCATTTTTCATATTTTTCTGTAATCAATTTCCGAAAATCAGTAAGCAAAGCGTGAGATCTTCAGTGCATGCGTGAGATTTTTAGTTCGAATCCGATCAGTAGCGACTTCGGAAAAGTAAACAAGACAGTAATAATAAACAAAACCCGAGGGCAAGGAAGTAAATTCCTCTCCTCTTTTCTTATCCGGATTAAACCGGACTTCAAAACGTATCAATACTGGACTTCAAGTTCACATCCAATGGACTTCGAGTCCATCGCCTCGAGCAACCGGCGGCGCGAGCGAGATCGCTGGCGACTTCGGGCGCGTGCGATCGGCAGCTCGGGCGCGTGCTATCGGCGGCTCGGGCGCGACGCCAGCAGCCCGAACGGAGCGGCTTTGACACGGGCGCGCTCGATCGGCGACTCGGGCGGAGCGACTGCGGCACGGGCGTGCTCGAACCGAGGCGATGCGCTGCGTGCGCGGAGGCCAAGGCACGATGCGGCGGCGCTGCGAGCACGAAAAAACCCGAGGCAACCGGTGGTGGTGCTGCGAGCACTGAATCCAGAGCAATGGCGGCTTCGTGTCGCGAGGAGGCCGATCAGTGGCAGGTGGCGGCGCTTCGTGCGCGAAGCCGAGGCGACGGCGATGCACTGCGGGTGCGACGGCAGCGTCTGCGAGACGCGAGGGCGGCTTCGGGTGCGGCGGCGTCGGCCGACGTGGCTTCGTGCACGGGAGCCGAGGTGCGGCCGGGTGGCACGCGCTGCGAGCGCGGCGGCGGCATCTGCAAGATGCGGCGCGGAAGCCGAGGCGCGATGGTGCGGCGCGTGCTACGAGCACAGCGACAGCGTCTGCGAGATGCGATGATTATGCACGTGTGTTCTGGTCGCGATCTACTAATAATTCATGCACCAATCTGCTATTCAATTCATGCCAAATTCAATACCTCGATTCAATCTGCGAGCGAATTTCGTAGACTGTCGCGTAGGACTTTTCGGCAATCCGAGTGGATGCCGGCGTGAGGACGAGTCGATGCAGATCGGATCGGGCGATCAATCGCCGGTACTAGTCGGTAGTAGTCGTTCGTTCGTCGTCGACGATCCTTCTCTTTGTGGTAGAGGCTCGTGCTGATAACGTGTTACTTGAATCACCCTGTAACAAGTATGCACAGTTTCCTTATTTAAATATGTCATCTCAAGACTCAACCAAACCAGAGGTCATGTGATTAATCACAATATTAAATCCACAAATAACCAACCTAACATGTAGTTATAGAGTCCTCAGTAGCAGTAATTCACTTCTCATCGATTCAACACGCTATTGATCCGATCCAAATTTTACAGTGGCATCCTTTGAGCATGTGAAAAACTATATGTACTTCGAGTGAATTTGAATTGAGAGTTTAGGGCGGTGACACTCAAGCATGCGATCAAATGAGAAGAAAAGCATAAGAAGGAAGCAAGAAAGGCGCTGCATTTTGGTCATCGCATTTTCTTTGAAAATTAGCTCTCAACTTGGGATTGAGTTCATTCATATTGCCCACGGGCCGGACAGCTTTACTTGTTGAATGCCACGAGAGGCCCACTTAGATTAGACCCAAAGCTATCAGAGATCTCTCTCAAATTTGGTAATCTAAATAATTGTCCGAAGCAGCACCGATGTACATAATTGGTTTTTTTATACGGTCATAGAAACTGTTGTTTACGAACTTAACGTCAACTTTTCTTTCCAATGCATCTTAAAATAAGAAAAAAGATTTCCTTCAAATGGAGAAAAAAATGTTGAGATGGCTATGGCACATACAGCTTCTAGTAAAAGACTTATAACTTTTCCTGCGCTATTTTTCCACTCCTAATCACTCCCACTCGTAGGATGATTAATGGTTTACGGAAAAGTGCATAATTTGCATACACATATAAGTATATGTAGTCACTCTCAAAATATTTTTCCATTGAACAACATTTCTAATTTTCTTTTCCTGGGTGGATCCCTGCATTTCATTACTCCACATAGATCAGGAAAAAAAACATTATTAGCTGATCCGTGTAGACAGAAGGAAAAAATAATCGTCTAGAAAATGCTTGGTACATAATTAAATTGACGTGACGAAACCATATTCTTGCCAAAGAAAAACCAAGAAACAGTCAAACCAGCCGGCCGTGCTGCCGTGCATGCGCACGCGATACGACGGAGGTGTCACCATAGAGAGTACATATGTCCTCTTTGTCTAGACTTAGTTTTTTATTGATAATTTAAAACTCGCTTTTTAGTTTAAATAACTTCAAATAACTTTTTTATACCCGGTAGATGTGAAAGATTTTTTTAGGGTACAAAGATGCGCGCGCACACACAACACCCACTCTCACACATACACCACACGCACACACACGTGTGCGCGTCCAACACATAGGGAAATTTTGTAGAGGCCACTCTGAGTTTCTAACTAACTATCTTACTAAAGCACACGCGTATATACACTCAGAGGTGAGAAACACTAAGTCTGATCCCAAGGATCGAACACAGGTTGGAGGCTTAAGCACAATAAGCCATCCCACTGAGCCAACGCTCATGACTCAGATGTGGAAGATTTTAACATAACTTTAAGAGCATTAGTGTAAAACCAATCCTCAATAAACTAAAAAAAAAGCACATCTCTAATGACTTCTACCTTTTAGTTGTATAGAGACATGTGTTTTTGAGAAAGACAAGTTAAAAAGATTCCAATTTATATAGGCTTTAACTTTTAAAATTTTTCAACTAGAGAAAAAGTCTAAACAAACACACCATAGAATGGCAACATGGTGTCAGGCAGCGTGGATCACAGCCCTGGATGCCTACCCACGTGGCCACATCAACGCCGCATGTTGGTTCCTTCATCAATGGCAACCACTACGGTGTGGAAACATCTGGCTGGAAGCGGATGCACGGCTGCACGCACCTAGCTTCCTAGCATCTTGGCCATCAGGGGCGGCAACCACGATGCAGCTGGGTTGCTGACGTCATTGGCCATCATCTCTTCTTCGATGGGTTCCGTTTTGTTGCGTCGTCTTAGGCTATCTCCAATGGTTGAGGAGCTAGTGGAGGTGGTAGTAGTGTCACGTAGACGCCACGTCAGCTAGCACCTCCACTAGCTCCCATCCCTTTCAATGGTAGAGGTGGGAGAGAGGTGGTAGTGTGGGCCCACATATCACTACCACCTCCACTAACTCCCACCCCTCCAATGATGAGGCGGTAGCAGTGGATCCAAAATATTTATATGTGTGTATTATTCTTAGTTAAATCTATTTTTTTATTTGTTACGTAATGTGAAATACAACTAAATATGTAAATACAAATTAAATATTATTGATAATAATAATATTTAGCTACTTTTTGAAATACGTAGTTCACAAACGATTATAACGCATAGATTAAATTAAAAATGCATAATAATAATACATTCATAGGCAAGATACAACACATTCGTAAGATAAAATACATAAGCTACGTTACATTTATTCACTACAACATGCAAGCGAATTCTCTGGTCCATGCCCACCAAACATCTCGTGGAAGTAATTTAGTGCACGATCACGTTTCTTCATCTCCTCTTCGCTGAAACCTGTGGTGTCCTTAGCTAGTAGCTTGCAATACGCTGCGTATGCCTTCGCAGTGGCTGCCTTCTCCCTGGTGACAGCTAGAGATGTCAAAGAACTCCTCAGCTCTGAGGTCTCTCTCTTCCTCTCAGCTATATATTGCCTTCTCTGTTCCACCTCCTCGCTTGTAGCCGGATTAAGTGTGCTCTTACCCTTACACTTTACCTTTGCAAAGATCTCGACCTCCTGCCTTCAGAGTCTCAGACGGTGCCTCCACTTCTTCATCATCTGCCTCATCCCTTGATGAGGAGGTGTACTCTCCAGATCCAGAGAGTTTGGTCCTCTTGTTACCGTCCGTCCCCTTCTTCATGTACTCCCTAGTCCATTTTGGATGGCCACGAACCCGTTCCCACCAATAATCTAGGTTGAAACATGCATTCTTTGGGTCCTCCTGCATGTACATCTCCGAACTTCGACATGATTTGATCATCGATCGACCACTTTTATACAAATTCTTCACTCTAACCCATATGCCGCTGAAACGAGCAACCTTTGTATTCGTCCGCGCCGATGGTCTTTGCATTGCTTCCATGTTCTATTTGTTGTAGCCGTTATGTTGTAGGTTATCGCGACGCCCTTCCAAAGACCCTTCCATTCTTTGTTGATTCCCTCGATTGGGTTATGTGTGTTGTTCAGCCAAGCACTCACCTGAAAAGTGTAATCATGCATAAAAATCAAATATTGCTATAGTTTAAAGTTAGCACAGAGATGATCAAGATGCAAAGCGTGCGTACTAGACATATGTCATCCTCTCTGGACCAGATCCTCACGCTTTTTTTTGGGGAGACAACTTCAAGCATGCCTATTATCATCTTCCACTTCGATGATCGGTTTCACCACGGTGTTCTGTGTTCAACTCAAGCCGATCTCATTGCTCCATGAGAATATGCTAGCGGCGGTGACCCTTGGGGAAAATTCGATGGCATGCCGACAAAATGGAAGTTTTGACCCATGTTCGCTAGTTGCGAAAACATAGGATTCAGTGATAGAAATTGGGGTGGGATTTGAGAGGAAAACGGAGGAAACATTGGAGGGATGTTTTGCGGGAAACTCGACTGTGCAGGCACTTGAGTATTTGGAGAGTCGGTATTCTCACTTGGGTCTACACCAGATGAATTGAGTAAGTTCACGAAGCTGCCAAGTGGAGTATTAGAATCCATGGGATGCAGATGTGGTTCGAAGAGAAGAATGCATGTGTTGTGGTTAAGAAGAGGATGGTGGATGGTTTATATAGGCTTCCACGGTGTGTGGTCATTCAATGTAGGCTTTCGCAGTGTGTGGTCATTCCATGACTGCTTTCGCAGTGTGTGGTCATTCAATGTAGGCTTTCGCAGTGTGTGGTCATTCCATGACTGCTTTCGCAGTGTGTGGTCATTCCATGTTGGCTTTCACAGTGTGTGGTCATTCCATGTAGGCCTTCGCAGTGTGTGGTCATTCCATAATTGCTTTCGCAGTGTGTGGTCATTCCATGTTGGCTTTCACAGTGTGTGGTCATTCTATGTTGGCATTAATGATAATACAATAAAAATTAAAACGACAATGCATTGATAAGGTAAGATACATGGGGCAAGTGGAATGAAAATTACACTACTCATATCAGCTCCCCAAATGCTGCCAGATGTGCTCCACCAAATCTGCTTTAAGTTGTATATGTGTGGCTCGGGCATGGATTCTGGCATTTGCTGTCAGCACGTCGTCAAAGTTTGGAGTCATACCAGTCTGGGCATTGGGTGGGGTCACAGTTGCCGTCATTGTGCTTTCACTATAATCATAGTCAAGAGCATCATCGTCTCGCTCATCTTCCACTATCATGTTGTGCAAGATGATACAAGCTAGCATGATGTCCCCGAGCATGGAAGGATTCGAACACCGAGCGGGACCATGGATTATGGCAAAGCGAGATTGTAGTACTCCAAATGCTCGCTCAATGTCCTTTCTTACTCCTTCTTGTTGTTTTGCATAGAGCTTATCTTTTGGCGTTTGTGGGAGATGTATTGTCTTGACAAACACCGCCCACTCTGGGTATATACCATCTGCAAGATAGTAACCTTGGTTATACTGCCGACCTCCAACATTGAAATGGACCCTCGAGCTTGTCCTGCAATACTTAGTGAATAGAGGGATTGGTTGAGAACATTGAGGTCATTATTAGAGCCGGCAACACCGAAAAATGCATGCCATATCCAAAGGTCATATGAGGCCACAGCTTCAAGTATTATGGTTGGGACCCCATGATCTCCACGGGTGAATTGGCCCCTCCATGCCACAGACAATTCCTCCACTCCCGAAGCATGCAATCAATGCTTCCCAACATCCTCGAAGCCTCTAGCCTCTCCATGTTGTAGCAGTCTTTGTAGATCTTCAACAGTTGGCCTTCGAAGATACTCTGGTCCAAACTTCGCAATCACGCCTTCAACAAATTTTCCTAAACACTCAATCGCCGTGCTCTGGGCCACCCTCAAGTACTCATCCACTTGGTCGGCCGGGACACCATATGCCAACATGCGCATCGCTGTGGTACACTTTTGTAGAGGAGATAGCCCTGCACGATTAGTGGCATCCCACCTCTGTGTGAAATAAACATCCCACTCACCAAGAGCTTCAACTATGCGAAGGAACAAAGGTCTCCGCGCATACGAAATCTTCGACGGAATGTATGAGGTCCGTAGGTGGGGTTGTTGGAGAAGTAGTCTGAAATGAGGCGTTGGTTGGCTTCTTCACGATTCCGCTCGACATATCTTCTTCTAGCACCCGTCGCCTCCGGGATGGCTCTCCTCGAGCTCGGCAATGATCGCTCCTCCTCCACAATTTCAGCATCTATCTCGCATTGCATACTCCAAGAATGTGTCTTCCATCTTGTCGAAATCATCGCTATCACTCGAGGTTGAGATGGAGCTTGAGGACATTATGGAGGTGTGGAGTTTGAGAAGTTGGATGCATGTATTCTGCTTGAGAAGAAGAGAATGAGTTGTCTTTATAGACAAACTTGATCAACGGCTAGTTTTCCAATGGGCAGGTAGGAAATGGATAGTTTGTTAACAGCTAGTTGTCTAACGACTAGTTTTCCAATAGGTAATTGTCCAACGGCTAGTATGATAATTGTCCAACGGCTAGTATGAAAAGTTACATCCTTTATAATCCGAACAGTAGAGAGCCCTCGAATAAATGATTGGAGAGGTTTAACCAATTTATTGGAAAACATCTTTCAAATATTTGAGAAAAACCGTTAAAAGCCTCAAAAAATGGTGACGAAATGCTACAACATATGACTTGTACAAAAAATAACAAAATTCAAGCTGAATTTTTTCACCCGATTTTTAAAAGATCTTAGTATTGTTTTTAATTCTCTCAAAACTATTTTTAATTTTAGAAGTTTTTTATCTCTTTAATCCACCTCCAAATAATAATAATAATAATAATATATGCAACATATACATTACATGCAATGTATACATTGCATGATACATTGTATGATACAACGACTAGAAGTTTTTACATAGAAATTTTCACGTAGAAATTTTCATGCAGAGCTCGACTAGAAGTCCAACGCTAGCTACCAAGCCTCGCAACGCGCGGCGCGAGCGCGGTGGGGCCAACGCGAGGGCGACGTCGGCCGCGTCGTCGCTGTTTTGCTTTCGCCAACGTTTTTCGTCTCTCTCCCCTCCACGTCGATCGCTCTCTCTCCTCTCGCGTCGACTTCACGCCGCGCGTTGGAGATAGCCTTATTGGCATCAGCAGGTAGAAATAGCAATGGAGATCCATGGTGGCTAGTGCGCCGGTATGTCCACCTAGCTCTCACACCCACACCCAGCAGGGACCCATGTTAAGATAGTTGTTGTTTTTGTTATGATTGATTACCATTTGTTATAGATTATGTATATAATCATATCTTGTAAACCAATGCATATATTTGACTGTAATCGAATTAGGCTGTATTGTGTGCTGATCCCTGCCACGTTGATCGGATATTGTTGCAACTTGGATGCATATTGCATTGCTGCGCCAGTCCAAATCAAATCATCTTCCTTTCCTTTCATTTTCATATGGTATCAAAGCTAATAGGTTTTGAATTCAAGATCTGGTTGACACAATTAAAAAAATTGCAAATCACTTCTATTCCAAGCCTTAGGCCTAAAGGATCTCACATGTGAGGACGAGTATTGAAATATAAGTAAACTGACTATCTTTCCTTATCAGTTTAGGCTTTTGGGTAAACTAGTTGGTACATGCAACTCAATATGGTATCAAAGCATGTCTACCTCCACTAAGATGCGACGATCTCTAGCACTTCTCAAATTAGCGGTGCATTCGTGTCTCATTCCTCTTCATTGACAACAGCTGGTCTCCTTCCTATCTCGTTGTTTGAGCATTTGATAAATATCAAACTAACAAGGAAAAATTATCTACTATGGAAGGTTCAGTTCATGCCATATCTTCGGGGCTAGCAACTTCTTGGCTTTGTTGATGGAACTGTTGAGGTGTCAGCCCAATTCCTAACGACAACCATGGAAGATGGTGCAACATAGGTGCCGAATCTAGAATATCAGGCCTGGTTGCTTTAGGACCACATGGTTCTCGACGTTCTTCCCTCCTCTTTCTTAGAGGATGTACCGGTAAAGTCCTTGGGTCCGCATGAGAGGTGTGGCTCATGCTGAAGAAAATGTTCTCCATACGTTCAAGGGATTGGATCATGATGATTCGGATGGAGATGGCGAACTTCCGCAAGAAGAATCTCTCGATGAAGGAGCACTTCAACCAAATGAAGATGCTTGTTGACATCCTTGCATTAGTTGGGCACCTGATGCAAGAGGAGGAGATTATTACATACATCCTCTCTGACCTTGACTCTGACCATGATTCTCTCGTCACTGCCATCACCATGAGGCGAAATACCATCTCCCTCGGTGATCTTAATGTGCACCTCATTAGCTATGAGATGCGCAAAAAACAAAATGACTCAGTGACGCACCTCTCAGACCCTTTTGCGAACTATGCCTCATGTGACAAGAATTCATGCAATGACAGTAAGGGAGGACATGGGCTTGGTAGGGGCAATCCTTCATGCATCAACCACAAAGATGGCGGAAGCAACGACCACAACTTTAACAAGCCTCGTGGAGATAGACCAGCCTGTCAGGTCTACGGCAAGATAGGACACGTTACCCTGAATTGATACCATCACTTTAATCATTCTTATCACACTACTATAGAAATGTATATCACAGTCGATTCTTTTTCGTGATCACAGTCGGTTTTTGCAGTGATACAAAGTCATTAGACAATGATGAAAAAGCGCTATCATAGTTAGTTTTCGTCCGATTATGATACATTATCATCACAATCAGTTTTAAAGTAAAATCGATTGTGATGAGGGCCATAAGAACCGATTGTGACGAGAGCTTAGGGCTTTGTACATCATCCCCAAAAACAGCACAGATTACACAATATATATATGTAGAACACACATTTTACAATATATATCACAGATTACACACAATATACATATCACATTCACAATACAGATTACACACAGTATGCATATCACATTCACAATATATATAGAACACAAGCATTATGTCGCTCCTATAGTCAGTAAGTTATTGGTGAAAATCGTTCGTGCATTGGAGTCATCAATAGAAGGTTACGGCTAAATCAAAGAATACACAGATTCATGTACAAACTAGAAAATACATAAGAGAAGACGTTTTTACTAGCCGGTCATGTGTCACTAGTAATGTATTTCCTTGTTTGAACATGAATTTGTTTTTTTCTTTGATTTAGCCATAATTTTTTATTGATAGCTCCGATGCACGAATGCTTTTTATCAGTAGCTTACTAACGATGACAGCAATATAGTGATATAAGTCTCGCTAATAAATAGTAATTTTACTGGCTAGTAACAGATTTTACTACATCTATATATAGAAATTACTACATCTCTATATAGATTTTACTATCATACAATAATAAATTGGTGTACGATTGATAGTAAAATTTAATTTATATGATGTTTATTAGTGAGACTTATATTATGTTGTTCCTCTTATCATCAATAATCTAATGGTGAAGTTTGTTCAGGAATCGGAACTACGAATAAAAAGTTATAGTTAAAACAAATAAAAATTAGATTTATGTATAACTAGGAATCGCATCTTTGCATATGTCGGTCACACATATGCATGCACCAGATGATTAATCTTCCAAGGCTTGGTCACGAATTTTGTAACGCTAATTAGTGGAATGTTCAGCTCCGTCGGACTGCAAAATTGAAAGATGTGTAGAATATCCTATTCTACATGTACGTATAGAATAAGATATCTATATGTGTGTGCATATATATATGTAGTCTTGCCTTGCAACATGATCCATGCATATATAACAAGACTTACGTGTCAATGTGTCATTGCATGGCTTAGTTTTGTAGAGTAGCATCCATTATATACTCATTAGACGCTAACATAGTAACATATACTATATGTATGGGCGCGGCGCATGTCGCGCCAACACATCAATAGAATAATGTTCGAGGGTCTTCTCACAATTTTTAAAATTTTTGGGTTTTTTACAAAAAAAGCTTGCGAAACCCGGATTTTTGTTTATGTTTTTGGAAAAAGGGGTCTATAGGTAATTTCTCAAATTTTTAGGTGTCTCTTCAGTTTTTTGGTCCTCTTGGGGAAAAGGGGTCTATACGTAATTTTCAAAATTTTGGTGGCCTTTTCTCATAAATAAGGTGAATTCTAGATTTTTAGGGGGCCTTTTATGTAATTCTAAAAATTTTGGGAGGCCTTTTCATAAAAAAGTGTGAATTTCGGATTTTTTAGGTCCTATACGTAATT
This sequence comes from Guadua angustifolia, assembly GCA_036346375.1. Lineage (NCBI taxonomy): Eukaryota > Viridiplantae > Streptophyta > Magnoliopsida > Poales > Poaceae > Guadua > Guadua angustifolia. The sequence goes on from CM070503.1 coordinate 27,831,740, forward strand.
TTAAAATTTTTTGGGGGCCTTTCCCAAAAAAAGGACCTGCAAGTAATTTTTAAAAATTTTGAGGGATTTAAAAAAAAGACAAATTTCGGTTTTGTTGAGCGCCTTTTTCATAAAAAATAGACTTGCACGTAATTTTCAGAATTTCTAGGGGCCTTTTCCAAAAAAAAAAGAATGTGTCCTTGCCACACGTCGCGCAGAAAAACGGGCCGCCCGGATGGCGTGCGCATGCTGCTTGGACTCGAAGCCGTGCCGAGCCATTCGCACAGAGAAGGCTTTCCACTGGGCTACGACGCCTCGATGGTTAAACGAGCCAACGGTGGGCGCGAATGGGCGATGCGGCGTGCGACGGAGTGGCCATATCGACGAAAAATCAACGTGGAAGCGTGAGAGAGTCGGAATCCTTTAAGGATTTAATATGCGGAGTATATTGGATCGAGTATATGCGCAGCTGGTAATCTATACTAATATATAAATTAGCAGTTGGTGGCAGCGGTCCATCATTCTTCCTAGCCCTCCTCCCGGTCATATCCCTAATAATAGCAGGTCATTATAGCTAATTATTCTTTCCTCGATTCTGACCACCATATCTCTAAATATGGCTGATTATTATAGCAAAATCCCTTATTATTGCTGGCAATTAATAGCCAGCCAATCATTTCTTTTGTATTCATTCAAGATCTCCTATGTCGTGCCGCCGCGACGAATGAACTCGACGAACTGATTAATAAGTGACGGACCGATGTACATGGCCGTGAGATGCAGGAGGCCGAGCGTAGTCGAGTAATCGCGCCGGCGATGAAACCAGAGCGCGACGCCCACGGTTGCCGTGACCCCAGCGCGGGCCAGTTGGACGTGAACAAAGCGTACGACGCTTCGGTGCGGTTGCCCGGCGACACCGGTGGGACGTCGTCGGCGGTGAGAGAGTCATTGGTATACCCCTTGGAGATAAACGGGTTGATTCAGCTGAACGTCGCGAGAGAGAGGAACGACGCGGCGGCGCATGGCGTGGAGGGCGCCTCTGCGCTGGTGTTTTCTGGTTCACCTTCATGGGCTCCGGCATCATGACTAGTGAAGCCAGTGATGGCTAAGTACGCCAGAGGCATGGAAACGAGTAGGCCGGTAAAGGCGAGAGGGTCATCTGGAAAGAGTAGCGAACCGTCGGCGCAGCGGACCACCGCCGAAGTGGAGAAGAGCATGGCACCGAGGGCGGTGGCGATCCAGAAGACGCGAAGGTGCAAAGGCTGGGTGGCGGCGGTGGTCTCTTTCTCCGAGGCGATTGACCATACGGCCATGGCATGCGCGACGAAGTGGGCGGCGAGGCAAGCGGACTCCACAGCGTGCACTGCGGGCATGACGAGAGAAAGAGGAACACGATCTGGTAATATAAATTGCAAAAAGAGATAAAAATGATTGATTGATTTTTGAGATTGGTAATATATATTGTTACGTATAATATATTTGGTTTTAATTCGTACCGAAGAAAAAACTATAAAAACTTTTGTAATTGGGAGAAATAGATATTTGATCTTGTAGCATAATTTTCTTTTATTGCTTGATCTTTATGTTTCGTTACCAATTTTATTTTTCGTAGCAACGCACGGGCATTGATCTAGTTATTTATAATGCAGAGCTTGCCGACCTTTTAGCAAGGAAAAGAAAAGGGAGCAAAACGAGGGATACGCACGCGCGTACTACATGTTGTAACATTTGATGGGTGGGGCGTAATTAAACATAGTGCCCTATCGTTTTTAGGCGCGAGGCTGCCTAGAGTAGTGGAGTACCTTTTTTTTAAGGCGTATAGATTGGACGCATACAACTCACACATACTACACGTATACATCACATGTAGTAGCAGATCTAGGAAGAAATTATAGATAGAGCAAACTTGAAGTAGTACCGAAATCGGGCATCGGCAATCCCCAATCGCAGTGAGCTAGCGATATAGTCCCTAACCTGGCTGCCTGCTTACCTATGGACTAAATTTGTTGGGTTATGCAATATATGCACACCTATGTATGAGAGGTCTTATAAATTGTATGTGGGGCAGCAGCCTAACCTGCTATACTGTTGGGCTCGCCCCTGATCACACGCATACACAAGCATGCATTGATGGAATACGGATAAGCTACACTAGCACAAATTAAAAATTTTACCGCATAAACCAGGATGCCAAGCAAGTAAGAGATTTTGTATTGTTACTACTAGACACGTAGTGCAGCAAAAGAAGAGCTGAAGTAGCCTGATTCATCGTAGCAAGCGTCCCCAAACAGTGGTCGATCGTTCTCCAACGGTGGTTGAACATCCTCCAGCTGTAGTCGAACGTCATAAACAATTATCCCGATTAGCACCGCAGTAATAGCAATGTCTTTACAGAAGTTCACACGTTCAAAGAAGAAACACCGTGCGTCGGTATGCTAGCACCAGCAAACATAACAGGGCTTGAGCAGTGATAGCTAGGGTTTTAGTGGGTGTAGTGGTAAACTGAAGGATCGAATAGGCGTTTATAAAAATAAAACCTAATTTGCAGCGGAAACACCGGAATATCCGACCTTGATATCGGACTGTCCGATGTATATCGGACTATCCGATATGAGAAGTCGGACTATCCGATCAGAGCGCAAGAAAACCCTAAAAAGTAGATCTGAGCAAATTTGAGGGCTAGATTTCTACCAACTGAAACTTCTGAGATAATGCAACTTCCAGAATATTAGATCACACAAACATCTACTGCAAGAGGTTACTAAATACTTGAATCCCCCAAAGGTTAGGTTAAGCACAAAGGGAAACAAGTAGAAAACTCACAAACCAAAGGGATGCAGTGATTTTTCCCGGAGTTCGGATCTTTGAGGAGATCCTACGTCTCCGTTGAGGAGGCACAAAGCCCGGGTCCCTTTTGACCACTTTCCTCCCTGTTGCACCAAGCACTCGCGGTTTCACTTCTTGATTCCTTCTCATGAGGTGGAATCGAACCTTCACAAACTCCCGCGCTTCCCACACGAAGATCGGGAGCTCACCGGCGACTCCTAGCCGTCTAGGAGACCTCAATCTCCAAGAGTAATAAATGGAGTGTAGACCCGCTCTTGAAAATCACCCTAGTGCTCAAATGGATTTTCTCGGTTTGCAAACAAAGCACTAAGAGAACACTTGCTTCAAACTCTCAACTAATTTCTCAAGGAAGAGCACAAGAGAGAGCAAGTGAAAGCAAAGGAGAAATAAATGCTCAACACACTGGTTAGGTGGTAGTAAATGAGGGAGAGAGTGGGGTATTTATAGCCAAGACACAAAATATAGCCGTTCTGCCCTGTGTCAGATCTCACATCGGACTATCCGATACCAGATATCGGACTATCCTATATGTAGAAACCCCCAGATCAACTCCGCTCGAAAATTCAAATTCTTTGAGAGAAAACACGCATCGGACTATCCGATGACAGACATCGGATGTTCCGATGATTCCCGAGAGTTTCCAACAAACTCAGCAGCTTTGAAAATTTTCAAGTATATATCGGACTGTCCGATATGGAACATCGGACATTCCGATAATTCCAGAGAGTTTCAGAGCGAAAAATATTTTCAAGATCTTTCTAAGTCCACATCGGACTATCCGATACTAGACATCGGATTATCCGATAAATCCCGAGAGTTCCAGCTCAAAAACTTAGAAAAATTTTCAGACAACATCGGACATTCCGATAAAAATCGGACAGTTCGACTTTTCCCGAGAGATCCAAAGACAGCAACTACACTCATACCGGAGAATCCGATACTATCGGACTATCCGATATACACATCGGATATTCCGATATTATCAGCACAAAATGAAAACAAAGTGAGTGTCGTGCTCGAAGACTACCAAAACTCATTTTGTAAAATATGTTCATCTGAGCACAGAGATCATTTCTAAGGCGCCTACATCCCATCCCTCTTGATAGTACAGCAAACCTATCGACTCAATGGAATGAAAAATCTACGCTAAGTCGACGCCGTTCTTCTTTTCACTTTTGAGGGTCATCAATGTCCGTAGATGCGTTCCTTTTGGGACTAACACCTGCTTTTATACTTCACATAAGCCATTAGTCCCTTAATCGCTTGTCATTAATCATCCAAAACACAATTAGGGGCCTAGATGCACTTTCAATCTCCCCCTTTTTGGTGATTGATGACAACACGATTAAAACTTGATAGAAATAAGTGAATAAAGAGATTGTGAATGATCAAGATATGTGGAGCTCCCCCTAAGTGTGTGCATAGGAGGTGAAATTGATAACGAGGAGCTCCCCCTTTATCTCGGCATTCGAGAAAGTGACAACAATATTATGATGAAAAGCATTCGTAAATTATCAGAACTGAGCTATATTATATCAAAGCAAGCGCGTTAAGTATGACATAATGTATCAAAGCATAATGTATCAGAGCTAGAGAATACAAAGTTAATGTATCAGAGCTAGAGAATACAAAGTTTATCCGATACCAATAACCAATAAACACCAAGCAAATTCAAAACAACCAAAATCAGCACCAGTGTTCACAAGACATAATAGAGAAGATGATATCTTTTCTCTCCCCCTTTGGCATCAAGGCACCAAAAAGGGAAAGAAGAACAGGTAAAAAGGAATCAATCTTCGGACTCGTCATCAGAGGCGGCGTATTCATCATCAGAGGAGGGATCTGCACCAGCTGGAGAGTCGAAAGGGTCCGCCAAGGAGTCGTCGCTGCCACTGGAGCAAGGAAGGTTGAGATGCTTCTGAATGGACTTGAGCCTCTTCGCGTTCTTCTTCGCCATCTTCACAAGATATTTCAGAACTCTGTCAGTGGAGGAAGAAGACTGCGAAGGAATAGTAGGAGCAGCTGGGCCAGAACGAGTGGAAACAGAAGGAGCTGAAACAGGAGGAGGAGATTGAGGAGCAATAGTCTTGATTGGCCTTATCTGCAGCCCTAGATGCTTTCCATCGCATTCAAACTTCAATTTAGTAACACCCTCAATCACCCTCATGATGTAGGGGGCGAATCCACAGCTACGCTTGGGATCAAGGGAGTTAGCGTGAATTTCATTCCAGAGATAAAGAGCCACCATGAACGGTCTTCCACCAGGCAGCATCCGGCACAGAATATCACGAGTGTAGGACAGAATGTGCGAGGCATCACCTTCCTTGGGAGCAAGAGTCTTGCGAAGAAGTCTGTTGGCGGCAGCAATCATTGGCTTCAAGAATTTGGTGTTCCCTGGTTCAAAAGCAGAATCCTCGATGTAGAGGAACTCAGATTTTCAAATGACCAAAGAACGATTGTTGTGAAGATCATCCTTGTCCATGCTCTCTTCAGCTGTAAATCCCAGAAGAGTGCCAAAGCGCCCCACAGACATTCTGTAACGCTAACCTTCAATCATCCAAGTCATAGTGTCATTGGCGATATGCAGAGTGGCATAGAATTGAGCGATGATTTCAGAATTCCAATTCTGCTGCATGCCCATAATCCTTTTGATCCCGAGCCTTTCACAAGCGTCAATGACATCATTAAAAACTGGGTCATCCAGAGACTCCATATACTCCCAATCTACCCACTGCATATTGACAGTCGGATTCTTGCGAGGGAGGATTACCGTCTCATAAAAGTCCTTGGAAGAAGTTCGTAAACGCTTGTCGGAGGAAAACGCTTTGATATGTATGGATCAGATGCCCTGGCCTTAGTGACCATCCCAGACTTTCCTTTGTAGCTCACCACAGATCTCTGAAGATCGGGACGACGACTGGGCTTGAACATCACAGGATAGGAAAGGTACTCGTCTTCGTCTTCAGCAGACCTTTGCCCTTTTCAACAAGGTTGGAGCATCGGTAGACGATCCTTTGCCTTTGCCGAAGCGAGGGAGGAGGACGGCGGAGGGCATCACCTTGTCGACGCCCAGAAATTGTAAGAGCCTTCTGCTTGGGATGCGTGACAACTCGCTTCTTGTTTAATTTGCCACCAGCAGGAGTTGGAGCAGAGCGGTCTCAACCTCAAAGTGAGAGGCCGACACATCCGGAGGATTTCCTCGATTAGCCACGACTTGGTCCGCCGCGGCCGAGTCTTCCTTTTGAATTGGCCTTGAGCATCAGTGTGAAGAGCCCTCTTCAACTTCTCCCCCTTGTCGTCCCCAGCAGCCATTGAAAGGATCTAGACGAGATGATATAGGAGATTGAGACGATAATCAAGAGAAAAGGAAAGAAATTCACATTTTTGAGATCTCCTGGAAACATCGGATAGTCCGATAGTTTAGGTCGGATTGTCCGATGATGAGGTCGAACAGTCCGATGCCAACTATCGGATAATCCGATATTTGCGGGAGAATAACAAAAAGTGATTTCTTGAAGATGGACCACGCATTTCACAACAAATTCGTGGGACATGATCATAGGGTCAAGGGGAACTCATCTACCTAAGAACATTAACAAGAAAACAAGGGAGATGAGAAACCCTAGAAAAAGAGAGGAAAAAGATTACCTCAAGTTCAAAACCGAGGAGTGACGGGAATGAGGAGATGAATCTCCACCAAAAGGGACCAAATCCACGGAGGAAGACCCTTGAGAGGAGATGGATGAACTTGGGGCTCCAAAATCGCCAGAGAGGAGGAAGACCCGAAGAGGATATGAGATTAGTAACCGCAGGGAGAGAGAAAAACCCTTAGTCTTTATTTAAACCTCCCCATATCGGATAGTCCGATAAGGACATCGGACAGTTCGATGTGTGCGATCACCCAGATATCGGACAGTCCGGTCTGGAACATCGGATAGTCCGATATGTGCAGAATTACAGATGTCGGATAGTCCGATGCAAAAATCGGACAGTCCGATCTGTGAACTTCCAAAGACAAGGAGAGTTGAACTTTGGGGAATGAGCAGATATGGCTTGAACATTTCGCCGCCTCCCCACTTGTGATCGGCGAACATAGAATCAACAGGAGTTATGATCACAAGTGGCTCGACTCGAACCAAGAATCAAATACAAACAATTTTAAAGAAATAACAACAACCTTTTGAAATCCATTTTGATTTAAAACAATCAACCAAGATATTGTGAAGTATGCAATCTTTTAAGCCAAGTTCCGAGAGTCTAAAATATTTAGTCCACTCCTCAACTCGCAGAATCTCTTTTCATCGAGCGGCTTGGTGAAAATATCGGCTAATTGGTCATTTGTGCTCACATGTTGAATATCAATATCGCCTTTGGTGGAATGATCTCTTAGGAAGTGGTGGCGAATATCAATATGCTTTGTACGGGAGTGTTGGACGGGGTTATTGGCAATTTTTATGGCGCTCTCATTGTCACACAAAAGTGGAACATGGTTATAGGTTAGGCCATAATCATTTAGGGTTTGTCTCATCCAAAGCAATTGGGCACAACAACTCCCAACGGCAATGTATTCGGCTTCGGCTGTGGATAGGGCTACGGAAACGAAGGATGAACCTTTAGGATACCATAGGCCGAAATGAGGAGTGTGCACTAAATATCTTAGAATTCTCTTTACGGCCACCATGTGGCACTCTTTAGGAGCGGCTTGAAATCTTGCACACATGCACACACTAAGCATGATATCGGGCCTAGATGCACAAAGATAAAGTAGGGAACCGATCATCGAACGATATACCTTTTGAATGACCGGTTTACCTTCTTTGTCGAGGTCTAGATGCCCATTAGCTTGCATCGGCGTCTTGATTGGCTTGGCATTCTCCATTCCAAATTTCTTGAGCATGTCCTTGATGTACTTTGTTTGGCAAATGAAGGTTCCTTCCTTGAGTTGTTTAACTTGAAAACCGAGGAAGAACTTCAACTCGCCCATCATGGACATCTCGAACCTTTTGGTCATGATCCTACTAAACTCCTTGCACAAATGTTCATTTGTAGATCCAAATATTATATCATCAACATATATTTGACAAACAAATAAGTCATTATCAATATGTTTAGTAAAGAGAGTGGGGTCGGCCTTTCCGACTATGAAACCTTGACCGAGAAAGAAGTCTCGGAGACATTCGAACCACGCTCTCGGTGCTTGCTTAAGTCCATAGAGAGCCTTGTGTAGGAAGTAGACGTGGTCCGGATGATTTGGATCTTCGAAGCCGGGTGGTTGCTCAACGTAGACCATTTCGGAGAGTGGTCCATTCAAGAATGCGCTTTTCACGTCCATTTGATACAACTTAAAATCATGGTGAGTAGCAAAGGCAATTAATATTCTAATAGATTCAAGCCTAGCTACGGGAGCATATGTTTCATCGAAATCCAAACCTTCGATTTGCGTGAAGCCTTGAGAAACTAACCGGGCTTTATTTCTCGTTACTATTCCGTTTTCGTCTTGCTTGTTCCGAAACACCCATTTGGTTCCGATCACGTTTTGCTTGGGTCTTTCGACAAGCTTCCATACTTGATTTCTCTCGAAGTTATTTAACTCCTCTTGTATTGCCATCACCCAATCCGGATCCTGGAGTGCTTCTTCTACCTTAAGAGGTTCAAGAGAGGAAACAAAGGAGTAAAATTCGCAAAAATTAGCAACGCGAGATCTAGTAGATACTCCCTTGTTAATGTCTCCTAGGATATTGTCGATGAGGTGATCTCGTTGCACGCTTTGATGAACCCTTGGATGAGGAACCGTTGCATTTGACTTTTGAATAGGGTCCTCATCGTCTTGAGCGGTGTCTGAGCCATCTTGAGCTTGTATTGAGGACGATGGAGCTTTATCCAACGGTGCATCTCGAGTTGGAGTGAGCGGGGCTTGTTCTAGCTCAAGAAGTCTAACTTCTCCAATTGCCAATCTCTTGATTGCTTCGCATGGAGGTTCTTCCCTGTCAATCACAGCACGATCAACTTGCTCTACTTGAGAGCCGTTAGTTTCATCAAAGGTTACATCACGCGAGATTTCAACTACACCAGTGGTGTTGTTGAAAACTCGGTATGCATATGCATTAGACCTGTAACCAAGCAAGAAACCCTCATCTACTTTAGGAGCAAATTTAGAAGACTTAGCTTTCTTATTAAGGATATAGCATTTGCTACCAAAGACTCGAAAGTAGGAGACATTTGGTTTCTTGCCGGTGAGGAGCTCGTACGCCGTCTTCTTTAACAACTTGTGAAGGTATATGCGGTTGGAGCTATGGCACGCGGTGTTGATGGCCTCCGCCTAGAAGATGTCGGAGACTTTGTACTTGTCAAGCATCGTGCGCGCCATCTCGATGAGAGTTCGATTCTTCCGTTCGGCTACCCAATTCTGTTGAGGAGAATAGGGAGCCGAGAACTCATGCTTGATGCCCTCTTCATCGAGAAACTCCTTCACACCGGTGTTCTTGAATTCGGTGCCGTTGTCACTCCGAATTTTCTTAATCTTCACTTCAAACTCATTTTGCGCCCTTCTCATGAACTTCTTTAAGCTTCCTTGGGCTTCACTTTTATCATGCAAGAAAAATACCCAAGTAAAGCGGTTAAAATCATCAACGATAACTAACCCATACTTGTTTCCTCCGATGCTTATGTAGGTGACCGGGCCGAACAAATCCATGTGAAGCATTTCCAATGGTCTTGAGGTGGTCATCACATTCTTGGCGGGGTGAGAGGCTCCAACTTGCTTCCCGGCTTGACATGCGCTACACACCCTATCTTTTTCAAACACAATATTCGTTAGTCCAAGGATGTGATTGCCCTTAATCAGTTTATGAAGGTTCCTCATACCAACATGGGCAAGTCGGCGATGCCATAGCCAACCCATGCTAGACTTAGCCATTAAGCACGTTTCAAGGTTTACTCTATCCGTATTGAAGTCTATGAGATAGAGATTTCCCTTTAAACGACCCTTAACGGCTATTGAACCATCATCCCTCTTAATGATATCCACACCCTTATCACTAAATACACAATTGTAGCCCGCTTCACATAATTGAGCAACGGACAACAAATTGTAACTTAGTGACTCAACAAGTAAGACATTATTTATATGGAAATCATTTGTTATTAGAATTTTACCTAAACCTACCACTTCGCCTTTACCATTGTCGCCGAAGATAATACTCTCACTATTTGATCCATTGGCTTCTAATTGTGCGAACATTGCCCTTTCTCCGGTCATATGATGTGTACATCCGCTATCCAAGATCCAACTTGATCCACCGGAGATGTAGGCCTACAAAATGAAATTTAGTTTTTGCTCTTTGGTACCCAAACTTGTTTAGGTCCGCGCACGTTAGTAACAAGTGATTTAGGGACCCAAATAGATCGCATACAAGAGTTATCTTTGGGCTTACCCCCAATGTGACATGCAACTACCCGACCTAAGTTAGTTTTCTTAAGTACATAAGATGCAAAGAATGTAGAGTGAGTTTTGTACTTAGCGTTTTCCTTGCTCTTAACAAATTAGATGGGCTTGTTTAAAGGAGCAACCACAATATTGCTCTTTTTCCCTTTTTGTGGAGTATATCCAAGCCCATGCTTCATAGTGTTACCTTGTCGCTTACCTAGGAACTCCTCTAGTCCCTTACTTGCCTTGTAGGACTTTTGAAGTCCATCTTCGAGCATCCCCTTGAGCTTTTCATTTTCATATGCTAAAACATGCAATGTCTCAAGGTTAGTGGCATAAGTATTAACATCTATATTGAAGCATCTAGCACAACCATTGCTAGTAGAGGGTAGTGAATCATTGGAGTCTTTGTTAATGATTGTGAGGGAGCTATTCGAGAGATCAACAAGCTTCAACTCTAGAGCCTTGCAAGCGTCATTTGCCTGAGCAAGTTGCTCTAATAGTGAAGCATTGGTGATCTCAAGACTAACCACCTCGGACTTGGTCACTTTTGAGCTATCGACCAAATCCACATTTTTCTTCTTCTCAAAAGACAAGCTCTTCTCTAGCTCACGATTTTTCTCCTTTTCGAGGATGAGCAAATCCTCTTGAGCTTCGAGAGTAGCTTCCTTTTGCTCTAAAACTTCCTCCAATCTTTCAATATCTTTTAGAAGCAAGTTTAGTTTTTGAATATCGAAATTCTTCATACACTTAAGCACGGTGTTAATGTCATCATCATCACTATCGCTATCGTGCTCATCTAGGCATTCATTAGCAATGGAGGGAGTGGAGGCAATTGATGATACCTTGTGCCCCTTTGCCATAAGGCATATTGGAGCAACTTCTTCGTCATCGCTTAAATTGTCGAAGAGATTCTTCGACATTGTCGGAGTAGATGGAACGGCGATGGCGACAAAGGCAATCCCACCTTCTTCTTCAGACTCGGAGCTTGAGTCGGAGTTGGAGTCGGTGTCGGAGTTCCACTCCTTTCCAATGTAGGCACGACCCTTGCCCTTGTACTTCTTGCTCTTCTCCTTGTCTTTGCCCCGGTACTTGTCCTTCTTGTGCGACTTCTCATCCTTGTTCTCTTTATGCGGACATTCGACAATGAAATGGCCGGTTTCGCCGCATTCATAACATCTTCTTGTGGAATGTCTCCCTTTTGATTTTCTTCTAAAGTTTCTCGACTGACCTCCTTGTTTGAAATTCTTCTTCTTGAGGAATTTGTTGAATCTTCTTACGAATAGGGCCATGTCTTCATTTGTTAATGGACCACAAGATTCTTCGTCCTCACTTGTGCTTTCTTCGGCTTGACGCACAACTTTGACGGCTTTTAAAGCGATGCCCTTTTTCTTCCCGGACTTGAGTTCTTCCACAACTTCCGCCTCCTTTACCATCATCTCGTCCATCATTAGCCGGCCAATGACATCATGAGGTGTCAACGTGTCAAAGTTGGGCCGGTCTCGGATCAATTGAACAAGGTTGCGGTTGGTAGGAGTGATTATACGAAGGATAATCTTCACCACGGCCTTGTCAGAAAGGTCAGTGTACCCAAGACCTTTTGCTTGATTCACGAGCACCATCAAGCGGTCAAACATCTTAGTGTAAGATTCACCATATTCCATGGTGAACCGGCTTAGCTCACCAATAATGAGCTCTATCTTTGATTCTCGGACGCTTGAAACTCCTTCATGACTGACTAGGAGTCTATCCCAAATAGCCTTTGCTTCCTCGAGCCCATCGACTCGGTTGAACTCGGAATCACTCAAGGCGTTGAATAAGGCATTGACAGCCAAATCATTGAAGTGTTGAGCCTTGTCTTCTTCGGGTGTAAGATTTTCTTGATCATTAGGCTTGAAACCTGTTTGCACAATCTTCCAAATAGAAGGGTGAAGTGATCTCAAGTGCATCTTCATCTTATTTTTCCACGTGGCATAGTGAGTGCCATCGAAATGAGGCGCTCGGCCGGAGGGCACGGAAACATACGATGAGGAGCTTGAGACGCCGAGGGAATTATAATCGAATGGAATTGCAACCCCAGTACCGGAGCCCGTGCCCTTGTCTTGGTCATGAGCTTCGGTATTCTTATCTTCTTGCGACATATTGATTCTCCAAGCGGTTAAGCCAAATTACGGAGATTTGGCTCTGATACCAATTGAAGGATCGATAAAGTCGCCTAGAGGGGGGGTGAATAGGCGTTTATAAAAATAAAACCTAATTTGCAGCGGAAACACCGGAATATCCGACCTTGATATCGGATCGTCTCGATGTATATCGGACTATCCGATATGAGAAGCGACTATCCTATCTCGAGCGCAAGAAAACCCTAAAAAGTAGATCTGAGCAAATTTGAGGGCTAGATTTCTACCAACTGAAACTTCTGAGATAATGCAACTTCCAGAATATTAGATCACACAAACATCTACTGCAAGAGGTTACTAAATACTTGAATCCCCCAAAGGTTAGGTTAAGCACAAAGGGAAACAAGTAGAAAACTCACAAACCAAAGGGATGCAGTGATTTTTCCCGGAGTTCGGATCTTTGAGGAGATCCTACGTCTCCGTTGAGGAGGCACAAAGCCCGGGTCCCTTTTGACCACTTTCCTCCCGGTGTTGCACCAAGCACTCGCCGGTTTCACTTCTTGATTCCTTCCCTTACGGAGGTGGAATCGAACCTTCACAAACTCCGGCGGCTTCCCACACGAAGATCGGGAGCTCACCGGCGACTCCTAGCCGTCTAGGAGACCTCAATCTCCAAGAGTAATAAATGGAGTGTAGACCCGCTCTTGAAAATCACCCTAGTGCTCAAATGGATTTTCTCGGTTTGCAAACAAAGCACTAAGAGAACACTTGCTTCAAACTCTCAACTAATTTCTCAAGGAAGAGCACAAGAGAGAGCAAGTGAAAGCAAAGGAGAAATAAATGCTCAACACACTGGTTAGGTGGTAGTAAATGAGGGAGAGAGTGGGGTATTTATAGCCAAGACACAAAATATAGCCGTTCTGCCCTGTGTCAGATCCCACATCGGACTATCCGATACCAGATATCGGACTATCCTATATGTAGAAACCCCCAGATCAACTCCGCTCGAAAATTCAAATTCTTTGAGAGAAAACACGCATCGACTATCCGATGACAGACATCGGATGTTCCGATGATTCCCGAGAGTTTCCAACAAACTCAGCAGCTTTGAAAATTTTCAAGTATATATCGGACTGTCCGATATGGAACATCGGACATTCCGATAATTCCAGAGAGTTTCAGAGCGAAAAATATTTTCAAGATCTTTCTAAGTCCACATCGGACTATCCGATACTAGACATCGGATTATCCGATAAATCCCGAGAGTTCCAGCTCAAAAACTTAGAAAAATTTTCAGACAACATCGGACATTCCGATAAAAATCGGACAGTTCGACTTTTCCCGAGAGATCCAAAGACAGCAACTACACTCATACCGGAGAATCCGATACTATCGGACTATCCGATATACACATCGGATATTCCGATATTATCAGCACAAAATGAAAACAAAGTGAGTGTCATGCTCGAAGACTACCAAAACTCATTTTGTAAAATATGTTCATCTGAGCACAGAGATCATTTCTAAGGCGCCTACATCCCATCCCTCTTGATAGTACAGCAAACCTATCGACTCAATGGAATGAAAAATCTACGCTAAGTCGACGCCGTTCTTCTTTTCACTTTTGAGGGTCATCAATGTCCGTAGATGCGTTCCTTTTGGGACTAACACCTGCTTTTATACTTCACATAAGCCATTAGTCCCTTAATCGCTTGTCATTAATCATCCAAAACACAATTAGGGGCCTAGATGCACTTTCATAAACCAATTATCTTATCCTAACCATCACGAACTCCCTTTATATAGCCTCTCGGTAAAACCCTACATTAGAGGGGTTAGAGTCCACTAAGTCTACTTGCCAATTAGTGACAAATCTAATATGATCCAATATATTTCAACCTGTTAAGTTTGTGACTGTGTAGATTCATGAATATTCGCCCATGGCCCGGAAACTTCTTCCAGCCTATAAGTCAACATCGCCCCCTTGCATGACATAGTAACTCCCAAATATACACAAAGATCGTATCGGACAAACCTATATAGTGCTTATGTATCGATCCCTTTTGCCTCACGATACCAGATCGAACTCAAGGCAAGAAACGTGCCATCCTATGATAGCTCGATCCTTCACTCATTCTGTAGTAGATTACTTAGTTGCAATTGACTCCTTAATCACATTCAGTATGACCATGCATTTCCTTAATCCAACTATATCGAAGGGCCCAATGATACCTCTCCTGTTATATAGGAGGGCCAGGGTAAACTCCATCTTATCGCTCATATTCTTCTACATGTTCCATAGTAAATCCGAAAGCTAGCTTTATGACTACCTAGTTATAGAATAGCATTTGGCAGCCCCTAAGTATACTATTACACATGTAGAAAACCACGACAATCTCATATCTAAGGATCCTATGTACAATATGTATGGGACCAACTAATAAGACTTAAGAATATAGCAATTCCATAGTGTCTCATAGTGGATCACTCTAACACCATGTTCTCCAACATATATCTACATTATTGATTTGATATCCCTATATCCATGATCTGTGAAACATGATTATCAATCAATACATGTGCTGATCTACAAATCACAATTGTTCGACATAATGATATAAGGTTAAGAATAATTAAGAATAATATCAAAACATGAATAAAAAGTTTTACGAACAAGTCTCATACTTATTGATCGATACTAATGATATCTATTCGAGAGATAAAATAATTATATTATTTTATAAACATAAACGTGATACAATTATCTCCATAATTACCTCAAGAGCATATCACTAACATATGCATCCTTTTACACACGTCAAAAAGTGATTAGAGGCACTACAGCCTTTAAATCGTGAGAACGTATTCCACTTAACGTGTACACGCTGGGTTCAGCAAGCAACGTAGGTCCCTCCCACTGAGCTATGTTGTAATTAGGCCATTCCTAGTGCATAGTTTCATTTCCCAGTTTCCAAGAATGCCACATCAGTTTTTGTCTAGGTAACCGTGTATCTTGAGTTTCATCTAAATGAAACTCTCTCACCTCCCATGAAACTCTCTATCTCTCTCTTCATAATTACCTTGCCATGTCACTATTTTTGCTGATGTGTCACCTCATTAAATGATAATGAAACTCCCATTGTGAATGGCCTTAATGCATGTTTTGGCGTCTTTGTTAAGGAAAGCATCTCCCTCTCGTAGTTTCCTGGCATGCCGACCGGACTGGCCGAGCCAGCTTCTAGACTCCGGGCGCCGTGGTTGATTTGGCTTACGCCGAAGCATTTTGCGCTTTTGCTTATTTGTTTTGCTTCTTTAACCTTCTTCTAAATTAAATGACAAATATAGCTCTCTATATATCACTGTAGAAAAAGTGATAGGTGACATGTTTCGCCTATTGATTCTTGTAATATTAGAAAGGCAAGCATATTTACAAGTTGATATCAAACATGCAAATATAACTGTCAAAGGAACAAATGAGCCAAAGCTTCGTTTTATATCCCGTGCAACCCAACCCACCCCGTGCGCCCACTCAACAAACTGAAACGTACGGAGGATTACAAAGTCAAGCTAATGGTGCATACAATACATGCATGTATTATTGTTGGGATTATATATTAAATTAAAAGGGCAGGCATGTATAAAGCAAGCTAAGCTAGCTAGGAAGGTCACGGGCTCACGGCGTCTGCGACCGTTTGCAACGCTGCGTCACAGTCTGCCGTCGTCTGTTGTCGGATCGGCAAGTGAAGCTTCCTCGCAGCTTCCAGCTAGCGTGCCCATTGCAACTAATTGAGTGAGTAATTTGCATTGGCCTTGTTAATAAACACCACCACCTCACCATCTATAGCCACCATTCTCTCCGCCTTTATAAACGCAGCCAGCCCAGCCCCCGCCTGTTCCGAATACACCACCACCTCTCGCAATCGTTATGCCCGGCCTCTAGTTAGTATTCACAATCCGAGACGAGAGAGAGAGACCGTCTCGGCCATCGCCATGAACAACCCGCCGGGGCCCGGCCTTGCCTCCCAAGTACGGCTCCTCCTCATGGTCGTCGCCGCCCTGGTCTGCACCAACGCCGTTGTGTCCACCTCGGGACAGCCGACCCTCCCGTGGCCTGTCGCTTTCGTAGCGTTCGTGCTCTGGATCGTCACGAGCTCCCTCGCCGTCGTCTTCCTCCCGCACCGCCGCAACATCTAAGCACCGTCAGCTGGCCCCGCGCGCCGGTACGTGGCGGACAAGCCGCGCATGGGCCGGGGGGTGGGGTGCGGGCTTGGGCGGGACGGCGTCTTACAAAACATAGCACCGTACGCTTTGGCTGAATCGGGGTACTCCTTTAGACTAAAATGTTACGGTGATCTAAAAAAATAGTAAATTATTGGAATGTTTTAAGGTCTAATTTGTTTTGAACTAAATCCTAAAATCTTCTAAAAATTACCACTCGTCCATACAAAACCTAAAACTTTAGATTTATATGTACGGTGAAGTCATGCACAGATCTCGATCGGCAGGCAACCAGCACAGAGAGAAAGACACACACGGGGTGATATGGAATGATTTTCTTTTGAAAAACAAAGACAGGAGTTTGCCAATCAATTAAA
Organism: Guadua angustifolia; assembly: GCA_036346375.1. Classification (NCBI taxonomy): domain Eukaryota; kingdom Viridiplantae; phylum Streptophyta; class Magnoliopsida; order Poales; family Poaceae; genus Guadua; species Guadua angustifolia. The sequence goes on from CM070503.1 coordinate 27,848,707, forward strand.
GAAGGAAAGAAGTTTAGTCTGAAGAAAACAAGACGGGGGCGAACCCAACAAAGCAGAATTGCAGAAATACAACACTAGCCAAAAGGGGACAAGGACTAGAAAAAAGAAATTGCCCCTAATCATGGTTTGCAAAACGCTCTTTTCCTTTGCTCAATGTCCTCCTCGGTGCGCATTGCCACGTCAGTCGCCGTGGCTTGTTGGTTCCAGAATACTCGGCGGTTTCGCACATTTCAAATGGAGTAAGTTGCTATGCCATTGAAAAGTCTTCAGACTTTTGGGGGAAATATGTAACGATATTTGATACTTTAATTACACTTGTGTAATGCCCTTGTTTATGTTGAATAAAGCATGTCAGTATACTTCTACGGCTTGTGCCTCAAAATGGTTCGCACGATTTGCTTCTCCAAAAAAAAAAGGGAATGAAAAAAGTTCACACGGTTACAAGGCTATTTTACCCTTTTTTTTTCGAGTCACTCCATAGCAGAAAGATTGTTTTATTTTTACCTTTGGTCATGTGTGTCAGTGCAGTAGCGCGTGAGAAAAAAAAAAAACTAGTAATTTGTTCGTTAACGACGGTTTGATAAAAAAAAAGTGGGGCCGCTAGCACGACTTTCTCTCCACGAACCCAACGATGAATAAGAAGGGGAAGGGGGTTATAGATCGAGTTAACTAAGCTAAAGGAAAAGAAAGCCAAGATATCCAAGTGGACTAGCTGGCCGCTTCGATCCAGACTGAGCTATGCGCATCGTCATGGACCCGAGGCTGCTCTTCTTCCTCGTGCTCGTCTCTGCCGCCTGCTGCATCACCGCCACGGTGACTGCCGGAGAGCTTACCGAGCCGCGGCCTGTCGCTGCCTTCACCGCCTTCTTCATCTGGTCCCTCTTCTCCCTCGCGATATTCATCCCCCGCGCGCGCACGCCGTGTACCGAAGAGCTCGCCTCCACGCACGCCGGCACGCGCCACGCCTAACCGTCCAGTCAGTGCCTCGTAACTCCGCTCCTCCTCTGGTTTTCTTTGCTTCATCTTGTTACGCCTACGCCCGTGCACCCAGCCGGCCGGACGTGCCGGCTGCGCCGAGTGAATCAAGCTCGACGTCCCAACTCCCCTCTATCTTTTCTCATGTGGTCTCCGGTCACTGCAGGATCACCCCCCCCTTCTCCCTCCCTCCTTTCTTCCATTTCCCTTTCCTTTCCTTTGGTGGTAGACTGCTAGTAATTTCCCTTTCCTTTCCTTTGGTGGTAGATGGATTAGTTGTTTTGATTTTTTTTTTTGGGTCGCAATTTAATCGTTGCCTCTTCCTGGACCTGGTGCAGGGGTACATGGCGACAGCCGGCGATCGGTCTCCGGTGAGATTGATCAATCCTCGACAACTCGCCGGAGCCGTCCGTTCGTGCGCGTGTTCGATGTAGGCACGCACTACAGCTATCTTTGAACGTCGATCCAGTGCAGGTATATCATATCTTAATCTCGTCCAAGTCAAATTAAGCAGGTAAAACGAGTATGTTATGGACGTGCAGTCCACCTTCCAGCGACTGATGAAGTGTGTTGTCGAAGCTAGCATCTGTTCTTCCCAGTTTCAGCACAAAAAGGGAACCAGTCGAGAGTAAAAAAAGGCTTCCAGTACCCCAAATCCATTGGTAGTATACCTACGCCGCATTTCTGTTTCAAGTACAAGTCGTACCCCTACTCTTTATTAGTATATGTTTGTATCGCTCGTGTACTCAAGGAAAAAAGTTAGTTTGTACTGGTCGTTAATTACTAGTAGTACTATAAACTGAATAAAAGTGGTTGTTTGATGTCTTGTGTATCTGATTGTTTCGTTTCGTTTTTTGATTAGCCCTTTCTGGTTATTTTCTCGCCTCGTGAGATTACTGAACACAACGCGCGTGGCTGCGTGCGGTTCTTGAAAGGGAAAAGAAAAGGTGCATACGTTTGCCAGCCAGATGCGTGCGTCTGGGCAAGGAATTTTTGTGGGTGGCTGAAAATACCATTCTTGTTAATGATGAAGTCATTTGGCTTTTACCAGTATCAGGTTTTGCCTCATGATTGAATGATTTCATTCATGGAGTTTGACAAAAAAAAACGTCTATAATGTAAAAGATATGATATATATTTAATTTATTCCTCGTGAAAAAAAATCATATTTTACTGAAAAGGGAATAAACAATTAACAAGCAATGCGTTTAAATTTGATAGGCAACGGAAGCCAGTCTCCACAAACCAAATGCGGCTCCTTTCAACGAATAATATATGCGGCCGCCATGGCCGGTGCGTGCACGAACGTATGGGCTCACCACACCTGGGCGCGAAGCATGCACCAACTGGCGCCACGTGCACAGCTAGACTAGTATTTATTCCAACCAATTGGGACAAATTTTGGATATAGATTACGTTAGATCAAAAATTTGTCAAATACTATCAAATCATAGATTTTTGTCGAATATAAATACAAATTTAATAACTCATGTTTTTTTTCTCTGTTTGGCACGTTGGAGAATCAGAGATGAAGTCCTTTCTAAATCCATGATTCTGTTCCAATATAAATTCGACTAGACCATAATCAGCACATATGAACATCGACTTTTCATTTCTGAATCCATGATTCTGTTCCCATATAATTGAAATGTGCTAGTCAGCAGTGGAGCCTTCAGGGGATCGCAGTCGGCAGAAAAGGTACTCCAGTGACATCCCCCAGATTTGCATAATGTGAAATGTGCTTTAAATACTAAAAATAGTCTGGTATCATCACCTCCAAAATGAATGCATGATTGGTGGTACTAGTGTCCAAAATGGAGCAATAGCGAGTGAATCTTACTGATTGTACCACTTGTCAGAAGAAGTGGTGTCACTAGCTTACTACATTGATTAGCTCTTGCTATGGGCTTGTTAGAAGAGGTGGTGTTTTGATCCATGTGTGCGATGAACTAGGTCGATCTTAAGTACTTTTTATTCCGACATGATATTTAATTATTATCTAAGAGAATGGCAATGCTTATATTTGTTCAATTTTCAATAATGTTTTGATCAAATCAACTAATTTTGTGTTTTTGTTGATTTCTTATGTACAATCTAATGGGTTATTGTGTTCCGATAAATATCCGTGACCATATCCGATTCGATTCGTATTCGCTCTATATTCGTATCCGGACTATCAGTATCCGTATCCGAGAAAAATATAAAAATAAATATGATAGTAGTTGAGAATAAATTAACAATAGTAATTGGGGAAGAAATGAAAAAAGGAGCGGAAGTGTTTTCCTTTTTTATTTTACGAATCAAAAGCTTAAATTTCGCTACTCATGAACCCAGCTACAAAGGATCTGGTAAAGGAAAAAAAGGAAGTCTGGCATCTGTTAAGCGAAAGATTGACACAGTTGCGTCGAAGAAATAAAAGGAGGAAGCACTGTATGTGCGTGCAAGGAATATTGGCGGCGTCGTTCGAGAGTTTGTTGGCTTGATTCTGATAATATATTGAGTTACACGTACTAACTAGTTAACCTTGAAATTTAACCAGAAAATTGTCAATTCACAGCGACTCGCCGTGAATTTCACAGGTCATCGCCATATCGCGTGATGGTCGTCGATACAGGCTGCACCTCTAATCAAGAAACAATTGTTGTAATCCCCGTAGCCCTCCGACCATACTTGTCGTTGCTACACGGCATTGACTTAGCAGATCTACCTTCCCTCCTAAGGGTGAAAGCGGAGCGGATAATATCCGGACCGTATCCGTATCCGATATCCGTTTTTAAGGAAATGGCAAAAGAATCTGATACCCGTCGGATACGGATACGGATAATTATCCGGATCGAGCAAACGGATACGGAGCGGAGGTGAGGGAGGTGATATCCGACGGATACGGAGCGGATACGGATATCCGGTATCCGGATATCCGTATACTCAGTCAGAGTAGGGAGGCTGCAGTGCAGCCCAATGGCCCATCTGCAGTCAAAGGCAGTCCAATGGCCCATCCGGATATCCCAACCGCCAAGAGGCAAGGACCGGTCGATCCGGTCTCCACCTGCACTCCTATGTTAAGATTTCGTTATCTTATATTTGTTTTAAACACTATTCTATAAGTTTTTTTATGTTTGTAGATTATGTACTCTAAATCCTAATATTCGTGGTTGAAACTTGTGTTTTCGCATTTGCATATTATTCGACTAAATATTCGGTTTCGCTTCCGCTGATCCGACTCCGATTACTATCCGTTTTATTATTATCCGATATCGATTCAATATCCGATCCGTTTTTAAATTATCTGTATCCGTATCCGCATCTGGGTGAAAAAAATATGAGCGGATATGAAAATGTCACTATCCGGCCGAATCCGCTCCATTTTCATCCCTATTCCCTCCCTCCTCTCTCTCTTTTGGGTCCTTTCCCTCTCCCTTCCCTCTACGGTTTGGTGAGAAGAGGGCATCGTAGTTGCATGTCTGACGGCGACTGTGAGGATCCAAGGTGACAAATAATAGCGGAGAAATGGGGAGCTGCATATAGCGAGCAGCACAACCAACATGAGGCACCATGCCAGTCTTGCTCTTCAGATCTGGGTGTTTCGGTGAGCTGATAGCCCCTTGATCTCCTTCTATGACAAGCTTAGCTACTCGTAGCACGCTCCCCTCCATCTAGGTACGCTTTTGTTGTATATGTTTCTTGAATTTATTGCAACACGCTTTTCTCGTTGTTGCAGAAAGTGAATTTGCTTGTTGCAATATTTCTTTCCCAAATCTTATAGTAAGAGGTATTTTATTGCAGTGGAGTTATCGATTTGTTGTTGCATTGTTGTATTTTCTTGTTGATTAGTGCTGTTATATTTTTGCACCAGTTGTTCAACCGGTTTGTTGCAACCGAATGCTTTTTTCGCATTTTGTTGTATGTGTTGATTATTATTTAGCAATGTTGCGCCGACGCATATAATGAGTAACTTCTCATTGGACATCTGATTCTCAGTAGTTCCCATATGTTATATCATAAACAAAGAGGAAAAGACAAGGGAAAAAAAGAGAGACAAAACTCAAGAGAACAAAGCCTGCTTGAGTCCCTTTGCTAAGACTAATTGGATCTTACTCGATCAGTCTGCATGAACCTACCATGATATCCTGACGGTTACTAGTAAAAAAAAAAAAAAGCTAGACAGACAGATATCGTCGAGACACCGTATCCGAGACGCTACCTCCGAAATAATGCAGCTGCCCAGCATGTCGACATGGTGTGGAGAGGTGAAATAATGCAGCTGCCCAGCATGTCGACATGGTGTGGAGAGGTGAACGTAATAACAAAGATTTCATTGAGATATCTAGGACACAAGTAACAAAACTATAAATGGTCTAAGAGAAGCCAAAGAGAGGTCAGGTTTGATGTTAGCTGTTAAGCGTGACTTGGTATTTTCGAGATGGACCCGATCGTCTGATGCGCCAAGGCCAAGCAGCGTCGAGCTAGCTTTGAGTTACTTCAGCTGCGAGGTGCGTGGTCGACATGTATGCACCAAGGGATACTATGCTCACTCATGTTGGACATTTATGCAGAGTAATTAATTCATCGTGCTTGATCGAGAAAAAGATCATCGTGATTGATGTCATGATTAAGAATCCCCCCTCTCCCCGGAGTAGCAGTAAGGCCATTCTCAATGTATAATTTTATTTTCAGTTTTCAAGAGTGCCACATTAGATTTTGTCTAGGTAACTGTGTATCTCAGATTTCATCTAGATGAAACCCTCTTACCTCCTATGAACCTCTCTCTATCTCTCTTTATAATTATTTTGCCATGTCACTAAACATGATGATGTGTCATGTCATTTAATAAGAATAAAACTCCTAGTGAGAATGGCCTAAGGCCATCCTAGTAGAGAGTTTCATTCCTATTAAATGATGTGACACATTAGCAATTTGGATGACATAGTATGATAATTATGAAGAGAGAAGGAATGAGTTTCATCAGGATGAAACTGGGTGTACACTGTTTCCAAGACTATAAAACCTGTTGAAACTAGTACTGGGGCTATAGAGTTTCATTTCATCCAACTTCGCCCAATCTTGTGCCTTACAATTAAATGCAATGGTTAGCATATGAAATCGTGAAATGAAATTATGTATTGTAGTCTTTATTTTATTCATCTATTCAAATATCTTTAGATGACATGATAATTTTAAAAACCGTAAAATAAAACTCTCTACTGAAAATAGCCTAATACAGATCTAGTTAGGACGGTTAGTTCGTTATTTGCATGTAGCCATGTACACACAGATACAACGTGGCGTGCATTTGGAAGCAAGCAACCTGGCTGCTTCTTCTAGCTCGCTGACGTAACGTGGCGTGGCGGTGGTCCCATCCGGGAAATATTCGGTCGGCCAGGTCAGTAACTCGACCTTGTTTGTCTGTCCTTCGTCCGTAGTCCATCGTCGCCAACTCACCATGACGATAATTGGATGCTCGGCGGTCCTGCACATGGCTACGAGCGGAAAGAAATGCTGAGACAGCAGAGATTTTAATAAAGAGAAAAACAAAAAGCACTGATTTTTAAAAAATGTAAATATATTGTTTTATTTTTTAAAAAAATATTTTCCTTAAAAAATTTAATGCCATGTGGTGGGATAGTTAGATTAAAATTTTTATTTTTAAAAAAATAGTGAAAATTAAATAGCAATAAAAGTACTATTGCTTAGCGCGGTAGAAACTACAGTGCGCCACATGGTGGGGCGGCGTCCACCCCTCCAAGATTATATATATAGTTAGATGATGATATGATAATGATTGAAAAACAATTTCGCTAATTTTTTCTTTTGTCGTTTTTCCATTTTAACCTGCAAATGTAGTGTACTGTGCAACAAATATAGACTAGCGCCATGTTTTTATGGTAAAAAAAATAGTACTATTCCGTTCAGAAAATGTAAGCCCTACAGTTTAGATGACCTTGTTTAAAAATATAAGATTTATACGTAGATTTAACAAGACTTTTTCTATTACAATCCTAATTATTACCTCCGTTCATTTTTATAAGTTTTATTTTTTTGAATGATCTTATTCATAAATATAAAGTTTGCATGTAGATTTAATGGGATCTTTACTTCTATATCCCTATTTATTCTCTCTTATCCATATGTATTTGTTCATTACCACCCACACAAAGTATATCTTTCATCTTCCAAGACAATTAAGTGTGGATATCTAAGTTATTTTCACTCGTGCCTTTCTCAATTTCAACGCAACCTTAATCTTTGTGCAAAGTCAAAATACACCTTATAAAAATGAACGACTGGAGTATCCCTTAATCATATGCATTTATTTATTACCACATAGACACTCTCATCTTCCAAAACAATTAAGTAGCGTTCTCAATTTCATTGAAATCTTAGGGCCTGTTTAGGGAGAGCTGTAGCTTTTCTGAAAAACTGCTTTTTGGATTTCTAATCTGAAAAGCGGCTGTAGTTTTTTTTTATAAGAGACTCTTTAATAAATAGTTAATTTCTCTTAGTAATAAACTGTAAAAACAGATCCAGTCTAGCTCTCAGCTTTCATCTTTGGTTAGTTATACATAGCTTTTAGTTTATACTAAAAACTATTTAAAAACTGAACTGTTTAGAAAACTTACTGACTTTTTAGAAGCTAAAATCGGCTCTAAGCCCTTCAAATAGAGTCTTAGTCCTCGATCAAAGTCAAGATACTGTATATTTCTGGACGAGGGAGTATTAAACTACACTTGAGATCTTGATTACGTGGAATCCATGTATGTTGATGATTACTTATGGTAGTGCGCAACGTACATACGAGGTACAAATGTATAATAATGCCTTATCGTGTCCGGGATGGGAGTGGCGTGTTGGTCGACAAAAAGAAATCACTACTGTATTTATTTACTCTATGTGGTCCATTGTCGAGTCATCTCGGTTTGGTTTGCTGGCCCTCCGGCCTCGACACAAGGCGGGGAGGCCGGTGCGTGCGTGGAGTAGGCGGAGACTTTGGAGGCCAGGGCAGGAGGAGGACGTCTGGTGGCTGTGTGGGCGAGCAAAGTGTTGATTTTTCCAAGCCGAGGTAGGACCCGACCTGTAAAGGAAGAGGCACTACCCAATAAGTCAATATTAGAGGAGAAAATGCCAAATACATACATATGTAATAATAACCCTGTTATAAGCGGAAGAATTAGAGCCCTCCAAGTCTATCCACGTGTCACCCGACGCACATTCACGAAAAAACCTCTTCGTTTCTTCAAATTACAGATAGGTCTCTATAGATTACGAATAGATCCTTCGTGTTTTTTTTAGGGGAAAATATTTTTTCCTTAATCGCGTTTGGGACCCTCGACGCTATTTTAAGGAAAAAAAAGCTCCCGTTAAATTCAAATTGCGAACAAGCTCTTTTTTTATTTTTCAGGATAGCGGACAGGTCCAAAAATGTAACAAACAAGCCCTTACTCCTTACGTCTAGGTCCTTTCTCCGTTTTTCCCGGAAAAAATGTTTTCATCACCAGAAATATATGTGCAGCTCTATCTCTAGACTTTTTTCCCAGCTCGATTTTCCATCTCGATCTCTGATATTTTTTAGAACATGTATTATTACTCGGTGAACGCGTAGAGTGTTAGGCTCGACAAAAGAAGGTTGTTATCTCTAATAATTTTTTGCCCTTTTTCCTCTAGACTATTTTCCCACCTCGGTTTTTCAGTTCGGTCTCTAATATTTTCCAAATAATTCATCGAAAGAGATATTTCTGCAACTCTATCTCTCTATTTTTCCCTTCGTAACTCGGTTTCTGCTATTTTCCGGAGTGAGAAATATGTGTATACTTATCTATTAAAGCCCGAAGATTTCGAGCTCAACCAGGCCATCCACGTGTCCGCGCCTGGGCGAGGCCCTCCGGAAATCCGGAAATCGCGTTTAGGTCCTTACGGGAAAATTGAAAATCACGTTTAGATCCTTTCGGCCGATTATTTCACAAAAAAAAATCCGTAGTCCGTGTATATTTGCGAGCAGTCCTCCGTGTATATTTTTGCAAAAGAGCCATATCGTTTAGATGTTCACAGACTTTCGCTTTATTTTTCGCTTTCAAAAAGCCCGTGGTTTGTATATTCACGGTTGGGTCCTACTATGCGAAAAAAGAACTCAGGTCCTCCAGTCTATATATTCAAAAAATCCGTAGTCTCATATTATTCGAATAGGTCCTTAGGTGGTTTTGATCTCTCCGGGTAGTTTTGCAGGAACAAAAAAATACATCCAAACCCTTCTACCGGTAATTTTACATCTCCCATTATGGCATACACATTTTTTTATTTGTTTCGTTATTGTTCCCATCTATTCATATATGCCGGAATGCTTTCGTTAAATGTGTTTTAGAATCTAAACATACTATCAAAATTCAACTGGCGCAACGTAGTGCGCAGATCAACCTAGTATACTCTATATTAAAGCCCCAAGGATTGCCGCTCAACCAGGGAGGCCACGTGTCGCCCCCCCCCCCTCCCCGACGAGGCCCCCTGGAAAATCCGAAAATTACGATTAGGTCCTTTCAGGAAAATCAAAAATCGCGTTTAGGTCCTTTCAGCGTTTTTTAGGTAATATAGACCCGAGAAATATCAAAATTACGTTTAGGTCCCTACACGCGGTTTATAGCTGAATTGAAAATCGCGTTTAGGTCCTTTCGCCGATTTTTTTGTAGACTAGACCCGAAAAAATTCGAAATAGCGTTTAGGTCCTGCAACGCAGTTTTCTAAAAAAACAGCCAGATTTTTTCCTTGCGGCGCGGCATCGCGCGCAACTCAACCTGGTATATACTATATATTAAAGTGTTTGAGATTGCCGGGCATTTAGGCATGCCAGGTGTCGCTGCTCACCCAGAGGTCCTCCGAAAATTGTAAATCGCGTTTAGGTCCTTTCTGCTATATTTTAATAAAATAGACCCAAAAAAATTTAAAATTACATTTAGGTCCCTCCGCGTGGTTCACATTTAAGTCCTCCCGATGGTTTTTAATGGAACGGACCCCAGAAAAAATAAGGTTATTTTAGATCCCTCTATGGTTTACATTTGGCTCTTCTCAGCGAGTTTTAAAGAAGCGGACTCAAAAACAAAAATACATCTCGAAAAAAACACACAAGTTTGTCAAAGGTTTATAGCAGCCCACGGATTCGCCGATGTGTCCTAATGACCTTTTAAAAAAACAAGAAACGGTTTTCTAAAAAAACGCAAATTCGTCAGAGGCTTATAACAGGCCATAGAGTCGCTCGCGGGCCCTAACCGCGATTTTCTAAAAAAACAGATTCATCCAAGGTTTATAGCAACCCATAGATTTGCCGACGGGTCCTAACGACCCCGTTTTTTTTAAAAAAAATTACGAAAACCGAAAATACGACCGGATTTCCCAAATTACGTAAAAAACAGCTGCGGTTTTCTATAAAAAAAACACAGATTCGTCGAAGGTTTATAACAACCCATAAGTTTGCCGACGGGTTCTAACATAAAAAAAATTAAAATACAAACAAAATTACATTTATATCCCTCCGTGATTTTCTCCCAAAAAGAAAAAACACAGATTCACCGACAATTTATAGCGGTCCGCAGGTTCGCGACGGGTCTCAGCGACTTTTTTTAAAAAAACAAGAAGATCAGGATTACGCAAAAAAAAAATGAAAATACGCTTGTTTTCTCCCAAAAACAGGAACCGAGATTCGCGGACGGTTTATAACGGTCCACAGATTCGCCGATGGGTCCTAGCGATTTATTTTTAAAAAAAGAAACACAATAAACCGGAATTACACAAAAAATAAAAATATGTTTAGGCCCCTTTACATTTTTCTCTAAAAAAACTCACATTCTCCAACTGTCCTAACAATCTAAAGATTCACCGATAGCTTCTAGCAGCCCATTTTTTTTAAAAAAAACAAGAAAGCTGAGATTATGTATTTTTTTTCAGAAATATCTGTCGAACAAAATTTTATATGACACAACATCGCGACTGAGTTTCCTAAATTTCATGCGATACGTAATGCGCGCTACGAAATTTTGCGTGACGCGACGTAGCGCGTGGCACTGGCTAGTTAATCTCAAAATTATCAAACAACATGTATCTAAAAATAAAGCTATAACGATGACGGAGGAAAGAAGAAAAAGTACTTTCTGTTCGAAGGTAACTTAATTACTTGCGCGTGAAGATATTACAGAGTACATGCCTAGCTAGCTGGTGTTTTTCTCTTCCCTTTGGTTTCTTCTCTGCTCGCCGTGTGCAGCCAAATCACATCACGCACACCCTTTCCAGTACGTACGTTAGATCCGATAAGATTAATCAATTTAGCTAATCTCTACTATATAAAATAAAAATTTCTTCCCACATCATTTCATCAAAATTACTCATCTTTGCCATTGCTCTTTAATTACCTATCTTTACCCACGTCATTTCATCAAAATTACTCACATTTGCCACTGCTTTTTAATTACCAACCTTTGTCCGCGCCATTTCATCAAAATTACCCACATTTGGCACTGCTCTTTAATTACCCACCTTTACCACTATTAGTGCTATCTGCAAATAAATTTTTTATCACAAATTGAGTTTTCGTTGCAACGCACAGGCACATAGCTAGTATATAAAAACACCAAGGATTCCTGTCTCAGTCATACCAGGTGTCGCTCCTCGCAAAGAGGCCTTTCAAAAAATTAGAAATCGTGTTTAGGTCCTTTCGACGGTTTTTTTAGTAAAATAGATCCGAAAAATATCGAAATTACGTTTAAATCCCTCCACTATGTGATATGGTAGTACTATTTCTAAGCGAGCAGAAAGATTCCATCTATCATCCACCCGGTGGTAGCCTTAATTAATTTACTCCCTCAATCTAAAAATATAAGATATATTTTGATTTTGCACGAGGATTAATGTTGCGTTAAAATTGAGAAATGTACTAGAGAAAATAACTTAGATACCCCACATAATTGTCTTGAAAGATGAGAGTTATACTTTGTGTAGATGGTAATAAATAAACACATCTGGTTGAGAAAGAATAAATAGAGGTATAGAAAGAAAGGCTTTGTTAAATCTATATGTAAACCTTATATTTACGTATAAGATCATTCAAACAATAAACTTCATAAACTTGGCTAGAGGAAGTAAATACTAGGTGAAGCTTATTTGTTGTTGGCAAAATATCCTGTGCAATTAAATGTTTGGTGAAACTATCGTGCAACCTTACTAAAAAAATTCAAAAAATTCTGAAAAAAATCATGGATGTACATCTCAGCTTACCCCATCTATATATAAAATTTCATGATCAAATTCATTCTGTGCTAGAAGTTACAAAAAAGACAAAATTGATCATGAACAGGAATTGTTCCTGTTCATGAACAAGTTTGTCTTTTTTATTACTCTTAGCACAGGACGAATTTGATCATGAAATTTTATATGTAGATGGGGAAAGCTGAGATGTACATCCATGATTTTTTTCAGAATTTTTGAAACTTTTTTTAGTAGGATTGTATGGTGGTTTCACCAAACATTTAATTGCACAGGATATTTTGCCTTTGTTGTTTGCAATTTTCCTTGGATAAGGAGGCTTTAACAGGCTGACGCGAAATGCGAAGAGAGTAAGGCTGGGCGTGAATTGAGGGTGTGTTTGATAGGGCTTTAGCTCTCCGTGAATCTGGTGGAGCTGGGTATTCCTAACTCCACCAGATTCATGGAGCTGAAGCTGTGAATACATTAAAAGTGTTTAGATAGATCATTTTATTTACATTTTAAACCAAAAATATAAACTTAATTTACTTTATTTTCATCTACAAATTTCAAATCTTAAATAAACCTAAAATCTGAAATTTTATCAAACAGACTCTAAAATACCGTCTCTTTAAAATATTGAAGCTCTACCAAACCGGCTCTGAGATACCACCTCGCCGAGATGTGGCCTGCAGCTCCGAGATACGACTACCCAGTCCTATGATCCTTATCCAAACACCTCCTTCCCGCTTATAAGTAGCAGCGATGCTAAGGAACACAGCATTAGTATCGGATTGGGACCTGCAGTTTTGCATTAAACCAACAAGTGAGGAAAGCCCCGAGAGATACCAGAACCGCCGCCACCGCCGCTCGGCTCGATCCATTAGCTGAGCATGAATCCACCAGCTGAACACGGTCTTGGTAGCTCCCAGTTATGGTTCCTTCTCATGCTCGTTGCCACGGTGGCCTGCACCAACACCGTCGTGCCCGCGTCGGGTCAGCCGCCCGCCCCGTGGCCTCTCGCCTTGGCAGCGTACACGCTGTGGCTCGTCGTCGCCAGCTCCCTCGGCTTCTTCGTCCCGCACGGCAGCGGCTCCTGAGAACCGACGACGCCAAGCGCCAAGTCGGTTCGGTCAAGGGTGCGTGGTCCGGCCGGTGCGCGGGAGGGCACCGGCGGACGTGCGGCCGCACTGCATGGGAGAGAGCTCATCGGCAGAGGAAGTCGAGCCGCGCGGACGCCATGCCGTGGGACGCCGGCGGACCGCCAGCCTTCCGCACCGCACGGCCTGGTAGGAGAAATTCGCTCGCGAACGCCGCCGAGCCGTGGAGGCCCCGTCGGCCGCGGTGCCCAGCAGAGGGCGTGGCGCGTGCGGCTTTCCGGCCGCGGTACGAAGGGGCAGCGCCTGGCGATGCAGAGCAAGTCGAGCCACGCGGACGCCATGCCGCGGGAAGCCGGGTGATGGCAGGCCTTCCGGCTCCCGGATGGAGGAATTCGCCGCGCCCGCCATTCCTCTCGGGCTGGCTGGCTGCGCGTTGCTCCGAAGTGGCCGGCAGGGCACGAGAAAAACCACCAGGCCAGACGTTCACAAGCCAGGTATGGCGCCGGCCGATTCCAGAGCGAAAAGGATGGCCGGCAAGCGCGACGGAGCAGCCCCAGCACCGTACGGCCTGCCGGAGTTCTATGCCTTCGACACGCGCCTCCTGCCATGCGTATGATTACTGCCTGCTCTGCTCTACTCTGCCGTGATATGCATCATTTGGCACATCAATACGCGCCGTCCTCTCGGCCTTTAAGAGATGGTGCACCTACACCATGATGATACCAAAAACGCACGCTGCTGCGGTGCCGGCCGTTTGCTACCTGTCGCCGGGGGCACAACTATTCTCGAATAAATAATGGCCGTTATTAGTTGCAATGATTACTGAATCATTAGTAAGGGTATGTTTGATAGAGTTTTAGATTTCAGCTTCACCTGAAATCTGAAACTTGTAGGTTAAAATAAAGTGAATTAAATTTATATTTTTGTCTAAAATGTAAACAAGATGATCTATTTAAACACTCTTAATATATTCATAGCTTTAACTTCACGAATCAGATTTACGAATCTGAAGAAACTAAATCCCTGCCAAACACACTTTAGTGTCTCGAATTGTTTGTGACTTGTCAGGCTACTTAGGCTTGTTTGTTTAGGCTTGAGTTTGGACTTATTTGGTTTCTACACCTCTATAAGCCGTAAACCAAAACAAACAGTATTTTTTCAGCCAGACGAAGAGAAGAAGCTTCTAACTCAATTTACACTACGCGAGAGAAACAAGGAAACGACGCTTCGGGGTGGTGAGCTTCTAAAATCCCACTTCCCTGCACTTCTTACAACTTAACTATTATTTACGAAAAATTGCCATCTTCATCCAGCTCCAGCTAAATAAGCTCAAGCTCCAACCTAAACAAACTCAGCCCTAATTAGGTATCTAACGCGACTTGTCAACACCAGGAAAGTACGAAGAACACGAACAGCGTTAACTTCTGTGATGGATGACGACGGCGCAAAAGAACACGTACTCGATGGATGTCGGTTCTACGGCCTCGAAACCATTCATGTCAGGTCAGCCGGCGGGACGCCGTGGACGCAGGTTGTGGTCAGTGGAAAGCCAGAAATGATCTACTTTACCCGGTCAAAACGACACTCTTCAATGGTTTCACATCTTCCATACTGTTCAGGAGGTAGCTCTTACTCTTAGTGTTAGCCGGAGTTGCGGCCGCCATCGATGTTACATGTATCCTCCTCTAACTTCTAAATATTAGTTTCATCAGATCTGTGAAGCTAGAGCTGTGAGTATATTAAAGAGGTGTTTGGGATAGCTCCAGCTCCACCAAAATCCATGGAGTTGGTGGAGCAGGGTATTCATAACTCCAGAAATTTATAGAGCTAGAGCTGTGCGTACATTAAGAGTGTTTAGATGGGTCATCTTGTTTATATTTTAGATTAAAAATATAAATTAACTCACTTTATTTTAATCTACAAACTCCAGATCTAAGGTGGAGCTGGGATCTGGATTTGGTAGAGCTCCAGATCCCAGCTTTATCTGAGATCTGAAACTTGTAGACTAAAATAAAGTGAATTAAGTTTATATTTTTGGTCTAAAATGTAAATAAGATGATCCATCTAAACACTATTAATGTACTCACGGCTCCACCAGATCCGTAAGAGTGTTTAGATGGATAACCCTACTAAACACACCATAAGAGTTTTTAGATGGATCACCCCTGTTTATATTTTAGACCAAAAATATAAACTTAATTTACTTTATTTTAGCCTACAAGTTTCATATCTCAGATGAAGCTGGGATCTGAAGTTCTACCAAACAGGCCTTAAATCCCGACTGCTTTGGACTTAAACCAGTCGAACATGTCACCAGTTCCCTCCGGTCATAAATATTCGTGGTTTTAAACATCCATACGGTTTCTAGAACACAGCTTCGACCACTAATTTCTATTATAATATATTTATAAAACCAATAAAATTATAATATTATGAAAGTACTTTTCAAAACAAATCTACACGTGATTTTCATATATCCAATCTAAATAATTAAAAAGATATTAACAGTTAAACGATAATTATTTGTAACTAGAGGGAGTATTATTCACTTCTCCATATCATTACTGCCGCTTTCATTTGCAAACAATGCAATCAACAAAGTTTTTAGGAAGAAAATGCAATGATAAAAATTACTCATGATACGATCTTTACTGCACTTAAGTTACCAAATCATACCCCCTATTAAACCTTGCAAGGTTCCGGCGAGGAGAGCCTGCCCACGTGTTAAGCCGGTGATTTTACGAAAAAGTCCGTCTGTTCCTCCGAATTACGTATAAGTCCCTGCGAATTTACAAAATGGTCCTTTGTGATTTTTTGTGAGGTGAAGAAAATTTTTCCCGGATTGCGTTTGGGTCCCTGGTTTGTTACTTTACGAAAAGATGCGCCCGTTAAATGCGAATCGCGAACGAGCCCTTTTCTAATTTTTCGGGATAGCGGTCGGGTCCAAAAATATAACAAATAGGTCCCCGCTTTACGTCTGTGTCCTTTCTCCTTTTTCCTAAAAAATATTTTCGTGCTCGCTTTTCCGGAAAAATGTTTTTGTGTTCGTTTTTCTCCTAAAAACGCAAATTCGTTTTTGCCCGGAAAAAATGTTTCTATGGTCCGCTCTCTCTCGTTTTTCCCGGAAAAAATGTTTTCGTGGTCCGTTTTTCCGTTTTTTCTCTAGAAAAAAACGCAAATTCGTTTTTCCTCGGAAAAAATGTTTCCGTGGTCCGCTCTCCCTCGTTTTTCCCGGGAAAAATGTTTTCGTGGTCCATTTTTCCTTGTTTTTCCAAAAAAAATATTTCGTAGTCCGTTTTTTCTCCGAAAAAAACACAGACGCTGCACCTCAGACGTCATGGCAAAATATGTGTATGTATATATTCTGTCTACGATAAATATCGTGCCTAGGTATTCAAGAGCGGTACTTTTATATATTTTTAAAGTTACATAAATATTAAAATATGAATAAAAGGTAGATAATAATTAGTTATCTTTTTATTTGCTTTTAGATTTATACAACTTGTATTTAGGTTTATCACTGACGCTTCATGTAAAATGGTGGCGCTAAAGACGGGATGCATTGCACGTCAGCACGTTGGAAACCATTGATCTTTAGTACAGGGTATTACATAATTACATTTAGTTTGCGTTATTCTCTTCGACAAAGACTAAGATCGCACACACACATATACTACCTTTCCTATTTGTGGAAGAATTCGCGGCCTCGTGAACGTTTGAACTGAGCCGGCCGGCCGACTCAGCTTAAAAACATTTTTTGTGTTTTAGTTCTTACATAAATTACGAATAGATCCTTCGCGATTTTTTTGTAAGGGGAAGATATTTTTTTCTAAAACGTGTTTGGGTCCCTCATACACCATTTTACGGAAAAAAAAGCTCCCGTTAAATTTTTCACCCTTTTTCCTCTAGACTATTTTCCCACCTCGGTTTTTCAGCTCGGTCTATAATATTTTCCAAATAATTCACCGAAATTTCTACAACTCTATCTCTCTATCCTCCCCCTAACTCAGTTTCTGCTATTTTTCGAAGAGAGAAATATGTGTACGGTTGTATCTTTATAGGCTTTTTTTTGCAGTTCGATCTATAGTATTTTTCGAAGCATGTATTATTGACAGTTGAACGTATAGAGTGTTAAATTCGGCAAAAAAAGATCATTTCTCAGTCTTTCCCGAGAAAATATATACTATGTATTAAAGTTGAGAGGTTGCAGGACCTTAGAGAGTATCCGAGTGCCACAACAAAAAAAATCCTTCCAAAATTTAGGAGCTACGCCTTTATCTATTTTTCTGTTCCGATCCATTTTCCCAAAAAATAGAAAGATCCTACGAAGATTAAAAAAAACGTCTTGTTTCATTTTCCCTAAAAAAATCGGGAGACCCTCAAAAAAATAGAAAATACATCTCAGCCTGTTTTTTCTTAAAAAAAAAAAGGGAAATCGTTTCCCGCTCACGCGCGCTTATGTTCCTAGTATACATATATACTCTGTTGAAACAAGACAAACCTGGAGAGAGAATATTATCACAAACCAGAGGAAATGAATATTTAAAAAAAAACAGAGGAATTAATAACGTATTACCATTTAGTACCATTGTCACAGCTTCAGTACAAGGACAAAAATTCAGTACAAGGGTGCAACCTACAGTGACAATTCATGCATCCCTTCAACGAAAGGCAGCGTTCATCCTTACATTCAAATTCACTACAGATATTTGAAAGTTTATTCACTATGTGATACAGACATGCGTAGAACAAGACAGCAACGAGGGCAGCCTCCTAACATACGCCCGTTTTACAAACGTCATACAGAAATAGCCTTGCAGAACTAAAAATGTCTCCAGCAAATTCAAGAAGATGAGTGGTGGCCATGACAACTAATTCCAAATCTTGAGGCCAAGAGAACAAGCTATAGTAAAACCAACACAGCTACAAACTGAAAACCCACCATGATAATCGCCGGAAATTTGACCCTGAAGAGCGATTAAACAGCGCCTTCAAGTAACAGCCTGTACCACCACTATACTACAGATTCCTGGGTTTCCCTCCTGAGGGCAACAAAACTCAGCCCCAGAAAAGAGACCGGTACCAAAACCCAACTGACTGTGTACACATGGAAAACAAACTGCATCCCCAGAAACAATAAAAAACAACATTGCTATGGGTGATAGTAAATTTGGAGCCTTGTATAACCAGCAGTTTATTGACGCTCCAACCCGCTCAATCTAGTTTCTTCTGATTCATATTACTAATCAAAAGTTTAGTGTTTCTTCTCTGAGGGAAAAAGCATAACCAACCACTTAAAGTGCCATTGCGTCAAGTTTCTAGATGTCAAAGGAAGTGGAAACTCGATGCTTCAACTTATTTCTCCTGACCATCTCAGCTTGGGACAGACTCTGATGTCATGGGTCCA
Source organism: Guadua angustifolia (assembly GCA_036346375.1). NCBI lineage: Eukaryota > Viridiplantae > Streptophyta > Magnoliopsida > Poales > Poaceae > Guadua > Guadua angustifolia. Next base: position 27,867,406 of record CM070503.1, read on the forward strand.
TTACCAGACCCATGAGAACTATGGCTGTTAACAGGAACAGTACGTTGAGCAAAATGGAGCAACTGCTTGCGCTGATGCTCATTTGTGTGAGGAAGGCTGGCACGCAACAGCTCTACTGGCATTTCCCTGCTTATCACTGCCGCGGCAGCAGGTTGCATTTGCACTGTATGAACCAAACTATCAAATTTACTCATGCAATAGTCTGTAAGCAGCCCGAAGAACGCATTAAATGATGCCTGCCACAAAGCTCGGTTCTGTATGCTATAGGTAGAGGCCACATGCTGATCAGTGAGAAGCTCTGTTGCTCTGTCCAGAACAGACTTTATGATGACAGAAGCCTCATCTCCTGCAGCATGTCCAAGGGGTCGAAGAGGTGGCTGCAATGATGAACAGACAATAGCTGCAAGACAAGCACTGAGGCCGCTCAACTCCATCCGATGAACACAGGTACATACAGCACTCGCAAGTTTAGTAGTTGTCTCAGCTGCACTGCTATCTGAGGGCAAATTGCCAAATATAAATCTCTGATGCCGAAAGACTGCCATGCAAGCTATCCTTGCAAGCTCACTGCCTGGACTCACAAGTTCAAGGTAGCGTGAAAGTAATTTCCGGCCCTTTGGTAGAGAGACTATGCGGAGAAACACCAGATCATCATTTGGCGACAGAAGTGCATTCTTATTGGGTCCAAGTGGATCAACTAACTGCAGTGATTCTGCCAGCTGCTCAAGGAGAGCCTGTCTTCTGTTTCTCAGTTGCAAACCATCATCTTGCTGCTGGCTAAATTGCAGCAAGCGATCAATGTCATCTACATCAAGTAGTAGGCAAAGACCATCTTCAATTGTGATCCTAGCAGCAAGCATAGGTTCTTGGTCAAGAGGTTTTGAAGCAGATTTTTCAAGAATGTTATCACTTGGAGCAGAGGCTTCTTCAACATCAAGAAGTGGACGAGGCCTGCGGATGGAAGAAAATGGGAGCCTCCCAAGAGCATCAACCTGAAGATACGCATGTGGCTCATCCTTACTGCGTGCACGAGAAGATGGATCTCGAATCAAAGTCGGACAGAAGTGGTGCTTCAGTCGTGCTCCTGCTGATTTTCTAGCCAAACAAGCTTGGTGGTAATAATCATCAATGTATGGGTCATTGCTGTGAGTGGCCGCTTGCTGCATCCTTGCAATGTTCTCAATTTCTTCAGTGGACATGTACTTGGATCTGAATCTTGGCCACCCATTATCCACCCTCATATTGCCAAGCTCAAAACCTTGGGGAGGATAACGCTGGCCCTGCCTTCCATGGTGCAACACTGATCTTGCTCTTGGATTAATCAAGTCGGGCATCCCAAAATTTGCATCAAACCTACCCATCATTTGTGATGGAGGATGCTGAGGACTGAACATTTGCAGGCTTTGTGGTGGAGAATGCTGGGGACCAAGCATCTGGGCCTGTAATGAGAACTGTGGTGAAGACTCTTGAATTGGGAGCATTCCATGTTGCCGGGGCAGTGGCATTTGAGGTGGCATCAATCCATTCGGACGCTGCAGTTGGTGCTGCATTAAAGCTGGTGTAAGCCTGGCACCATTCCCACGAATTGGTCCACCATTTAGAACATGGTTTTGTTGCACATTGTTAGTTGATAAGCCTGTTGAACCCATATGAGTCAGGTTCCTACCAAATAGTGGCCCTGGAGGTGTACCTCCATGAGTGAACTGGGGAAGAGGGAGCTCATTTTGTGCGGACATAGGCACATGGAATGCAGTGGGAGGAGATGGCATGTTAATGTGATGTCGTTTACCAGGTGAAGAATGAGATACTGAAGTGGATAGAGGATACGAAATGAACGCTGACTTAGGTACAGGAATTGGCTCAGTGTGATTGTATTGAGGCTCTTGTTGGGGATATGACAACGTTCTGTGCAAAGGAGATGCCTTTGGTCCAAGAATAGGTTCATTGCGATTGTATTGCGCTTGAGCATCTTGCTGTGGAGATGAGGATGTCCTGGGCAGTCCGGAATCAGCAAAGTGGGATAAATGGGGAGGTTGAGACCACCACTTTTTGTTATCCAGACCTTGTTCAGTGTCTAATACAGGCTGCTTAGGCCAATATGAAGATTCAGGCTCTTGTGCCGAGTCTGCAGTAGAATCTATAAATTACAGTATTAGAATAAGATGATAATAAATTAGAAACAGAGAAATCCAAGAGAACAAAGAATATTCTTTTTCATTGGTGAACTGAAATTTACTTTCTAGCAATAAGATTAGCAGATGTGTAATATATTCATCCCATTGATCAGACAATAATGCCACTTGGAAGTGTTCCTCAATAAAGCATGTGATATTAAACAGTCTTCCAAATTATGATTTAGTTTTCTGTAGAATACCTAAAACATTCCTTGTTAAAACACAAACTTGCCATTTAGCAACATGTACAATTTCCCATTTAAAAAAAGTGCACACTTAATAAAGGATCCAGTAATCCAATGTGGATTGAAGAATCGTATCAGCAAGTAAAGAATTCTAAAGACAATTGATCAAAACAGAGCACTACTTACTTTGTCTAGAAACTGAGCCCCCGTGACCAACTATTCCATGGTGCTTTGGTTCGTTAACAATTCCGGTCAGCTGAAAGCAAATATATATGCATCAGATCAATAGAAAAGCATCAACGGTCTAGAAGAGAGCAAGTGTAACAGGACAAACGTGAAAATCAGATAAACAGTTGTCAGTTATTCAGGTAAAACCAATAAGTGAAGCTCATGTGATAACTGAAAATAAGTATTCTACGATATTTTACAAAGAAAATAATGCATCATGATCTTGTTAACTCATACAAAGAGTACACCAAGAATCAAATGTACCACTTTTTTTGTCTGAATTTTTTTCCCTCCGATGCATGCACAGGATGTAGCTAAAATTTTTTAATTTTTCAAAGAAACAAACCTTTGAGAATGTTCCAGAAAGATCATCAATATCAGTAAATGATCCTACACCTTCATCCTGCAAAAACAAAGTTTGATCAGTTGATAACTTGATATGTCTGCGGAGCTAATTATCAATTGCAAGAAAGATAACGCCAACTTTCTCAGTTTACAAGGTGATGTTGTTGGTGACATAATAGGTCCCCTGAAATACAATTGACTGCATTCTCTACCACGCTTTCAACTGTAGCGTTGCGCAGAGATTGTTAGAAATCACAGGAGGGACAATGCTAACTTTCTCAGTTTACAAAAAAAAAATGTACTTGGTGGACATGATAATTCCCCTAAACCAATGTCCTAAATAATGGGAAACGAACGGTCACCCCACCTTTAAGTGTTTATATAGTAAACGGCCTTGCAAACGGTCTTGCAAATAGTTATACTATTCAAAATTCAGAGAAATATATACATGTGTTGGTAATAACAAAATAAGCATCTAATTCATTTTCTTTCATGCATAACGCATGGAACTAACAGGCTATCAACAATTGTCCACAATGGTAACACGAAGAAAAAATATGACATGATGCGAATGTAATTAAAGAATCATAATTGAATGAATGGACAGCTCAAATGGCAATGAAAAGCAAAGCTAGCATTTATCTCATGTATGTCATAATGTGACATATGGCAATTTTGTAACTTTACCCAAATAAACACCCCGATAAAACGGTTCTATTAAACATTAATGGTCATTAAACCAAATAAACAGCCCGATAAAACGGACAAACCTTGAAATGTCCATAATCGTAACAGGCAGCGCACCTTTACCATTTTAACGGCTGTTATTTAGAACATTGCCTAAAATGGAATGGGCTGCATTCTCAACCAAGCTGCTGGCAGTAACCAAAATGCAAAAAACATAGCATTTATTCATTGCACTTCTTTTTTTTTTTGAAAAGGACATAAAATGGACAATGGTCATCACCTCAAACATAAATGAGATATATACATTACCTCTAACATATCACTTCCATAAGTAGGAGGGTATTCTTCGTGACCAAGCCCAACAAAAGCAGCATCTTCGCCACCATCATCATCATCCAATCCACCTAGCTCAACCTCCTCCATCGCATTGTTGCCAAAGAAAGCGTACTGTGATGCATCAAATTTGGTATCGCCTGCACAGAGATTGTGAAATAATCACTATCAGATGCTATAGCGTAACAAAGCAAAAGAACAATAAAAGTGCATTAAAGGAAAACTGTGTAAGACTAAACAGCTTCAGATGCACGCACAATAGAACATCACAATAGAAAGTTAATTATAGATTGATGCAAGTTGCAAAATGGCCAACCACAGATGGTGCATAGTTAAGAAAACTCCAAAAGCAGCAATCAAAACTGCAACTATTAAGCAAACCCAGCAATGTGATCCAATCACTGACAAGTAACTATATAGTCCACTCAAAAGTCAAAACATAATCTTACAAGAGGATCGCATCTGGTTAGCTCAGAGCCTCCACCTATCAAGATAAAAGTGTGGTTCCAAACAACATAAAACCACAATCAATCTAACAATAGAATTGTAAGCTCAGTTAACTTGGTATAATCTGCAGATTTTAGCTACTCCAGAAAAACATAGGGGTTGCAGAATTCTTCGAATAATCACAAACTTAATTGACTCGAGCACACAAACAATATTATTAATACAAACCAAGAACAATGAAACTAGCTTAATTTACCACCATGGCCAAATTGATTAATCGTTAACATCATATTCCCAGCAAGGAAAACCATGGAAGAATTTCAGTTGAACGATTTCAAAATTACGTGTTGCCACAATCAAAATTCTGGAAACCATCATAACAGTTGAACTGTTTAGCAAAAGTCAGCTCAGCATAATGTAATATTAAATTACTGATATCAACGATCACAGGAATCTCAACAAACTTTTAAAAAAAACTTGATCAAGCTCATGACACCATGGGTTGGCAAACCAAAGAAAGCACCGTCCAGAAAACCTGAAATGATTGGAACAAAGTACCAGTAGCCTGAACTCACCATCATCACATCAGCCTATACAATACAACCTTCCCAATTACTGGTTTCCCGAACGCTCTATGAAGCACCTATTACTATAACCACAAAATCAATCAAAATCACACATAAACTATAGCTGATTGATGGGGGGAAGCGGATGATATAATTTCGCCGCGCATCAGATTCGCCAATAGGAAACTAATAACTGGAAGCTCAAATCGTTTTTTTTTAAAAAAAGGAAGTGGAAGCTCAAATCGCCACCGTTATAGGCCGAGAATTATACCACATCAGAGCGTAATCTTTAATCTTGATAAAACATAGAAGAAATTTTCTGCCGAATTCTTTCTAAAAATTCAAGAATTTGCCTGGCTTTCCAGACTCCATGAACGATAAATCCAGATCTAAACACAAAAATCCCCACACCAAATCCACACACACCACAAAGGTAAAGACTCCCGCATCGAAGCGAGATCCAAATCACAGGTACAGGAACCAACCAGAGGAAGCGAATCCACCTAATCCGGATGTCTCCAGGCCACCGCCGCCGCCCCCGTCGTTGAGCGCCGCCATGGCTAAAACCCTCGCGAGAGCTCTAGGGTTAGGGTTTCACCGTTTCGCAAATGAGGGAAGGATTGAGACTACACCAAGAATTTTTTTAAAAAAAGAAAACAAAAAGAAAAAAAACCCTACAAAATCGGAAAAGAAAGTTCTCCTTTTTCAGTTCGGAGACGATTCTAGCCTACAATCCTACAGATACAGATGCAAAAAAGAAGAATCCGAACAAGCTACGGCTAAATCTAAATAAGTTTTTTTGGGGGAATAAATCTGGAGAAGTCGAAGGCTTGACGACGGAAGGAAGAGGACGGGGTGGAGGAGAAGGGAAACGGCGGGCTAAGGCCAACAATATAACTGTTTTTTTTTTCCTTTTTGTTTTTCTTTTCTCCCTCATCTCTCTCTCCTTTGGAGTTTGTGTGGTTCCACTCTCTCTCTTTCTCTCTTCGTTGCTTGCACCTTTATATTATTTTGTTATATAATTTTGGAGGTCTCAAATAAGTTATTAAGGGTATCTAAAAATATTGTTTTGGGGTTTTGATTTGATTTGTTTATTGGGCATGTGGCCCAACATGGTGATGTATTGCCCATTGTTGGAGCATCATTTGCATAGGCGTATCCAACAAGATTATGAGGGTTGAAATGCTACTTTACGCGTCTAATTTATGCTTTTATACCCAAGTATTTTTTTCGAAAGGGCTCTTATACCCAAGTATGTATATATTGTATATCCCAACAAATTTGGTCTATAGGTAGGGCATAGCCCAACAAATTTATACTCAGATATGTATATATTTCAAACTTGCCCCACCTATAATTTCTTCCTGAGTTCGCCACTGATCATTTGAGCTTGTTTTGGCTATGTTTGGTGTTGTTTATGTGATGTGAATCCCAGTTTAAGCAGTTATCATTATCAAAGTTATTATAAAGTGTTGGAATAGTGGGAGGTGGTGGCTGGAATTGCCGTGGGATTTTGAGCTCGAGAAAAAAGAAACATAAATTTTGCTGATCTCTAACAAATGTTAAGATTGTGAACGGTGTTCTGCTGGCGGCACTTTTTAAAGAGACGGGGAGGAGGGTGTGTTGGGATATTCTCATGTCATGGTAGGCTTAAAAGTCAAAAGTGATTTGGTTAGCTAAGTAATACTCACCTGATACCATGTATCACTGTGCATGCTTTTCTAATTGTGGAATATGCATAGCTTTTCTGCGATTATAGATGTGTATACTTCACTTACGACTGTCATTACACATTATATTTCAATTTTGTTAGATTTTTCAAGTGAACTAGAGGAACACTCTTTAAAAATGTAGCTGATTAATTAACCCACAAAAAAAAAATCCCACAACACAATCTTCCACTACTGCCTAGTATAATTCTATAGAACAAGTATGCTCCTTGCACAAAGTAACAGGTAATGACACTTTCTTACTAGCTAAGGAACCAAACCATTGAGATAACAATTGCAGGCATGGGCGAGAAGAAAACAAACGAAGTTGGCCCCTGCTTAATTAAAAGCATCAACATTCAACAGGTACAAAAGTTTCGAGGGACCTGCAAAAGTAAAGATCACCAAATAGGAATGGATGGAACCACCTAATGCCTAATTGTTGTCACCTTTTGTAGTGACCACAAATTTGTTCATGGGGTGTTTTGAAGCTACTTTGTGCTAATGTGAAAGTTTACTAAAGGAAAAAGGCAGAGAGGAATAAATTTCTTTCTTCTTTTCGGGCCAGTGGAGAATGTAAAAGGGAGAATCCTTCCGCAGTTGTACAATTTACAAGGCTCTTATTTCTTGGAAGAAAGTTTGGGAAAGTGAGGGAAGAAATGTCATCACCACACAAAACGGACTTTGTGACTACAACTTTGTTCTGAAATGCTGGCAGTTAACCCTGCATTTTCTTTTTAGATTAAGCTCGTATTTACCTGTTTCCGAAAGAGAAAAACAGTATTTATACTTGTGCTCAACTCTATTATATCTTTATATTAGGTTATATGCATGGCTTTTGAAGCAAACCTTCGATCGAACAGCTTTATCAGGAATTTTGACAAGATTCGCTGGCAGATTTCGAAGGCGATGTCCACCTAAGCTCATTGAACCTCTGGCTAGAGCTGATTGCCAAGAAGCAGCAGCCAGCCAGCCACAGTGGACCAATCGCCGCCAATCCCACGGTGCAAGGCCACATCAAGTCGATTTCATCTGAAGATGAGAGCCAAAATGGCTACATGACCATGACCCATATCGTCCTATCCATTTAGGCCGGTCGGGCTCGACGTCATACTGGATTGCACATCGACTCAGATCCATCGCACGAGATCCCCTGGATTCTGCTACATCGATCGCCACAACTCTTTGCTTTTGCAACATTGTCCAGTTTGGCCAAAACAAGCGCAATTGTTTTTTTTTTTTTGAACGCAAACAACGAGGGAAGCTCCCGCTGAATATATTAGAAAACAGGAAGAAAGGGGAACACAGCCGGTGAGGAACCGGTCAAAGGAAAGAAAATTAAACTAACCTAAGACTCCAAGCAAGGAAATCGTCACGGAGGGTAACAGGCAATCTAAACGATTGGAAACGAAACTCAGAAATACACCAAGCCTTCCAAACAAGGAAGCTAGGAGGAATGGATCTAAAGATTTTGTCATTCCGCTGCTTCCAAAGGCCCCAAGATGCGATCATGAAGGCTTCCATGAGGAAAACAAGCGCAATTGTTGTTTTCTTCTTTTTTTCATATGCCATCGCCAATGCAGAAGAACACTTGCTAATCATTACGAGTCCCGGTATTAAGCCCAACCGGATGTAAAGGGCACAAGTTGGAGTCCCTTTTGCTTTGCAAATTGCTTAACAATAATGATAACTCTTTTCAATCATTTTTCCTTGAGTGGAAGGTGAGAGGGTTCAGTACCAGTTAAGATAAGAGCAGATGAGGCACCATAGAGAGTATCACTTCAGTACCTCCGCCTCACTGCGCAAAAAGATATTAAGCCTCCAAGATTGCCTCTACTCCGATAAAATTCACACACAAAATTTGCTATCCATCTTTTTTTCGTTTTTAAGAAAAAAAATTTTGACTCGAGAAATCAGAGCCAGCTGTCTCTAAATCAGTTCACCAAAGGCTAACGTGCCGTCTTCTCTGCCCTCGAGGATTCAATCAAAAGATAAGAAATCCATAATGAAATAGTATTATGCTTTTGAGTTACAAGTTTACAGGTGTCATTTTCCTGATGGTGATTTATCATGCCTCAAACAATGGAACAGACGAGCTTCTTTTGACACCAGTTGGTGGGCAACTTTGGAGTAATGGATAAGTACTTTTCATGCATTTGGACAGAGAACCAAGCAAGAAAAAGAAAGAAAAGAGGGTTTTGGTTTGCCGACCATGTCGTGTGAGTGAACTTTTTTTATCAGCGATTGCATTCATGTATGTCAAATTCACTAGCTTTCTTTGCTAATCCTTTTCCGGCCATGGCTAGCTTCATTTCAGTGCATTATCTTACTTGCAGGATGGTGACCGGAGTACTGGACCAACAAGTCAAAACCACATGCACAAGGAAACACAACTACATGCATATAGGCCATGGATTTTAAGCCAGTTGCAACTTCTAAAAAGCCAGTAAACCCTCTAAACAATTCAGTTTTTAAGCGGTTTTTGGCATAAATTAGAAATCATACATAACTAGCAAAAGTCAAAACTGTAAGCTGGGCGGAATCTACTTTTGCAGCTTATGGCTAAGAGGAATTACCTATTTGTCAAATGGTCACTTATAAAAAGCTACAGCTGCGTTTTAGCCTAAAAAACTAAAAAGTAACTTTTCAGAAAAGCTACAACATTTAGGCCCATAGTTATGTAGCGAAACTATGCTTGCAAATTACTTATTTTTTAATAAAAGGAAGATGCATGCTTGTTACTCCCTCAGTTCCATATTATTATAGGTTCTTACACTTCTACCAAGTCATATTTACAAAAGACTATATTACCCTTTTCATTATATCTTTCGATGGTGTATCTTACTCTTGTCAATAGTTGTAAATGACATTAGCAATAACTAAATAGGAAAGGTATAAAAGAAAAAATAGTAAAATTCACTATAGAATAAAAAATAGTAAAAATCACCTCAAAAATTTAGAATGATACTCCATGTGTTTAGGAACAAAATTGAAAAGCTAGAACGGCAGTTATTCGGAAACGGATGGGTAATTTCTTTTTTATTGGTGCTTGTGAAGATGTTCATGGTATGGTCGATTTGCAACTCTAGATTTGGGCCAAATTGGAAATCACACAGGCCGGAAAGTCCATGGCCAATTAGTTAGCAGGCCGATGCTCTGATAGAGCTCAGGAAGTGAATTTTTTTATTTAATATTTATTTTTAATCGCTTTTTCAGAACTAGTCGCCTGCATGAAAAAATTTTGAAAAATGCCCGCCTTCGCCTCAAGATGGGCGATCGCCTGCATCTCGGGCGACGGAGGCCACCTTAACTATCGGAACGGCGCCGCTTATTAAACGCTACATGACACGCGTCGGCCGTCGCCAGTGATCGCCCATGGTCAAGGCGACGTCAGGCCCCAAAGCACCGCATGTATTTTATACCTCACATGCGATCAGGCCCATTTGCTTGTCAGCCACGAGAGCGAGAGCGAGAGCGAGGAGAAGAAGAGGAGAGGAAGGAGAGGAAAAAGAGAGGGAAGAAAAAAAAAAGGAAAAATATTCATCGTTTTTGAAGGTAAGTCCGATAAATTTATATGTAATTTTTTTGAAATTTTAGTATTTTGTAATATTTAGAAATATAGAAATGTAGTAATTTAGAAATTTAATGTAGTAGGATGGGGTAGTTCAAATATTATGTAATGTTTAGAGATTTAATGTAGTATTTAGAAATGTTGAGAATCAATATAGTTTTTAGAAATTTAATTTAGTTAGGATTGATAGTAGAAATATTAGGCAATGTTTAGAGATTTAATATAGTATTTAGAAATATTAGGATTGTAGTATTTAGAAATGTTGAGAATCAATATAGTATTTGGAAATTTAATTTAGTTAGGATTGGATAGTAGAAATATTAGGCAATGTTTACGATTTAATATTTAGTATTTATGGTATGTAATATTTTAGAGATTTAATATTTAGCATTTATGTATTTAATAATTTAGATATGTAATATTTATGTATGTAATATAGGTAATCTAATTACTTATTTATAGTCAATGACCGTGTTATGTTAAAAATTAGTATATTTAAAAACATGGCAGCGCCTAATTACAAATCAAGAGGGTAAAAATGATGATTTTTTCTGCTCGACGTTGTAGGCGATGTCGAGACATTGTATTTTCAGATATTCTATGGAGATGGGGAGATAGCACGGGCCTAATGGAGTCGATTTGTCGGGATTTTCAAGAATCACAGGCATATCTAGGCCAAGAGATAGGACATACAGAGGTTTGATGGAGTTTATATTTGGATGTTCAGTTTGGATGCCCAGAGTGTTCTATTGCGGGTTAGAGCAAAGAGTAAGTCGTGTGCAGACTTTTTATGGAGAGTCGATTCCTATTAACGCGACCTCGGCATGGAGGAGCTATGTTGGATACGCCAGAGAGCGGGTTGGCCGCTCATGTTGCCGGTAGATTGGTACGTGTACCTCCATCGGTGTCGGAGGTGCGTGATGTCGGGTAGATATTACGGAGGAATACAGATATGCAACAACGCGATGATGAAGGTGGTGGCGAGGTTGGCGGTGGCGACGGATCGAGGGGGCGAGGAGCCACCGTGGAGGCGCGGGTGGCCAACGAGGGGAGGAGGTGGAGCACATAGTTGAGTTGATGGAGGAGGAGGACCGTGCGGATGAGGAAGTCCTCGATGGCTAACGCCGGACGAGGAGGACAATACTCTGAGGTGCTGTCCCCCCTAGCGTGGACTAAATATAATTTCAAGACCGACAATGAATGAAGGGAACAGAGATGCATGGGAGTATCATGAGAACGAGGTCGCAAGTAGGGGCCATATATAAAGACAAGGAGGCCGTGATGGATGCGGTGAAGCTTCGTCAATGTCTCTTCTACGCCAATTCGTGGTAGTGAAGTCCAAGAAAAAGACTACGACGTGAAGTGCGTAGTTGATTCGTGCCCATGGCGGTGCATGCATACAAGGGAAGTGGAGGGACTATCGAAATGTTCCATAGTGACGGAGCATAATCGCTAACCGGAGGAAGCGGAGCAGAACACCGCAACTGTCGTCCCACTTGGGTGGCAAATGTGTTTATGGCCGATCGCCGACAATCGCACCGCGGCCTCGATCCATTATCGAGCCGTGGAGGAGAGGTTTCAAGACAAGATTAGCTACGGAAAGGCTTGGAGAGCAAAAGAACAACTTTTGCAAATACGGTTCGGGACATACGAGGCTTCTTACGAGAATATTCCACACTTGCTCGTGGCAATATCAAGTAGGAATCCCAGACGGCCATCGACCTTGCGGAGTTTCCGCGGATGGTGCGTCGCGCGGGTAAGTGGGTCTTGCAAGGCCTTCTTCGCCCTCGGCAAGATGCATTAATGCCTTCCCAAGATCTGCCGCCTTGGCCATTTGCATGGACGGCACATTCCTCACAGGAAATACAAGGGCCGATTCTAACAAAGAATCGCGGTGGACGCCAACAACCGTGTTCTACCGGCGCATTGGCCTTCGTGGAGGGGGAAAACACGGAGAGTGGTAATCGTTTCTTGAAAGAGTCAAGATGGCGGTTGTGCAAGACCGCCCGATGTATGTGTCATCCATGACCGACATGCAGGTTGCCGAGGGAGATCGTGGATATGCAACAAGGGTCCGACGTCGTGGGAGCAAAGAAAGTGGCAAGACACAAGAGCGGTGGTGCATGAGGCACATGGGTGCCAATTTTTTCCGTCAGTTCAGGAACAAGGAACTTATGAACATGTTCAAGCGGCTGTGCAAACAGAACCAGCGGAGGAAGTTCGAGTCGCTATGGAGGACGTTGGATGAACTAACCAAGAAGCAATCAATGAATCCAAGGGATGGCGCTAGTTCGTCAAGGAACCCTATGGTGTACCACGAGCAAGGAGATGACCCCACGCCCTTGTGTGCGCTCCGACCGACGCGCCAAACATCCGGCGAGGGCGGGGCAAGCATAAAGAGTTTCACGGACCGGATACGACACGAGCCGTTGGAGAAATGGTCCATTCTCGATGACGAGAGCGGTTCCGCTATGGAATAATGACAACCAACTTTGGCGGAGATTTACAACCGGGTAATGAAGGCGCGAGATGCCTCCGTTGGTGGGCATTGTTGAGGTGTGTTACTAGGCACCCAAAGATATTTCGCTGAGCTGTACAAGGCCTCCGCTGCATGTATGTCGGACAATCGCTCGTCAGACTCGACGGTTGTCTCTACGCACATGGCAAACAAGACACTAAGGCACAGACACATCGCTGACACCGGAGAGTGGCGTGGAACGGAGGTACCACGTGCATCGCGGTGACCGGGTCAAGAGGTGCCCACCGGCAGAGGACTTCCCATCTGCATACTCCGAGCCGCCGATCGCGAGTGCTCTCGCCAGAAGCCACGCTTGCTGTGACTTGCCGTGCTCGCGCGTGATTGCCGCAGAAGCGAGACACACCACCATGTCGCTCAGACATCTCCCACTACTACTACAAGCAAAGTGTTCTCAACACGTGGCATAACGAGGTGTACGGCACGGGTCGATGGATCGTTCACGGCCCCCCTCCGTGGCATCGATGGGTACCGACATCCGAATGTTGAAGCGTATGGTCGGGCGTCGAAGGACACGGCATATTAGGAACGATATGGACGAGTCTGAGGCGCGTCGTAATTGTGGATAATGCAATTCTATGTACAAGTTATTTGTTGTCTCCGTCAATGTATTTTCTATTCTATGTACCAGTTAATTGTTGTCTCCGTCAATGTATTTTCTATTCTATGTACCAGTTAATTGTTGTCCCCGTCAATGTATTTTCGATTGTATGTACCAGTTATTTGTTATCCCCGTCAATGTATTTTCTATTGTATGTACCAGTTATTTGTTGTCCCCGTCAATGTATTTTCGATTGTATGTACCAGTTATTTGTTATCCCCGTCAATGTATTTTCGGTTGTATGTACCAGTTATTTGTTATCCCCGTTAATGTAATATTTGAATATGGAACATTGCATTACTTTTCATTTAATTTTTAGAAGTTACAACGTGTACCACTTAATTTGCTTTCTAACCATGAATTTGCTTTGTAACCACGCAGTACAAAGCGATTTATGGCGAGAGTTAGGCGTCTTTGCCGACGCTACTCCCGAGCTGCTAGACCAGCACGTGGACTTGACCCACCGGTCTAGGTTGTCCGCAGTTGAGGGGCGGCGGCTGGGGACACTGCGGTCTCGGGTGCCGAACGAGTTTCTTCTGGATCGACCAGCTACGGGTTCCACAAAGAAGTCGCCGAAGCCGCACTATTTTACTTACCTGCTAATGGAATTTTAACGACGCTACACACTACGTGCAGGTTACGAGTTGCCGGCTTACTTCCGTTCTGCCGGATGGTGGAGCAGACGACCATGGAGAGCCCGCACGTCACACGGTTCTCGTACGACCGGTCCCTGCTGATCGCTCTCGTGGACCGGTGGAGACCGGAGACACACACGTTCCACCTGCCATGCGGAGAGATGGCTCCCACGCCGCAGACGTGTCGTACCTCCTCGGCCTCCCTGCGCGGGTCTGCGGTTGTGCCGCACGACGCCCCTCGATTGGCGTGAGCGCTTGAGGCGCTGCCGCCAGGTGGGCCGACACCCCGCAGCGGCCGTGACGCGTTCTACAAGCCGATGAGAAGCACGGAGTCCGTATATGTGGTCGCTCCAGCTTCACGCTTAGTACCTCGCTCATTGCAACTTAACGGATACGCACCGAGTCAGCGACAATCATGTGCTGCATCTTTGCCGCAGTCGAGTTTCTCCACCGGAGGTCGACGAGGAGGACTCGCACGCCACCGAGGCGCACTCGCTAGTCCTATTCGGTTGGTACATGTTCCCGCCCTCGCGACGGGACACGGTGGACCGGCTTTTGATCGAAGTTCGCCCGCTTTATCGCCGACACTCCGGCGGACCGTAACACATTTCGTTAAAATCTCTTCGACGGGACATGTCTAACTTTGCCGCTGCACACGATGGTGCAATGGTCGTAGGCTCGCTGTGCTCGCGGCACGTCACAGGGTCTGTCTTGGGCGCCTCAAGGTAGGCAAAGAGGCGCCATTGACGTGCGCGTTTACTATCGCAGCTTGTGGTCCCGGGAGCACTTCTCCTTCAGTAGGCCCGAGGTTGACGAGGCGCCAGACTACGTAACACAGTACCACGGCCTCCCCAGATCGACCGCCCACTATGGGCCTCTCATCGGGTCCAATCGGCAGTATGCCCCCTTGTATCTAACCCCCTAATTTGGACACTTTAATAAGACGCACTACTTTTTGTTCCGCAGTGGGTGTACGCCCACCAGCAGACCAAGAAGTCGCACCGAGTTCGCTCGGAGTTTGACAGTCGCGACGATGAGGACGTCACGGTGGACACCGTGACAGTGCATGCGCGACGCGTCAGTCCGAGCACCTCACGGCCGTCCGAAGCTTTGCCGGGCGTGACCATCGCCTCTGCTCACCCGTAAGGTGCTCCTCTTTGACCTGTCGTCGAGGAGTACTCGCCCGCCAGACCGGTGCCGCGGCGGCCGACCTCTTCCGACTTTCCCCTGCAGACTACTCACATCGCCTCACGTGCCGCGCACAAGTAAGTGTCCCGAGCACAATACTTACCATTCCAAATGAATGAATGTTGTATGTAAATTGCCGCTTTTGCTTTGCAGATGACCCGTCCGGCATGCACTAGGCACTTCGTTCTTCTGCCGCATGATACCGTGGGTCGATGCAAAGGGGACCAGGGCCAAGATGGGTGGACGAGACCGTACTGCATTTAATCGCGCCACGTTTACGATTACATGGATCGTTTCGCGCCACGACTTCGGCTTAGGGTTGGGTACACACCAACAGAGTATGTCCCACTCGGCATCGGTGTCGAGACGCACCCTTCACAGATGTCCCAGAGGGAGAACGCTATGGGGTCACCCCAAAGCCCTACACGATGTTTTATGTAAATTAACTCATATCAAGTCGGCATTACTTGCGAGCACGCCTTGCGAAGCGGATGTACGGGAGTTCGAGTCCGTGTTGGCGGGCCTCGACGCGACGTCGCGCCACCCCTTCAAAGAATGGAAGCAGGTTGGTCGATGGCGCGCCACGATGGGGCGGATGTGCACCTACTCACCGCCGGGGCCCAGACGTGGTGCCCCGCCACCAAGACCTCCCGCTTAGTGGACGCAGGTGCCACACCTCGCCCAAATGAAGTCGGCCCACACTACCCGACGTCACCCAAGACGTGCCCTCGGGTCCTCCTCCACGACGCAGGGCCACGGTGGGGACGCGGGCGATCTTCGCCTCGCGACACCCCGCGATGTCGTGGTGGGTGACGCGCGATCTTCGTCTCTCCCACAACAAGACGGTCTTTGCCGACTACTCGAGGTACGCACGACATTGACGAGATCCAGCTTTCGACCGGGCGAGTTCATGTCGACCGAGGAGCACCGCCACCACCCCAAAGAGACACCCGAGCCGCCGACATACTCGCTACCCCTCGTGAGCAGGGCGGGCTAGGAGGGTCGTCCGTCGCCGCCGCCACTCACGCATTCCCACCGAAAGCGGATCGAGGCGTCGCGGATCGACTTATTGTACAGTTGTACTTTTGTAATTTATTTATCTTCAGCACCATGTTGTCTAACTATCTGAACTAAGTGCTTGTATTTGCGTAGGTTATGTTTTCTTAGCCATGTCGTTCACCTTATTTTTCTGATTTTCGCAACTTCGTGCCGGAGCAACGTCCGCATAGCTCGACAATGTATAATTGGCTATTAATAAACGATGAAAAAAAGCTGCTGTGAAAATGTAAGGAGGCACACCGCTCAAGGTAAATTTACGCTGAAATGGGGCGATAGCCTGATATGTCGAGGCACACCGCCTCAAGGTAAATTTAATTCTGAAATGGGGCGATAGCCTGATATGTCGAGGCACATCGCCTCAAGGTAAATTTCATACTGAAATGGGGCGATAGCCTGATATGTCGAGGCACATCGCTCAAGGTAAATATCGCTCGAAATGGGGCGACGCCCCATACCCAGTGATATCTACCTTTATAATCATCGCTCAAGACGCCCCCTCCATACCAATGAGAGAACAAGAAAGAACAACAGAGAAGGGAAGGAGAGAGTACAATGTCGTTTCTCTGTCGCCTCTTGAGAAGCGTAAGTCCTCCGCCCGAATATCCGGATGCCAAGAGCGCCGACGCCTTGATTCTGCGGAGTTGCCCGACCCAAATGCGATCAAGAACTCACCGCGAAGATGGAGCAATCTACCCATGGAGCGACGGCCACCACACTACTCATCACGTTCGCACCTACAAGGTAAACCCACCGTGTCCACACAATCTGAGGTAACACTACTATCTCATGCTTCGTTCTTTCTTTTCTCGGACAAGGACCGTGTTGCTTCTTCCAATGGATCGACGGGCCGAACGACGCGACTACTTAATTTCTACAATCGCCACGACGCCAAACCCGCTTCGCCGAGAACTTCACCCGTGGGAGGCCGCCAGATATGTACCTTTTCTAGATCGACCGAGCTTAGGGCCGCAGCAAGGGCCAACCGACGGTGAGTTTCATGCGACATACTCATGTTAAACTCACAAAGTAGTAGTGCTAAACCAGTTCATCGCACACAGGAGTTCAAAAGGACACTTTCGAACATCAACAAGTCAAAGGAGGAACCTCCTCCAGGGCCACCCGAAAGCCCCGACGTTTGCGAACATGGCCTGGAGGCAGTGGTTGATACCTGCCACGGTGATCTAGCGGACCGGAGATTCTACCGCGTTCTTGCCCGAGGATGAATCGTGAGGCTACTTCAACTTGGTGGACCCGGAGACGTACCACCCACATCTCAGGCAACCTGCATGGGATAACTGGGGGGAGCAACCCTCTCCGTGGTGCCACTACCGCCCAGAAAAGCCAGACCCCGAGTACGCCTACGGTGTTATGCAACCACCAAAGCGGGCATACTGCATTGATCGCAGGCACGCTCGGTTGTCCAAGCATAAGCCCAACACACACCTCCTGCACCATATAGTGGAGTGCGAGCCGAACAGAGCGGCGTCTCCGCATGTCTCCGCCAACGCCAACACAAAGAGAGGCGCAAGAGGTTCCTCCTCTCAAGAAGAAGGGACAAGGGGAAGCAATGGCGAGGTCCGCACCACGCAACAAATTCTCGACGTTCTTGCGGACCACCCGAACCCGTGGTATTAACATAGGGGCGCCGAATCGGATGACATGCCCATATGGGAGGGCGTAAATCCACATAAACAACAACCAAAATTTAAGTCTTATACACCCGAGACGTCGGCATAGGCCACCCAATGGGCGGCAACTGGGAGCACTCATGAACCCCATGGAGTTCTTTCATAGTAGGGATTGAGCGGTGTCCGAGGACAAATCGCAAAATTAACACTCGTCGTAATATGCGTAAAATGTCGACATCATTCATTTGTACCCGATAGGCGAACGATCATTTGTTCCACCACGACGTAACAAAGCTTTCCTTATTAACCTCGTCATCGTTGTAATGCCCATGTAATATAATATAATCTAATCTATCGCTTATTTTATCATCCTAACTTTCGTATGTGCCCTTATATATGTATTGTTTGAATTTTAAAAATTCCTCATATATTAAAATCATTTGAAATTTTTATGGTAAAATCACTGATTTATCAGAACCTCCATAAAAGTTTCAAAATTTTCTGACCTCGTAAAAGTTTTCGTGGTTTCGTGGCGCATGAAAGTGTCTTTTTCCGATTTTCGCAACAAAATGTCGGGCAACGTCCGCCATCTCGCCCGTCAGACGTAAGTCGAGTTGCGCTATGAGGTCCGCCTTGATTTTTCCGTATTTTTTTGACCGTGTCCGCCTGTCCTGAGGGCTCGAAAACCCCTAAGTGGCCACGATTTACGTGGTTTAGTGGTCATGAGTGCCTTTTCCGATTTTCGCAACAAAATGCGGGCAACGTCCGCCATCTCGCCAGACGAAAGTCGAGTCTCGCTATGAGGGGGCGCCCTTGATTTTTCCTGTATTTTTTCGTCAGATTCGCGGACCCTCGAGGCTACGAAAATACCTAAGTGAGATGCGTATTACTAACTAACTAAAACAATTTTTCCGGTTCATTACATGACAATAAGTTTTTTTTCTAATTCGTCCCGATTCAATACAACAATTCTACAAACAATTTACAACAAAAAAATTTCAAAAAATTATCTCTGATCGATCGCCGCCAGGCGATCGGTCGACATTTTTTTTTTTTTTTAGTTCTTGCTTCGTTCATGAGTTTTGTCGTTAGGGCAGCTCGCCGTTCGCCGTCTGAAGGCGATCGCCCGGCCGGGGTGACGGAGGGTATTTTTGAAAATTTTTCCCGCGGGCGACTAGTTCTGAAAAAACGATTAAAAATAAATATTAAATAAAAAAAATCTCGTCGTACCTTTCTCTTGTGCATGGGCCTCTTCGGCACAACTAACGCATTGGGAGCAGCATTTCAGTTATAAGAAACGCTAACCTCACTTTTCCTGAGTCAAGGTACGATAAAGTCATAGTAAATTTCTCAAAACTACCTAACTATCGTAAACTTATATTTTTTTAAGAAACTCTTTTACATAAGCACACAAGTTTTTACATTAATATTGCAACAAACTGTTGACATAATTGCGGTATTAGCAATTTTATTAATCCCAAGTACACATATAAACCATGAAGCAGTATAGCTATAACAGTACATATTGATACTTTGAAATATGACAGAAAACAAAAACATAGTCCAGGAATACATGATCAGTAATATGAACATGTACATAGTCATGTGTATCAAAGTACCAGAACAGCTAGCATAAACAAGTTGATTATATGTGTTGTTCTCAGATATCGGGTTGTTTTTAAAGGCCGTCCTCGCCACTAGGGCAAGATATAGACTAGTTTGTGACAATCTTACCTCAAATTAATATATTCAATACTTCGCAGTTTAGAAACTTAATCAATTTGACAATCTATAACAGTGCAGAAGGTATATAAGGACATGACAGACTAACAGATGCTTACTGGTCAAAAGAATTAGATAACAGCAAGAGCAACAGCTTACTGGACAATGAATCAGACAACAGCATGAGCATCAGGAAGCATAAACCGACACTAGATACTAACAGGAAGCTATTTGAATAGCAGGAATCTGATAACAGTAAGCAGTCTATCATATATAATATGAATTCACAAGTTACAGACAAGAGCAAAATGATCTAACCAAGAATTACAGCATGTAAGAATTAATTTTGTTGTCACAAATAGTCTATCTTAACCCAAATCCTCACAGAACAGTTGATCTCACATGCAAGGTCCCCAAGCCAATTGGCTGGCCCCTTTACAATACACCTGCAAGGTCCCTAAGTCGTAAGACTGGCCCCTTTTGCAAATCATCGACAGTGAGCAATCACAGAGAGGATCAATTACTTACTAAGCACCAACTGGATGTCATTGCAAATGGCCAGGCACGTTGATGACGCTGTCCCAGAAAATGATTCCGCCGCTGCACTGCCACAGCCTCGCCAGCGGAAGCTCCCAGAGATATAAGGCCGCAACCTCACAGCGAGGCAATTCACAAGGTCCGAGATGAAGCTGAAACTGCACAGGCACCAGAACTCCTTTCGGCCAAAGGAGTGATCTAGACGAACAACAAACTCAGCAACTCAGGACCGAGAGCACACAACAACCAAACAATGTACCTCTCAAAACCGAATCAAACAATTAGTAAGCGAAGCTCACTAACCAGGCAATTGAGATAATCTCGCACAACTTGCTCTCCAGATTATCAAACACAATGTTTTAGCAAAAGATTAATCTTTTGTCTCAACTCGAGTCACATGCAATTGCGGCATCCACGGGTTGAGCAAATGACAGATTAGTGCCTAGAACAGTATTGATGATCAAGAAAGCAAGAACAAAGCCTTGAAGCAACCAGATTGAGAGAAGAAGGTATCGGCTAGATGAGGAAAAAGAGGATTGCTTTTCACCGTGATCTGCCAAGAGAACCAGCCAAGCCGCATAAAAAGAACCTCGGGAAGGAGAGGAAGAGCGCAACGGCTGTCGAGCCGTCCTTGTGCCGCCGCTCGTGACACGCCATGTGACGTGGGCGATTCTGCTGAAGCCCTCCCAGATCCGCCCGTTCCTCTTGCCAACTTGTGTAAGATCGAGGATGCCAACTAGAGGGGAGGTGAATAGGCGGCTTTAAAAATTTCTTCTACGGTTAATTAAAATGTCGCCTAAGTACCCTTGTGTCAAAACTTAAATGATAATAAATGCGAAAGCGATAAACTAAGATTTTGACAATCAAAGCCTAAAATCTCTAGGCTCACTATGTGCACTAACTAATTATGTCTCTAACAATAAATTGCAATCCTAAGGACAAGTAATCAATCAATTTAATTCTATGAATGTAAATTGCTTGAATATAAATAACGAATACAATGCAAGCACAAGAGACACAATACTTTTTACTGTGGTGTCCGGAGACTTGTCGGTCTCCCTTAATCCACATTGAGGCTAGCCCAAATGAATTGGACCGGCTCCACGAATTGAGCACCCGCCTCGATTCCACTAGTGGGAGTTTTTCACCTCTTCGGATAGGCTCAACTCGAACCTTCACAAACTTGCCGGGGCTTATCACAATTCCTTCGAGAGCTCCCGCGCATGACGCTCTACGCCGTCTAGGAGGCGACAACCTCCAAGAGTAATAAGCTGGGTCTCTACTCAAGCTTCACTTAGCACAACACATGCGCTTCCGGTGATTACCTAGTGCAACACATACACCTAGGCTCCTCCTCAAGTACAACACATGCACAAGAGACTCTCAACCCACTCCTAATTGCAACACATACAATTAGTCTCACTCTTAGCTCAAGAATCAAATGTGAGTGAGCAACACATACACCACCTCACCCAAAATGCTCAATCAACCAGCAAATGCCCCCAAAGACCTCCTTTTATAGCCTCACAAAGAAAACTAACCGTTGAGGGGCAAAACGGACATTAAATGCATTGAAACTAGCTGTTGCTACAGTACCCCCGGCACTACCGACCATGAGGAGTGGTAATGCTGGCCTAAAAACTCAAAAGAACCTCCTCTGACAAATAACTACTGCAAAATTAAGCGGTAGTGCCGACTTAGGCGGCACTACCACTGTTACAGCCACCAAATTGCTCATAACTTTTTACTTTGAACTCCGATTTAAGTGATCTTAGACTCTATACGAAGCTTATCACGAGGGCTACAATCTCCACCAATTTTCAAGATTTAAGCAACCATAGATATTTTCTAAAATCACAAAACTCCAAAGACTCTAATGTAGTCATTCAAGTCTAACTTTGATTTTCTCGAAATCCCTCACATAGACTTGATCAAAAGCATGACTACAAGCTAGTAAGGGTCAACAAGGTTAAAACTTGAACCATGTGATGATCGATTTATGATCAAAATAATTTGCAAAATACATTTGCAAACTCTATTCACATGCTTCAAAGAACCGCATGTAAACTCCAAATCCAACTTGTTTGAGCATCCTCGTTTTTCAACACGTGCAAAACCTCGCTCCAAGCAATTTCAAACAAACTCAAATGCATGAGCTCTCTATTTTCAACACATGCAAATCTTAACTCCATGCATACCCCATAAACACAAATTGCTTGAGCCCTCTCCTTTTGCAACACATGCAAAACTTAGCTCTAAGCAATTACTTCAAATAAGAAATTGAATTAAAGCAAGTATGAGTTATTTTCTTTGCAACACATGCAAGTACATAGCTCATGCAAGAACCAAGCATGAATTCAATATTCACAACACATGCAACATACAAACTTCATACAAAAGCCAACGCATACGCTTATCCCACTTGCAACACATGCAAATCAAGGCGTTATGCGAAAAACTGAAATATAGACTTCTCCCATTTGCAACATATGCAAATCAAAGCCATATGCAAAACCAAAGCACGAGCTTCACCCATTCGCAACACATGCCAAATGGTTAGCTCCATGCAAAAACCAAACGGGTTGAGCTTGAGTGCAACACATGCCAAATGATCCATAATGTGTGGACTATATGGACATGACCATTACTCTAAGCCATCAACTATAGAATAAATCTCACATGTATATGTGCATAGATATAATTGACTTGAAGACAACATGCACATATTCAATTTTGATTACATTGGAGCTTATCCTATATTACCATGAGTATACTACAATTAGGCAATTCAAATATATACTCAAGGATTTAGTTTCAATGTCTTGATCCTTATATGTGTCAATAAAGAATAGATCAATACAATGAAACCTTCAAGTTAAATGACGAACCCCCTAGATATGTGCATATATGTAAATATGAAATTGAAAACATTATGCACATCTCGAGGTCTAAATAATAGTAGAGTTCATCCTTTAATCTTAAATCCAAAATATGCATTGAGATATCATAAAATGGATACGAGTTCATACCTTGGGTTTTCCATTTTTCAATGAGATGAGACAAATCAAAGATATATTCAAGAGTTAGTCTTATATTTAGATTTATCATTAATTAACAATTGAGACTAATCAATATTATGATTATCAAAAGAATTAGTCTCAATATTAGATTTGTCATTAACACCAAAACCAAATTAATGAAGCTTGAACTTTCAACTTGTTCTTCTCGGTCAAGGCATCGCCTGCTGCCCTTATCTTTCCCATCGGCTAGGTTGACTGGGTTGGCCTGGCCACAGAGACTGGGTCGGCCCAGTTGGCCTGCCAATTTTTTTCTTTTCTGAAATTTGGAGCTAAACTCCAAAAATACCAACACAAACTACACTGGCATCCTTTTCCTTGGATTTGATAGGTCAGTCGAACGTAGCAGAGTCACAAGGCGACCCTATTCTTATCGTATCACTGTGCCATACAGAAAAAAGAACCATGGAAATTACGAGTACTACGAGGGGCAGAGCTAGGCCTAGAGCAGCTGGCGCTATGAACAGAAGATTTTAACTGCTTAATTATATATTTGATGTTAATTATAGCCGTTTTACCTAGAAGGTATCATGTATGTTAACTGAGCAGCAACTTGCTTTCTACGCCAAAACCTAGCTTGCCTGTTGAGGAGAACAGGTGAAGAAGTTTTTGATTGGAAGCACCGACAAAACACTGGTCAGACGCACTCCCGAGTCCCGACTCATCTCTCTCGCTCTCTGCCTGCAAATGATATGGTTATGAGGACATCACCAGTATGGATATGACTAGTGTGACCACTGCCCCTCCTTCCTCTCCGGCCGCTCCAACGACTACCGACGCCGCTCCATCTTCGTCACATACAATCGACGCTGCGGCATCTTCGTCGCCGAGAGGCCTTAATCCAGAAGCTCAGCCATTTAAGCCCACATCAACGGACAAGGGCCTCAAGCACACACCCCGAGGATAGCCCGCGTGCCAAGGAAGGCCCATATGGAAGCCCAAGATGTCAAAAAGCCCGGTTCGGCCATCCAGCAGCACATCAACTTCAAACGGGCGTAACTCGGGCTCCCGGACTCCATTTTGGTGTGCGACCACCTGTTGGAAATATTAGGAGATAAGCTTTCCAATGAATCCAGCCCCACATCCAAATTCGCTCCAGATCGACAGGAAAATGCAGAACAATGTTACAGACCAGAAATTCAGGGTATTGCGTCACCTCACTTTTGGGCCTATGACCCATGTATCTTAGGGTTTTGGTGGCTACCGCTGTTTTGGAGAGACAGAACCTCACCCTTGTTTCTTTGAGATTATTAGATTGAAATTGCTATCACCTTGTTCTTACATGTTCTCGGTTGCAACAGGTACAAGGATTGATCGGGTCTTTGATTCGGTTGATCGTCTCGTGTAGTGACATTGCGATTGTTTGGTTGCTGATCTTGTGGTTAGTAGCTGATCCATCTACTCCGTACTACATCAAGCGACGTATCGTTCTTTCCAAAAGATCGGGCCGACCTAATGCGCATCAAGTGGTATCAGAGCGACGGTTGCCTGGTGAGAACACCCTTATCTTTGTTTAGTTCATCTTGTTCGTCCTAGAGTCCAGAAAAATAGCCACAAAAAAATATGTTCGTCGTGTGTTCGATCTAATCCGAGCCCCTTTTAGCCTTTACTATTACTACCTAGTTTAATTCTTGTTGAATTTGCGTTGCATCATCGTGTCGTTGCTGGTCTTAGTGTCTAGTTCATTTAGAGTTTCGAGTTCTTGTCACGTTCTTGTCACCGAGTTGAACTCCATCGCGCCGTCGCGTCCAGTTCGGATCCTCCTCTGTCTAGTTCGGTATTTTTCTCATAAATCCCTCATACGAACTCAGATTTTGCTGTTCTTGTACTTTCTAGAAAGCTTGAAAAATTATCTACAACTTTGTCCATTGTAATAATTTCTAGAAATGTTGTCTTCTTGCCCAAAATCCCATTGGATTGGAATCTGTTTTCATCCTTGATTATTCTGAGCAGTCTGTATTTTGGGGTCAATATCTCTAGCTTCCTTTATCCAAAATAGACACTCCATATATGCAAATTGATCAGCTCGAAAATATCTACAACTTTGCAGTTATACGTTTTTGCATTGGAAGCTGATAAAAACTTGAAAACAGCATTTGAAGTTTCTGCATAGTAGATTTGTTTTGCAGCTGAAAAAATTTTGAGTTGTAATTCATCATATGTGCCACTTTTGATATAAAAGGAAGAAAAATAAGAAAAGGCAAGTGCATATAAAAGAGCCACACTAAAAAGTGGAAAAAGGAGCTCTAGCTATTTGCTTGTGTGCTGAGGACATTCTGGTTGCTGTTTCTGTGACTTTATTGGTGTCTAGGCTCGCGTCTCTAGTACGGTCTAGCCTAGGACCAGCATGTACCACCGTTGAACGCTTATTCAACCTGTTTTAACTAGTGTGGTTCTAGTATATCCTTTGCTATATATTATACCTATCCAAGTTCCACCTACTATTAACCACAGGAGAAGCACCTTGCAATCGCTTTGTCACCCCTGAGTGCAGATTACCATCATCCACCGATTGAACCTTGACAAGCTGCAGGGTAAGAACTTGGTGTGAGCATGAGCGTGTGAGATCCTCCACTGTCCATATATTAGTAGTTCATAGGAACTAATTCTCTTGTGAGTTCTCTATTTGTTGCCCCTAACAATGGCATGTTCACATAGTAAGACAACTTACGAGGATGATATTGAGCATTCTCCATTCTTGACAGAAAGAGAAAATAAATACTTATGAAAACTTGAAAAGAAGCGACTTGAGTCCCTACAGAAATCAAAAGGTGAGACGGTCGAGCATGAGAATATCCCTTCGACCAAGAATGAGAACACACCATTGAAGAAAGATTTGAAGCCTGCCTCACCCAAGAAGGATAGTACGTGTATTTCAATATGTAACAATAAGAATGTGCTTGCTATTCCTGCGACTAATCCTGTAGGCAAGAATGATCAAGATGGTGTGCCTATGGAGCTGTTCGTCCTCGTTTTTGATCTCTGTGAGGCCCTATTGTAGTTTGTCAAGGCGATACAGTAATGTGTGGATATAACATTGGGCATCTGTAAGATACAGTGGGTCCACTCATTCAGTAAATTTGCAATCCGTGGTCTACAAGTAAGAGTACGTGATATATAGTGAGACATGCGTCGAATGGTATGTAAGAGTTGTAGCGGTCACCATGAATAGAGGGCATCGGTAGAAACGACGTCCTAAGCTGGCATTGAACTCATTGCAAACTTACACAATGGTGTCAAGATCGTGCTTGCATGTCAACAACTTCATGAGGCGGAGTGGGAGGCCGTCATGGATTGGATTTTGGAGCGTTGTAGTAGTTCCTTGTTTGAATGGAAAGATTTAGGCTGAGGGATCGAAGTCTTAGGGGCCATAGATTTGAAGGTCCTCAAGTGAAGAGTCGCGGCCTCGAAACCATGAAGGGTCAGGGCCTCGAGGTGATGTCTGACTCTGTCTTTCCCATCTACCCCACCCACGGCTTGAGGTGTCTTTTCTGTCTGTCATTGTAGTGAAGTGAAGGTTGTGCTAGTGAAGAAATGCTGCCTGGGTGGTCGGTGGTTTTATAGGCAGTGTGTAGTCCATGCAGGGCTGATAGAGTGGGTCAGCGTGTCCTCACTTTGGTATGAGAAAGCTGGCTGCAGCGTATTATTACTTCGGTCTGAGAAAGAAGTGGGCAGAGTGTTGTCCAATCAACCTGACATAGATGCATATGGGTTCGTGCTGTCCAATCGGCCTAACAAAGCAACTGGATTTGTATTGTCCAATCGATCTGATATAGATGCTAACTTCGTGTGGTCAATTCGCCCACCATAACGTGTTTGATGTTATGAAAGAACAAAAGTTATGAAGTAACAGAAGTTATGAAAGAACAAATGTCACGTGTGCGAAGAGTAAGTTACGAAAGTTATGAACTAAAAAAAGTGTATATCTGAACAGTACATGAGTTATGAAAAAAAACAACTATCCACAGTTCTTGCACAGTGTGACTCCTCATACGGACCCCATCCCTCCCATGACACTAAATATGTCTCGACGGATACATCAGCTAGTCTGCGGCCTGTCCTCTAGTGCTCCTGACGGGACATATAGGTGGAGGCGACGTAGCGTACGCTGGCTGGGCTGACTGGCTGGGTCCAGTGCACTGGACAGTTACGATAGACCGAGCACAACCCCTGTGAACTCCTGGGGGTCAACAAAATAAGCGCGATAGTCAACGTTGTCATCACCGGCGTCAAAGGTGGCATGGCCGTAATGGAGGACGTCATCATTGCCGACATCTAGAATGTCGACCGCATAAGGAAAAACTTCACGGCATTAGAACTACATGTGCGAATTATGAAGAATTTGTGAAGTACTAAAGGTTTACCTAAGAACATCTGGCTATACGGTGTGTCTTGTTGCCAGCTGGAGCCCCCTATCATATCAGGAGGAGGTGCAGCACGTGATGCGCAAGCTGGCGTGTGGTGGGCATGTTGTCCACATACTGAGGATGAGCAACCGACACGTGGAACAACGTCCTCCTCCCTAAGCCTCCTGCAAAATGTCAACTCGATGATGCGTCAAGATTTTGCAATCACCTGGTCCACCACCCCTCGCACCTCATCCAACGTGGCTTCCAACATGTGACCGAAGCCGAGTGCGGACCTAAGTGCGACCACCTCAACGTGCACCTCCCTAGTAAGGTCGCTTTGCATACAAATATAAATATATTCTATTAGAAGAAAGCATGTGTAGGTGCATATTTTAAATCACGTCAATTGACTCATAGAGCAATGGAAGGTCAAGTCCAGCTGCGTCAAGTGAGCGGTGGAACCGGAGGCGTGGGCACAGAGGCTGGGCAGGGTCGGTGCGATGCGGCCCAAGCACGACTCGGGTGGAGGCCAATGGTGGCTGACCGACGACGTAGGTTGGGACGGCTGAGCGGAGTGCAGGAGGAGGGCACCGACTGGAGGCCCAAGAGAGAGGGAGGCGAGAGAGCTAGATGGGGAATGAAAAGGGAGGATGAAGACATGATAGGGCTAGCCGAATGGGAGAAAAAAAAGAAAAAGGGCAGAGAAAAGATAAGGAAGGAAAAGGAAAGGGAAAAAGGAAAAAGAAAAAAAGAAAAGAAAAGAATAAATATAATAAATCACAATAACACCTAAATATATTTATAGTAAAGTGTGAAATTTAAGAAGAGGATAATGCCAGCGAATAAATAAATAAATAAGCATATAAATCTAGCAACCTCCATAATAATTAGAGGAAAATAATACCTATTTTAGAAGGAAATCATGATCCAAAAATCTAATGAGCAACATAGATTAAAATATGCTAAATTAAAATGAGGCAAATTAATCTATCCCAGATTAAAATAAACAATATATTTGTATCAAATTAAATCAAGTCAGAAAAATGTTGGATGCCGTAAAAACACCATAACTAATATTAATCTGAATTGTAATATTTTAAAATTTTAGGAGTTGAATTAAATCCTATAGGAAGTCATCTACAATAAATGTGTGAGGATGCATATTATTCAGGCAAGCAATCTCTTCATCATATTTTAATATTTTTAATCAAACATAATTACCTATACGTGATATCACCAATGCATCGGAAAGGTCTCTTTTAAGAAAACAATAAATCGGATGTTGTTGGAAAGATGGATGATGATGAACTGCTGAGGTAGTGGTTGATTATTGTTGTGTATTGCATATATACAAAAGGAGTACCGCCGATGTGCATTGAAGTTTGGGTATAACTTGTGGCAAAACGCAGGGACTGCCAGAACTTGATGTAAGGATAAAATGGCCCAATGATCTCTATCTGAAAGGGCTAAAAGTTGGCGATATTGTTTGTACCTCATCATCTCAACCAAAAGTCTACGATAGTTGTACTCGTAAGCATGCATTTTGAATGCTGTTGATACTAAACATTGAAGAGAAAATAATATCAGGTAAGGCAGTTTTCAATACATTCGGTATGATAAACTTGAATTCCTTTTATTCTTCTCAGGTATTGGTTTAAACGTCGATAACGAGGAGCCTACAACATGTTCGAATGCCGCACTTCAAGAAGTAAAGGCTAATTCATCCAGACTAAAACGAGAAGACATATTGGCATCTTTCTTCAACAAATTTGAAGTTCTTTTTGAGATTTTCTCAAATCAATGTAACTTTGGTGTTATTATTTCCCCTCCTTTACTTTAGTGTTTGAGCATATGTTCATTAACACAGTGGTACTTGATGTGTGTGCATAGAGGATTTTTTTTCTGCTCATAATATTACCTTATGATAAATTTCCTTTGTCTTAGTGAGTGATGAATTCATGAATCCTTATTTCTTATATGTACAATGCCTATATTTGCAATTTAAGCTGATTTTCCCAACTTTGGTGGTAAAATTGGATACCATAATGTTCTTGGTTTTCCATTGCAGGATTTCAGGCTCTTCGAGAGCAATACTACAACTCGTGGCTTCATAGGTACGGAGTAGTATATCAATATTGATTTGTTCAACCTCCATTACCAAAATTCTTGACCGAACTGTAGTCTGTATCCGCTACCACTTGACTTCAGTTGTTAACCATATAGTACTTCTGTGCCGGAATAACCAAAGCAATTGGTTGGAAGTAAATATGCTTTATCTTACAAGAATCATGTTGCTTTTCATATGTTTTGGTATTCATCATTTCATATGAAAGAGCTTTCCAATCTTCACTGTTATGTAGTGGCCAAAGAGTCATCGTGCAAGATGTGCATGATGGCCAGTCTGTAGACAGTGTGGTCACTATTCAGGTTAGCACAGAACTAAAGTACCGTAACTGAGTAGATATTTCCACTTTTCTAACCAGACTAAACTTTTTCAGGGACTGACACCGACTGGGTATTTGTATGCTATTGGCGAGGATGGCAAAAGCTATGAGCTGCATCCTGATGCCAACAGGTGCTGGCCATTTGTTATCCATCACTAAGATTTTTCCCATATATCACCCTGATGCTTCTCTCCCAACATGTGTTTGTCAAGAATGTAATGGTCTATCACATACCATTTTGGTCATGAGCCTGACATGATTTCCTGCACTGCAGCTTCGATTTTTTCAAAGGATTGGTAAGGAGGAAGATGGAAGCATAGTACATCAATACAGAGATAGGCAGTGAAATAGTAGAACACATTGTACAAGGGGATGGACGGTAGTTATGAATTCCGGGACAAGTTATGATTGGCATGAAAAGATGCTTAAAACATCAGCGCCATCACCTGCACTCCAGTGTATGCTTAAAAACATAAGGAATGTTGTTCAAAGAAATAGAAGTTATCTTCTCACAACAGGTTTGAATAACTTGTTTGAGATGTTGGATTATTAACTCATTGTATACTGTCAATATCAGAAGCTGGTTCCGCTTCTGATTTGCATCTGCTATTTGGATTCCACAGAAGATCAAACAGGAGTCCAAGCCCAGAGGCTGAAACACTGAAATGAGTTGAAATGTCAAGTAGAATCTCTAGTAGGAAAAGGGCAGGACATTATCAAATGATTCTGCAGTTTCTTCTGTTTTTGTAACTCCCTTGAAATTGCTACCCGTATGGTGTTGTCTGTGCATACTTATATTTTGCAACAAGAGCTGCTGCAATATTTATTTAGCCGGCTGATTTTGCAAACTAGTTGTAACTTCAGTACAGTTCATGTCGAAGTTGAAATAAGAGAGAGAATGAAGATGATTGACATAACTCAGTGAAACACTGATTCCTTGATTGTTCCCGTCTGTGTTGAGCTGTTTGGTTCATGTAACAGGTCAAACAAAATGTACCTGCTCAGGTTCACCAACTAATTGGTGCCTGATCAAAGGGCAGGTAATATATCCTAATTTCTACTCTGATGATAAATAAATGTAGCATGCAACATTCTTGCAACAAAGAAGTTGATGAAGACAATTAAGTTTCAAGCAAATGTGACGATTTATCACACCGTTTAATTCATAGGGAGTAGGGACTGCATTGAATAGCAATCTGTAGTAACACCAAAGTTTCTTTTTTTCTTTTGCCTTTTTTCTATCTCTTAATTTTTAAACCTAATATAAATGATTCATTCACTGCATGGGTATATGATGCCATCTGTTGTTAATCTTCTCCCCAAGGCCCAAGGTAGCTGCAGTTTCTAACTGTTTGGAAGAAAACCAGTGACTTCTCAGATTTGATAGTGCAGCACCAGACCACGGAAAGGAGTAAGAAGTGGGCAATCTCCCCCTTTCAACTATACCATCACCCCTTAAACAATTCTTTCGTCTATACCACTAAACCAAACGCCAGTGGACAGGAATGAACGCCGTTCACGCGTCGTCTAACGGCGCCGTCCCGCATGCATGCGGACGCCCCGTCCCGCGCGGCCCACTGGTTTCCCCGCGCAGTTTGTTGCTGCTACTGGATCGCGAAGCTTGCTGCTAGACCCCACATGATCGCGCAGCCATACCCTACTGATCGGCGCACATGTATGGAAGAAATGATAAAAAAAGCTGCAAAGAGGAAGCTAATCACGGCTGCAAAATATTTTGCCTAGAGCACGAAAAAAAAAACCACAACATGGTTCTGTATTTTCTTCAGATTGCCTCAATTCCTTCTCCGAAGACACCTGAGCAATACCTTGTATTGCCGGAAGTATACGCGTTGTATTGTCTTCAGGGTCTGAAAAAAGAAAAGAGTACTTGTCCTAAAGTAGAGGAGAACCTAAACTTACGTTGGAAAAAATGGAAGAAAGCAGAGACCTTTGTTCTTTCATCGTGTCATGTTCAGAGCTTCAGACTATCAGTAAACCGACGAATGGCCGGACTGATTAACTGTAGGTAATAAAGCGAGAAGAAATATATGTCCACATGAATTTACATGACCAAACCGACAATACATGTATGTATGTAAGGAACTAAGGATACAGATTATATTAGACTGCTGAAACAGAGAACCCAAATGCACAATTTGAAGAAGCACACCAAGTCACCAACTCTCACACTTGGTAGCGATTTCGCCATATGATGTGCATGATCAACCACTTTGCAACGAAACTAGGCTAGTGCCCTCCTCCTCCGGTCCGGCCGAGGCGGTGATCACGCCGCCGAACCGGCCATTGCACTCGTGAAGCGGAGCGAAGGTGCAGCGGCCGTCATGAGCAAAGAAGACGACGGCGGCGAAAGCGCCGGCACCCTCCATGACCGAACACGACTTCTTGAGGAGTTTCCGCGCACCGCCGCCCTCCGGCTCCGGTGCGCATTCACTTCGTGGATCACGCCGTCCACCGCGGCACCTTACTCAGCCGGATCGCTCCGCACATCCCGTTCCACATGTCCGCCGCCTCCCTGTCGCTCTTCATGCGGTTCACCACGATGTCAGACTGCCGCAGGATCTTCACGTCCTTCGCCGTGTCGATGATGCCGTTCATCAGTTCCATATACCGCGCCAGCACCAGCGGCCCGCGCACCGCCACGGCCTCGTAGGCTACCAGGTTGCGGAGGATCACCTCCGTGTTGCCGTCCAAGGTGATAATGGGGAGGCTCAGCGTCGCTGTCGCCGCGTCGAAGGCGATCCCCGCGATGCCCTCCGGTGCCGGAGCGAACCGCACGCCGCACATTGCCAGCTGCTCCACCGACGGGATCTTGATCTCCTGCGCCAGCGGCGAGTTGATGCTGCTGCCCAGGTTCACCCCCTTGAGCCGCGCCTCCACGTCCGTCGAGGCCATAAGCTTCCCGAAGAGCGACGCCACCGCGGAGAGCAGCGGCACCTTGCTCATGATCCGCCCCAGGAGGCTCGACGCCAGGCTCATCGGCCGGGAGATGAGGTTATTTCCGTTAGACGATGCGTGAACGGCGTTCATTCCTGTCCACTGGCGTTTGGTTTAGTAGTATAGATGAAAGGATTGTTTAAGGGGTGATGGTATAGTTGAAAGGGGGAGGTTTCAATGGTATTAATGGGTACCATCCCAGATTTGGTGGCATGAATGAAATTTCCTGATAATGCAAATATGCAATGTCACATGATACTTGGATAACCACAAATTGCTAAGAATATACACTAATATAAAGCCCCTGGGATTGGCGAGCAGCCAGCCGTGCCACGTCTTTGCCCCGTTCGCGCTTCCCGTTCCGTTGCTACCGACTCTGGCTCCGTTTCGCCCGTGGCGGTTCCCTCGCCGTCCGTCGGTGCGATGAATGGTAGCCGCTCCTGGATTCGCGCCTCTTGCGCTTCGCTAGGTCCGCCTTGGTCCGGGTCTATGTTTCTTCGCTCTTCTTTTCATTTCCGCTGCTCCGTGGACTCCGCCGGCCTCCCCGCCCTCCGCTTTTGCATCAGCTTCCGCCCGTCGCCCTGGTCTTCTGCTGCTTCGCCGCGGAGAGCCTTAGCCTACCCTTGTTCTCCTCCCCTCGCAATCCTCCAGATTCAGATCCCACATCCATGCTGCCCGCTTCTCCACTTCTGTAACAACTTGCACACTTGGGAGCTCTCTGCGGGGCATCTCCTCCCCACCGCAGCGGCGGCCATGGCGCAGCCGCCGTCGAAAGAAGGGCGGCGACTACGACAAGGAAGGTACGCTCCAACGAACCTCTTTGCCTCTCCGCTATGTGACGGATCTGCACCCGCCAAACCCTAGATCTGCCTCGATCCGACGGATCACCATTCGTGTAATGTGTTGGGGTTGATTGATTAATTTGATTGCTTACCGCTTGCTTTCCGTAGAGTACTGCAATCGCGAAAAAAAGAAAATCAAACGATTCTCCATACAGAACAACTCACACACTTGGGAGCTCTCCGCGGGCATCTCATGCGCTCCAACGAACGTCTCTGTCTCTCCGCACAACAACCTCGCGGATTCTTTTTTGTTTGGATTTTCTTTTCTTTTGCGGGGTTTGATTTTTGGTGTGGTTGTTGCGGAGGAGGAGGAGATGGATTTGGCATTGGTCAACGAGGAGCTCGCCGAGATCGACAGTCAGATCAGCGATATCTTCCGCACATTGCAGTAAACTCAAGAAATTCGTCCTTTTTTTCTTGTTTGAATTTGGATGTGTTATGCGAGAATGCTTAGTAGATCACCTTTTTCTCCCTGTGATTTTGCGTGTTGAATACAAGTTCGGGGAACAAATTGATGACCTGTAGGAAATCATTCTTTGAGGTCTCCACCCTTGTGTTTTTTGATCTATATATATAAATAATCGTATAATGTGACTGAGAAAAGGGGTCAGAGTTCCTCTACAATACTGCCCAGCTGAATTAATTGATTAATGATTTGTCTGCAGCAATGGGTTCCATAAACTGGACAAAATCAAGGATGCCAATCGCCGGAGCAGGCAGCTCAAAGAGCCTACTGAAAAGATGTGAGATCGCACAAGGTTATCCATTCTTCTTTTCTTTCTATAT
The DNA here is from genome assembly GCA_036346375.1 of Guadua angustifolia. Lineage (NCBI taxonomy): Eukaryota > Viridiplantae > Streptophyta > Magnoliopsida > Poales > Poaceae > Guadua > Guadua angustifolia. The sequence continues at coordinate 27,902,010 of CM070503.1, forward strand.
CATACAACGTAGGAACACATTCATAATCAGAGGATTTGGAATATGATGAGCACGAATGCTTCACTTGGCAAGAGTAGAGATAGTGACCCTTTTTGGCTCATGTTAACTTAATAGTTTGACATTGCAATCGCTTATGTATCTTATACTAAAAAACACTGCCGTGCATACTACATGCAATTTTTGCTTTAGAATCTTAGTCATGTGTTCAAGAAGTAGTTTATAGGACAGACAGATTGATGCTTACTTAGTTTTGATGTTCTTTGAGTAACTTCATAACAGCGGGCATTTTGCTCTCTTTTTGTGGTTTTCTAGACTTATAATAGACCTTGAACAAGTTGTCCAAGAATTAGCGGGAATTAGACTTATAGATTCCACTAAACATGATACTTATTCTGAGCTGCAGGAATTAACTTGCACAATTTTCCAGAGCAAATTCTTGTGATGTGCAACCCCAAGCAAATTCAGCTCATGGGGTTAGTGTCGATGTGAAGCCACGGGTAAGGCGCGCCGTGGACAAGCAAGCGATCCTCATAGTATTGCTTGAGCGGTGAGTTCTTTGGTTAGAACAGTTCACTTTATAACAAATCAAACTGTTGTATAATTTTTTTGATGGTTGTTTCTCTTTCATTTGCATGTATCCGCAACATATAGTCTTAATTGGAAATTCTCATTATGATGCAGCTTAGCGAGAAAAAATTTGAAACGGATGAAAAATCTCCAAGACCTTGTCCCAAAATTCCAAAAAGGTATTATTTTTTTGTCTTTTATGTTACCCAAAAAATGCAAAATATTCGTTCCCCCATCCCGCAATGCATCATGTTGTTGCAATTATATTCATAATTATTGAATTGGTCATTGAACTAAAGATTTGTTACTTGAAAAAAATGAAACAACAACAGATTCAGGTGTGATAAGAATCAAGAATATACAATGGGAAAATATGTACTGAGGTATGGCTTCAAATTGACCCAGTGAGACAACAGAAGCAAGTAATTTTCATTCTGAGACTTAAAGACTGAAATAACATCAGGCCCAAATATCACATGTTATGACATTGGTTTAGTTTCAGCAATCTGAAAGTTTTGGAGGTGTACTATTATGCATGGCTGGTTTTAGAACATTGCCAAAATTCTTCTCTTTTAATGAAATTGATTTTTTTTTTCTAATTTCTTGGGCAGCTATAGAATAAAATAGTAATTTTTTTTAAAAATTCCTAACCGATAAGCACCTTTTGATGTGAACAAGCAGATAAGGCATCAATTCTTGATAAAATAATTGATTATGTGAGATTTCAGCTCCAGGTCAAGGTATGGCAATTAACTTTTTTTTTGTGAGAAAAGCGAACAAGTTAATACATAAGGTAGCTTGGAGAAAAAGTCGGTGGTCTTTAATACGTCTGATTTCATCAAGAAAATAATCGTGATTCTTCCATTGTTATACCTGTATTAATTCATTTGGCTTGAGAAGTTACTTTTGAGTTGCCCATTACTGTGACTGTTGCCATTTACTACCTCTGTTCGAAATAGTTACATTTTACCTTCTTCTCTGTTTTGCTCCGTATCTTCGCTGATTACTCTCATGCCCCTCATTTTCGTCATTTGATGAATTCTTACACGCGTTCGTTGTCTCGGTGCAGGTTGGAGTTCATCGCTTATTCGGCTTTGCCGTGTATCGAGGAATCGCCTTTTGTGCTAGCCATTGAAGCTTCGCTCTTTCGTTTAGCAGCACGGTAGGTGCTTCTTGTACTGTCAATCCATCTTGTCCCTATCTTGGTGCTTAGCCGTTCCTTTTGTTTCGACCTGTTTCGGTATTCATAATCCCAATTGATATGCTACATGCATGCTTTGCGTTAAGCTTTTTTTATGCATATCATATATTCCTCTTCTATCTCACAGCTCACATAGATAACCATGTTATTTCTTTGATCAAAGCTTGGGTTAGATAAAGCTCCATAAATTTGTAAATAGATACGATCTAGCGAGATGAGCATCATAGATTACGCCTCTATGATTTTGCCTACTATCGGTATGGGATATAGAGAGATACAATGAGCTAGGTCTTTTGGTCTTCTTTTATATATACCGTACCATGCAATGAATGGTCATATTGCTTTCAAGAGAGAAAAAATGATCATATTCATTCAAGTCCTAGGAATCCATTTAATATATCAGCAGTTTTCTACTCGAGATGTATACTTCAATTATGCCCTGTTTGGTATTTATACTAGGGAGTTTCTCATATTTAATAGTGTTTGGTATTTATACCAGGGAGTTTCTCATGTTTAATAGTACTGGCAACTGAAAAAACAACAGTACCATCTTTTCATTGTCAGTGAATTACTTCAGGCGAATCTGTATGAATTTCGGAAGTATAATCAGGAGTCTGGTGATGAGGTGTGCTTCTCATTTTTGGGACAGGAGAGGTACCTTTTCTATTGTTTTTCAGGCTATAGCTCAGCAATACTTACAAATTTTGGTGTGTTTGCATCATTTAAATATAGTTTGCTGTGGCCCAAAACCAAAGAATATCCTTATGAAGAGCTACAGCCGATGTGAAATTAAAGTTATTGATCTTGGAAGCAGTTCCTTCTTGACAGACAACTTAAGCTTACATGTCCAGTCACGTTCTTATAGAGCTCCTGAGGTCATTCTGGTCTTCCATGCATATGATTAGAAGATTGACATTTGGTCTCCTGGCTGCATCTTGGCTGAACTGTACACTGTTGAAGTAAGTTTCCATCTCCATTTTGTTTGGTGTTACGTTACATTCTTGATACGTATTGACAACTTCTCTATGGATAAAACCGATCAAAAGCAAAGACAAACCAGGGTTTAGATACAATTAAATGCCTCATATGCCTTAAAGTTATCCTACAGTTCCTGGCAATGAAGGTTCTGACTGTGGCTCATGTTTTGTCTTGTTTCATCCCAAGAAGACTAACATGCGTGAATGCCACAGGCTCTTGGCATTTTGGGTAGAACCTTCTTTCTGGTCTCAAGACTATTATTAACTGATTATTGGGAGTTCATAGGATCGCATTTGCAACATATGTGTCAAATTGAGTTATCTGAGCGATCGATGCTGCTGCTGCTTGTCATGTTTTGCGCCTTACTGTGTGCCATTTGGGAGTTTTGGGGTGGAGCACCGAGTAAACATTGTTCGGTGGTTAGCGTGGAGCTCTCGGCGGGAGGCAGTGGTTCGGTGAGGCGGCGATCACCGCCAACCACTATCACCGAGGTCGTCGATTCTTTTGTTCTATTCCTCACCCGCTCTTCTCCATCCTCTACAGATCCCTCTAGGTCTTTACACCCTTGACCCCTTTGTTTTTGCATGCATCCTCTCTTTTTAGATGTTTCCCCTTTGGTCTGGTTTATATTACATGTTTTGAAAATAAAAAGAATGTAAGCATATTATTTGTCAATCTGTTTTGCATGTCCCTTGAGGTTTCGGAGATTTACGGACAGGTTGTGTCCTATTATTTTTTTCGTGGCCCTCTGAGTTCCTAAAATTTGGGGAGAGGTCCTACGCATTTTTTCGAGATTTCCCTTGCCGTCAGAGCATTGTGGCGAAGCTCGCCCGGCGCGGCATAGCGCGCAATCCCAACCTAGTTGATATCGTTGGTCCTGTCCTAGATGTTTTGATGATGTACCAATGCTTCTCCCTGCAGATGAACTATGTAAAAAGTTTGAGCAAGCAGGTCTGAATTCTGTTTCATCTCACTGTTCTAGTCTGAAACTTGTAGTTTGGCCATGGCCTTCGCAAGTTGCAACGAAATAAACAAACAACTTTTCCAACGTACGTAACATGGAAAGCAAAACAAAATCGATGGATAATTCAACTATGTAGATCTGACCTAAGAAACAAAATTGTCTTAGGAATGTCATATATGTACATCAAGTACGAAATACTATGAAAGTTTCACCAAGCAATAACAATAATAGCATCCAGTTTGATGTTCCTACAGGAATTTCCATTGACCACCCCATTGTCGTCATTTGTGGATCTGTAATTACCTGCATACCTGCTCTGGTCTGGAATCTTGCCTGCTCTTCTTGAATCGTGCCATTGACTCCACAAAGCAGTCTTTAACATTATCTGTTTACAGGGGCTCTATAGAATTGGGAAGCATGATATTCCAGTTTACGATGGATCTTGGACACAATGGGAAGCGCAGCTAGATATTGATTATCCAAAGTTACTTCCACTGGTTCTTAAATCAACAATTCCGAAATGATGAATCCCATTGTTACATCCTGCAGAATACAAGGTGGAGGTTATAGGGGAAAGAAATGCCCTCGCTTATGCGTTGTGTTATGACCAATAGCGATGACGACATTATACATATGATTGGCGATGAACTTAACGTTATAAATAAAGAAATCTTGACTTGAAAACAACAATAAGCATTTGAATTGATTTTATTTCATAGTTGTAGCTGTGTTGACGATTTAGATTATCAGTCTTGCATAGCCTTGCATGCTCTGCAACAGTGCAACCAAATGAGTTGTGCACAGCAGTTCAAGTCTGCAACCTCATAGTAACAAGTAACAGCACGTGAGGACCAATGCTTCAAAATTTCGTCTTGCACAGCAAATTTCTTTTGTAGCTCAAGGAAATCAAACTTGAAAATGTTTGCTTGAAATTGAGCAGTTGATACTAAAATCACTATCGGGTACAGAAAAGAGACACCTCTCCGCTCTCCGGTGCATCTGGAGTGGTATTCAAAAGCCCTACGCTACAAGACAAAATTATTCTATTTGACATATTTAGGACTACTGTGAAGAAATCTGCAAACTATCAAGTTTCATCAAAAGATGATTTTAGATAGATTTAACTTACTTTCATATTATGGGGCTGAAATTGCTTTACGCTCTCACATGCAACAGCTCACCACAGTATATGCTCATCAGGACTTGACCTTTTGCATCATACGACAAAATGAACCAAGCATGTAATTGCCTTTGCACCTAATCTGCAATGCACTCCATTCCTGCTTTCACGATTATTTTTGCCAATCTGTAAGATTATGCCCATCTTCCAGTATTTCATGAAGCTATTGAGGAAACCTGAGGCTCTCAAGCAAATTGCACAAAAGTGGCACTACTGGATTCAGCTACCATTAGCCCAGATTTATGAGTGAATTTGGCAGCAGAAACTCTAGACTTTGAATCAACCAGCACAGGTCTCATCTTGGTGTACTTCTGTAATCCCAGAAGTGTTCTCTTGATTGTCGAACATTGTGAATTCTCCACCATCCATTCCAAGATCATCAGCAACCATAAATGCATGAACACCATCCTTGTGATCTATCCAGCTGTAGCCACGACCTTTCACAACTCCACGACTACTCATCAATGCCCTAACAGCTGATGCATCACCATGACGTCCCAAGGACGCATATATATTTGACAGAAGCACATAAGGAGATGGGTTCTTTGGATCAAGGCGGAACAGATGCTTTGCGGCGCATTCTCCCAATTCAGCATTGTGATGTACTACACAGGCAGCAAGTAGAACTTCCCACACTATAGGATCATCTTTGCATGGCATTTTATCTATCAGGGCCTCCACTTCAATAAGACGACCAGCTCGCCCCAGTGCATCTATGAGACAAGTGTAGTGCTCAGCCAGTGGTGTAATCCCATAACTGCTCTCCATGGAATTAAAGAATGCAATAGCTTTGTCTACAAGCCCGGAGTGACTACATCCTGTTAGGACGGCAATGAAAGTGACAGTGTCTGGCTTTTGTTCAGTAGTTAACATATACTCAAACAAATCAACAGCTTGCTCTCCAAAACCATTCTGAGCATATCCATGTATCATCTCATTCCATGCAACTATGTTCTTCATCATCATGCAGTCAAAGGAAAGTCGTGCATCATCCATGTTGCCACATTTGGCATACATATCGATCAGGGCACTGCTCACAAAAACATTCTGATCATAACCTTCTTTTACAACCTGCACGTGTATCTGCCTACCTTGAGGTATTGAAGACAATCTTGCACATGAATTGATCATACTAGCATAGGAGGATTCTGTGGGCATCATTCCATTTTCCCGCATCTGCTTGAAGAAATCGAATGCCTCTTTATTCAAAGAATGGATAGCCAAACCTGATATCATGGAATTCCAACACACCACGTCTCTCTCGGTCATCCTGTTGAAAATGCTCCTGGCAATACCAATCTGACCACATTTTGAATACATATCCACCAGACCACTGGCAACAAACATGTCATTATGCAGCAAGAGTCTTACTGAAGCAGAATGCACTTGCTTGCCATATTCCAAAATTCCCAATCTTGAGCATGAACTGAGGATCACAGCCAAAGTTGTTCGGTCAGGCTGTACATTCTGATGCAGCATCCTCCTAAACAAGTTGATTGTGTCTTGATGCAGTTCCTCCTGGCAATAACCAGATAAAAGTGTGTTCCACGTAGTCACACTTGGCCTTGATATCTTGTCGAACATTGCACGAGCAGATGGAATATCTCTCGCCTTGATACAAGAAGCAAGCATGTTACTGTAAGTGACCTCATTGGGCTCAAAACCTGACTCTTCCATCAGGCTCAGTACTTCCATTGCCTTCTCATAGCCGCCTCCCTGACCATATCCAGTTATAAGGATATTCCAAGAAACAATGCTGACGCTGGGCATTGACTCGAAGACCTTCACGGCCTCATCCATCTGTATGCACTTTGCGTACATATCGATCAACGAGTTTCCCACATGTTGGTCTGATCCAAACCCTTTTCTGACAACCAAGGCGTGAATGGACTGTCCAAGCCGGAATGCACGAACAACGTTGTACTCACCGGCGCAAGCCTGCGCGCACGCGCCCAAAACACTAGAGACAGCCACCGGATCAACACGAACCCCGCTCCTGCACATCCTCGCGAACAGCCTCAGCGCGTCGTCGACGGAGCCAGTCTCTGCCAGGCCTCCCATCATCGCCGTGAACGACACCTCGTTTGGGCGAGCCATCCCGTCAAACAGCCGCACCGCGTCGCCGATGCTCCCGCACTTGGTGTACATGCCAAGGAGCGCGTTCTCCACGAACAGGTTCCCGTCGAGCCCGACCTTGACCGCGATCCCGTGGCAGCGCCTCCCGTCGTCGAGCGCGGCCACGGCGCCACAAGCGCTCAGCACGCTGGCGAGCGTGAAGTGCGTCGGCACGAGGCCCTCCCGCGACATCCCGCGATACAGCACCAGGGCCTCGCCCGCGCGCTCGGACCGCGCGAGCGCGGCGATGACGGTGTTCCAGGAGACGACGTTCCGGCCAGGCATTCCGTCGAGCAGCGCCAGGGCGGCGTCGAGGTCCCCCGCGCGGCAGGCCGCGGAGAGCGCGGCGTTGTAGGAGTAGGCGTTGGGGCGGGGCAGGGAGCGGAAGGCGCAGAGCGCATGGCATGGTAGGCCGGAGAGGGAGTAGAGCTCGATGAGGCGATTGAGGAGGAAGGTGTCGGCGGCAAGGCCGGCGGCGAGGAGGCGCGCGTGGGCGGCCTTGGCTTGGGCGCGGCTTGGCTTGGGGCTCCTCTTGATGCAGGCCTGGAGCACGCCCGCCAGCTGGGCCGCCATCTGCCAGGGAGGAAACTAAACTACTCCAGTTAGGCCTTTTATCCTGTCTGCTATCAGGACAACCAAGATACATGTGAGTGTGCTCTTTTAGTACATGTCTAGTTAAACGGAGGTCGGAGATAAATAAATCCACAATCTCAGAAAATTCTTACGGAAAATTCTTACGGAAGCACACTCACATATATGTAAATGTGGTCATCAAGATTTCAACCCCGATACCAGGGATAGAGTCGTACATCCACAGCTCCATCACCTCACCAAGAAATAGTTCCCTAAAGTGAATGCATTTGATTACAAATATACGAATTTTTCACGCCTTAAACAGTATTGCTTTATATAAAATTCTTGTGATATTGTTGCATTCCAAATAGGTCCTCGGTTCCTCTCCCTTTATCGAGAAAGAAATATACCCTTGCAGTTCTTACCAACTCGATCCTCTCATCGCTTGTTGTTCATCATCTGATGGTGTATCCTCTAAGCAGATGGGCTACAAAGAAAATAGATCGGATCCGTCGAAGCTTCATTAATTTGGCAAGAAGACCAGGAATGCAATGGGGGTTATTGCCTTATTAACTGGAGCAAGGTTTGCAGGCCCAAATCTTTGGGAGGGCTGGGGGTAAAGGATCTCCAAAGGATAGGGCGGGCGATTCGCATTCGTTGGATCTGGTACTCCTAGAAGGACCCCCACCGAGCCTGGGTAGGAATGCCGGTGCCATGTGATAGCACAGATCTCAATTTATTCAACGTCTCTACTACCTTATTGCTGGGAGATGGAAAAACAGCAAAATTCTGGGATTCCAATTGGCTGCACGGAACCTCCCCAAGAGTTTTGGCCCCAACCTGCTACCACCTTTCTAGGAGGAGAGGGAGCACAGTTCATGAAGCGCTCTCAACGGGAAATTGGCTACGCTCGCTCCGCAGAATCACATCACAGGTGCAAATAGATGATTTCATTCGGTTATGGCAAGCTATACAATGTGTTCATTTGCAAACAGGTTTGCCCGACCAAATTGTGTGGAAATGGACGCAAAATGGAGAATACTCGGCTAAATCGTCTGAGGATCCAATTCGAGTGCATTGCGGATCACGACTACAAAAGCATTTGGAAAGAAAGTGCGGAAGGAAGATGCAAGTTCTTCGCTTGGTTGTTCATCCAGGACAGGATTCTTACTACAGATAAACTTGCAACTAGGGGATGGCCTCACTCTCCACATTGTGCTCTATGTGGGACAACACCAGAAACAGCTGGTCATCTGCTCCTTCTTTGTCCCGTCGCCCAACAGGTTTGGCAAGAGATCTTCCGCCTCATGCGGATAGGTAATCCGGTCTTCCCAAATTATATACCTCCCTGCGACGTAGACAGATGGTGGCAAGTACTCAGAGCTTCTATCGACAGACAGCGACAAAAGGAAATGGACGGAATAGTGCTGTATGTCTTTTGGAACCTTTGGAAAGAAAGAAACAACATGATTTTCAATAGATCTTTCCGCACTCCAAACCAGCTGGTCAGTGTCATCGTGCAAGATGTATACAACCGCAAACTACCATTCGCACGTTGTGCATCATCTATCGATCAGCAAACTCAATGACTGCCCATCTCCTGGAATGTTTTGTTGGCTTGTATCATGTTGCCACCTCTCTAGGCACCGCCCCTCTCTTTTCCTTTTCCTTTTCCTTCTTCTAATCTCTAATCTCTAATTCCTAAAACTTTTGTATGTGTACATTGACTGTTGCTTCTATTTCGTTACTCCTCTATTAATGAATGGCAGAGCTTCTGCCCTAACACTTCAAAAAAAAAACCCTTGCAAAAGAAAAAAAAACGAGAAACTGGCCGGTATCATAACTTCACAGGGCGTCTTAGAAAATGTCATGTAATCTTCCAAAAAGGACTATAATCTCGGAGGAAAAAAAATGTTCGTAGAAAATGATTATAACGAATAATGGGTGGCTGGCTGGCTGCTGAGAGGATGGATGGATCGATGCCGGCCGGCCGGCACCTGGCATGCGGCATCTCAATAATGATTGTGATTGACGCGTTTGATCACGTCTTGCGACCCAGAACGACCACATCAAACAGGATAACTAGGAGGACTGGATCAATTCCAGCCGATGCGCGCACGCGCAAATTGTTAAACGTTTCCCGGATCTCCAGATTCCCACCATGTTAACGGAAAACATGCATGGTGCAAGAACCCAACCCGGTCAAGCACCTTCATTTCGTCCAATCACAATTAGCAGGCCAACCAGTAAGATGGAGTCAAGCTAGCTACGTACCTCTCTGTCTCGATGCCTCTATATCTACACACATCCTTCGTGCCCCTTCCCTTCATCGAAAACCATTCTACTCACTCACACGCACCTAAATTAAAGCTCACACATAGATTATTCCCCGCATATATATATATAGCTTTTGGATCTCTTGTTCCACCGCTACATTGCTCCTACGTACGGGTGTTTGAAGACATAACTTGCCAGCCATGGCGAGGCCTTGCATGCTCTTCCTTGCTCTTGTATCAATGGCGTCTCCATTGATCCTTGCTTACGACCCAAGCCCTCTCCAGGACATATGCGTCGCCGACAAGACCTCTAGTGGTACGTATTGGTACATGTGACGACATTTGCGCTGTATATGTAGATAAATGTCGTACGTACGTAAATGCCTCGAAACGTATCGTTGATATGCGTTTGCTAACTTTTTGCCATGCATCTGATCTTCCATGATGCATGTATGTGCAGTGTTTGTGAACGGGATGGTGTGCAAGGACCCCGCGCAGGTGACGGCCGACGACTTCGCCTTCGCGGGCCTCCACAACGCCGGCGACACGGCCAACAATCTCGGCTCCAAGGTGACCCTCGTCGACGCGCACGCGCTCCCGGGCCTCAACACGCTCGGCGTCTCCATGGCGCGCCTCGACGTCGCCCCCGGCGGCCTCAACCCGCCGCACACGCACCCGCGCGCCACCGAGGTGCTCACGGTCGTCGAGGGCGAGCTCTACGTCGGCTTCGTCGGCACGGACAACCGCCTCTTCGCACGGGTGCTCTCCAGGGGCGACGTCTTCGTCTTTCCCAAGGGGCTCGTGCACTTCGAGTTCAACCGCGGGGCGCGGCCGGCGGTGGCGATCGCCGGGCTCAGCAGCCAGAACCCCGGTCTCATCCGCGTCGCCGACTCGCTCTTCGCCGCCAGCCCCGCCCTCTCCGACGACGTCCTCGCAAAGGCGTTCCGGCTCGACAAGGCCACTGTGCACAGGATCAAGGCTCAGTTTGACACCAAGAATTAATTAATGCTGGCTCTGGCCTCTCGATCTTATTAGTGTTTCTATGCATTACTATTTAAAAGTCACATGTGGTTCATATGTATGCAATTTTTTTATCACTTCCACAAGTAATTTGTTTGATTTTCTTATATGTTCTTATTTCTACAATGTTGACGAGAGGAATAATTGATAAAATACCTTTACTTACTTGTGTCATTGATTATTTGTCCTGTGATGTCTCATTGATTAGTATATGGGTCCTAAAGCCACGTCTTTGACTAGATAGGTTTAATTTTTTTCAAGTTAAAAATTATCTTCCATGCATGAATTGTTTGTATTATTTTCTCGTTTAATTTAACAACATCAACCCTATGTATTCATAAAATTTAAACCCCGCTTGGAACTCACATATATTCTCAAAAAATATTAGTAAGAAAGAAATTCCTACCTTCCAAACACGACCTTATAGTCGTAATATAGTAGTTTGAAAGACCTTGCACGCTAAAAATAGTTTGGTTGGAAATTAGCATGAAAGTTTTAAAAAAAATAAGTACTCAATTATTAACCATGGTTTAACCTGATAATATCACATCGTGCATGCATTTACTACTATCGTATCATATAAAATATAAAAAAATGGTGAGATTAAAATCTCATCTCCCTGGTTTCGGGGGCAAACATAGGGATTTGATAAACATCAACCGGATGTTTTTTTGGTTGAAATCACCCAAATCTAGAACTATTGGATCATTGTTGAGATTCGGGAGTATCGATTACATCCGATTCTATGATTTGATCCAACGGCCCGGTGAATTTGGATCCGATCCTATGATTTGATCCAACGGCCCGGTGAATTTGGATGTTCGGGAGTATCGATTACATCCGATCGTATGATTTGATCCAACGGCCCGGTGAATTCGATCGTATGATTTGATCCAACGACCCGGTGAACTTGGATCCGAAATCCAATGATTCTAGATTTGGGTGATTTCAACCAAAAAAACATCCGGATGATACCTATACACTCCCAACAATTAATTCCTTCAAGAACCTAAACACTCCAACTAATATATAGACACGTATGCAAGTTACTCCTAATTAAGTCCTAGCACTTGACATGAACATTGATCTAGCTGAACTGGGCCTTGAGCTGGTCGATGGTGTCCCTGCCCACCCCGAACGTCTTCTCCAGCGCTTCGTCGGACATCGAAGGCTTCGAGCCGAACACGGCGTCCCTCACGACGATCAACCCGGGATTCTGGCTGCTGAACGCGGAGACTGCCACGGCCCCGCTGTCGCTGGCGAGCTGGAAGTGGACGAGCCCGGCGGGGAAGACGAAGACGTCGCCGGCGCGGAGGGTCTTGGTGAAGAGCTTGTTGTCGGGGCTGGACGACACGAAACCGACGACGAGCGAGCCCTGGAGGACGTGCATCACCTCGGTGGCGCGCGGGTGGATGTGAGGCGGGTTGAGGCCGCGCGACCCGAAGGCGAGCCGCCCGAAGGATATGCCGAGCGTGTTGAGCCCCGGGATCGCTTGGGCGTCGAGGAGGTTCATGCTGAAGCCGAGCTGGTTCTGCGTGCTGCCCGCCCGCAGCGCCTGGAAGAAGAAGTCGTCCTCCGTCGCCGACCTAGGGTTCTTGCATGGCAGGCCGAGGCCGTTCACGACCACTACAGAACAACCGATCGAAATTAACAATCGATGCCAGTTCGAATTACGACTCGCTGGATTAATTGCAGGGCATGTCAGTCAGACACCGTACGTACCATTTGATCTCAAGTCGGCGACGCAGAAGTCCTGAAGAGGGGTGGGGTCTCCGGCGGAAGGTTGGGCAACGACGGCGAGAGCGACGATGGCGGCAAGGAGAAGACGCTGAGCGGCCATGGCGATCGACGTTTACAACAGGATCGAAGGAAGGTAGCAGTTGATCGAACGCTACGAAACTATATTTGCGCCGCACAATCTTTCATCGTATTGCTGGGGTATATGTAAGGTACAGTCAGGCGCGAGTAGACGTGTGGTCGTATCGTATTCGTATTGAGATTGGGCGTGCTGCACGCCATGTTTACGGATACGGACCGTTACCGTATCGATCTGGAATCCTGGTGCGCGCCATAAAATCCTTGTTGGACTCGGCCACATGGACGGCGGTCTTCTGCAGCACTCCTCGGTGCCTTTTGGTCTCGAGCACAGGTACCAATTGAATTCCTTTGGACGGCATGCAGTTTACTACCGCCTATGGAGTATCCTATCGTACACGGACTCCAGCTTTCCATGGTGAGCACTTCGGTGTTAACACTTCGGTGTTAATTAACTCCGACAATGCAAAGGCGATTAGCACGGCAGCCAAGCTATGCTTCGTCCTTGTTTGTTGCTTTCTCTTTCTTCAACTTGGACGTGCGCTCTTCTATCTTGTACATGCAGGAGCAGGAACAGCTAGCCTGACCAGCATTGAGCACGATATATATATCTCTCCCGTGTCTTGATAAACTCTGCTTCTTTGTATCGTTTCCTCGCTAGACTCGTCAGGATATTGATCTGACATGCGTGTGCCGTATCGATGTAGCGTCGTGTGCCGAACCACGTCTGTTCAATGTCTATATATAGTTATATATCGAAGTAATACGATGAAAGGTTGTGCGGTGCAAATCCAGTTCCATATTGTTCTACCTTCCTTCGTCGGTTCTTCCTTGTAAACGTTTTTCTCTTTACGAAAGGTTCTTCCTAAAGGTCGCCATGGCCTACAAGCGTCTTCTTCTCGCTGCCATCTTCACGCTCGCCGTCGTTGCTCAAGCTTTCGCCGGAGACCCCACCTCTCTTCAGGACTTCTGCGTCGCCGACTTGAGATCAGATGGTACGTACGGTGCCTGACAGACATACCCTGCAATTAATCCAGTGAACCTTAATTTGTACGGGCAACGATTAGTTATTCAGGTGTTCTGTGCACTGCATCATGCATATTAATCTATCGGATTAATTGTTGCTTGCAGTGGTCGTGAACGGCCTCGGCCTGCCGTGCAAGAACCCTAGGTCGGCGACGGCGGACGACTTCTTCTTCCAGGCGCTGCGGGCGGGCAGCACGCAGAACCAGCTCGGCTTCAGCATGAACCTCCTCGACGCCCAAGCGATCCCGGGGCTCAACACGCTCGGCATCTCCTTCGGGCGGCTCGCCTTCGGGTCGCGCGGCCTCAACCCGCCGCACATCCACCCGCGCGCCACCGAGGTGATGCACGTCCTCCAGGGCTCGCTCGTCGTCGGTTTCGTGTCGTCCAGCCCCGACAACAAGCTCTTCACCAAGACCCTCCGCGCCGGCGACGTCTTCGTCTTCCCCGCCGGGCTCGTCCACTTCCAGCTCGCCAGCGACAGCGGGGCCGTGGCAGTCTCCGCGTTCAGCAGCCAGAATCCCGGGCTGGTCACCGTGAGGGACGCCGTGTTCGGCTCGAAGCCGTCGATGTCCGACGAAGCGCTGGAGAAGACGTTCGGGGTGGGCAGGGACACCATCGACCAGCTCAAGGCCCAGTTCAACTAGATGTGAAGAACCGCGCGCGTGTCTGCGTGCAATAATATTGCGCCTGCTATGGTTTCGTATTATTGAAATTTTACTAGATTTTTTTCCTTTTTTAGAATTTTGTAGCGAGTTTTTATCCATCAATTAGGATTTTTTTGCCAGAGTTTCTAGCTATGCAAATAAAGGAGATGCATTTATTCTCATCAGTTATTTATATTTATATAGATGTACGATAATGCACGCGTGATATATATGATATCGTTGAGTCACTACTACAGATCAGGCCTTCCATACCGGCCCATCAATCCCGGTTGGATTTAAACCGTCTTGATGAGGGCTTCAGACAGTTCATTGGCTCTGATCGCCGTGGGCTTTTAGTACCGGTTAAGTAACACAAACCGCATCGATGCCATCAAGATCGGTTAGTGTTACGAACCGGTACTAAGCGAGTATATTAGTACGGTTAAGTAACACGAACCGATCTCGATGATGAACATCGATGCGGTTAGTGTTACGAACCGGTATATGAAACCGATGCGGTTAGTGTTACGAACCGATCTTGATCTCGTTAAGAAAGTTCAAAAGGAATGCATATTCTATATATATCAGTACGCGATGGTGGGTGGGTTGGTTAGAAGGGTGAGGCTGGAGTCACGAGGTTCCAGGTTCGAGTCTTGGATTCGCCATATTTTTTAAACCGTATGAGGGCTTTAGTCCCGGTTGAGCGAACCGGGACTAAAGGTCATAGACCTTTAGTCCCGGATGGGCTGTCCCGGTTTGAAAACCGGGACTAAAACCCGTTGCTAACCGGGACTAAATGTTGTTTCCCTGGTAGTGAGTGAATTACGTTTTGTGGAAGAACTTGTGCTAAATCAATCGAACCTTTTTCTTTAGCGAACTAAATATAATGTATTAGTATTAGGTGATAAGCTGGTGAGGTTACAATAGCCTAATGGTCTTCTCTTATCAGGAATGGCACCAATCCTTCTGGCAGGGGTAGTTGTAAGCAAGCAAAATATACAGAAGCATGTCCAAATAAAAACAGATCCAACATCTGGGCGTGGATGGGCAGGAACCGAGAAGTTGCAACGTAGAAGAGACTCATAATCCTAATTACCGCCCGTTTGATCGTACAATCACATGCTTGTGTAGCATCCTTTCAGAGGACTTCTCCTTATGAGAGAGAGAACCAGTCCTGTAGGATTATTATTCATAGAATTACATGTGAGCAAGTTAACAACATGCATTGGAAGTTTGGAACCTAACCATGAAGCTAGTACATACAATGCGTGACAATAGGGCATGTATTGCCCGTTGTTGTAAACCACGATGATCACGGAGGCAGTTTATGGAACAACAATATGTTTAATTTGACAGCAGAGACGTTGATGTTAGATCTCCGGATCGCTATTAAGTATTTGTAGTACGTCTGGTAGCTAGCTAGATTGCCAACATCTAGCTAACAATGTTAGGTCCGAGAAGAAAATCAATAGACAGACAGCTCATGGATCGATCTCCGGTATCCAGTTCAGTTTGTGCTTTTCGTGAGGCTGGCACGTGATGGTCCTCCTGGACCGGCGGGTGCTCATGTGACAACAGTCACCGCTACACCAGCCAAACGGATCTATCCATCTGTTCATATTACTCCGGCCGATTTTAAGAACTGTGTTCAGCCCTTAAAAAATTACAGAATCAGCCCTGTCGAAATTCTTTTGCAGGAATGACCCAATTCCGTGCGGGGAAGTGTGGAATTTGTCGGACCACCATTCCGTGGTAAATTCAATTGCCACACGTTCCTACCGCGGAAAATCCAAGTACCACACCCCCATCCGGTGGAAATTGCATTTTACATGTGCCCATTTTGTGGCAAACCAAACTCTTGCGCTATAGTACCATGGAGGTACCGTAGCAATTTCATGCTACAGTACCTCAGGATTATCTCCTTACGGTACTGTAGTGCGGAGAAGACTATTTTTATAAAAATATTTTAAAAAGAAACTATTTTTTTAAAAAAAGAGCAAGAGGCCAAATATAGTAGCAGGTCCGACTTTAACAACATGGTAGTAAGTTTTTTTTTTTTGAAAAAAAGGCAGGAGCTCTGTCCAATGCATTAAGATAGGATAAAAGGCACATCACAATTCAATTTGAGAAAAGGAGGTGGGGGGGGGGGGACAGTTGTGGGACAAAACGGAAAAGAGAAGAGGGAGAGGGAGACAGCCCGGGTTACAAACCCCTTACGGGACTCGGCAGTACAATGTAGACCCACCAAAGGCAAACTGAGGAAAAAGACTAAGCCATCCATGGTACTTTTGAAGGTAGTAAGTTGTTTTGAACTTTTGAAGGTTACATGTGTTTGTGTAATGGAGGTCATGTTGCCGACCAATCAAGATCACATAAAACACAAGAAATTAGAACAGAGATAGCAGATGTAAGCCATGTCGCCACTTATATAGTGAGAGAGGAGGTTTTTTGTGCAAGCCAAGTAAGTATTTAAAATAATCTATTAGCGCTATTAGTCTCATAAGCTCCACTGGAAAATTTGGAGGAGTCCATTTAAAAAAGTGTTCACACATATATTGAACTGGAATATTCCACAACAGCATTTTCTGTCAATTCTCGCTTATTAGGAAGAATTATAAATCAGAAAATATATTTTACGAGCGCCTGTAGCGCCGATTTCTTGCGTAGCGCTATGTTTCTTGCCTCTCCCTTCGCATCAAGTTGAGCAACCACGCTCAAAGCTATACCTTGTCTCTTCATCCCCTCTGTTTCCTAAAAGTAAGTTTCTTAGTCTTCTTCATTCCCTCTGAAGCAGCGCTCCAAGGCAGCAAGCTCGAGCTTCATCTGTTGGCCACGTCGACGTCTCCATGTCTCCGTCGGCACAAGATCAAGGCGGCTGCCGCCGTACAGGCGCCCCGTGCTACCACCGTGTGCATGTTGACGCCTTGATGGCATCCCCTCCTCACGCCGCCGCCTCTTCCCCAGGAGGGGAAAATTGATATAATGCCACTGTCAAGAGTGGTGCGAGTCAAAATGCCACTCTCGACGTTATCTTTGTTAAAATGCCACTCTTCTCGTGCCCCTCCTCGTCAAAATGCCATTTCCGATTTTCTGAAATGAATTCCGCACCTGGGGGCAGTCCTAGCCACGGGAAATGACCGTCGTGCCCCCGACCAGACCAGCTCTTCAGTTCAAAATTTTTTAGATTCTGACATGCTGTGGCTTTGACCCGACTTAAACAACCACAAGAACACAGAAACATCAGCGCAACTCAGAGCAAGACACACAAATCGTAATCACCGTATGAACAAGCAGAAGATCAGTAGCATAAGATTCGCAGCAAATGGCCCAGGTTTGTTAATACTGAAGCAAATATCTCGGCAAACATCCAGGTTTGCACAATAGAAGTTCAGAACTCATTAGCAAACGCTCAATAAACTTTGCAATACAGCTCCATCCCCCCACTTACCCAGGCTCTAGAACGATCCAATCCAGCAACCAGCTACCACTACTGCTACTACTACTACCACCAGGTCCACCACTATGAAACTAAGTACAGAACCAAATCAGCTGGAAATTTTTCCTCTTCGCCTTCTCTCCAACTTCTTGACCGCGAAGCCAAGACTTTTGCCACGGCCAATCGGCCCTCAGCCGCCGAAGCCGTAGAGGGTGCGGCCCTGGCGCTTGAGCGCGTAGACGACGTCCATGGCGGTGACGGTCTTGCGCCGGGCGTGCTCCGTGTAGGTGACGGCGTCGCGGATAACGTTCTCCAGGAAGATCTTGAGCACGCCGCGGGTCTCCTTGTAGATCAGCCCCGAGATGCGCTTCACGCCACCCCTCCGAGCCAGCCTCCGGATCGCCGGCTTCGTGATGCCCTGGATGTTGTCGCGCAGAACCTTGCGGTGCCGCTTCGCGCCGCCCTTGCCCAGCCCCTTGCCGCCCTTGCCACGCCCTGACATGGCTGCTGCTGCGCTCGCTCGAACTCGGAAAGGGCAGGAACCTGGAACCCAATCAAAGCCACAGCATGCAGAATCTAAAAAATTTTGAACTGAAGAGCTGGTCTGATCGGGGGCACGACGGTCATTTCCCATGGCTAGGACTGCCCTCAGGTGCGGAATTCATTTCAGAAAATCGGAAATGGCATTTTGGCGAGAAGGGGCACGAGGAGAGTGGCATTTTAACAAAGGCAACATCGAGAGTGGCATTTTGGCTCGCACCACTCTTGGCAGTGGCATTATATCAATTTTCCCCTCTAGGAGCCAGTATATCTAGCTGGGAGTGAGCGTCGCTGTAGGGTTTTGGTTTTTTAAAAACCAATTTCATTTTTTGTTTGAACGGAGATGATTGTATAAAAACCAAGATGAAAATTCTCAGATAAAAAATTTCACAAGCTAAAATTCTTTGATTTGAAACTTTCTAGTTGAATTTTTTCGAGTTGAAACTTCCAATTAGAAAATTTTCAAGTTGAAATTTTTCAGATTTGCAATATTTTTAGTTGAAAATTTATGAATTGAAAATTCCTGAGTTGAAAATTCCTGTGTTTTTGCAAGGAATGGATTGAGAATGGGCAGCGGGAAGAACGGAGAAGGGGTGTTGGGCGTTCATGCGGAGGTAAGGAGCAGGCCCGGCCCCTAACTTACCGGGCCCCCGTCATCTGTTGGTATCAATTTGCGAAGGTCATAACTTTAGATCCGTAGATTCAATTGAGCTGATTCTTATTGGATTAGTTTCAAAATTGAATCTAGTTTCTACAGTCCAAATTACATGTCAATCCAACGGTAGGATCTTCGAGAATTAATATTTTAGTAAACATATGTCAATCTATTTTTTTGTCGAAACCGAAGCAATCTTTAATAGTTTGATGAAAATGATTGCAGTAGTGAAGCAATTCTACAAGGTGAGAAAGATTTTCAAGTTAATTACTTTTTTGTTATGGGTGATATGGCAAACAGTTCATTGAAAAACAGATTTGAAGAACTCCAAATATTCAATAGTATATTTGAGCCTCTTCTGAGCTCAACAATTTTGAAGTCATTGGATCATATTTTACTTAAAGATTATTGTACTAAGTTGGCAAAAACTTTCTCTGTTGGTGATTCAGCTGATTTTGAGTTAAATAATTTGATTTCTGAGTTAATAATACTGCAAATGACTTTGCCAAATAAACTAATGTCTGCTATGAAGATTTTTGAGTTTGTTAAGGAAGTGGATTGTTATGTTAATATTTCTGTTGCTTATTGGATCTTATTTACTGTGCTGGCAACTGTGGCATCAGTTGAATGAAGCTTTTCAAAGTTAAAATTATTGAAGAACTATTTAAGGTCTACAATGTCTCAAGAAAGGTTAAATGGTCTGGCAACTTTATGTATTAAGAAGTTATTAGATGACATTAATGTTGAAACTTTACGTCTTGGACCCGGCTCTTGGCCTCGTGGGCCCACAAAGGACCCTCGGCCTCGCTCAGGCCCGCCAGGGGCGGTCCGACCTGGCCTCGGGTCGGACGCTCCCCGAGTTCGACCAGCCACTTGCCTGGGCGCCCAGAGCTCGACTTGGCCTCAGGTCGGATCCCAAACGACCTCCAACTCGGCGACCTCCACCACGTCGCCGGTCGACCTCAAGCAGGTCACCTGCCCCATGGACGCGACGGCCATGCTGAAACAGGTGGCTCCTTCCCAAGATGGCTGGGGGGCCGCCAAAGTCAAGCGCCCGTCCCTTCGCTCCGTCCTGCGCAGTGGAGAGACGCGCTCCGTCCCGAGGCGGCACCAGAGCACAGCGTAACGACGTTAGCACCTGACAAGCACTCAGAGGGCAGGTGCGCACCTTCCCGACGGAACGCCGCCCGTTGTGACTACCAACCCGGCGTGGGATAAACAGGACATGTCAGTCATCGAGACCGAAGACCGGGACTCCCGGGCGTAGCATACCCCTACCATTTTTTCTCCAAACTCCTGTGTAATCTGCCCCTTCCGCCTATATAAAGGGAGGTAGGGCCCTTAGGGAAGGGCATTCGCATTCGCGATCGAGTCCACCATCAACGTTCCCGAGCCCCTCCACTCGGACGAACGTTAAGGGCCTGTCCTTAGCTCCCGCTTATAATCCAGTGTAGTCTACTGCACCTCGAGCAATACAAAACCACCACACACGAACTGGAAGTAGGGATATTCGGCCCGAACCAGTATACATCTTGGACTCCTTAGTCTAACCATTTAAGGAGAGGGAACGCGCGACCCCTATACTTACAAATTTACTTGCCGGTTATACGAAACACCGACAAAAATGTTTGAGGTAAATAATCTCACTTTTGTACTTCCATTTATTTATCAGTAAAAATTTCTATAGCACATTGAATATTATCTTTTTAGTTGATATATGACAGTATAAAAATATTTTGATGCTTATATTAGGAGATCTTCATTTATAATTTCGCCCTAGAAAAAAAAACCCTCAGGATCGGTAAGGAGTTTGAACGGTGCTTGCGCTCGTGGAAGGAGCGAAGGACATACTTAGGGCTTGTTTGGTAGAGCTCTAAATTCTAGTTTCTTCTGAAATCTGAAACTTGTAGGCTAAAATAAAGTGAATTAAGTTTATATTTTTAGTCTAAAATGTAAACAAGATGATCTATCTAAACACTCTTAATGTACTCACAATTTCTTTGGTGAAAGAATTTTCACCGATTCACGAATCACCTAATCACGCCAAACACACCCTTAGTGGTGGAGGAAATAGACACGTGGAGTGGAGCGTTAGGAGGAAGGGTAGCGAATCCGTACAGGTGTAATGGTGAGCTCGATGATATATTAGTCGTTCAAATCTATATATCAATATATGACTATATAATCGTGGGACTGCTTAAATGAAATTTCTACAGTCAGCTACAGTATTTAGTCCACTAAAAAATAGAAAAAGAACTATTTTTTGTTACAACGTAAGATTTCCGTAACCGTTTCAGTTAGAATCTATCTCTTATGTGTGAGCGAATCCGAACTCATCTCTTACGCTTTTCACTATATATTGAACATCTCCCGTGTATATGGATAAATTGAATAAAGCGAGAGAGTTCTACTCCCTATATTTTGTATGCTCCTTTCATTGTCGCTACGATGCATTGCTGTGTTGATTGAACGAACGTGAGTAAACAACTAGGTTTTACAACACGTTATCAGCACGAAGCTCTACCGAGGCTATCGATCGTGATCGTTTACCTAAGACAATCTACACGACATCGAAATTTATTTTGCTACAAGCGATCATCCTCTAACAAGCTCTATATAAGCGCTTATACGCTATTGATCTTGTAGATCATCACATCAGTACTGAATCATATATCCTGTCCTGTCCATCAATAATTAAGAAAAAAGGGTGAAAACTTTTTTCCATCTGGTCATATCTGTAGCACGCCGTTGCCCAACGGCCGCTAGCGCACTGTTGATCATAGTGCCCAAGCCGTGCGCTGTTGCTCACCGGCCTGAAGCCACAAGCTCCTCGCCCACCGCCTCGACGGCCGTGCTCGACGACTGTATCCGCGTCGCGCCTCGGCGGCCGCATTTGGTGGCTACACCCACACCGCGCCTCGATGGCCATGCTCTACGATTGCTCTGTGGCTGTGCTCAAGCACCAGCCAAGGAAGCAGGCCGCCTCGAAGACTCCTTGGGTTTCCACGCAATGTTTCGAAGAACGCGTCTCGCTGGAAGCCGAGGCGGCCTCGCACCACGCCTGATGATCGGCACTGCAGATCTCTATGCCTGAAGCATCGGTGCATCCACCAGCCATGAGACTGCAGTGCCTCTGCTCGACAAGCTCTCATCGAGCTCCGTCGGCCACACGCCCGCAGCGCCTCCGCTCGACATGCTCTCGTTGAGCTCCGCCGGCCACACGCCCGCATCGCCTCCACTAAGCCGCACTCTGCTCCCTCATCCGCACTGATAGCACGACACGACGTCATCTGCGCTTGAGCCGGCCTCACTGCGGTCCCCAGCACCCGATTCGCGCCCAGACCCTTGTCGGCCCGCTGCCCGGCCGGAGCCATGCTCAGAGCTGGCCTGCAGCCGCACCAACGCTTGAGCTCATGCGCCACATTGCCGGTCGCGCCATCGATTCTGTCGGCCTCGTCGCTGCGCCACCATGCGCCTCCACATGAAAAGGATGCTGAGTTACCATAAAAAAAGATCATGGTTAAGCTTTTACAATTTCTAAAAAATATGACAATTTGGTTTCCTTTTTTTGCGGTGTTTCTACACGTGTCGATGATTCCTTCCATCCGCAGCAACGTGAGGGTCCTTTGCGCTTAGTTATAAATTGTTGTTCGCAGATAAATAAATCTGTGGCGTCTAACGGTTTCTCAGCAACCTACCACACCTACGGTAGACACATTTGCTTTTCATACATTTTCTTGCTACAGAATATGAGAGTTTTCCAAGCTTTGAGATTACTAGCCGTGGCAAATTAAGTGGCAATAACCCAAGCAGTCCAAAATGTTCATGGGATGATTTGCTCCCTCATATGCATGCCGTTTCTTCCATGTTAGTTAAGGGAGGCTTGCAGTTAATCAATCATTAGGTGTCTGTTCAGCCGACTGCAACTACTGTGACCGAGTTGGTTGTGTTGTGGTGCTTTTGTTCTTTGGCAGTAGGTGTAGGTATGAGTGGTAGGATAAGGAGAAGAACAAGATGTGGCTGTTGGGAAGAAGCTCTCGAAAGCGAAGTACCATCTACCGATCCCTCGTCTTGCGAGGGCAAAGTTTCAGCTGCCTGCAAATGTGTGGTCCCATCGGCGGCTAGATGAGGTTCATCTGTGGTTGTGTTTAGTGTTCAGTTGTTCAACGTTGGCAACAAACTAGGCTAGGCATAAACAATAACATTTGCATGAATTTCGAAATGTTCTAGGAAATATGTCAAACTACACTTTCCACCCAAAATTTACGTAGAATTTCTTCCCGCGTTAATTCTCAACGGGTCTAGAACACCAAGGAGAAAACTGTAAGATCTTTGGAACACGGCACTTTTACGAGAAACAGTTTAATTTTTACAAAAAAAAAATCAGAAAATTTCGCTATATACTGTGGGGCCACAAACATTTGCCAACGAAAATTTGGCTAAGCCAGCATCCTAAGGCCCTGAAGGGCCTGAACCCCTGACTGTAGGAAGGTCGGATGGCGTCATTTTTTAATCACAAACTCGCAACGGAATCGAGTTCAAATCGAGAGGTTAAATAAATTAAACAAACGGATGGACCGCATGGGCACTGTTTCACATAAATGGTCGTTGGCGCAATTCAATCTAACAGTATTATTACCGAGCTTAGTTAGCTCGGATGTGAAATGTAAGCTACTATGATTTTGTATTTGTTGACCATGGGTGTTTGCTTGGCACAACTGAGTTAGTCCATTTTTCTGGATTTGAGTCGAAATGAAGCTTGCGAAGTAAACCCATCAGTGAGAATCCAAGTTAGTACGTGGAGTAATGGGTGATTTTAAAAGCAAGGTGCTTTAACATGATTGTGGATTGCTTCGCTAGAATTTTGTGAATTGTTCATTTATTGGGCCTTCTCCTTAACACTTTTTTTTTCAGCAAAAATGACTCTTTCTGTTTTTTTTTTTTTAACTAACACACTTCCGCGAGAGGTGTCTTCCACACTACAATACCACGGAAGACACCTTTCGCTGTACTGTAGCGTAAAAAGGCACCTGTCGCCACACCTACGGTGCCCCCACTCGAGGTATGCCAGCCTCTATCCTGCGAAAACTCTTGGGTTCCTACGCTCACGGAGTCACGGTGATGCTCACCTCCCGTGATCCTCTAGCGTAGAAGGTTAGTGCTTCCGCATTAAGGGAGGGGATTATTTACGTTTCTATTTTTTTAAAAAAAAAGGGAAAGAGGGTTATAATAGTGAAAAATTCGAATTTTGTGAGGGGGGTGGGGTGATTAGACTGGATGCCAACCTGGTAATACAGGAGCCTCTCACCGCCCCAACAAAGTACCCCTCCCTCCCTCCTCGAAACAAATTTCGAATTTGGAAGCGGTAACCTCACCCGTAGTCCGTAGACGCCCCACACCCACCACTTGCCGATAAAACTCCCACCCGCCCCGTTCCCCGTCCGTCTCCCACAAATCCGCGCCTCCACCTCCCCCCGTCCCCCTCCTCTCCTCTCCTCCTAAACCTCGCCGGAACCCTACCCGCCTCCTCCGCCACCGCGATGAGGGAGATCCTGCACATCCAGGGCGGCCAATGCGGCAACCAGATCGGCGCCAAGTTCTGGGAGGTGATCTGCGACGAGCACGGCATCGACCACACCGGCAAGTACTCGGGCGACTCCGACCTTCAGCTCGAGCGCATCAACGTCTACTACAACGAAGCCAGCGGCGGTCGCTTCGTGCCCCGCGCCGTCCTCATGGACCTCGAGCCGGGCACCATGGACTCGGTGCGCTCGGGGCCCTACGGCCAGATCTTCCGCCCCGACAACTTCGTCTTCGGCCAATCCGGCGCCGGTAACAACTGGGCCAAGGGCCACTACACCGAGGGCGCCGAGCTCATTGACTCCGTCCTCGACGTCGTCCGCAAGGAGGCTGAGAACTGCGACTGCCTCCAAGGTAAAACCTCCGCGTGGATCTACCTGTTTCGTTCGAAATGTTGGGAGATTCGGTGTGATTTTGAGGCTGCAAACGTTTAGATCTAATAATGTTGCAATTTAGGGTTCTTAGATCCTAGATCTAGCCATTTTTTGTGTAGGAGATGGTACTACTATTTCTCAACTTGTAGATCTAGGCGTTTCCGCATACTATTTTTTTTCCAGAATTTTTGCGCTTAGGGTTCATTGCGCATTCTGCTTGTGCTGGTGTTGGGGGGAATATTTCGGATAATTTTGATGGATTAATGTTTGCCGTGCTGTTTTGTGCAGTTCTAACTGCCGAGATCTAGTGAACGGCCGAGTGGATTTGCTAGTTGCCAACAACTTTGTTGCCTTTCCCGTGTAGTAAGGAGCATATAGGATGGATCTAGCCATTTCATTTGTCATTTCTGTGTTCGTTTGGTAGATATGATTCATGATTGGATTTTGTTATGCTTAGCTGCAAAAGCACATTGCCGCTTTTTTCTGCATCGTAATTTTAGTATAAGCATTTAGATGGATGATGTTTTGTTGGGGTTGTTAAAGCCATGCAACTGGCAGTGACGTCGTCTTGTACTTGTTGAATAATTGGAATTTATTGATTGCTCTTCATAATGATAATGGCGAGCTAGAATGGTATAATCGATGGGCATGGTAATTTGGTGGTTACTGGGACTAGTTAAGATTTTGCCTTTGAACCGTTTTGTATCCTTGAGTTTGGTTCTGTTGCATCCTCTGGTTGCAAAAATGATGTGTGCATATATTACTGAGTAGATGTTGACTCCTTATTGCTCCACCGAGTAAATTCTTGTATCGCATCAGTATATTACATTCGATGCTGCTTTCTCAAGCATAAGTGCTTATGGTTCAGCTTAATGTGTTTGTTGTGTTGCAATTTGCTATATGTGTATATCTGGATGTCCTGAACTTATGAAAACAAGATTATAGTTATCGAATTCCCACATTGACTGAAAATTAGGTCCAAAATAACATATGCATTTCATTTACCGCAGGATTTCAAGTCTGCCACTCTTTGGGAGGAGGAACTGGTTCTGGTATGGGTACCCTGCTCATCTCAAAGATCAGGGAGGAGTACCCGGATAGGATGATGCTGACATTCTCAGTTTTCCCATCACCAAAGGTGTCTGACACTGTGGTCGAACCTTACAATGCTACACTCTCTGTTCATCAACTTGTTGAGAATGCTGATGAGTGCATGGTCCTTGACAACGAGGCTCTCTATGACATCTGCTTCCGCACTCTGAAGCTTGCTACACCCACTTGTAAGTGAAAACATATTGTAATTAGGCTTTATTTTGTATCTTGGTACGACATAATGGTTCATGGTCATGTCTGCGTCAGATGCCATGATACAGATTTATCTCTTTTGAGGCAGTAGTGAATCCGATGGTCCCTGTTTTCCATTGTTGTGTAGTTTTAGTGTTCTGGGCTTCTGGCTCTACTCTATCCAATTAATGAATGTCTGGCACGTGCATCTCCACAATCGTTCTGATGCTTCTGATACGATCTATTCAGATTTTTACTTGTACATATGAGCATTTTTCATACTGTTGCACCCCATTTCGTGCGCCTATTTCTACCATTTAGATATGAATGCTGACTCTATTTTGTTTCTTCTTTTTTCAGTTGGCGATCTGAACCATCTTATTTCTGCAACGATGAGTGGTGTGACTTGCTGCCTGCGCTTCCCAGGCCAGCTGAACTCTGACCTCCGGAAGCTTGCAGTCAACTTGATCCCTTTCCCTCGCCTCCATTTCTTCATGGTTGGCTTTGCACCACTGACCTCAAGGGGATCCCAGCAGTACCGTGCCCTGACTGTTCCCGAGCTGACCCAGCAGATGTGGGATGCCAAGAACATGATGTGCGCTGCTGACCCCAGGCACGGCCGCTACCTCACGGCCTCTGCTATGTTCCGGGGGAAGATGAGCACCAAGGAGGTGGACGAGCAAATGCTCAACGTCCAGAACAAGAACTCGTCCTACTTTGTGGAGTGGATCCCGAACAACGTCAAGTCGAGCGTGTGCGACATCCCACCCAACGGCCTGAAGATGGCGTCCACATTCATCGGCAACTCGACCTCGATCCAGGAGATGTTCCGCCGCGTGAGCGAGCAGTTCACGGCCATGTTCAGGAGGAAAGCCTTCTTGCACTGGTACACCGGTGAGGGCATGGACGAGATGGAGTTCACCGAGGCCGAGAGCAACATGAACGACCTGGTGGCCGAGTACCAGCAGTACCAGGACGCCACGGCCGACGAGGAGGAGTATGACGACGAGGAGGAGGAGGAAGATGAGGTTGCTGCCTAAGCCACCTGGCCTTCCTTGTTCAGCCGTCCGTTCGTAGATGTGCCTTGTGTTGTTATCATTATTACTGTCGATTCGGTGCTTGCGGTTGCGGTTAGATCTCTAGGTGGTTTTATTAAATGCTTCTAGATGCTCCGTGTTGCCTTCTGTACGTTAATGCTGTGTTGACGCTGTGAATTGTGGTATTAGCGTAACTGTGGACTTAATTACTGCTAGATCCTGGAATTGTTTTTTGCTATGCGTTTTGCTCGATGATTTCTGCATCTCTACTGTTCAACGTGGCTAGATGGCGGACGGATAGTTCCGATCCTGTAATTCTGCAACTGTTGCGTTTCTGGCAGAGTTACATCTTGAGCGGCGGTAGGCATGTAGTAGCATATGAAGTCACATCTCTGTGACAGGACTCGTGTTTCCCGGGCGTAATCTGCTGTACTATGTCCCAAGCACAAGTTCGTCTGGGACTGGGAGCGTTATCTTTAGAGCAAGCCAACTAAAGGTCTGTTTGGTAGAGCTTCAGATTCCAACTTTTCCTGAAATCTGAAATTTATAGGCTAAAATAAAGTGAGTTAAGTTTATATTTTTATTCTAAAATGTAAACAAGATGATCCATCTAAACACTCTTAATGTACTTACAGCTCCAGCTTCATGAATCTGGTGAAGCTAAAATTTTCAGCTTCACTAGATTCTCAGAATCTGGAGAAGCTGAATCCCTGCCAAACATGCCCTAAATACGATACTGCCTTTGGTTAGTATGCTTGTTTGCTCTACGTTTGAAATCCACCTCGGGTTTGTGTCAGTGTCATTGCTCGTTTATAAGTGCTAGTGAGTCATGGGAGTCACGTGACCCCGATGCTGCGTGCCACATCGGCCCCTGGTCTCGACCGTGTAGCCTTTCGTTTGCTCTCTTGATTTTAGAAATATGAAGATTTGCAACTCCGTTGTCTCAGGGTATTTCTATTTCATAGTTTCTCAGGTCATTATAAGTTGCATCTAAATATATCATATCATAAAGAAATAACTCTAGACAACCTTCTCAATGCATAGAGGTCATTATAAGTTGCATCTAAATATATCATATAGAAATAACTCTAGACAACCTTCTCAATACATAATATCTAGCAAATACTCCACTCAATTAATTTGTCACTCCTACCTCACCTCCTTTCTCTCCTTCCTACCAATCCTCATATCTAACTTCCTTGATTTTCTAAATTAGAATGTATCTTGCGTAGAAACAACTCTACTCTCTCTTTCTTCCCTAATCATTGCATAGGGAGCGCCCTTAGGATATCTCTAATAGTGTCACTTCAGTTGTCTTTTAGCTATATCACATCAGCGAAATCTTATATGGAAGAGAAAAGAGGTGAAGAAAGAGAATGTGTTGTCCCTTGTGCAGGAGACAACCTAATCAAACAAACCAAAACAAAACGATGGGAGATGTTGTCTCTAGGTGAGTTAAATATTTTTAGAGATAATCTTAAAAGTAAACTAATACAACAACAACAACAACAAAGCCTTTTAGTCCCAAGCAAGTTGGGTAGACTAGAGTTGAAACCCAAAACGATCCGCTAACAAAGGGAGAAAAAGAGAGATGAGGAAGTAGAATAAAGCCTAAAACTATACCAAAACGTGGCATAAAGCCTAATCAAGGTTCAGACACGTGGATAGCTACTTTCCACGCACTTCTATCCAAAACCAACTCTTTCGATATATTCCATCCTTCTAAATCCCTTTTGATTGCCTCCTCCCAAGTCAAGTTTGGCTGGCCCCTACCTCTCTTCACATTATTGTCGTGTCTTATGATGCCGCTATGCACTGGTGCCTCCGGAGGTCTCCGTTGTACATGTCCAAACCATCTCAACCGGTGTTGCACAAGCTTTTCTTCAATTGGAGCTACCCCTAGCCGATCACGTATCTCGTCGTTTCGAACTCGGTCCATTCTTGTATGACCACAAATCCAACGCAGCATACGCATCTCTACGACACTTAATTGCTGAACATACCGCCTTTTAGTAGGGCAACATTCTGCACCATATAACATCGCAGGTCTAATAGCCGTTCTATAGAACTTGCCTTTTAGCTTCTGTGGTACCCTCTTGTCACAGAGAACGCTAGATGCTTGACGCCATTTCATCCATCCCGCTTTAATTCTATGGCTAACATTTTCATCAATATCCCCATCTCTCCATTGATCCCAAGTATCGAAAGGTATCCTTCTTGGGCACTACTTGACCTTCCAAACTCACATCTCCCTCCTCATGTCTAGTGGTATCGAAGTCACATCTCATATACTCGGTTTTAGTCCTGCTAAGTCTAAAACCTTTCGACTCTAGGGTCTGCCGCCACAACTCTAGTTTCCTATTTTCTCCCGCCCGGCTTTCATCCACTAGAACTACATCGTCAGCAAAAAGTATACACCACGGGATATCTCCTTGAATATCCCTCGTGACCTCATCCATCACCAAGGCGAAAAGGTAAGGGCTCAGAGCTGACCCTTGATATAGTCCTATTTTAATCGGAAAGTCATCTGTGTCACCATCAGTTGTTCGAACACTAGTCACAACATTGTTGTACATATCCTTGATAAGGGTAACATACTTTGTTGGGACTTTATTCTTTTCCAAAACCCACCACATAACATTTTTTGGTATCTTATCATAAGCCTTCTCCAAGTCGATGAAAACTATGTGTAGGTCCTTCTTCTGCTCCCTATACCGCTCCATAACTTGTCTTATTAAGAACAATACTTCAATGGTCGACCTTTCGGGCATGAACCCAAATTGGTTCATGGTGATACACGTTATTCTTCTCAAACGATGCTCTATAACTCTCTCCCATAGCTTCATAGTATGGGTCATCAGTTTAATCCCCCTATAATTAGTACAATTTTGAATATCTCTCTTGTTCTTGAAGATTGGTACTAATATACTTCTCCTCCACTCTTCGGGCATCTTGTTCAACCGAAAAATATGGTTGAACAGCTTGGTTAGCCATACTATAGCTATATCCCCGAGGCATTTCCACACTTCGATTGGGATACCATCAGGGCTTATCGCTTTGCCCCCTTTCATCCTTTTTAAAGCTTCTCTAATATCAGTTTCTTGGATCCTACGTACAAAGCGTCTATTGGTGTCATCAAAGGAGTCGTTCAACTGAATAGCCGTGTTCTCATTCTCACCATTGAACAAATTGTCAAAGTACTCATGCCATCTATGTTTGATGTCCTCCCCCTTCACCAAGAGTTGATCCCTCTCATCCTTAATGCATTTAACTTGATTGAGGTCCCTCGTCTTCCTCTCGTGAATCCTAACCATCTTATAGACGTCCTTTCTCTCCTTCCTTTGTACTTAGCCGTTGGTAAAGATCCTCATAGGCTCGGCCCTTTGCCTCACTCACGGCTCGCTTCGCAGTCTTCTTTGCCACCTTGTACCTCTCTATATTGTTCGCACTCCTGTCATGATACACGCGCTTATAACATTCTTTCTTCTCCTTAATAGCCTTCTGGACATCCTCATTCCACCACCAAGTATCTTTAGGTACACCTCCGCTCCCTTTGGTCACTCCAAGCACCTCCAAAGCCACCTTCCTAATGCAAGTTGTCATCTTCTGAAAGTGCATCTAGGCCCCTCAATGTGTTTTGGTGATTTATGGCAACACAATTTCGTATACTAACGGTGCAAGTGAGATTCTATGCAGCTATCAAGGAGATATCATCGGTGGAAAGGCGATTGGAGGTCCCCACCATATTTAAATTTGAAAAAGGCGGCATCAAGACTTTAGTTGAATTTCTTTTATTTTATTGAGTCTAAGGATAGCCGTACTATTAAGGGGGATACGACGAAAAATCGCTTTTAGGATATGCTTGTGCTCATAGGATGAAAATTGCATCTCAAAAGATTTTTAAAACAGTGCATTTCCTATTAAAGGGTACTCCTGGCCGAGGAGGTCAGTCCGGAGTCTCCGGACATTTAGTCCGGACACTCCGGGGAAAATGTCCGGAGTATCCGGGGATTAAATCCGGATACTCCGAGCTAGGGTCCTCGGTTGCTTTTTCTCTGGTAAGTCCGGAGTCTCCGGACATTTAGTCCGGACACTCCGGGGAAATTGTCCGGAGTATCCGAAGAAAATGTCCGGACAGTCCGGACTGTGCGCAGAACACTTGTAACGGTTGGATTTTGGGAGAGCTATTTAAGCCCTCACTCCAAATCTAACCGTTGCCTAACTCATTCATTGCTGCATTCAATTCCCAAGCTCACTCTCTCACTCTCTTGAGCCCTAGCCTCTTTTCCCCACTTGAATCTTTGATTTGGTTTGAATCTTTGGGGAGAAAAGAGGGGATTTAAGTGCTTTGAGCTTGCTTTGTTGATTCTTGAGCACAAGTTCATCCTCCAAGTTGATTTAGCGGCGTATTTGTTACTCTTGGAGTTTGAAGGGCTCCTAGACGGCAAGGAGTCACCGGGAGCCTCCAAGACTTCGTGTGGAGAGCCCCGTTCGTCTGTGAAGGCAAGCCTCGCCTCCGAAAGGAAAGAGGCAAGAAGTGAAGAACCGGCGAGTGCTTTGTGCAACACCGGGAGGAAAGAGGTCAAGAGGGACCTGGGCTTTGTGCCTCCTCAACGGAGACGTAGGATTCCCCTCAAGAATCCGAACTTCGGTAAAAAATCATTGTCTTGTGTTCTTCATTGGCTTGAGCTAGGGTTTGGTGTTGTTGTTGGATTTTTAGAAGCTCCGATCTACTTACTCTTTGTGTTTGGCTCTAGATCCATATTTTTATTAGCTACCTGACATCATTTAGAGTATTTGCATTCAGTTAGATTATTGAAATCTTGCAAAGATTTAAAATCATTCCTCGATTCGGTCAAATCGAGTATCCGGATAATTAACCCGGACACTCCGAACAATTTGTCCGGACTATCCGAACTATTTGTCCGGACTATCCGAACAAAATCCTCGAACAGTCCGGACTCTGTGTCTCGGGAGATTTTATTTAATTGCAAAATTTCAATACGCCTATTCACCCCCCTCTAGGCGACATATCGGTCCTTTCAATTGGTATCAGAGCCAAATCTCCTTAGTTTGGCTTAACCGCTCGGAGAATTAATATGTCGCAAATAGAGAAGACTACCAAAGACCCTAACCAAACCAAGGTTGGGGACACCGGTGTCGGGGTTGCTATTCTATTTGATTATTCCTCTCTTGGTGTCTCAAGCTCCTCATCCTATGTCTCCGTGCCTACCGGTCGAGCGCCTCATTTCGATGGCACTCACTACGCGGCATGGAAACATAAGATGAAGATGCACTTGAGATCGCTTCACCCGTCTATTTGGAAGATTGTGCAAACAGGTTTCAAGCCCGTTGATCCGAACAATCTCACTCCCATAGAAGATAAAGATCAACATTTCAATGATTTGGCAGTCAATGCCTTATTCAACGCCCTGAGTGATTCCGAGTTCAACCGAGTCGATGGACTCGAGGAAGCTAAGGCTATTTGGGATAGACTCCTAGTCAGTCATGAAGGAGTGTCCAAAGGCGAGAATCGAAGATAGAGCTCATTATTGGTGAGCTAAGCGGTTCACCTTGGAAGATGGTGAATCATACACAAAGATGTTTGATCGCTTGATGGTGCTTGTAAATCAAGCAAAAGGTCTTGGATGCACTCGATCTTTCGACAAGGCCGTGGTGAAGATAATACTTGCGTGATCACTCCCACCAACCGCAACCTTGTTCGGGCTTGATCCGAGACCGCCCAACCGACACTTTGACACCTCATGACGTCATTGGCGGCTCATGATGGACGAGATGATGGTGAAGGAAGCTGAAGTTGTTGAAGAACTCAAGTCGGGCAAGAAGAAAGGTATTGCCCTCAAAGCCGTCAAAGTTGCGCGCCAAGCCGAAGAAAGCACAAGTGAGGACGAAGAGTCTAGTGGTCCATTGACAAATGAAGATATGGCTCTATTTGTGCGAAGGTTCAACAAGTTCTTCAAGAAGAAGAATTTCAAACAAGGAGGTCAATCAAGGAACTATGGAAGAAAATCAAAAGGGAGACACTCCACAAGAAGATGTTATGAATGCGGCGAAACCGGCCATTTCATTGCCGAGTGTCCGCATAAGGAAGACAAAGAGAAGAGCAAGAAGTACAAGGGCAAGGGTCGTGCCTACATTGGAAAGGAGTGGAACTCCGACACCGACTCCAACTCCAACTCCGACTCCGACTCCGAGTCAGACGAGGAAGGAGGAATTGCCTCCGTCGCCATCGCCATGCCTACCACCTCAACAACGTCGAAGAGCCTCTTCGACAACTTGAGCGACGATGACGACAACGCTCCTATGTGCCTTATGGCAAAGGGGCACAAGGTATCATCTAAAGTCTCCACTCCCTCCATTGCTAATGAATGTCTAGATGAGTACGATAGTGACGGATACCCGCACACAGTATCCCAAATGCCCAGAAAAGCGTATGGGCCATTGCGTTTAAAACCCGGGGCCCAAGGCCTCGGCCAAGCCGACAGGGGACGGTCCGACCAAACGCAACAGTATGACTCTACTGCCACTGGCGAAGCAAGTAATGGATGCCCCGACCGACGAAGCCTGACGGACCGAGAGCCTCAATCAAACTCGAACCCTCTTCGTCAACAAGCCAACATCAAATCATCGGTCGGCGCCAGACCCGCCACCTACCCCATCGATCAAGGCGTTTGAGATGACCAAACAGGAGGGAGGCCGCGCCTTCCCTAGGCAATCCTCAAGGTCGACACCCCGACGCCAAGACTGACAGCCACAGAGAGCAAAGGCCTGCCTCCCGGAGGAGCGGATCAGCGCTCGCTCAGCCGGCCTCACCAACCCGACGCAGGCCAACCACTATCCGCCGAGGTCAAGTCCGAGACCAGACGCCGAGGCGGAAGGCCGACTCCCAAAGCGAGGAGCCCCATCATTTTTTTTTTTTACACGCCTATGTAACCGACTTCCCGGCTATATAAGGGAGGTTCGCCTCCAACAGGGGGCGCGACACTAGGACAAACATACAAACAGCGCCAGACTGAACGACCGAAGGCCCACACACCCCAAGCTCCGAGTCCTCCGCTCGGTGTTTCTCGCCACCTCCGTACGAGGCGCTCACAGTAGCCTCGCTTGTAATCCGACGGGTTCATCAAGATCAATACAAACACGCACCACCGCACGAATCGGAGTAGGGACATTCACCCAACCAAGATATATCCTGACCCTCCTTTCTCTTTCTCTTGGGGTCTAACCATTCAAGGAGCGAGACGCTGCCCCTCTAGACTTACAAATTTCACTTGCCGGTTCTCAAACACCGGTTAGCGCGCCAGTAGGGGCCCTTCGCAAGTCACCACTGCTCTCCGATTTCCACTCGGCTTCCTTGATGGATTCCTTCACGTCCACAACGCCATACCGGAGCCGAATCCGCTTTGTTCCTCGACTTCATCGTCACACGGCGGAGAGCTCAACCTTGCTCCCCGCAAGCCCTGTGACCAAGCCCTCAGGTGCTCGCGCCACGCCATCCACGCCCTCGGCGACCTTCGCTCGAGGCCTCGCACTGACTCGGCGGTGCCGGCTCACGCGCGCCACGCCTGAAGCCGCGCGCGCGGCTTTTGAGGGCGGCGCTATGCCTCGAAGCGTCTGCCAGAAGCAATGACCGGCCACGCCACGGTCTCCATCCATGAGATCTTGAGGGCTTCCACCGATGGCGACTCCGGCCCGACACGAGTCACCGAGGAGAGCCAGACACTCGCGAAGTGCAATGTGGCGGTGCAAACGATCACCGCCATGACCCGCTAAGTCGAGGATCACACGGCGCTTCATGCTGCCGGAGGTGGCCCAAGCACCCCAACCAGGCGGATCATCCTAAGGTTACCTCGACCAGCCCAGCCGACAATGAGCTGAATCTATGCGGCCAGACTCGGCAAGGCACGCGTTGACCAGCCAGGGGCGAGTCAACACGAGCCACCGCAGGTGCAGGTGGCGCGCACTTGTATGTCACAGTACCTGTGATTGGCGGAGAGCCGATTAGCGCCCCATGCTTCCCTCTCCCGAGCCAAAACTTCGCCGCGGCCGCGATGCTGCTCCGCGGCATCCCCGAACCCAACGAGCCCGAGGTTGCCACCTACCAAGACCTCCGGAGCTGGTAGAGCACGCCGCGCAGCATGTACTGCCCTCGACGCCCCACACTTGGGGTCTCGCCGCCATGTCCAGATGCGCCGCCCAGGAACGGAGAAGGCACGCAGAACCGAGCGCCCCAGTTTCTACACCCGGCGTCATCGCTTTGGCAGCACTACGATCGCCGCGACACTCTCGACGCCAAGAAGAAGCGCCGACGTCGCGGCTCGCTCCTGGTCGCCGACAATGCCGCCGCCGAATCGAAGTTCGACTTCGAGGGCCTGTGGCCCCTGTGCTTTCACGGAGATCCGCCAGCGGATTTTCCCGCCGATTTCGGGCACCACCAACATCGCCAAGTACACGGGCGGCGAACCCGGCGTCTGGTTAGAAGATTACGGCCGCTTTGTCGGGCCGGGGCCTCTAGTGACCTCTTCATCATTCAAGACTTCCTCTCTCTGGCGGACTCGCCGAGCTCGCTCGAGTACCGCTCACGGGACTATCAGAGTGGGCCGACTTGAAGAGCGCTTCGTCGGCAACTTCGTGGCACGCATAAGCGCCACAGGAACTCTGGGACTCGAAGGTCTGCAAGCACTGGGAGACGCCCGGGACTACATCCGGCGCTTCTCCAAGAAGGTAACGAACTCCCGACATCGGCGACGCCGACGTTAGAAGCGTTCATATACGGCACCACATGCAGGCCTCGTCCACAAACTGGCCGCCAAGCCTAGGACCACCAAGGACTCGCCGACATCGCCATTCAACCACGCCCGGCGAGGAGGCGAGGGTGCCATCTTCAATAAAGCGGCCAGCGAGAACCCGCCCCGAAGCCGGACGCCGCCCTCGACCACGCCGACGGGCGATATGGAGGGGGAAGAAGGCCCGCGAGACCACCGGTCATCGCGGCCGAAGCGCCCCGACAAACAAAGAGAAGCGCGGCAGCCACCCGACCACTTCGAAAAGCTAATGGATAGCCCGTGCCCGAACCACGGGTACCCCGTCAGGCACAAATACTGGATCTGCGAAGTCCTGAGACGCTTTCTCCCCGGAAACCCCACGCTACCGCGGGGCAAAGGAAAGAAGCGCGACTCGACGCCGAGGCCGGAGGACAAAGTTGGCGCCGGTACCCGAACCCGACGGTGCCTTATGATCTTCGGCGGACCAGAGCTACGCCGACAAACGCCGCAGGCTTCGCCACCGAGAGGTGCACACGGTGACCCCGTGGTCCCAAAGTACCTTCATTGGTCGAAACCCCGATCACCTTCGACGGGCGGACCACCCCGATCAAGGCCCCGCACCGGAAGGTACCCACTCGTCGTCGACCCCATCAGAGGATCGAACGCCTCACCAAAGTCCTCATGGACGGCGGCAATGGCCTCAACATCTCAGATGTCGAGACGCCGACGCCTGGCGCCCCCGCCGACCCTACGACCGAGCAAGGCGCCTTCCACGGCGCTATCCCGGTCATCAAGCTCGCCACATTGGGCAGTCGACCGCCATTACCTTTGGAGGACCCAAACTTCCGACCGAGATCCTCGATTCGAGGTGGTGGGGTTCGCGGGTTCCTACCACGCCATTCTGGGAGGCCGTGCTACGCCAAGTTCATGGCGGTCCCCAACTACACCTACCGGTCAAGATCCCGGCCACGGGCATCATCACTGTCCTCATCCTTCCAGCTTGCTTTCAATCGCGAGCGGCGATTATGAAGCTAGCTCGGCGGTCATCGCGTCTGCCGAGCTCGGCGGCTACCAGAGGCGCCTCCGACTCCATCCGGCCCAAAGAAGTCGGGACTGGGTCCTTCGAGTCCGCGGAGGACACGAAGGATCGCAATCGATCCCAAGACCCGGCCAAGATCAGGGTAGGGTCCGCCTCCCGCCAAATAGGAAGGCGCGTCGACTTCCTCCGCAACGGGATGTCTTCGCTGAAGACCTCCGACATGCCGCATCCCAAGGAGGTCGCCGAGCACACCTCGAACATCCGACTGGCGCCAGTCGGCCGCCTAACGCCGCGCCCGCTTCGACGAGGAAAGCGCAGCTCATAGGGAAGAAGTAGCCAAGCTTTTGGAGGCGGATTCATAAAGAGGTACGCCACCCGAGTGGCTCGCCAATCTCGCCTTGTAAAAAGAAATCTGGGCAATGGAGAATGTGTCGACTACACAGCTCGAACAAGGCATGTCCCAAGGACCATTTTCCCTTGCCTCGGATTGACCAAGTCATTGATTCCACCGCTGGGTGCGAGTCGCTCTCGTTCCTAGACGCCTACTCGGGCTACCACCAGATTCTGATGAAAGAGTCCGACCAGCTCGCCACCTCTTTCATCACTCCGTTCGGCTCGTTTTGTTACGTAACCATGCCCTTCGGTCTGAAGAACGCAGGCGCGACATACCAACGCTGTATGTACACCTGTTTCGAAGACCAGATCGGCCGTAACATCGAGGTGTACGTGGACGACATCGTCAGAAGTCGAAAGGCCGACCTCATCACCGACCTAGAAGAGACTTTTGCGAACCTCCGCCGGTTCCGCATAAAACTCAACCCCGAGAAGTGTGTTTTCGGGGTCCCCAAGGGAAAACTCCTCGGATTCATCATATCCGAGCGCGGCATCGAAGCTAACCCGGTGAAGGTCTCCGCGATCATGAAGATGGGGCCAATTACGAACCTAAAGGGCGCCCGTGGGACAGGTGCCTAGCGCCTTGAGCCGCTTTCGTGTCTCGCCTCGGCGGCGCGGATGCCGCTCTACAAACCGCCAGAGATCCGACCACTTCGCTTGACGACGAGGCTCGGAGGCCCTTGACCGATTGAAGGCCTTCTCGACGCCACCCTCTTTGCTCGACGCGCGCTGCCGCCAGGTGAACCTCGCTCTCTACATAGCCGCCACGACCTGTGTCAGAGCGCGGCGCTTCGTTGCCGAAGCGGGCGAGGAGGCTATGCCCTCAAAGTGCGGCCATCTACTTCATCGGCGAGGTACTCTCGCCATCCAAGGCTCGTTACCCGCAGTCGGAAGCCGCTCTCGCGGTGCTAATCGCCAAGAGAAAATCGATCCACTACTTCACCAAAGACCCATCTCGCAGACATCTTCGCCGCTAGGCGAGATTACCCGCAACCGTGACGCCGCGGGAGGATAGCCAAGTGGGCGCCGAACTTAACGCCCACGACATCTCGTTCGTTCCCAAAACCGCGATCAAGTCCTGCCCTTGCCGACTTCGTTCGAGTGGACCGAAGCCCAGCGCCACCAAAGACTCGAAGACCCCGAATATTGGACAATGTACTTGATGGGTCCTACACCAAGAACGAGCGCGCCGAATCGCCATTGTCTCCCCACTCGGCGGCAGACCCGGACGTTGTCCGACTTCTCTTCGACGCCACCAACAACGC
Organism: Guadua angustifolia; assembly: GCA_036346375.1. Taxonomy (NCBI): domain Eukaryota; kingdom Viridiplantae; phylum Streptophyta; class Magnoliopsida; order Poales; family Poaceae; genus Guadua; species Guadua angustifolia. Next base: position 27,940,758 of record CM070503.1, read on the forward strand.
CGCCGAGCACGGCCCTCGTCAACGGCCTCCGGATCGCCGCCGACCTCGGCAGTCGACGGCGGCTTTATATATACGGCGACTCAAGTCGGTGGTCGACCAGTCATGAAGACCTCCGAGCCTCGAGACCCACGCATGGCAACAGATCGCCATGAGGTGCGAACTTGAAGAGAAATTCAAGGGTTTCGAGCTCCATCACGCCCACCGACGATACAACAATGAGGCCGACCACCTCGCCAACATCGCCGCAAGGGACCGGTTCCTACGAGTCTTTGCCCACGACCTTCAACGACCGTCCGTCCGAACGGACTGGCGGTCGATCAGCGTACGGCCGCCAAATTTCGCCGAACCAGCGCCGACCGCCTGGTCCGCCGTCCCCACCGTGGTCGAGCCAAGACGTGTTGATGACCAACCGACCGAGGAAGCCTTACGCCGACCGCTGACAGATGGGACTCTCCCCAAGACCCGACCGAGGCTCGACGCCGCCCCACAAGAAAGTCTTTTGCCCTAGTCGGTGAAGACCTTTACAAGAGGAGTCCTCCCGGTTCTCCGTGGCGCGCCCCACCCCACCGTGGCAAGGAGTTGTCGCGACATCCATGCCGAATATGCGACACCACGCAGCCCCGCGGTCCCTCGTGGGAAAGGCTTTTCGTCAAGGTTTCTACCGCCGACCGCCGTGGCCGATGCCGAAGCAGTCGCTCGCAGACCGCTGAGGGTGCCAATTCTTCGCTCGCAGACACACCTCCGGCCAAGCCCTCCAGACGATTCCCATCACATGGCCGTCAGCGATCTGGGGACTCGACTGCCTGCCCTTCAAGAAAGCGCCCGGGGGCTTCACCCACCTCTTTGTCGCGGTAGACAAGTTTACCAAGTGGATAGAGGCTAAGCCTGTCGCTACCATCACGTCCGCGCAGGCGGCCGGCTTCTTCCGCGGCATCGTTTACCGGTTTGGAGTCCCGAACTCCATCATCACCGACAATGGTACGCAGTTCACCGGGAGGGAATTTCTCGAATTCTGCGACGACTTCAACATCCGTGTCGACTGGGCGGCCGTCGCCCACCCGCAAACCAACGGCCAGGCCGAGCGGGCGAACGGCATGATCCTTCAAGGGCTCAAGCCGCGAATCTTCAGTCGACTGAAGCAGTCGGCGGGGCGCTGGGCGGCCGAGCTGCCCTCCGTCCTTTGGAGTCTACGGACTACTCCAACCAGGTCAACCGGGTTCACACCATTCTTCTTGGTGTTCGGCGCCGAGGCTGTCCTGCCGACCGACCTGGAGTACGGCGCCCCTAGGCTTCAGGTCTTCGACCGAGCCCGGGGACTCGATTCGCAGAAGAAGACGCCGACCGACCACCGACGAGGCGCTGCGACATCGCCGATCCTCCGATCGCCAAATACCAACAAACGCCGGCGTTATCGAGTCGCCAGTCCGCGGCAACCTTCAACGTGGCGACGGTCCTCGCCAAGTTCAATCCAACGCCGCAAACACAAGCTTCGCTCGTGGAAGGCCCTTCACCGTCGTGGAGGTAATCCGACCGCACTTACCGACTCAAAGATGCCAAGGGCGACATTGTTTCAAACGCTCGAACATCGAAAAGCTCGACGGTTCTTCCCTAAACGACCGCTCCTTGCTGAACACGATTATCTACGACCTCCCGAAGCGGCGCGAACCCGCCGGGGCTTGCAAATCTACGTAGCCTTGCTACGTAGCGCCCTAGTCGACCGCAAGCCTTCCCCTGAAGAAACCGCTTCGTCCCGACTATCACGGTCTACGTCTCGTGAAAACCCCGGTGGTTTTTCTTGACTACGGCCGCTAAAGTGATGGCCCGCGACGCGGAGCAATCTTCATACGGGTAACCCACGGGCGATGCGCAAAGGTTTTTTTCGCAAGCATCCCACAACCATCAGACGTTCAGCAACAAAACAAATATGAAAACGCAAGACACGAAAACTTCGGACATAAGCATATCTATTACAGACCAGAAGCAGAAGAGGGTGCAAAAATCAGCAAAAACAACAAGACCGCCCGGGCGTCCGAGATACCTCGCCTGCACGACAAAGTCCAGGCGGAACCGCGGCGGCTACCTAAGGGTCGGGGCCAATGAAGGCGTCCTCCCCGGCGTCTTCCCCGGAGACCTCGCTGGCGTCCGTCTCGTCATCCGAGACCTCCAGGTGCAGCCTCCCCGCCACCGCTCCTGCCGCCTCCCGCACTCGGGCCCGCGCTTGGGCCGCGTTGCCTCGGATATGGGAGACGGTGTCCTCCGGGTCGAAGGAGCCGCACCGGCCGGGCGCAAAGACGCCAACACATACTCCGCTAACGCAGCAACCTCCGCCTTTCAGCGGCGGAAGCGCTCAAGCCTCACTGGCTCGGGCAGTTCCAACGCCTCGGCCGCCGGGTGAGGCCGAGGCATATCGCGCCACGGTGGGCGAATCGCTCGCTGAGCTCCACCCCTGGCCTCGTGCTCCTACCCATGCTTTAAAGGCGGCGGAGCATGGAGAGGAGGACCCAGCGCGGCGCCAAGTCCTCGTTCACATGGGCCACCTCCGCCTCGGCCTCATGGCCTTGCCGCCGCCCGCCGCCTCGTCCTGGCAGCACTGCACGCGCCTCAGCTAGCCGTCACCCGCGCCCCTAGGGCAGCGGAAGAGCCCGCCTGAGACACCAGGTCGGCATGGGACCGCACCAGCGCGTCCACCATGCTGGCCGCCCGATCCTCGAGTCGATTCGGCCCCTGGGCGCTGAGCCACCTCCGACGTCGCTCGCCGGCGCCGCGCTAGGCCGGTCGGACCTGCGAGAAGCAAGGCCAGAAAACAACGTCAACCAGACACTCCTAGCAACCCCGCCACGTCCAGAACAACGAAAAGAGCACCTACCCGCGACACGAGTGCAGAAGCGCGCCGCTCCCTGCTCCGGTGATGCGACGCTTCGGTCTTCCGCTGCACCTAATTATACGGACATCCTCGGAATCCGCACCAGCACCCGCGAAGCCGCACGGCGACGACCCAAAAGAGATAAGTCACCCGACTCCCTCTCCTTCATAATTCTACTGAACGACCAGCGATACGTGCCGACCACACCCAGGTCGCCACGCATCGCTCGGGGGCTCGGGGTAAGCATCGATACAGACCGGCGATCCGACTGACCGCGCGGCTCCCTAACCAGCTAGCCTGTCCGACCCAAGCGCTACGACCTACGCCGCAGCGGTTACGGTCTCGAAGTAGCGCCAGGAAGGGTAACTCAGACGGCGCGAGCCATGGGCCACCGAAAAACGCCCCTTCGCTCAAGATGCGAAATCGACTCCGCCGCCAAACGACATCCACATTCATACGGGTCGATGATCCGACCGACCCCTCGGCCCCCCTAATGGGTAACCCGTCCGACCCAAGCGCTGCGACTTGACCTACGCCCCGGCGGCTACGGTTTCGAAGTTGCACCTCGTGGTAGCGAGTTACCTATACGGCACGAGCCATGGGCCGGTCGGAGACGTCCTTTTCCCCGACCAAAGTACGAGCAGGTGCTCTCGCTCCCCACGTCATTCATGTTCATACAGGTCGGCGTCCCGACCGACTACTCGGCCCCCCTAGTGGGTACCCCGCTTGACCTAAACGCCGCGACCCACGCCACTACCGCACGGTCTCGAAGTAGCGTTTTACGGCAAGGGGATACCCATACGGTGCGAGCCTCAAGTCGGTCGGGGCTACTCCTTCCCTGCGTAAGGCTTGAATGAACGTAATCCGACCTCGGGGTCTTCCTCTCTTTAGCCCCTTCTTCGCTCCTTAGTAAAATCAAAAGCGCCACGCTCAAGAAACCTCCGTGGTTTCGAGGTCACAGCTTTTGAGCGCAAAGGAAGAGCTTAAAATTCGCAAGCAAGCACAAAAACGAAACCGGTTCATTATGCACCGAAGTTCTTTACATTCGCATAAATATCTAACGCTATTCGTAAACCCGTGGAGGACGTTCATGGGATATTCGATCGGCGATCGCCGGGCATAGGGCTCTACCGAGACCGCGCGCCGACCTCTCGTCGGTCCGATTCCGGCGATCCTGCGCTAACTTTGGCCAGTCAAGACCATTGTAGAAGGACATGGCGCGTTAACGGCGAAGTGGCCCCGTGGCAGCGCCGTTTTCACCGACTTCGACATGTTCCGGCACACGGGCCAACTCGGTCGCGAGCAGACTCGTGCCTCGCGCGGCCCCGAGCAGTCGGGCGCAGACGGTCCGGCCGACCTTCCCTAAGGTCCCCAACTCGGCGATCAGCTGGACCCGCTCATCCTCCAATTCCTTCCGGGTCGTCTGAGCCGCTTCTAGCGCCACGGCCGCCGCGTCGCTCTCTTCCGCCGCCAAACGCCGTGCCTCCGCGACTTCTCCGAATCTTTTTTGCAGCTCTGAAGATCAAGGCAAAAGTTAGGAACGCGTCCACCTTCCGAACCAACCCAGACAAAGAACAACCTCACGGACGTGGCGCTTCCATGGCTTGAAGTCTCCCGTGGTCTCCTCGCCGGACTTCACCGCCACGGCCGCCTCCTCGAGGGCGACGCCCCGGCAAGCTGAGCCTCCTCCCGAGCCAGGTTGCCGCAAAGATTCGCCTCGCCGCGGCCCTCGCGCTATTGGCCTCCGCCAGGGGACTCAAGCTCGATACCCTCGCCTCGTGGACTCACCCAACCGGCGCCTTCCCGCAGGCGGCGTCCCTCTCACCCACCATCCGGCGAGCCTCTTCCGCCGATCGCTCAGGCGTCACGGTTTCCCGAGCCTCCGCAAAGACGGAGTCCCGTTGGTCGCGATCCTCCTCCGAGGCGCCCTCCGGTCAGGCAGGCGACGGAGGAGTTCGGATTTGCCTCCGAACGCACTCGAAGACGCCGCAGCCACCACCGCCAACTTCGAATCCACAAGATCCGGAAAACAAGAAAGTTCCGAGCATAACTTACCGCGACCAAATGGTCGATCCCCGCGACCGCGATCCAACGCCTCCCTGAAGACTTCAAGAAGGAGATTCAGTTCGCTGACCGCGCTCTAACGCGATCCGCCAGCTTGGGAACCCTCCCGCAGGGACTCCCATTCTGCAAGCTCGGCCCCGTCATCCAGCGAGAACGATGTCTCGCCGGAGGGGTCATCGCCTGGCCGGATCGGGGTGGTCGAAGGCGACTGAGGAGCTCCCCCGCGGTCGTCCCGGTGGCCCGCTCCGACGGTCGGATCCCCATCACCTCCGCCAGCGGGTCCGCGGCCTCCGCCACCACCGACCGCAAAGACGCTTCACCGCTTCCATCGGGCGATTTATGGCAAGACCGCCCAGCGGTGACTCCCGAGTTTCAAGACGCTTACGCCGGGCGGCGCGAGATCGGTCCGCCTCCCTCGGCCCTCGTTAAGGGCGGCGAAGCTCGACGGCCGCCGGGACATCGGGACGCTAACTCCACGGACGCCTCAAGATCACCACCGCACGATCTCCACCGCTGGCCGATCAAGGCGCGACCGCCACCGCCGCCTCGACGTTTGCCCGCCGACCGGTGTATCTTCGACTTCGCCGGCGAGAGCGCCGCGCCGGCCCCGGCGAGCTCCGCCACCGCCGCTTCACAAGCCTTCCCCAAAATCCCTAAAAACGAGGTCGGTGAGGGACATTTCAACAAAATCGACATGCACGGTGAGGGGAGGTATAACCACGCCGAAGCGGGTGCCGAACAACCGCGCCTCTTCACGGCCTTCCCGGCGAGGGATGGCCATCACCCTCCTCCAGGCACCCCTCGGTGGTGTCCTCGCCGAGACGCCGCGACGACGACCTCAGATCAACATCCTCCATTGGGTCGCCGCCGCCGGCGGCTACCAAGTCATACTCCTCAGATATGACGCCGGACTTCATTGTTGCCGGTGGACGACTTTATCCGGCCGAAGAAAGCGCTGTCGACTCGACGCCTCGCGCGCCATGGTCGCGCCGCTTGCCCGCTTTTTCCTTCTTCTTGTTTCCAGCGCCTTCCGAAGCGACTTCGCAACTCGCTCGCTGGCGGATCGCCGCTTTATCTCCTTCTCCCGCAGAAGAACGCCGAAGACGCCCCGAGCAGTTCTCGAAGTGGCGGGGACTCGTCTCGAGCTCAAGGCGGGAAATCAAGGTACGCAAGAAGGGATAGGAGAGCTTCCACTCACCAAGCTCGGAGGGTTTTCCGCCGAGAAAGGTTCGGGACGCCACCCGCCGCCACCGTGGTTTTCAATGTCGACGGCGCCACCCGAGCCTCCACCTCCGACGAGGGAGGTCCGAACCTCCATCCTCATGGGGTCGGACGCCTCGACGGAACATCGGGTGGGGCTGCCCATGAGGGTTGCACGCGCCGCCATGAACGCCAGACGACAACAGACCGTCGCAGTTCGCTTCTTCGGAGCCGCAGCCGCCAAGAATCACCACCATCTTCCGCTTCTCCTCTCGTCCCGGGCGACCCCATTCGGCACCGCCACGGGCCGCCCCATGAAGGCCGGAGCCGTCCCCGGCGTTCAATGTAAACCACTCAGGTGCCATCCCGGTTCAAGTAGGCGCTTCATGTCAAGGTACTCCCGACCGATTGACCGAGTCGGATGGCGGCATCACCGATTAGCGCTAACGACGCTACCGACTTGCCCTTCACCTCGCACATGGAAGAAGTACTCCAGAGGGCCCAATGGGGCTCGATCCTCAGAAAGCTCTCGCAACAGGATGAAGATCGCGATGTGCAAAGACCTGTTGGGGTTCGGATGGTGCACCTCCACCTTGTAGAAGTAGAGAAGCTCAGCGGACGAATGTATGCAGGGAGGCCGAACCAGCGCTTCGAAGAAGGACGCTGCCATAACGACTCGCCGTCAGCTGGCTCCGGAGCTACGTTTCGCTCGGCACCCTCCACCGAGCCACCTCAAGCGGCAGAACTGCTTCTTCGCCAAAGCCGAGCACCCGAAGGCCGAGAATCGCGACTCGCCACGCCATCTCCAAAGGGCAGGACCATGGGTGAAGAAAAGGCTAAGATGAAGAATCCTTCTCTCGAAGTTCTCTTTGATTTCCTCACGGCCGCCTCGCCTCTCTTCCTTTCGCAGCGAAGAACAGACAACGCAGGGAACCCGCCCTCGGCCCCCTTTTTTCCGCTTATAAGAACGAACGGCCGCCAACCGGACGGGCGTCAACCAAACAGAGCGTCGCGAACGGAAACGGCGCCCATTCCGCTCCCCCGACCGTCAAGACGGTTCAACGGTACGCTGCCCTAAACTCTTGATCGCCCTCGCATTTAATCCTTGACAGGACCGCAGCCAGGCGAAAGGGGCATCGGCGAGAGGCGACGCCCCTCGGCCTCGCCGATTCCAAAGGTCGCCTCGCGATCGGGAAGACGTCTTGAAGAACGCCACGGTCCCGTAAACCACGAAAGGTTTACCGACTTATGCTCAGGGCTCGACCAAGTGCTGTGGGCCCCGAGCGCCCCGCCCCCGACCGGACGCACGCATCGCCCTGAGCAAAAGAAGAAAAAATCGAGCGAGGGACGAGGATAAGGCGAGCTCCCAGTGGGCCCTTGTTGGGTCGGCTGACGACCCAATCGCCTTGAATCGTGTTCGAGGTCATACGTCACACTTCTCCGCTGAGCCTGCCGACGGTGGCAGTTACCGCGCTTCAGTCGGCGGACGACTGGGTCCGACTCGATCGAGTAACGAAGGTTCTCATGGTCGCCTCGATGGGTCGGACGCTCGCGACGGATAACGCCCGCCGAAATGGTTTTCCTCGAAACCACCAGGCCCACTCGAACCACCCGCTATCACTCGCCACGAAGCACGGCGCTCGAGCCAACGCATGGCAACGCGCGCTCGCCACCCTCCAGTCCCACACCGCGACGGGCGATTGGGAAACGCGCCGCCTCGCCGAAATATGGGACGGACGCTTATCACTTCCCCAAGAACGGGCCTTACTCATGCGATAAACCCCGACCGCCCTCCGACCGCCGGGGCTCGGGGTTCCATCTGACCGGATGCGCCATACAAGACTCCAGACGGCCGGGCCGACCCATTCGACGGACGCCAGAATCGAAGCCGCCGCCCGACCAACACGACAGAAGCATTCGCGGGCCTTCGCCGGGTTCGAGCCCGACGGCCACAAAGAATCGCTACGCCTCGGACAAACCCCGACCAGCTCTCCGACCGCCGGGGCTCGGGTTTCCATCCACCGGATCTTCGCCAAGCACCGCAAATCGACTAAACTCAGGCGGCCGCTGCGCGCCGAACATCCGGCCGCCTGGCGTGCTACGCCGACCAACATCCACCGATCAAACAAACCCCGACCGCTTCCCAATCCGCCAGGCTCGGGGCTATTGACGGATACCCGCACACAGTATCCCCGCTGCCCAGAAAAGCGATGGGCCGCCACAGGCCTAAAACCCGGGGCCTAGGCCTCGGCCAAGCCGACTGTGGACGGTCCGACCAAACGCAACAGGGTGGACTCCCCACGGGCTACGGCGAAAGCAGCTCGGGGATGCCCCGACCGACGAGTCAGACGGACCGAGAGCCTCAATCAAACTCGAACCCTCTTCGTCAACAAGCCAACATCAAATCATCAGAAGTCGGCGCCAGACCCGGCCACCTACCCCACTGATGCGGCGTTTCAGTATGACCAAACAGGGAGGGGAGGCCGCGCGCCTTCCCTAGGCAATCCCAAGGTCGACACCCGACGCCGGCACTGACAGCCACAGAGAGCAAAGGCCGCTTCCGGAGGAGCGGATCAAGGCTCGCCAGCCGCCTCACTAACCCGACGCAGGCCAACCACTATCCGTCCGAGGTCAAGTCCGAGACCAGACGCCGAGGCGAAGGCCGACTCCTGCGAGGGAGCCCCATCATTTTTTTTCCTTTTACACGCTCTATGTAACCGACTTCCCCGGCTATATAAGGGGAGGTTCGGCCCTCCAACAGGGGGGCGCGCACACTAGGACAAACATACAAACAGAGCGCCTTTGAACGCACTGAAGGCCCACACACCCTAAGCTCCGAGTCCTCCGCTCGGTGCTTCTCGCCACCTCCGTGTCGAGGCGCTGCGTAGCCCTCGCTTGTAATCCGACGGTTCATCAAGATCAATACAAACACGCACCACCGCATTTAACCGGAGTAGGGACATTCACCAACCAAGATATATCCTGACCTCCTTTCTCTCTCTCTTGGGGTCTAACCATTCAAGGAGCGAGACGCGCCCCTCTAGACTTACAAATTTCACTTGCTTGCTTCTCAAACACCGACAGATAGCGATAGTGATGATGATGATATTAACACTGTGCTTAAATCTATGAAGAATTTCGACATTCACAAATTAAACTTGCTCTTAAAAGATATTGAAAAATTGGAGAAAGTTGTAGAACAAAAGGAAGCTACTCTTGTGGCTCAAGAGGATTTACTCATCCTCGAAAAGGAGAAAAACCGTGAGCTAGAGAAGAGCTTATCTTTTGAAAAAGAGAATAATGAGGAATTGGTTAAGAACTTAAAGGTAACCAAATCCGAGGTGACTAGTCTTGAGATCACCTACGCTTCACTCGAAGAGGAACTTGCGAAGTCGAAAGATGCTTGCAAGGCTCTTGAGTTGAAGCTTGTTGATCTCAAGAATAGCCCTCCGATTATCTCAACTATTAACTCCAATTCTTCATTACCTTCAACTAGCAATGGATGCGCTAGGTGCTATAATGTCAATATTGATATTTGTACCACTAACCTTGAGACTTTGTAAGTACTTGCTCATGAAAATGAGAAGCTCAAGGGAATGCTCGAAGATGGACTACAAAAGTCCTATAAGGCTAGCAAGGAACTAGAGGAGTTCCTCAGAAGCTAAAAGGTAACCCCATGAAGCATGGGCTTGGTTATGTCCCTCCCAAGGGCAAAGGAAATCACATTGTGGTTGCGCTTTGAACAAGCCCATTCACTTCAGAAGGGGAAGCAAACTCTAAATATAAGGCTCAATCCACTTTCTTTGCTTCTTATGTGCTTAAGAGGACTAGCCTCGGTAGAGTAGTTGCTCATCACATTGGGGGTAAGCCCAAAAATGCTTCTAGTGTGCGATCTATTTGGGTTCCCAAATCACTTGTCACTAACGTATGTGGACCTAAACAAGTTTGGGTACCAAAGAGCAAAAACTAAAGTTTATTTTGTAGGCCTACATCTCCTGTAACAAGTTGGATCTTGGATAGCGGATGTACGCATCATATGACCGGAGAAAGGGCAATGTTCGCATTTGGAAGCCAATGGATCAAATAGTGAAAGCATCATCTTTGGCGATAACGGAAAAGGTGAAGTGGTAGGTTTAGGTAAGATCTTGATTACCAATGAGTTTCACATAAACAATGTTTTACTTTGTCGAAGTCGCTAAGCTACAATTTGTTGTCCGTTGCTCAATTATGTGAAGCGGGCTACAATTGTGTGTTTAGCGATAAGGGTGTGGATGTCGTTAAGAGGATGATGGTTCAATAGCCGTTAAGGGACGGTTGAAAGGAATCTCTATCTTGTAGACTTCACTACGGATAGAGTTAACCTTGAAACGTGCCTAATGGCTAAATCTAGCATGGGTTGGTTATGGCATCGCCGACTTGCCCATGTTGGTATGAGGAACCTTCACAAACTCATTAAGGGCAATCACATCCTTGGACTAACCAATATCGTTTTTGAGAAAGATAGGGTGTGTAGCGCGTGTCAAGCCGGAAAGCAAGTTGGAGCTTCGCACCCCGCCAAGAATGTGATGACCACTTCAAGACCGTTGGAGATGCTACACATGGACTTGTTCGGCCCGATCGCCTACATAAGCATCGGAGGAAACAAGTACGGTCTTGTTATTGTTGATGATTTTTCTCGCTTCACTTGGGTATTTTTCTTGCATGATAAAATCGAAGCCCAAGGAAGTTTGAAGAAATTCATGAGAAGAGCGCAAAATGAGTTCGACGTCAAGATCAAGAAAATTCGGAGCGACAACGGCACCGAATTCAAGAATACGGTGTTGAAGAGTTTCGATGAAGAAGGCATCAAGCATGAGTTCTCGGCCCTATTCTCCTCAATGTAATGGGGTAGCCGAGAGAAAGAATCGAACCCTCATCGAGATGGCGCGTCACGATGCTTGACGAGTACAAGGTCTCCGACATATTCTCAGGCGAGGCCGTCAACACCGCGTGCCACAGCTCCAACCGTTTATATCTTCACAAGTTGCTAAAGAAGACGGCGACGAGCTCCTCATCGGGAAGAAGCCAAATGTATCCTACTTCCGAGTCTTTGGGAGTAAATGCTACATCCTCAACAAAAAGGCTAAGTCTTCTAAATTTGCTCTTAAAGTAGATGAAGGATTTTTACTTGGTTATGGATCGAATGTTGATGATATCGAAGTTTTCAATAACACCACCGGTGTAGTTGAAATCTCGCGTGACGTAACATTTGATGAAACTAACGGTTCTCAAGTAGAACAAGTTAATTGTGATGAAATTGATAGGGAAGAACCTCCATGCGAAGCAATCAAGAAATTGGCAATTGGGGAGGTAAAACCGGTGGAGCAGGATGCAATCCCGAGCACCCCAACCCGGAGTGTCCGGGATAATGTTCGGAGTATCCGGACAAAATCTCCGGAGTGTCCGGACTTAACCCCGGACATTCCGGACATCAGTGCTCCAAATGTTGATCCTTCCTCTTCCATTCAAGCTCAAGATGGTTCCAACACCTCTCAAGATGACGGATGTCCTATTCAACGTATAAATACAACAACTCCTCATCCGAGAGTTCATCAAAGCATACAACGCGATCATCCGGTCGACAACATACTCGGAGACATTAACAAGGGAGTATCCACTAGATCCCGACTTGCAAATTTTTGTGAATTTTACTCCTTTGTGTCTTCTCTTGAACCGCTTAAGGTAGATGAAGCGCTACAAGATCCGGATTGGGTGATGGCCATGCAAGAGGAGTTAAATAACTTCGAACGGAACCAAGTCTGGAAGCTTGTCGAAAGGCCCAAGCAAAATGTGATTGGAACCAAGTGGGTTTTTCGGAACAAGCAAGATGAGAACGGAATAGTGACGAGAAACAAAGCCCGGTTAGTTGCTCAAGGCTTCACGCAAATCGAAGGTTTGGATTTCGATGAAACATATGCTCCCGTAGCTAGGCTTGAATCTATTAGAATATTACTTGCCTTTGCTACTCACCATGATTTTAAGTTGTATCAAATGGACGTGAAAAGCGCCTTCTTGAATGGACCACTCTCCGAAATGGTCTACGTTGAGCAACCACCCGGCTTCGAAGACCCGAACCATCCGGACCACGTCTACTTCCTACACAAGGCTCTCTACGGACTTAAGCAAGCTCCGAGAGCGTGGTTCGAGTGTCTTCGCGATTTTCTCCTCGCACAAGGTTTTGTAGTCGGAAAGGCCGACCCAACTCTCTTTACTAAACATATCGATGATGATTTATTTGTGTGCCAAATATATGTCGATGACATTATATTTGGATCTACTAATGAACTTTTATGCAAGGATTTTAGCAGGATAATGACTAAAAGATTCGAGATGTCCATGATGGGCGAGTTAAAGTTCTTCCTCGGATTTCAAGTCAAACAACTGAAGGAAGGAACTTTTATATGCCAAACAAAGTACATCAAGGACATGCTCAAGAAGTTCGGTATGGAGAACGCCAAGCCAATCAAGACGCCAATGCAAGCCAACGGGCATCTAGACCTCGACAAAGAAGGTAAACCGGTCGTCCAAAAGGTATATCGCTCGATGATCGGTTCCCTACTTTATCTTTGTGCATCTAGGCCCGATATTATGCTTAGTGTGTGCATGTGTGCACGGTTTCAAGCCGCTCCTAAAGAGTGTCACATGGTGGCCGTAAAGAGAATCTTGAGGTATTTAGTGCACACTCCTCATTTCGGGCTTTGGTATCCTAAAGGTTCATCATTTGAGTTAGTCGGCTATTCCGATGCGGATTATGCCGGATGTAAGGTGGATAGGAAGAGTACCTCCCAGATTTGTCGGGCTTCTTAGGTAGATCTCTTGTTTCTTGGTCTTCCAAGAAGCAAAATTCAGAGTCTATCCACACCCGGTTTAATATATAGCAGCGGAAGTCAAGCAGCGTAATTGCTTTGGATGAGACAAACACTAAATGATTATGGCCTAACCTATAACCGTGTGCCACTTTTGTGTGACAATGAGAGCGCCATAAAAATTGCCAACAACCCCGTCCAACATTCCCGTACAAAGCATATTGATATTCGCCACCATTTCCTAAGAGATCATTCCACTAAAGGCGATATCGATATCCAACATGTGAGTACAAACGATCAATTAGCCGATATATTCACCAAGCCTCTTGATGAAAAGAGATTTTGCGAATTGAGGAGTGGGCTAAATATTCTTGATTCTCGCAACTTGGCTTGAAACGTGAACGCTTTTGATTGATGCTTGCAAAATGGGTTGAAAAAGCTTATTTGGTCTTTTTCTCTAATCTTTTTGTGTTGGTCGAAATATCTGATCTTCGGATCGTGCCCAATGACATGTGACTATGGATAGTTTGATTTTGTGTTCGCTAGTCACATCGTGCAAAGGGCCCTTAAGGACTTCTTTTCCCAATTCTTCAAGTCATTCTTTCCCTTCCGGCGACGACGAGTAGTTCTTTGCGGTAGACTCTTCCTTTTTGGTGTCTTGATGCCAAAGGGGGAGAGAGAGCTAGAGAGTTGCCGCGCTTGATATTGTGCTTTGTTTAAGTTTAATTATCGTCTTGTTGAAACCTTTACTTGTGCTTGTGGTTGTGATCGTGAACTATTTGCTTAGATGTCGAACTATTTGCTTAATATCAATTTCCTTTCTGTTATACTTTTGTGCTTACTTGTGCAAAATTACTTATTGATTATCATGTCATATTCTATCATAAGCAATCATTTAGGGGGAGCTCTTGCACTCCTTTTCTCTTAAATATATGCATTTCAAGAATCTACTCAAACTTCTCTAATGCATGTATTTAGGGGGAGCTCCATCCCCATGTATTTGGTCCTCCAAATACTATATACTCTCAAATTTTATCTAAATCCAATTGTGTTGTCATCAATTCACCAAAAAGGGGGAGATTGAAAGTGCATCTAGGCCCCTCAATGTGTTTTGGTGATTTATGGCAACACAATTTCAGATACTAATCTGCAAGTGAGATTCTATGCAGCTATCAAGGAGATATCATCGGTGGAAAGGCGATTGGAGGTCCCCACCATATTTAAATTTGAAAAAGCGGCATCAAGACTTTAGTTGAATTTCTTTTATTTTATTGAGTCTAAGGATAGCCGTACTATTAAGGGGATACGACGGAAAATCGCTTTTAGGATATGCTTGTGCTCATAGGATGAAAATTGCATCTCAAAAGATTTTTAAAACAAAGGCATTTCCTATTAAAGGGTACTCTGGCGAGGAGGTCATCCGAGTCTCCGGACATTTAGTCCGGACACTCGGGAATGTCCGAGTATCCGGGATTAAATCCGGATACTCCGAGCTAGGGTCCTCGGTTGCTTTTTCTCGTAAGTCCGAGTCTCCGGACATTTAGTCCTGACACTCGGGAAATTGTCCGAGTATCCGAAGAAAATGTCCGACAGTCCGGATGTCGGCGCAGAACACTTATAACGGTTGGATTTTGGGAGAGCTATTTAAGCCCTCACTCCAAATCTAACTGCTGCCTAACTCATTCATTGTCAGATTCAATTTCCAAGCTCACTCTCTCACTCTCTTGAGCCTAGCCTCTTTTCCCCACTTGAATCTTTGATTTGGTTTGAATCTTTGGGGAGAAAAGAGGGATTTAAGTGCTTTGAGCTTGCTTTGTTGATTCTTGAGCACAAGTTCATCCTCCAAGTTGATTTAGCGGCGATTTGTTACTCTTAGAGTTTGAAGGGCTCCTAGACGGCAAGGAGTCACCGGAGCCTCCAAGACTTCGTGTGGAGAGCCCTGTCGTCTGCAGGAAGGCAAGCCTCGCCTCCGAAAGGAAAGAGGAAAGAAGTGAAGAACCCATGAGTGCTTTGTGCAACACCGGAGGAAAGAGGTCAAGAGGGACCGGGCTTTGTGCCTCCTCAACGGAGACGAGGATTCCCTCAAGAATCCGAACTTCGTAAAAAATCATTGTCTTGTGTTCTTCATTGGCTTGAGCTAGGGTTTGGTGTTGTTGTTGGATTTTTAGAAGCCCCGATCTACTTACTCTTTGTGTTTGGCTCTAGATCCATATTTTTATTAGCTACCTGACATCATTTAGAGTATTTGCATTCAGCTAGATTATTGAAATCTTGCAAAGATTTAAAATCCTTCCTCGAGCTGTTCAGTCCGGAGTATCCGGATAATTAACCCGGACACTCCGAACAATTTGTCCGGACTATCCGAACAAAATCCTCGGACAGTCCGGACTCTGTGTCTCGGGAGATTTTATTTAATTGCAAAATTTCAATACGCCTATTCACCCCCCTCTAGGCGACATATCGGTCCTTTCATCTTCACCCACATGTTGTTTGCGTCTTGTCCTTCATTCCAAGAGCCCTCCGCGATAACCCTTTCCTTAAAGACTCCCGATGCCTCCCCTTTGAGTTTCCACCACTTCGTTCTCACGATTTTGGTTTGTTTATCCCTATAGGCATACAACCGAAAGCGAAAATCAGCCCCCACAAGCTTGTGTTGAGAGACAACACACTCTCCGGGTATCATCTTACAATCTAAGCATGCCCGTTTGTCCTCTCTTCTTGTGAGAACAAAGTTGATCTGACTAGAGTTTTGGCCACTACTGAAGGTCACCAAATGAGACTGTCTTTTCCTAAAGAAAGTGTTGGCTATCATCAGATTATAAGTTATAGCAAAGTCCAAGACTTCCTCTCCCTCCTGATTCCTACTACCATACCCAAAACCTCCATGTGCCACCTCATACCCTGCATTTGTTGTACCTACATGACCATTGAGATCTCCTCCTATAAACAGCTTCTCATTGGTGGGTACCGCTCTAACCACGCTATCTAAATCTTCCTAGAACTGTCTCTTAGCACTCTCATTGTGGCCTACCTGGAGAGCATACGCACTTATTACGTTCAAGACTAAATCACCAATGACAAGTTTGACTAGGATGATCCTATCTCCTTACCTCTTAACGTCCACCACTCCATTCTTGAGGCTCTTATCAATCAAAATGCCTACTCCATTTCTATTTGCAACTGTTCCTGTGTACCAGAGCTTGAAGCCAGTGTTCTCCACCTCCTTCGCTTTTTGTCCCTTCCATTTTGTCTCCTGCACGCATAGGATATTTACACGTCTCCTGATCGTTGTATCAACTAACTCTCTTAACTTAACTGTAAGGGACCCTACATTCCAACTACCTAGCTTAATCCTAGTCGGCTCGACTAGCTTCCTTACCCCTTGCACCCGTCGAGCCAGGTGTGAAGACCCTTGCTCATTTATCACTACACCTGGGCGCCGATGTAGCGCGCCACTAAGGAAGCGACGACCTGATCCTTGCTCACTTAACACCGTATCCAGATCATGACACGACGCGTCACCAAGGGGGTGACGGCCTGGCCCTTGCCCATTTAACACCATATCCGGGTTCCGATATGGCGCGTCGCTAAGAGGGTTATGCCCCCACGGGTTTCTCTTGGGTTTCATCTCCATTTGAATAGCTAAGTTTTTACATTGACTCGCCATGCCTATCACAACCTTTTAGGGACAGGACCCCCCTCCTCCTTTATCCGGGCTTGGGACCGGCTATGTTGAGACAACATAGGCGGAGTTAGTAAACTAATATAGATACTAATATGTATATAACTAATTCCATTACAAAGCAACAGGGGGTCGTTGTAGTATAGTGGTGAGTATTCCCGCCTGTCACGCGGGTGACCCGGGTTCGATCCCCGGCAACGGCGTGTCTTCACTTTTTGTGTCGTAACTGCAGTGTGCAAGTCGGAATGACCGAGAACAAGGGCAATCACCACCTGCTGGTGGCTACCTGGTGTACGAGGTCGCCGTCGACCTCTTCTCCGGCCAGACGAGCGCGGCGGAAGGAGGGGTACTGGGAGCTGCTGTGAGCTGTACGTCACAAGGGCTACACCATCAACCAGGACGGCAGCCCGCCTTGACTAAATAGCAAGCTCTGCATCACCAGAGTCGCCGGCGCAAGCATGCTCTCTGCTTGGTGGCAGAGCTCCGGTTAGCGAAGCGCAATGTCCGGTGATACGTTTTATGGCCGTAGATACAGAAAACCACATGTCCCTGAAGTTTTATGGTTATATTATTTCACATGGAGGGGAGAGAACACGTCAGACAACGCATACTCGTGCTGGATCAAGAAAAACACAGAATACAAGCCGCGTGAGCATATGCATCCATTCATGTCTCGTCTCATTTTGTGATCAGGTTTATTCTATCCAGATCAGGAAAATGTTGGCAAGGTGCTTGCACAACCACACAAAGCTCAAACAAAACACCCGCCCCGCACCAAAAAAAAAAAAGGGTCATAAAATTCATAATGTGTCTATTGGGGACTTAATACATCTTTCAGAGTGTCCGGGTCTAGGCTGTGGAACCAAGCACAAGCAAATGGCACAATGACAGATATCATGAATAACCGAGTTACAACGACATGACAACAAAATTAAGAAAATAAGCTCAAGACATCTCCCTGAATCTTGCAATGGCCTTCTTATGGATGATGGTTTTGTAGCTATCCCCAGCTTGGGCCTCCAGCGCCGGATCAGTCGGTTTCCGCTGTTGATTTCCAAGTCCAGCCCTCACGTCAGCAGATTTAGCCTGGACTGGTTCCTTGATGCCACTACCATCCTTTCCCAGACCCTGAATATTTATTGCATTGTAGTTGCAAGCAAAAGAAAATGACAATATATACTCACGTTAGGAAGGATATACAAGTTAGGCAGCTTCCAAACTGTAGAAAATATCAGCGAAGTGGTTCCGCTACAACCACAGTAACTTCTCATGCCTAACAAAACTATTCATCCCCACTGGAGATCTTTTCCCTCAAGCTAAATAGTTTCTAATTTCTCCCCAGTAATTTCAGAATTTTGCAGGTCGAGTATAGAGACGCAAAGGAATCACATGAACTTAACTTTTTGGGTTAAGATAAAGAGGGGTTGTTCACTAATTTATTTCAAACAGGGGCCTACAAGACAAACTCAAGATTTGACGCTCGATAGTGACAACCTACACAAGCTCCAAACTGACAACAGTAAGAGAACATGTGAGTTGCATGATAATAAATTCATCGTCTTACAAGAAACAGTCGGTACTTAATCAGTTTCAATTATACTGCAAAACAAAATGCCCAAAAAAATTTTCATTGCAACTACCAAAAAAAATATGGGGGGCATGAAACTCTTGATCAAATGCAGGCAACAGTAAATGCTAATGGGAAAAGTAAAATTGTCTAAGACATCCAAGAGGGGGAAAAGTAAAATTGTCTAAGACATCCAAGAGGAGGAAAAGTAAGAAATATGTGGTAGAAGAACTTACTAGTCCTTCCTGCCAACCCATGTTGCGTAGAATACGATTGCCCACATTTGTTTCATCTATCGCTTTATCAGCAGTGATCACCTCATAATTTTCAGTATTGCCAATTTCACCACTAGAACGTTCACCAACCCCTGGAGGAAATGGCATTGATCCTATCTCACTTGAACCCTTTCGAGCTGTGTAGTCACCAGCTTCACAACAAAGAATTTCCAAAAAATTAATACAAATCTTGAACAAGCAAAATGGAAATCATCACCCCTATAATGTATAATTCTGTGGCGGTCAAGGTATACAAAATACAAATAATATCAGTAAGGGCAATCAAAATAATCCCCACAAACACCAAGCTAAGCCTATATATCACACAAGAATACAAAATTGAATATACTGTCAGCAAAACTCTTGCTAAATGAGGATCGCAGAATCTTTACAGAAAATTATGCTGTTCGATGGTTAGTTAACATCTTGTGCTCAAGAAATGTGCCTAGCAAAAAAATGACAGCAGTTTGTACACGAAGTGTGAGAAAGTTAAGAAAGTGCATTCTTACTTGAATACAGTCCAACATCATCCTTGCCAAGTGATGAAGATGATCCATATAGACTTCGTCTTTCTGCAGCCCGATCTCTGTACTGGGATTGTCCTGGTGCCTCAGAAAACCGACGTTTAGCACTCCCAGAAACTCCAGATGGAACATAAGAGACTAGGGCAGATAAATCTGTTTTGAAGGGTCCAGAAGCAGTAGGAGCCTCGGCATTTGTCATTAAACCACCTGTGCTTGTGGTTATAGTGGACGAAGAACGAGTGCTACAAGCATCGGATGATGCATGAAATGTAGTATCCAACTTGATTACTCCTCTATCAGAACCTCTTATGACACCCATAATAGTAGTTCCTAAGCTGTTACTGACAGGTCTAGGCTTTATGTCAGATTCCAGCATTTCGGTGGCTGCAGTTCCTTGGCCAAGAGAATTATAGCTAGCAGCTGAGTTCATATCCTTAGCATTTCCAGAGTCAGATTTAGGTTTGCTTTTCAATGAGAATCCAGTTCCACTGTGTGGACTGTTAAATTTATCATCAACAGAGCTGGATGGCTCCTTGTCATCAAGGACAATACGTGCAGCCTGGCCTTCTTGATTCCTTTGCTTCCACATAGCTAGAACATTGTTCATCTTCTTCTTATTAGCTAAAAGACTACTTTTAGAGGCCAACTTAATCTCTTTAGCCTTCTCCTTTTCTTTCTTTTCTGCAGCCAGCGCTGCATTGGCAGCAGCTTGAACAGCCTCAGGTAGTGAAGTTTTCTCACTTGGTTTAATTGTGGCTGCAGGTGCAGAAATCACTACCTTTTTACCAGTATTTCTTTCTGAGATCTTCGTACTTTCATTTGCAATGTCCCCAGCTGCTGCCTTACTGCTGCTCTGTTCATTACAAGGGACATACTGTTGAGTTTGTTGATCATATGAGTACCAAACTCCAGCATTACCATCATAGTAAAGGCCTGAAACGAATATAAGATGTAAATCAAGTCATAAATGAAAAACATGTGCAAAAGCAAAAGATTTATAACAGAACTCTTTCAAATAGAAAGCGTTCCTAAATTAAATACGGTCAGGTCTAAGAAAATTGTTACAGTAGACTTCCAAACTTACCAGAATTTCCATCATAATAGAATCCAGAGGCAGAATCATAGTAATATCCAGATTTTTCATCCCAAACAAATCCTGACTGTGGAGCGGAAACATCTTCCTGAGATTCTGAATTACTGTTCAGTTTGTCCTCAGGATTGTACTCTTTAGGGGCCCAACCTACAGCATCATACTGGTCCAAAAGGCAACAGGAGTAAAACAATGAGCACCAAGTTTACAATCTTCCTATGTATCATGGGAATACGAAAAAATATTACTAATGAACATCAAAAGCAATAACCACTTAGTCATAAGGTACAACGACTATCATCATGATAGGGGCTATGACGGACCTGCTGAGCAAATGATGCAGCTTCAATGGCAGCTGCAGCAAGGCTGTTTGACTGTGAAGCCCCCGATGCAGGTCCATGTGTACTTTTAGCGTACGCTACACGTAAAACCTGACCATTTTTCTCAAGTGTAATCCCATTTGTAGCTTCAAGAGCTTTCGTAGCATCTTCCACCTATCACAAAATTGGATGCACAAAAATGTCAGGAACTGACATCAAAGAAAAGATCAAGTTTGTTATCCACCACTACTACTTACTGAATGAAAATGGATGAAGGCAAAACCTCTGGACACATGAGTAAACTTATCCCGAACCAGACGGATATCCTGCAGAGAAATGGCATGTAATTCTCTCAACATAAAGGAAACAACCCTAATTGGAAGAGCTATTAGCTTATTACCCACCTTTATAGGTGCATGCTTAGCAAATTCATATCGAAGCATTTCTTCATCGGCATTTTCATCCAGGCCACGGACAACTAAAACATGAGTTCGGCCTGCAAATGACAGAATTTACTGAGGCAAACCTCTGCATATTTCACATAATTCCACAATAAAAGCACAAAACTTGCCTAGTTCAGATCCCCTTTTTCCAAACAGTTGAGTGGAACCTGTTGCATCAGCTGGTAGAGCATCCTCAGTACGTGGCTCATTGCACTATAAGAATACAAGTAAACATGCAATTAACCAGAAAAGTTGAAGAGCACAACAACTAAACTTACATCTAGTTATCCCAGAACTGCTATTTGTTAGCCCTTATCATATATTAAGGCAGCATGCAACAGGAGTTACTCTCCAAAGTCACTCAGGTAGACTGTCGGAAGTATTTCAATTTACATTTCGAAAGAACTTTAAGACCTATATCTCAAATGGATCTTATGACCAAAAAAAATCCAACAGCAGTAATTTGCACTATATGACAGTAAAGTATACCTGAAAACAGGAGGTTCTGCGGGCAAAGTTCATACATGCGCATATTGTACATATCCAATCACATGGCGCGGCAACAGCTCTGTGCCCATAGGTAGACCTTGTAAAATTTTCTTGTCCAAGAGAAGGCCCGCTCAACCCACCAGTTGGTTTACTACTGCAGTAAAGACGGATGCCAGAAATGTTTACAGTGGAAGTAATCGTTATAACTTACAAGTACATGACCGATCAAACAGTTAAATGCAAGCAATACAGGGAACATGATGACATGACTGCCAAAAAAAAACTTTGCATAAGAGACTACAGCTACTCGAAAAGGGCCTATCAAGTACAAATAGGTTTAATTGCTTTATTCAATTTCATCAATGCGCCTTTCTGCAATAATGACCTTAATGCAGTAATATGCACAGATAAAATACAAAACAAAAATACCATGAAAAAAAGATGGAGAAGTAACTGATTTTTTTTTACTGCATCAGTCTTTAACACACTAAAAGTAGATTAACTGTTTTGCAAGACAGGTTGTTGCCGTACCAAACATCTTCACCTTCACGTGCTTACATAACAAAGTAGACGCAGTCTCATACTCTCATACAACTCCTTTATTTCGAATTCATTATTCACTGAAATCTATCTAAAATTTGCTCCAATCAAATCCCCTTCTGTCATAAGCTACCAAATTAACTAGATATTACTGTATCATGCTTGGTCTATGTCATATGCTTTGTGGATCAGTATTCAAAAAGCACACATACCTGTACTCAAAAAATATCTTCCTACCATCAATTATGAGGCCACTGTCCCCAGTATCTTCCATCATTTTGCGGGCAGCTTCCTGTGGAGTACGTGCAACTTTGTGAGAATAATAGTATATGACAGTCTGAATGGGTAATGTAGTAGAACTTGTATGGTTAGTACCACAGTAGGAAAGTCGATAAAAGCAAATCCCCGAGACATGCCGGAGGTTCGTTCCTTGATTACGCGCACACTACGAAGAGGGCCCCACTCAGCCTAAAAGAGACCAGACCCCAAATGATTAAAACGAACCAGACAATACACTTTCAACCAGTTTAACAGTTTATGAAGAGGAACTTGTACAAGAATCTGATATAGGTCGTCTTCATTAGTCTTCTGTGACAGACCCTTAACAATGACAGTGGCAGATGGGGCCTGCAAGCATGAATGCAAATGTCATTGTCTTTGCTAAGCACGCATGTATTTACAGATTAAGGTATGGCCATACCACTGAATCACCATGCCTTCTTTCATCCCAGTCATATTCTCTTCTTCTGTCAAAGCGATTGTCATCGTAAAAGCCATCTCTTTGGCTCCGACCACGACTTTTGCCACGAGGAGATCTTGATCTAGACCGAGATCTTGATTGATCATCACGCCCATGTGATCGAGAGCGGCTATGGCGCATGTGTGGACTTCCATCTCTTTCACGACTTAACCCTCTTCTTTCATGTTCACTCTCACA
Organism: Guadua angustifolia; assembly: GCA_036346375.1. Lineage (NCBI taxonomy): Eukaryota > Viridiplantae > Streptophyta > Magnoliopsida > Poales > Poaceae > Guadua > Guadua angustifolia. The sequence continues at coordinate 27,963,597 of CM070503.1, forward strand.
TGAATCATGCCTTCTCCAGCTACTATCTCTCCTGCCTCTCTCATAGTCTGAATCGTAGCTGTAACACCCATATTCACGATCTCTCTCATAGCTGTCCTCTCTGGTTTGGTGAGAGCTGCGGTACCGGTCTTCAAACTCACCATGAAACTCCGCACGGTCTCTATTTCCAATCCTTTTGTTCCTATCAACACCAAAATCACGGTAACTACCAGATTCATAGTGGTTGTCAGCAACACGATAATTATCACGGAGTCTATCAACTCCTCTGTACGAATCAAATTCATGATGCTTTCCGTCATTGTGATAATCAGTGTCATGCCTTCTGTAATCTCTGGCAGTTGCATGTTGCTCATCATGATTTCTTCGAGGCTGAGACCACATGGTGCCAACAGAAGGTTGTGGTGGATACATATTTCTGTCATGTACATCCTGACAGAATGCACCCCTTCCATACGAATCTCTAGGAAAGCATTCATCCACAAATCTCCTACCATTGTAGGATCCACCAGCCCTGCAAATTGAGTTAGTAGTGGGAAATATGGTAACATGACAAAGCACTTTAAAGTGAAAACACATATCGCAAATAGCAAATGGACAAATTTACAGTTCCCCCGAACAAAATATAGCTGGGTTCACTTCAGAAATAGATTGAAATATTAAACAAAATTAAAGATGAATACACACATTTTACAGGAAATAATGGACACAGATACAATAACTAACATAGCACCAGTAGGTTGTTGACTTACCTAAAATCTGGCTCATTGATTGCACCATACCCATCCGGTGCCTGTTCATTCAACAGAATAAGTTGAGTCAGCAACAAAGTCTACAGAACAGGCAGGTAAATCCATTCCATTTAAGCAATGGCTGCTTCTTGAACTTCTTTACAGCAGAACGCTGGTTACACGGAGGTCAACCACATGGCCAATAAATCTGCTATTTTCATCATCCTTGGTAGTTAATAAAGGAAAAGGCTGCAATTACACTGTTGTTCTCCCGTCCATGATGTGGAGCATAACGCCCATGATCCATTTCCAAAATTCAGCACCAGTGTTATCCTGCAAGGTTCTTGGTGATCTCTCAAACTTTTGGGTGTAGATTTTTTGAGTGTATCCTGTAAGAGGCGCATGATATCACACAGTTAAGTAAGTGGCAACAAGGAAACCACCATATGGTCACCCCCTTTACTGGAACTTTGGAATGAAATGGAAATGCTGTAATCATCTCAGGTTCCAGTTGTTTAATCAATCCAACAAACATCCATTCCTGCTGCATGTACCCAATATCACCGAAATCCCACTATCACCAAAATCAATTACCCAATTCTCAACTTACTTCTTATGCCACAAATTTTTTTAAAATAAACACAACATTTAGGCCCTTTTGGAGTGCAGGAATTTTGCAGGAAACAGAACGATTCCTCCAGAATTCCCATGAAATTCCTAAATTCCAAAAAGCCTAAGTATAGGTCGAAAATGTTTGAGGGGAAAAACAAATTGTATCTTGTGACTCCAACACGTCCAAACTCCAGAGCATGAAGTCAGCAGTATCACTACAAAAAGGGCATGCTCACTGGTACTCCAGAGCATGAAGTCAGCGGTATCAATACAACAAGGGCAACCTCACTGGTAATGGTACTTATCAGGCATGGTATTAATTAATGATAATAATGCTACACACACACATGTTTCGACTAGGAAATATGCAAGCTTATGGCTGGGTCCCACAGAAGACTACGCCTTTGGAAACTGTCTGCAAAAAAGAAAGACAAGATCTGCTTCTACCCTTTCCTATGGATTTAGAAACACACATGGCTAAACACTAGCATGTCCTTGGGTGTAGTTTCGTACCAAGCAATGGGTAAAAACACTAGAAGATCCATCTGCAACCAACCCACCTGCCAGAATCGTTCCTTATAATAGTGATGCTCTGCCAACGACTCAATAACAAGTATCTCTTGCGGAACTTTGATCTTTCCAAGGCAAGAAGAAACTAGAACATCCAACCATTTGCTTGAGGCTTTTGTATATAGGTTGGAGCCTAAGATCTTCAATTACAGGATGAGTGAGAAATAAACGTATGTAAACTGAATGGCCATACCAAGCGGTTCACATCGAGTCCGACAAAAATCGAGCAGCTATGTTCCAGAGTAGTAAATTATGATATAATTCATTCAATTCACGTCTAAGCAAGCAGCACATGTCAAAGAACCATGGAACACAGTAGTAAGCACTATTGCCCAATCTAGCCAAGTCCGTAGAAACGCCATGAATGGCTGCACCCTAAAACCCGCAGCAGTGGTGAAACTGGAGTGCAACAAGCGCGCGCTCCAGGGGGGGTAACAGCAACAGACACCCCAATACACGCCCTATTTTACCTCTTGGTTCCGGGCGGCGCAAGGAGGGGAGGAGGGGTCGGGTGACGGCGACGAAGGCAGCCTCGCTAGGGCGCGAGTGCGAATCGCAATCGGCGAGAGGGAACAGAAGCGGATGGAATCGGTTTGGCGCAGTGGAGGAGGGGGCGGCGGCGGTTAGGGTTTCGGGCGACGTGGGATTTGGGGAGGAATCGTTCGTGGGGCGGAGACTCGAGAGAGCGAGCGACGGGACACGCGAGCCGACCGCAGCCGCTTGTGATCTTCTTTTGTTGGTCGTTAATTCTGTTGGACACTGGATTTGGCCCATATAATATTCTCCACGGCCCAACACCGACCCTCTAAAAAGGGAAAGCCCAAGGGAGTAGTACCCTTTCCCTTTTCCCAACAAGTTTTTTTCTTCTTCTTCCCGGACAAAACTGAGATTTTTTAAGATGATATCACACACAGCTTGACAGACATTATCACAAGACACCAACTAAAAAAATTGTGAAAAATTCTGAAAAAATTATAGATGTACTTCATAGATTACTCTACCTATATATAAATTAGATTCAATTATTATATATCAAGAGTTACAAAAAAGAGAAAATTTTGACAAGTTTAAATTCTTAAAACTTGTCAGAATTTTCTCTTTTTTGTAACTTTTGATATATAATGAATTTGATTTTGAAACTTCATACATAGGTACAGCAATCTATGAAGTACATCTATAATTTTTTTCAGAATTTTTCATAACTTTTTTTAGTTGGTGTACTGTGTAATTTAGAGGCCTGTACATGTGATACGCTATTTACTTTTTACTAGTGTCCTAATTAAGTTGCATAAGTTTTAAAGTAAATAAAGGGTTAAATAAGGAGTATCATCTAGCTTTTATTTATGTTTTAAAATCTGTGTAACTTTTAGTTAGAGATGTATAGAAGCACTTCCCTATTTTTTTTTTCTCCCATACTCATTACTCATGCTAGTTTGTGTTTGGCAGTCAAACAAATTGAAGCTCTAAGGACTATTTGGTTTGATGATAAATTTTATTTACCAAAATTTGGTCACTAAATTAGCTGCCAATGTTTTAGCCAAAGAGATTGGTAAGAAAATAAATTTGAGAACCAAGGGAGAAAAGAATCTTGCTAACATTTAGTAGCAAATCAAATACTTGTTAAATTTGGTCGATACTATCAAAATTTGGTAAGACAAGCATAGGTTATAACCATTGGAAGCCAAACAAATAGACTTTGCAGGTTTGCTATTTCTGAGGTGCATCCTTTTTTTTCTTTTAACTCCAAGTCGATTTTCGTGGCCTTGAATTATCTTCGAGACATTGTGTTTGACTCAAAAATATGACTCTCTTCGAAGTGAAGTCGCTAGCTTTTAAGAGAGAGAGAGAGGCATATATATCAGGGATCGATTAAAGACAGCCGTCATCACGCGAGAGATCTACAAGGTAACATTTCGGCCTTCTTTTCGTTTCCCTACGCGCTTTGCAGAAAGACGGTGGTGCTGTCCGTACGCTTTCGGTCGGCGTCGTCTGGAATACGTAGGTGGCAGATGGAGACGTACGGCCTTGTCATCTCTCAAACTTTAGTTTTCGCCATTGATGCCACTGTCGTACCTTGGCATGGCACAGCAGCACCACACGCGTATGCACGCACGTAGACAGCTGGCGAAATCAACCCCGCAGGCCAGCCTGCAGCTTCGTTCTCCCTCGAGGAATATCTTCTAGAAGATTCGCGGCGACCATTACCAGAAAGCGAAGTCTTCGACCCCGCAGGCCAGCCTGCAGCTTCGTTCTCCCCCGACGAATATCTTCTAGAAGATTCGCGGCGACCGTTACCAGAAAGCGAAGCCTTCGACCGCTCGGCTACGTACGTTTGGCACGCGTGTCTCCAGGAGATCGATCGACTGTGTCCATATGCGACTACGATATCAGCACGACGAAGGAAAAAAACTGGAGCCTAAAGAAAGTTCTGCGCGAGGATGTCGATGTCGTTTAACCCTGGCCATACACACACACACCCCTCTACACCGTTTGCTCGATCGCCAGTTCATCTCTTCTTCAAGCACGCTCAAGATGAGTTCTTTCGGCGACGTTTCGAGGGAGCCGATTTCTTTCGTCGGTTGTAAATTGGCAGACCTTGATTGCAACGTACACTACCGCCATTGATTCCGCGGGGAATTTAGGGAAGAAGAGAAACACCTACACATGTCGATCGATCGTTCCTAGCGCACAGCATCCGTGCTGATTGCATCCAGAACTTATGCAAGTTAATGAAATTAAAGCCCTCGTAGCTTTCCCTTAGGGAAAGACAAAAATACCCGACCCAATCCAACCGGCGTGGAAGTGGATCGTGCGTATATTAATCGATCAATTTCCGCCATTGCTGATCTCCTTATCCGATTAATTACCATATCATGCAATTAAGCACTTAACTTAATCTCGACAAAAATTGCATAATCAATGGAGCAATATGCTGTACCATCATTTGGAGAGTTGATTAATTGGCTTGCTTAATTGTTTTTGTTCTACTTATATAGTATGCCTGGATATCGATCGATCGCATGTCCCCACGGCGACCATGACGTTCGATTCCAAGTCCAAATAGCTCCACGGCAACGAAGATTACGGCCAACGATTGCGTCGGACGGCTCGACTCTAGTAAAAAGACGAGCCGAAATTTTCTCGACGATTTGATGGCGACGTATAGTTTTAACTAGGTGGAAAAGCGCGCTACGCTGCGCCGGTTGAATTTCGATAGCATGCGCTCGGGAAAATAAACTTTTTTTATTTTCGCAAAACCACTAACCGGTCAAAAATAGTCCAGAGGAAAAAGGGGAAAAATTATCAGAGATGACAACATTCTTTTGTCGAGCCTAACACTCTACGTGTTCACTGAGTAATAATACATGTTCGCAAAACCACCCACCGGTGAAAAATAGCCTAGAGGAAAAAGGGTGAAAAATCTTCGATGAATCTGTTTTTTTTGTGACCAAAACATGTTTTCCGGGTTTTTTTGGCGACGAAAACAATTTTTTCGAGTTTTTTGTTGCGTTTGTTAAAAAAAATGGTCGTTAGGAACTATAAATCTTCGGACGAATCTACAATTTTTTAAAAAGACCTGCGGTCATGACCCATTGACAAATCCATAAGTTGATATAAACCTTTGATGAATCCGTGTTTTTTTTGTGACGAAAACATTGTTTTCGTTTTTTTTGGGTGCTGAAAACATTTTTTTCGGATTTTTTTGTTGCGTTTGTTAAAAAAAATGGGTCGTCAGGACCCACCGGCGAATCCGCGGGACGAAAACATTGTTTCCGTTTTTTGGGTGCTGAAAATATATTTTCCGGTTTTTTGTTGCGTTTGCTTAAAAAATGGGTCCACGGTCGCTATAAATCTTCTGGACGAATCTACATTTTTTTAAAAACCCATGATTCGACCGCTGGCAAATACATAAGTTGCTATAAACCTTCGACGAATCTATATTTTTTTGGTGACGAAAATATTTTTTCCGGGTTTTTTGGGTGGCAAAAACATTTTTTCCGGGTTTTTAATACATGTTCGCAAAACCACCCACCGGCGAAAAATAGCCTAGAGGAAAAAGGGTGAAAAATCTTCGATGAATCTGTTTTTTTTGTGACCAAAACATGTTTTCCGGGTTTTTTTGGCGACGAAAACAATTTTTTCGAGTTTTTTTTGTTGCGTTTGTTAAAAAAAATGGTCGTTAGGAACTATAAATCTTCGGACGAATCTACAATTTTTTAAAAAGACCTGCGGTCATGACCCATTGACAAATCCATAAGTTGATACAAACCTTTGATGAATCCAGTGTTTTTTGTGGACGAAAACATTGTTTTCGTTTTTTAGTCTTGAAAACATTTTTTCGGATTTTTTTTGCGCTTGTTAAAAAATGGGTCGTCAGACCCACCGGCGAATCCATGGACGAAAACATTGTTTCCGCTTTTGGGTATCAAAATATTTTTTCCGGTTTTTTGTTGCGTTTGCTTAAAAAATGGGTCCACTGTCGCTATAAATCTTCTGACGAATCTACATTTTTTTAAAAACCATGATTCTGACCGTTGGCAAATACATAAGTTGCTATAAACCTTCGATTTAATCTATATTTTTTGGTGACGAAAATATTTTTTCCGGGTTTTTGGGTGGCGAAAACATTTTTTCCGGTTTTTCGGTATAAAAACATTTTCCCTGAGAAAAATGGAGAAAGGACCTGAACGTAAGAAGCAGGGATCTGATTGTTATTTTTTTGGACCTGTTCGCTATCCTGAAAAATTAGAAAAGGGCTTGTTCGCGATTTAAAATTATCGGGAGGCTTTTCTGTAAAATACCGCACCAGGGACCTAAACACGAAGAAAAAAATTTTTTGTCTCACAAAAAATCGCGAAGGACCTATCCGTAATTTCGAAGAAACGGAGGGGCTTTTTTGCAAAATGTCGCGGCTACACGTGGACCTCCTGGGTGGGCGCCGATTCCTGCGGGTATAGGTATTTTTATAGATTGGTCGATGTGCCTTTCACTAAAAAAGAATATATATACCACTAGTATAAGCGTGTTGGGAAGATTGTTTGTACTTATCATTCCTCTCCTTTTCTTTTCATATTTTTCCTCTCTCTCTCTCTTCTAAAAAACGAGCTCTCCTTTTCTTGTTGTCAAAAAGATTGTTCCTCGGTGATGACTGAACATGAACGACGACCAATGTGCCGGGCGGGCTCCAAAAGTCGTGCGTCGTTTTCGTGAGGAGGACTGCACGCTTTGCACGTACATGTAGGGGTACGGAAGGGATTAACGAACGGATTTTTCAAATGAAAAATCATGGAAGCTAAGATAGCGAATATAACCAAACTAAACTTACTTGCGAATGTCATGGTATGTTTGGAAGCCAAGGTCTACAAAGAACAGTGCAATTCTCACATGTAGTCCGGAGGAAAATTACTAGTAATTACTAGAAGCGTTACGGAGTCCAAACATGCATATATGGCACGGTGGGCGAATTTGCGATAATTAACCTTTGTTTAATCAGCCTTGTCGGGCTGGGCGTGTAACTTTCGAGGACAAGGCGTGAAGACCAAATCGGCAAATCCGAGGGAGGCACGCAGTAGAAAGCAGAGATTGAAAAGACGGCCTGTACGGTGTGGGCCCACGTGGACTCGCAGACGTACGGTTGCTGCTGCCACCGTAAAAAAACGGAACTATAATCCCAAGCTTAACGGCAATTAAGCAGGAGATCCTCTAGCATCTCTAGCCGGCGAGTGGCGACGAACAACCGTGAGCGGTGAGCGTGCCGATGGCGAGCGATGAGCTCCGGTGGTCCAGGAGGTGGCTGCAAGTTGGCTATAGACGGTGCCTCGGTGGGCTGTAGGGCGTACGCCGACCGAGCGACGGGTGGTGTGCGAGCACCGGATAAGCGACGTGCGGAGAGAGCATTCAGCAAGCCGACAAGTAATTCATACTAGGATAGTTTTCACGGCGTGATACGACGCGTACGTTGTTTTTTTCGTATAAACAATTTTATATTTTTTTCCATGGTGTTTTTTAAATATTGAGAAAACGTGCGAAATGGCTGAAAGGCTCCAAACGCAACTACGATTTTTTTTTGTATTTATCTGAGGTTCTCTCACGAAGAATTCGCGATTGCACTAAATCAAAAGGTCCTTTTTGTGAAAAATAGCTGGAATGATCCAAATGTAACTACCTTTTTTATTTATTTAGGGCTATTTCAAAAAGCTTCGTGATTTTTCTAAACCAAAAGGTCTTTTTTAAAAAACCACAGAAAACCGAGCCAAGCCGACGGCTCTGCGCACGCAGCTCAAAAAGTGGTGGAGTTCGGAACCTTACTAAGTTACTATCCTTAATAAAAGGTAACTCTTTAAACTTTAGTATAGGTACAATTAGGACCTGTAAAATCTGATCGGCTCCACCTAGGGGTGGCAATGGGGATCCGTTCCCCGATCCCCGGCGGGGAATTCCTCTATTAGGGGACGGGTATGGGAAGAAATCGTCCTCATGGGATGGAAACGAAAAATTATTCTTCCGTCGGGATGGCGGGGTCGGGACGGAAATTTTTTCCATGGGACCCTTGCTAGATCCAAATTTAGTTTAGTCCAATTTAGTTATTAGATTGCAAACATATTCTCTAGCCCATCATATTCACATTTTCATAAACGGACAACATAATCTTCAATGAATGCATGCATTCTTTTTTTTCTTGTCTGCTGATATGATTTTAGAGTTAAAATGGCTATAAGAGCTTTCTTTTATGCGAAATTTTCATGGGATGGGTCCTCGACGGGCCCCGATATCCGAACGGGATGGGACGGAATTTTCTCTCGAGACGGGAACGGACGGGGGCGGAAAAATTTTGGATCGCGGGGACGAGACGGGAGGCACTCTCCGGCGGGGAATGGCCCCGTTGCCACCCCTAGCTCCACCAGTGGCGGCAGGTACGGACGTAGAACACTCTGGGTTAAGCAATGGATCCTGAGTCCGAACAGGTGAGCATGGGCCCATGCTCGCTTCCGTGTGGGACCGTAGCTTCGTGGTGCACTCCAAGGGGCACAACGATCATTCTCTCACTTGGCTCGAGCGTGTGGAAAACAAGGCTGGAGTTGAGTCGTCGTGCCGTACACGGAAGCAACGAATGACGGTGATGTGGTCGGTCTGGCCGGAGATCCGTTCCAGGCGGATATCCGCGCACGCGCTACGTTGTGCACGCCTCGCGAACGCAGGTGTTGCTTCAAATGCGGGTTGCTTAGGGCATTTACGTACGGTGCAAAGTTTGAGCTGTTTCTATTCCATGCTCCGTTCAAAAATACGAGGCATCTAGTTTGAAAGATCATATTTTAAAATCTATAGTTTGTATATAGATTTAATGAGATTTTTTCTACTGTAACTCTATTTATTCTCTTTTAAATAAATGTATTTATTCATTACCTTCACACACAAACTATTATCTTTTATATTCCAAGACAATTAAGTGGGGCTATCTAAGTTATTTTTACTCATACCTTTCTCAATTTTATCTCAATCTTAATTCTCGTATAAAGTTAAAATACGTTTTATATTTCTGACATACGGTAGAGCCGTGCTCTTTTAAACTAGTCCAGGTAAGTCACCCGTTAGTCCAGGTAAGTCCTCCAGGTAAGTCACCCGTCAGGCCCGCTGGGCCACTCTGTATGTCCTCACGTACCGCTAGACGAGTGAGAGACCGGTGCTCTTTTCAATTAGTCGGAGGCATGCGTGTCGCGCACGGGGCCCACCGGGCACCGGCAGAGTCACGGCCAGTGGGGGTTCCGACGTGGCCTGGGCGAAAGCGGCACGTGCAATGAGTACTCGTACTTACGTGTACCTCCTCCGTGCAGTAAAATTCCGGCCGGCGACGTACGTGGTCGTCCGGGACGGCGGCCCGCATGCACGAGAGTCAACAAGCGACAAGAGCGCGCGGTTGGCGGGACACATGCATGCAAATCTTTTCTATTTCCCAACACGACTCGACGGGCCAGCAGCCCGATCGATTTCCAAATCCACGGCCGGTCGGCGGAGCTAGCTCCACTGTCTCTCTCTCTCACCTGCACCTCGATCTCCAACCTGCAACCTCCTGTTGCTGCCGCTGCTTCTTCTTGTGGTATTAGTGTTGTCGCCAAACGACGTGACACATTTCTTCCTTTGGAGTTGCAGTCACCAACGCGCTCGTATATACGCGTGTATGCACGTAGCATGCGTGGCATGGCACTCGAAGACAACGATCGACATGATCGGCCATCAGAGCAAGGAAATGAACGCGCGCCAGCTAAATAAAAGAGAGAGCAGTGCTTCAATGCTTCCTTCTAATACAAGTTATATAAATCTTAAAGTAAACGAAGGGATAAATAATCATCATCTGCCATTCACTCATACTTTAATATTTGTACATCTGTGAAAGAGAAAAATGCAAGCACCTCTCTAAAAAAAAGATACCCATACTACGTGCGCTGATTATTCTAGTTAATTCGGTGCAGCACGTCAAGCAGCTTTAGTGATCGAACTGCTCTCGACCTGCATGCATGTACCGTCTGCAAAACGAGGAGCACGTACGTACGGCACCAGATAGATGATCCGAGTACGCACGTACATGTGTTTGCTTCTGTGTGTAGTTTCATCGAATAGCTAATTAACCTTTCCGACGTAGAAACAAATTCAACAACGTCAGTTTAGTTAGTTTGTATAGGCTTTTCGTTTGATGGCGATGAGCTAGTTGCCATAGGTACACGTAGTGTGGTCCAGCCGTGTGTACAAGCACGTACGTATACGTACCTTGTAGGTTGCAGGAGAGGCTTTCGATCACTGAATAATTAATGCATGGGCCACCATGTTGGCCGGGTGTCGATAGATCGATTGACAATGGACGTGCGGCATTCATTCCGAAGTCCATTAATCTATATATGCCCATGCATGGAGAGATCAATCCATATTAAGTTGGTGCTTAGTACTTGTCATGCATGGTTGACAGGTCGATCGATTGCTAGTTGTTGGGAGTGGAGCACACTCCAATATTTTCACGTCACATGCCTCGCTGGATCGACCATGCTATAGCTAGCTAGACGTATACAGGGTTGCCCTCGATTGGCCATACATATGTGGCTCGATCGATCGGTGTTTTCGGCTACAAAGAGCACTGTCAACGAGCTCCTCTCCAACCAATCAGCCGTATGATATGTACCATGTGGCTAATGGGCAGGGGCGAAGCCCAGTTGTGGCAGGTGGGTGCAGATACACCCCCCTCAAAAAAAAATTTTAGTTATTACCCCCATATCTTGGTCCTATATGCACCCCCTCACCAAATTTCACGCACTTCAGACTCGCCTCAAATTTCAATGAAGATGTTAAAGACTCAAGTCAAATTATATATTTTGTCTATGTTTATGTTCTTTTTCCCATCCAAACGTTCTTCATTAGGTAAATATTTTTCATCACTTCTTTATGCTCGCACCCCCCTCTATTTCTCTCTAGCTTCGCCACTGCTAATGGGTAATGGCCATGGTCGCTCTGACTAGCTAGTTACATGTTAGGCAGGTTATTTATAATTTTTTCGTGATTTAATCCTGCAATCTCTCGGTTGTAATTGAGCTTTAACGGTGACCATGATCGACAACCATTTGCGCTCTTCGGCAAGAGAAAAGGCGGCTTCATCTCTAATCTTATGTATTCAACTGAATAATCTCCATAAACGATTTGTTACCGGTTTTTACACCACACATGTCACGAATGCACACATGACCTAGTTAAGAATTCCCGAGGGCTAGCTAGCTGTTTGGATCATAGGATTGCGTGCAATCCCTACACTTCAAATGAGTCAAAATATATATCAGTACGTTCAATTCGAACACTCATCATGATGAATTAGCATGTGATTTTTTAGTAGTGGTTGAGAATAGCTAGCTCTTCCCCTTGGGCAGAGATGTTTCTCACAACCCTTGTTGCTTAAAATTGTCTATGCAACAACGAAACATCCATATATATGCAGCTGCTCATGAATGGAAAATCCATCGAAGTTCCCAGCAAGCTAGACCGCAAAGCCTTCCTTCCGGGTTGGAACAGACAGGCAGCTCGCGATCGAGTGTACTCAAACGCGTGGCCAAGAAGATCCACACGTAAATATCACAAAAACAAGCTCTAAACGATTGTCTTAAGAATAATAATCAGACGCGCCATGGGAGCACCGTCCGCGCGTAGAAAGAAGATCAACAAGATCAGGTGAGGAGAGAAGAAAAAAATCCAGTACGTACGGGTGCAGTGACAACTCAGACCATCAGAAGAAAGGAGGAGGAAGGGAAGGTGAGGAATCCACGTGTTCGTACATAGGTATTCCCGGGTGGGGCCCACCATGCTCTGTCAGCAGCTGGGTAGCCATATCACGGTCGCGGTGTCACTGGGCAGCCCGTCGCCGTCACCCGTCGAGAGGCCAGCCGTACGAGCCGGACTACGGACGCGGGCGCGTACGTACGGTCGGTCGAGTGCGGCCGGAGACCGGCTCGGGCCGGGCGGACCGTCCCCGGTTGGCGAGTTAAGAGGGCACCGCGGGGTGGGCCCGGTGCACCGGCTTTTTGCCTCCTGTACCCGCCGGGTACACAAATCGGTACCAGCTCGCGCATTCAACTCACACTGACACGCGTCCAGCCACTCCTCGACTAGGCATAGGGATGGCAAAAATACCCATGGGTCCGGTACCGACCGACCCGATGTCGGTCGGTCCAAATCCATGGACCCAGATATTATTTCGGTCCGGTCGGGTCCGGTCCGTCCGGTCTCATTTGGACCCGGTACCTGCACCGGACCACATTAGAGTTGGCGCAGCGGCGTGGTGTCAGCGTCGCCAAGGCGCGAGGCGCCGAGGCGCGCCAAGGCTCAGCGCCAGCGCGCGCGCGTGAATTTTGAAATGAGCGCTGGTCATAGCGCGACGACGCGGCGGTGAATTTTGAACGAAGCAATGGCGGCGCAGCGCCAGCGCGATTTCTGCGGTGTGACCGTGAGCATCAATTGCACATTTCACGCCAAAGATTGCCTAGGCACATTGTAGGCACATTGTAGGGTTTAGGCATCAATTGGCACATCTCACGTCGTATGTCATCGCCACCAACCCGGTCCCCACGCCACCCCAAACCCAACGCATGATTTGAACGGTCAGGTACGTTGGTCCGAGTACCGTCGGTCCGTCCGGTCCGAGTTTGGACCGTGACTAACTTCGGTCCGTCCGTCCAAATTTGTCTCGTCCGGTCCACGAGGTCGGACCGAGGTACAGACCTGCCATCCCTAACTAGGCATAACCTTAGCGATTAAAATAATATATATTTAATGAAAATTACGAAATAATATCGAAAATAAAATGACAGCTACACACTGCCGCATTTGAAATTGGTCTCGTCAATTTGAAATTATGACAGAGAGCCTGCGTAATCGCTGTGGCGAGATATATGCTTTCAAATCGCTTTCATCGATTTGAAATTGCGACAGAGAGCTGCGCAATTTGGAATTACGATAGGTGTGCAGATCTCTATTTTATTTTTGGCATATTATTTCTGTAATTTTTTATTAAATATATATTATTTTAAACAAAAATTCTAACCTTAGCTCTACTAAAATCTATTAAATTAGTAGAGCAGGATATTTTTAACTATAAAAATTTATAGAGTCGAAGTTATAGATATATTAAAAATATTCTTGTCTTAAATTGGCACGGAAGTGTTAACATCGTTCTCAAGTGGGAGATTTAATCATCTACCATAAACTTCTCAAAAACGCGAAATATGGCTGCCGCAGCTCAGCAGGTGTGACCAAAAAAAAAAAAAAGAAAGAAAAGAAATCTGCTCCATGCGGAGAAGAACTTGCTGAGACAAAGGAGCGCACAAAAAAGTTGCAGCTTTTCTCCTCTACTCCCAGTCTGCGTTTTTATAGAAGAAGAGCCACGGAGGAGCAGAGCACCCCACCCAGTACAAACGCCTTGACGCTCCTCCTCCTCCTCTCCCTCCCCAACTCCAAGAACCCACCTTTCTTCTCCTCCTCCTCCTCCTCCGTAGCGCCATGAAGCACCTCCTCAGGCGGCTATCCCGCGTCGCCGCGGCCGACGACTCCGCCGCCGCCTTCGCCGCGTCCTCCGCGGCGGCGTATCACCAGCTCCGGCCGAAGCAGGCGTCGCCAGCCGCAGCGCGGGTACCGCAGGGGCACGTACCGGTGTGCGTCGGCGAGGAGGGCGGGCCCGTGGAGCGCTTCGCCGTGCGCGCCGAGCTGCTTGGCAGGCCGGACTTCGCCGCCCTCCTCCGGCGCGCCGCCCAGGAGTACGGCTACAGCCACCCGGGAGCCCTCCGCATCCCCTGCCCTGTCGCTGACTTCCGCCGCCTCCTCCTCCGCCTCTCCGACGAGCCCGCCGCCGAGTGCTAGGCAGCCTGCTCTTCTTGGTTCTTGCCACTGCCCTGTCGCTGACTTCCGCCGCCTCCTCCTCCACCTCTCCGACGAGCCCGCCGCCGAGTGCTAGGCAGCCTGCTCTTCTTGGCTCTTGCCACTGGACGGACGCGCAGTTCATTTCCCATTTTACGGTTTTACCCCTGGTAGAATGCACATACAGAGACTGATGTGATGCAGAGTGGAGGGCAGGATGGAGATTCAGCAGATTTCTTTCTCCTACATCTTTGAGACTTTTTTTACTATTAGTATTAGTGTATTACTACTTACTTAGCTGCCTGATGGGAAGAACTATGGGTGTCCTTTTTTTTACCCCTTCTAGTTTCTATTTTCTAGGGCATGCAGAGTTTTTTGTTTCCCTAGTACTGTGTGTGTGTGTGAGAGAGAGAGAGAGAGTTTTCCTGGGGATTTCGAGGTTTTCACTATTAACCATACATGTAATCCATGAGGTCAGTTTCATGTCATGCTATGTTATGGAGGTAGCAATTTTTTACTAGTACATTGTTGTGTTTCTTTAATTCCTTTCCTTTTCCATCTGTTTAGTTTGGTCTCTGAGATTTGGTACTAGTAGTGCGTTCTTTCAGGCCGGATTGGAACACAAGAATTTTTCCTCAGTTAAAAAAAAATACAAGAATTTTACATAAATTAATGGGGTTTTGCGTGAAGATAGTATAAATTCTCTAAGATTCCTACCGAATCTGCGAACATTATTCTCTTCTATCAACCTTCTTTTATTGCATTGCACTTTGGGGCATAAGTTAAACACTTGTGCAAGCTGTGATGCCAAGCGATGTTGGTGGTCCGGGCAAAGATGGCAAACCTACTGATTAAAGCTGAATCTGCTGAAGAAAGCTGGGCACTGTGCACCTGCATCTTCAGTCCGCACAGGCTCTCTGCAGCAACCGTACAAATGCATTTTGTTCTTATTACATGAATACAAACAATATACTCCGTATTTGGAGCATTTGTACAACTGATGTAGCGTACGAGTAAGAAGATATTCATCCAACTTGAAAGATTCATCGAGATTAAAAATACAGAAGAACAAAACTTGTAGCCTGCCTCTGACTTGCAGTCCGCATATGTCTGACTGATTGTCCATCAAAATTTAGTCGGTACTTTCAGCAATGCTGTTATCAAACAGATAGAAAAGACTGTTCATTTTAGTAATTCACTGAGTTCTTTTCCTTTTTATAAAGAAACTAAGTGGGGCTTCCAGTGGATTAACATCTTGGCAAATTAGAATATGGGTAGGATAGCAGCAGGGCAGGAAGGGAGCATCCTCTGCAGAATTGCAGTCTTCAAGCTAGGAACACATCGACGTCAAATCCCCTTAAGCGAATTGACCACCGGTAAAACATTGGTGCATGCACTGCCTCCATTTCTAACCTCTAAACTGGACGTGGCAAAATAAGCAGGAACAATTTGCTCAAATTCATGCGGAATTGGCAGTTTTGCCGGTTTGGTCCAATTCGCGAAATGGTAGAGTTGTTCATTTTCCAAAAATACAGGAACTATTGGTGATAACATGTAACTCCAGGACCCCAGGTACCAAATGTAGTTCACCAAGTTGACTTCTTCATCAGGCGCATCATATCAAACAAACGGTGCTTCCAATTTTTCTATGGAGGTTTCCCTGAAATTTTAGCATTTAGATGTATTGCATCGCTATTCAAATAATATAAAATGCGTTGCTTCGAAAACCAAAGGAAAGGAAAAGGCAATGTGGAATAATTCTTGGATTATACAACTGGAAGCAGCCCCATGTGCAGAGACATTGACTAGTGCAGTTGACTACTAGCTGCTTCTTGACTGTGACTTAGCTCAGAGGGAAGATTCAGGGGGGTTTCAGCCTGCTTAAATCAACTAATCTTACATTATTGGTATCACAATGCTCTCATCCTAATCATTGTGACAGAACCAGTGCCAAACTGTTTCTGAATCGCCTGCTCAAATAAATTAAGCAAGCCATACATCACACATAAAGTAAGCAGGTGTTTTTTTTTTCAGGTCTGTAACAGTTGAAAAAAGAATGGCAGATTTTGGCACTGGAAGGAAAACCACAGGTGGAGCCAAATAAAATCATCAATACCCTGCTCGTAAGTGTTATCTGATAGTATGTAGCACACATGAAGGCCAAAGACCACACACACAACTCATCTCTTTTCAGCTTAGCTTGGCAACGAGGGGAAGTCTGCATTGCCACATGGTGAGCACTAGCAAGTTTCTCCACAGTTGCATCTTGCAGCTGCACAAGTGCAGAAAATGGAGGTAAGGCGATGCAGAATTGCAGATGCAAAGATGGGGAACAGCTGACAGGAAAATAGGAAATGTTGCCTGCATCAGCCAGACTTTTTGCACCAGGTCATGTGCAGTGCAGGCAACATTGAAGGCAAGGGCGCCCATCCAGTCAAAAGTGCCCAAGGCAGGCCGACACATGATGGGTGCAGAACACCCTCCGGCGCCGCGGCGCTCGTATCATTTCCGATGGCGTCAAGCGCGAAACGCAGGGCAGCACATGGCATCCGTGGAGCCAACATCGATCTCCTTGTGAGGAGCAGGCAGCAGCAGCTCAGTGTTCACTGTTCGAGATGGCATGCCCCGATGTAGCAAGATCTTGCGGCTACTGTGGAGGCAAAGTGGCAGCGAGCAGGCAGATGTACGGTGCAAGAAAAGAAGTGTGAGCTACCTTGTCTGAATTCAGTGTAGCCGTAAACCATGGTGCTTATCGTCCTCAGGTCCTAATTCTGAACGCGTATACGTGTTGAGCTGGGCAACATGCGTACAACGTCAAGAATGTGTTTGATTGTCTGCACCATCATAGTTTATCCTATATGAGTCATCTAGACTAGCCTTAGCCTGTATAAGTGAATACAAATTAAGTTGTTTGGTTGCTTGTTTACGTATCTCACGGACCTGCATTGGAGAGAAACTTAGGGTGTATTTAGTTGTCTACACCACTCTAGTCTGCCCCGTACGAGCCATCTAGGCTAACCTTAGCCTGTATGAGTAGATGCAAGTTAAATTGTTTGGTTACTTATTTATGCATTTCACAAGCCTGTATTAGAGAGAAGCCTAATTTGTATATTTCCTCCATCCTGCATAAGTAGGTGCAAATGCATCTACCTGATCTAGATAAATAGAAAACCGATATATACGGTTACATCTACTCATACTATTCAGACATCATGTAGACAACCAAACACACCCCAAGAGCATTCATAGCTCGGCCCCCATTAGGCGCGTCATCGTCACCAAGGAGACCCAACTCGGACATCACCCAGGCATTTCCCTGCGAGCTGCACAAAAATACAACCTACATTTCTAATCCAGATTAGACTGGCGGTGGCATTGTTACAACCAAAGCTCTACACAAGAGCACATCACTGGGGGTTTGGCACTATCATTACCACGCGATTAAAATCACGCATAAGATGACCGAAACACAATGATAGATTCCACCTTCACTGAATTACCACCAGATTTTGTACAACAGAAGAAAAGAATGTCCAGCATGCAAAAGCAAGCCATTTAATCTAGGAACCTTTTGCTCGCACATTTTAGCAGAACCTTTCGGCCATAAGTGGTAAATGAGCACCTCAGCTATATCATCCGGACTAGCTCCAGCAGAAACATGTACCCTTAACGAGAATCAGTATATCAATCTAGAGTGATGCAGGGTAGAATCTTCTCCCCAGAATTGGAAGGCACGTGTACCATGTTGAGTTTCACCTATTTTCTACCATATACAAAATCCAGCTTTTTATTCGCTGCGCACTGAGTTGTACTTCTCAGCAAGTGGAGGAGAGGCCAGTATCTTGTTCATCAGATTCTTGAACCTCATGCTGTAGTCGCTGCCACTGCAGAAGGAAGTCAAGAGATACAAAAAAGTGAGATCTCAACATAACTCAGGTGTAGGACAGGAATGCTATTTTGGAAACCAAGCATAAATGCTATGCCCTATGGATTGGAAACGATGAGAGGAAACAGGCCTAACTATGTGTTTTCAAGAGTCAGACATCAATACGTGGCTATTAGCAAGTAACAGAAAGGATGACAGCATGGTTTAAATTTTGGCTAAATCAGAAATAATAGGAAACTAGTAGGGCAGATCAATCTTGACCTTATGCGGCTTAATGCAGCAATTGATCGAAGAGCACTGCGAATCATGTCTTCATTGCGATCAACCTCCTGCTTCACTGCATCGCCCTTGGGTCTGTGACTAACAGTTTTCTCAATAGGTTCAACTAATGAATCCAAAACTGAAACAGCATAGTAATAATATTAGAAAGGGCATCCGCAACATATAAAACATCCCTTAAAGGTCCTTAATTATAACAAACCTGCATGAACAGCAGAAGGGCACTTGTCCGCTAGCTTTGAGAGAATCAGATGGCAAGGCATTTTTACATCATAATGATCTGCAAAAGCAGTACAGTAAGAACAACTAACAAGCAGAAACTTTAGCAAGTTCAAACTGAAAACACATTCAACAAGAATATGCTAATAATATTGTGGTGCCACCTTAGGCTTCAGAAAGGAAAAAAAACAAGATAATTACAAAGCGATCAGTGATGTGGACCTTGTCCAAAAGGAAAAGACGACAAATTAACCAATAAATATAATACCACATTGCAACAATAAAGTAGGCCAAACATCATTGGTAACAAGTAAACTAGATAAACATGGTTTATTTGCAGCGCACATAGGGTCTGAAAGTCCATAGAATGGTATATAATTAAGGAGGTACATCTATGCAGTACAGGACCATATCACTACATTGAATTAGAGCAAAGTGCAGTGATGAACAGTGTTACATGGACACGACACTTGAGTTGGAATCCGACTCGGATTCGGGTGTTTGATCCGGCAAAAAAAATTTGGACACGAAAAATGCTGTCCGAAATTGGACACGGGTGTCGGAATCTGACTCGGATTTGAGGTGTCCAATTCAGCATTTTTTTTGACACAGGTGTCCGAGTAACACTGGTGATGAATTATATAATGTGTTTAACTGTCCTTACCACCTAAGCCAGATAAGAGGAAAGGAACAATGAATGACGACGGATTCACTTGATCAAGACAACTGTCCAGCAATGTGTCCACACATTCAAAGGCAGCTTTCCTGAGTTCAAGCCCGTCATCTACAACATGCTTGAAAGGCCCTAGATCAACTGTCCTGATCAATTCTTGCTGCAAAGAAAGAAATCATTACTTCCAAGGTGGATAAGAGATGGGAGTTTACTGCAACATAGAGGTAGGATGGATACCATATGTATCTTCCCCAGGGTCAGAACAAAATAAGAAACCAAAAAAAAAAAAAAACAATACCTTCACAACAGTTTGGTCATATAGAAGAGGCAACAATTCAGGAAGAAGACCTTTAATCAAATTTGGCTTGTTGTGTGCGGCTGTACTCAAAGCCAAGACAGCCGCACGTCTGACATGCTGCAAAGTGTAAACAACGGGTGCAATTGTCAGCTTCATATCTTACTAACATTACAATGTAAAGATGTTAAACTATGTCGAGAAGTATCATTACCCTGTCACTGTCTTTAATTAACATCAGGAAAGTAGAAATCTCGGAGTACATGATTTCATCTATTTTTCCAGGCCGTTCAACAATTGAATATTTTATAGCAATGGCAACTGTAGCTCTTGTGTTTGCTGCTGGGCTAGATGTGCGTTCCTACATAAAGAAGAAATGCCACCATTAGGCTTCATAGCAAGAAATGACTGAAAAGCGGGAAATTGCTTTGCTAATTATCCACATGCCACACCTTCAGAGCAGGGATTAATTTCCTCGGTTCAATTAGAGCAATTTTGCCTAAACACTCCGCAACTACATTCCGAACTCCTTCCTCCTCACTTTCGCAGTGATTAAAGAGCAATGCCAATATCTTCTCAATGTTTGAATCCTGGAGCTCACTCTGGCCAGTGTGATTAACAGACTGTCGTGCGATTACCTAACAGGTTTTGAATAAGAGCACAATTTAAACAATGGTTATATGGAAAAATGCCTTTTACAAACAAAATTCCAACAGAAATCAACCTCTTTCAGTGAATGAAGCAAGAGATATTGCTTCTTCTGTTGATTGTCAATCTGATCCAAGATAAATGGCAAATACTTGGATAGGTTGCCAACAGCAATGTTTCCAAGAGCATACGATGCTGCAGACTTTATCTCCTCGAAAGGTGATTGAAATGACTCAATGACAATATTTTCGATTTGAGCATGATTGCTGAGGTCCTTCCTCCTTCCAATTTCTCCCAAACATAACAAGGCCATGTGCTGTTTAGCCTGGCAAATATAAATTATACGCAATTAACAAATGCTGAAGAAAATGATATACTACATCTTGAGCTAAAACATAAATTTATGCAATCAATCAAGCAAATACAAATAATTTGATGACGCCCATCATGGCTAAGCACCAATGCTGCCACCAAGCTTGCCTGATTATCATACTATATTTTTATGATTGTGGACTCCAGACCACCAATCAATAATGCATACTCTCACCAATCAATAATGCATACTCTCAGTGACAAAGAATGTTGTTTGACCTTCCATTGACTATTGCAACATTGAAAGATCAAATCATGAGCAGCAGGAACTTAGCATGTAGAAACCCAATTGAATAAGATAATGTAGATAAATGGACCCAGACATTGAAGGTTACACCAAAGAGATCCACGATCAGGAACAAGCAAGCCTTACAGAATTAGTAGCACTGTCATCTTTTAGAATGCCTTTAAGCATTTCAATAGTTGATGCACACTTCTGATCACCAGCTGCTAAGCATAGCACAGCAACACACTGCGCAATGGAAGACAGCGCCTGCTTCGCAAGACCACCTGACTGTGATGGTTTAGCAGTAGAAATAAGAGAGTCCAACAAAGTATCAAAGCTTGTATTTGCATACTGGACCAGTAAAGCAAAAAACCTCTGTAGCGCCTGTAACAGAAAACAATTTCCCATGTTTGTTGTAACTTAAGAAGAAATCAAGTGTTTAAATACGAAAATATACCTGCAGTGCTTGCCCTTGCAAGAGAGCACTCCTGATCAAAATAAGGGCCTGAGGCAAAACCTTATATCTCACAGCTAAACCAACATTCTGAATGGATTTTCTGTCAATCATTATTGTGCAACAAAGTTCCAGTGCAAGAGCAGTCATATGCAAATCCATGTCACTGCAGCAATAAATAAGTCAATATCAGTTGTCATGGTAAGCAGCATATGCAGGATTGATAAAAAAAAATGATATAAGAAAAAAAAACCTTATGAGGGTAGAAAGTTCAGAGATTATAGTTTCATAAGAAGACGAGCCAATTTGACCACCATATGTGACAACCAGAGAATTCAGTGTTCCCAGTGTTGCCTGCCTAAGAGCTCTGTTGGCCTGTTCAAGAGAGGGGCAATAAAAAAGCTTTAACCTTCAAGTTCGATGCCCATTGTTTAAAAAGCATAAGTTTTCAAGATAAAAAATCCAAACAAACGCTGTACATAGCATCTTTACCTTCCTAAGGAAAGCTGTGAGCTCAGAAATGACATGGTCTAGGACACATGAAAGATCAATCCGAAGAGGCGAATTGGCAATCACCGCAAATGCCTGTAAAGGGATGACTTTTTAAATACCACAACAGAACTGACCAATAAACAGCCATACAATTGACAGGTACATCAAAATAGAGAATGACTAAATTGCCCAAAAATTTTACACGTAGTTATTAAGCGAAGGATAACAGCCTAACAAATATAAGATTAAAATGGCGAGGACAAGATCCGAGCAAATAAATTGGTAAATTCTACTCCAGCTATGTTTACATCACAATGAATCCACTATAAAGCTCTCCTTCCAAGCAAGTCAGAGAGATGGCAAGCCCAGCACTGATTGTTCACATTTGTTTTTGCATCATTCACCATAATATTTTTTTTATCATTGACAATTACTTTAACCATTCCATCCCTATTTTAGAATAAACAAGCAATGCACAAAAGTTTTAAGGACTGAATTGAGGACACCAGCTTACCTTGACCGCCGTAAGTCTTGTTATTTCATTACCCATCCTATCAACAAGTATGGGAAGGCATGACGGTAATTCCCTTTGAAGACTATCACCAAAAGTGGAGACGACAAGGCTCATGCAAGATATGGCACACTCTTTAACCTCCTGCCAACGTAAACTCACATATGAGAGGGAGGGAGGGAGGGAGGGAGGGAGGGGGGGAGGGGGTGGGGGGATCATTTTACTGAACCTGATCTTGATCTTGATTAGCCAAACGGGCCAATATAGCGTTGTAGATCGGACTGATATATGGCCTGAAATCTAGAGGGCGTGCCTGTATCACAAAAGGAAAAAAACTTCAAATATCAAAAGAACTGGGTACTTTATGTCAGCAACACATGGAGTACAGGATTGACCTCAAAATTTGGACGAAGGACACGGACTAGCTCTCCGCACACCCGTAAAGCCTCAGCAGTGACTTTGTAATATCTATCTCCAATAGCAGATAAAATTGGGCCAGAAAGTGCCTGGACATTTGATTTTACAATTAAAAAAGACAAAAGAGTAATGATCACAAGGGTCGAAAGTGATTTATTAAAGAGACAAGCTATGATACCTGGATGTATGGATGAAACACGGAGGGTGAATGCGAAGCCATAACAAGCCTTGTAAATACAAGGGCTTCAATTTTCAGGTTGGAAGTAGACGATTTATCCTAGAAAATAGATGGCAAGTTAAAATCAAACAGAAGTCCTACACAAGAAATTTCTAAGAAAATGGAAATCACTCACATTCAAAGCCTTCTCAATTCCAGGAACAAGTGACCCAAAATGATCAGCAAGACAGTCTGGTAGTACGACAACAAGCTCCTTCAACACTGAGAATGCCCCAACCTGAAAATGTAGATAAAATCATAATTGTGAGTCCACAAACATGATTTGCAAGATGGTTGAGGAACAAACCTTTGTCTTGATCGATTTTTCACGCAACTGCCTATTGATGGACTTGACAACTTTGGGTACCTCTTGTTTTAGCAACCATCGAGGGCTGCAAAGAAAAACTATTAATAACACGGGCTAAGTGCTTAGGACATGTAACTACAGTGAAGAAACATTTTATCCCTTAGCATAATAAGGAAGTCAAGTTGTATACTCATATCTGCTGACCAGACACAAACCAGAGCACAATCTTTGCATTCAAATAACAGGGCATAGCAAGTGCAAGTTTTAACATTGAACCAAAATAGCCTCAACTTCCAAGTTAATAATCTAAATAAGGGAACTGCATCAGATACTCCAATTTATAGTAAATTCGATGATAATGGCTAGAAAATAATGCAAGGAAACAAGTACCTAGACTCATCAATGTCACCTTGTCCTTTCGTCACATTGCCAGTTTGGCGTAACAACTCAATAAAAGTGTTGAAGATGTCCATCTACAATTACAGAATAGCTTTATAAGATTGAAAAAAACAACAACTCAAGCCTAAATAACCAATTAAATACCATTCAATACAACGACCTTTACATTCTCCTCCCTTTCCCTAAATCGTTCAATTAACTTTGGACAAGCCTGCATAAGAACAAATAAATTACTTTTAAGTTCCATGGTGACACTTACACCATGAGCAAGTATTCAAAACAGAGTATCAGTAGATAATTGCTAAAATCATCTCAAAGACATTGTTAGAAACATGGCCGAAATGGAAACATGCTGCCATAAAAAACAAGATTTGCCAAATATGTTTGTTTAACTTTCTTTTGCCAACATACCTCCTGATACATCTTATTCAACATTTCAGGACGAGATACTATAATTGCAGACAGGCATTTCGCTGATGCCCTACGAACTTTCCAGCTTGCATCCTCATCATCCGTGTATTCATTAGCACTCTCACTGGGGAAAAAATGTTAGACATGTTTTAATTACGTAACGAGAAGCCAATTTATCTGTACTGTAAGACTAAAAGTAACATACTCATCATCTTCCTCATCCTGGCCTTCATCGTCAGTGTCCTCCTCCATGCTATCGGTGAAATTAGGATCATAGCTTACATATTCCAAAGCAAGATTCAGAATACCCTCACAATATGGGGATATATCTCTTGGGCACCTGAGCATAAAACTCTCGAGGGCCTACATGATGGCGATAATTCAGACCCAGGTGAGAAATAACACTTCTAGTACTAACACAGTTCAGAAGCATAAATTCTCACCTGCAAGCTGTATTCACGGAGCTCCTCATCATTTTCTGATGCACTTGTACAATAGCTTATGAGCAAAGGAACAGCTTCAGCAAGGTGTGGCCCAAAACGGTATCCAACCGAACGACTGTAAATCCAAAATAAAGTATGTTAGAACATGTGCTGCAGTAATCACTAAGTCACCATAAAGTAAACCTATCAGACTTCTTTTAGTTTTCTTCATCCCAAAAGACTTTCTTTCTCCTATTGGAATTAACCAGCCATATTAAATTTCTCTAAATATTTTATCCATGTTTGAAATAGCTAAATTTGAAGTTGAAACATTTGACACATATAAGCTTTTATGAGCAAATGCATCTGTTCCTTAAATCCTAACAAGGTTTGCATGCAAAGTTTGAAGGCTGAAGCATATACCTTAAAGCGCCAATCATTTGGATATTTGTTCGGGTTATTTCAGACTTTGTACTTCTATTTTTCAGCAATTGGACAACCTCTGAAGTTGCCTTGGCTAGTAAATCATCTGACAAACATGGAGCAAGCGATGCTGCAAAATAGAGTGACACATCATAGAGTCGTTATAAATAACTACCATCAAAATAGTCACTTGCAAGCAATGAAAAACAAAGGAATTATAAAAGGCATCAGGCATAAGTTTGACTTACCAATGCAAGAAATAGACTTTTTTCTGACACTTGCTTGATTGGAGCTCAGCTGTGACAAAAGTGCAATGAGCATATACTCATGATCTTTTGTGATCAAGTTGCCAAATCTATGAAGTACATCCCCTAATATATCAAGACATTCGCATTTAATTTCAGCACTTTTCCCCTGTCAACAAAAGAAGAGTTGCATTTAGCAACTCCAAGGCATGCTACAGAGCAAATAAAACCATTTAAATGCTGCAAAGCATTGAAACATGCATATATATTTACAAGCTTCTCTGTCATAGGCACATGTTAAATCTGTTATGCAATGATACTTCCAGATGTAATGTCAAAAAAGCAAGCAACGGAATACACTGCTAATCCAGCAGAATTGCAAAAACAAGAATCGCTGAAACATAAACAAAGCTGCAAACCTGCCATAATTAAATAAATATTTAACATTCCCAAAGCAAATCTAGCAGACTGTGTCATGGTTATCATGGCGCCCCGGCGAGGTGAGTCGCCTCCGGGGCGCCTAGGCGAGGATTAGGTGACCAAAAAAAAAGTCTTGGGAGTTGATATTTAATCTATTCAAGATTAAAGTCCTGGGATTGGGAGGATTAGACGACCAAAATCTTTAATGCTTTGTAGCTAATAAGTCTTGTTTGTGGAACATTAATCAATCAAGAATCTATTAAAACACCAAAACATGGTTAGAAATAGAGGGATTTGTTCCTAGGACTTTTTTGGACTTTGCTCCAGTCGACCGGCCCAGCCCCTGCCCCTCTCTCTCTCTCTCTCTTCTCACGCATAGCCCAGCCCAGCCCAGCCAAGCATACCTCTTCTGTCTCGCTCTCTCCCCCTCGGATCAATCCGCGCCGCCCCTCCTCTCCCTCTCTCCCCCCGATCCATCCGCGCCGCCGCCTCCCCCGATCCATTAGGCGACGCAAAGGGGCCAAGCAAGAGGCGGAGCCGCCGAGGAGAGCGCCGAATCGAGCCGTCGAGCGGAACGCCGAGCAGAGGAGGAGCAAGAGGCAGCGCAGCGGACGGGGAAGGGGAGGCGGAGGAGGAGGGTGAGGCAGAGGATTACCGATGGTGGAAGAGCTGGGGCGGAGCGATTCTTGGCATGCGGCGACCGCTGGGTTAGGGTTCCTTCCTCCACGGCTCCGCGCACGACCGTGAGTCTTTCGGTCTCTTCTCCGTGTTTCTCTGGTGCGGTCGACCAAGTCCGTTTATTCTCACCAAACGCTTTAAATCGCCCACCACCACGGACGACGCCTAGGCATCGACGACGCGACGCCAGAGCGCCAGCGTCACTGGCTGCTTCAAAGAGGCGACGAGCCCAAGCGAGTCCGGCCGGCCGATTGGACTCCTAGTCGGCGCCTAGGCGACGCTGTGATAAGCATGGACTGTGTGCATGGTCTATTGCCAATTTTCCAGCTAAGATTCTTCATGTGTTAAACACAAGAGTTTCATACTTGTTTCTCAAAAGCAATGATCGATGACATTTTCCCATTAGTAACTGCATTATCTTTGCTGTGGGGCTAAACAATAGAACTGCAGTTCTAAACTTCTAATAACTAGAAAAGCCAATATTGACTAACCTGGAAAAGGAAAAGTAAAACCATACCGGTTTCTATAGTAGTTTAGGTATGATTTATTATCATGGCTCTTAAACATGAAATAAAGTTTTAAAAGCATGTCTTGGGTCGCAGTGCTATGCTGCTACCCACTCTTGTTCTCTAGTTAAGATTGCTAACCAGCAGATAACTATAATAACTTCAACATAGTGGGTAAATGTTATGGCCCAAGGTTTGGATCGAGTCTTTACTAGGAGGGGGCGACCACAGCCAGGAGGTGCGGCGCAAGAGCCCAGGCAAGCATAAGGAAAGGGGCACCATGCATGGCTGTTAGCAGATTCTATCCTTTAGATTGATTGTTTCTATTTTTAGTTATTTCTATCCTCTGTCAGTAGGAGTCTTGATTAGATATTATTCTTGTTTGTTAAGATCCTTTCCTACCTGTTGAGGTGAGGGTCTGTTTATATAAGGAGGGAATAAACCAAGAGAAAAGGCATGCTTTATTGCCGCAAATTCTAATCCCAGGCGGTGGCTCCGAAAACAGCCAAACCTAAGGCGCACGCTGCGACGACGAGTTCATCGTCAAGCAGCTTGCGACCCGGCCTTCGGCCAGGAACCCGGGCATACGAACAAGTTCTCGCCGAGTCTGTTCGTATCAGTAAACATGTCTGCACTCATGCCCAAATAAAAAAGTTTCCAGATAGCTCATTTCTGTTGTAAGACTGAACAAATGGGTGAGATACAATGAATATAGATAGAGCCACCGACGACTTGCACAAATATATACTGATGTTTTACCTTGCACGAATAAAATGAATATTAACTAGCAGCCACTGAGCATTTTTGTTACAATGCCAACAAAGGCCTACAGACTAATAAGGAAAAAACATGTTTTCTGGCAATCAAGACACAGATTAAAAACTTACAGAATTGGTGACACCCTTGATTAGCTGTGGGGAAAGAGAAACCAAAATCTTTTCAGCAAGTGATGTCGTAGTAACTTCCACAATGATTGTCTTCAGAGCTATACTAGCAGTATCACGATGCTGGTCCTTTCCATTGAGTAATTTATCACAAAGTTTGTTGGTCATCTCCACTACCCTGTCCTCGCCAACCCTCTTGACAAGTGGAGCCAAGCTAACCAAGTCAAGAAGTAATAAGAGTGAACATAGGAAATGGATGTAGGAAAACACCAGAATGTGAAAAACATAACAGAACTACTGGGTATCAAATTTCTCTACAATAAGCCACAAAAGTATATCTTCTATAGAGAATCAAGAGGTAGTCTAGAAGATTGTAGGAGGTAGTATGCCATCTTAACAACAGCTAGTGCACCTGACAAATTACAATACAGCAAGAAGCATCATTCTAATGTTCCAAAATTCTAGCAGGGAGGGGACAATCAACAATAACAAGATCTTAACATGCAAAATCTCCACACCCCAACCCCTGCATCACAAAGAGAAATGTGGATTCATAGTTTTATAGAACATAGAGTGAACATAAACTTAAGAAAAAGCAAGGATGCTGAAACAGAAAAGAGAAAGGTAATAAGATGATATTGTGGTTAATAAAGGAAGAAAGCATTTTAAAAAGCAAGGATGCCGAAACAGAAAAGAGAAAGGTAATAAGATGATATTGTGGTTAATAAAGGAAGAAAGCATTTTAAACAAAGAACTAAAGAATATATAATTATATACCATTTCACAGCTAAACCAGAAACATCTCCTGAAGCATCTTCCAGTTGTTGAAGAACAATATTCGTCAACTTTGGCTCGAGGTCTTGATCAGCTTTGAAACCCTCTTTGTTCAATTCACTAAGCAGATCTGATGTTGCCATATATCTGTAGTCTTTATCTTTCCCTGTCATCTGAAAGCACATGCAACAAAAAGATGTTAAAATGGTAGCATAAATAAAGAGAAAAAGGCAAAAGATCCTCCAATAAAATGTAAATTAATGTAAGGGACACCTTCTCCAAGATGTTGGTTATGTTCATATTTGCCATCGTAGGAAGCCTGTATCCAAGTCCTCTTCAGAGTGTATTCACTAGTGTCCTGCTAGAAATCAAATTAAACAATGAGACGAGATTCATTGCTGACAGCAGCAGGAGACCCTAAACTATGGTCAAATTCATTTCATGATCCCAAAAGAAAAGTGTTTTCAACTCTAGATCCGTGCTTGATAGACAAGAAAGGATACTGCTTCATTGCATTGCTATGATTTTCTTTTTACTATATGGTTTCCTTTTAACCCAGTAGTACTGTACTTTCTACAAATAACAGCATGTATTACAATAACCAATTAAGCTTCAATTAATTGAAATTCCAAAACGAAACTAATAGGCATGCTTTTATACATAAAACAATTGAATAGTTGGCTTGTGGCCAAAAAAAGGAGAATGTTACCACTTGTCTATTTGTACTTTTGTAGACAGGCAAAAGAACAAAATTAACATAAATAGAAATTTTCAACCGGCAATTATTAACAACTTTGACATCTTAACTATATTATCGGTGTAAAACATAACATTGTCAGATCATACGAGGGTAGAAGTAATTTCTAGCAGCCACGTAACTAAGCTCCAGTTGAAACAAAAACGAGCTACCTAAATCACTCACAGCAAGTCATTTTGCCAACTCAATACAAGCCAAATCCAGAAAAAATAAGGTCAAGCTCAAATCCATCAGAAAGCAATGCCTTATGATTCTAATATCTCAAGTTGCTGTATGACACTGACAGCAAGCAGGCACCGATCTACCATCGCACTCCACTCCCGGACCGCTTCACCATCTCCGGTTCCCGGGTGATGCGATCCAGAAGGGAAGCACGCGGCGCTCGTACCTAGGCAACCCAACCTCAATCAGAACGAAAGCCCACACGGGCAAACGAGCATTACGCAATTAGTACTTCATCGTGACAGAAGGTGAAGCAGCAGCAGAACGCGGAGAACGGGGATGGCGAAAATATACCTTTCCTGTCCCTCGATCGGACAGTCTAGCGGGCGGTGAAGCGGAGGTCGCGGACGATCGGAACGCCGCGCACCACTACCACCGCGAGCTCCGATCAGCAGGACCCCGGAACCGTACACCACGGCGACCTCCGGGCCGCGCGCCGAGCCGATGGCGGAGGAGAGTGGGGGCGGATCAGAGCGACGACGGTGGCGGCGCCGTCGCCGGAGACGTGGGGGATGGGAGGCGGCCGGGGAGTGAAGCAGGAGAAACCCTAGCTAAAGCCTTTTCCTTTTTATCGCGAATCCTGCCCTTTTTACGCTTGTAAAAAATCACGCATGAAAAAACCAAAAACAAAATTATGTTTACGTGGGCCGGTAAAGTTTACCAGTTGTGGGCTGAAAGGGAAGATCAGGCCGAATAAGGGCATCCACAATGCCTTTAATACCATCTATAAAGATATATCAAGATTTATCCCATGTGGCAAAGAATTAAATGAAGAGAGAGCTACTGCTATCTACGACACATAGATTGTCTATTAATTAAATGAAGAAAGAGAGAAAGACTCTATCAATTAAAAATAGCTATAGACATCTATATAGATTTACCATTGCAAGGGTTTACTATAGCATGGTATATAGATGATATGGATTTTATTATAGAAAGTAACTATCTTTAACCATTGCGGATGCCCTAAAAGCGAAGAGTAAAAGCCATGATATTTTTTTAGTATTTTACGAGTGATTTATTATTGCTTCTCCCTCTCTCCTTGCCCAAATCGTGCGACGCCGCCGGTGAAACCTATGTCGTGCCGTGCGGCAACGCCGCCGCTCTCGCCAGAGACCTCAACCCCACCCTCGCGGAAGTCTTCGACGGACGGAATCGGCGCCGCAGCCCTGTATTCTGGCCTTCGGCGCCCTCGACGCCGCAGCAGTCCTCCCAGCTGCTCACCGGCGACCTTGGCGGCTTGGCACGGCCAACGCGCCTGCTCGCCTACGATCTCGTGGTTGCTGTTTTCCGAGTAAGTGTTTCTATCCAAGAAACAGCTGAACTACAATCCAATTCTTGATCAGTTGATTCTAAAGATTCTATTTGTGCTACAAAGCTGGCATGAAATCGAAGTCTTAGTGCGTCGAATTCTTCTGAGAATTTGTTGTGTACATAGAGTTGAAGTCTTAGGGCATCCAAATCTTCTTAGGAAGAATTTCTAGTGTGCATTTAGAATTCAGGATGGATTTTAAGGATTCCACAAGCGCATTATACTATAGGACGGTAGAGACGTACAGTATCCACCAAACCAAACACTGCCTGAGATGACACTAGAGTTTACTCTTTTCAGTACTGAAGGAGCGAAGGCTGGTCCCCGTCCATCCATCCAATGGATTTTGGAATCGAGGAAGGGACTACCAAGCATGCAAGGATGAATCGACAGTTGCTCTGGAGCCAGTGGCAGCTGCTGGATTCCATTCTTCCTACGGGTGGCTTCGTGCATTCCTATGTCCTTGAGGTCGCTATGTAATCTCGCATGGTGAACAACCAGGAAGACTTGACGTCGTTTGTCATTCAGGGCTTGGAGAACACTGGCAGCCTGCTGCTGCCATTTGTGTACTGTGCTGTGCTAGCAAGTCCCCTGGTGCCTCGACGTGGGTCAAGCTAGATCGGTTGCTGGAAGCTACAGTGACAACGAAGTTGGCAGGAAAGGCGTCGACGTCGCAAGGCTCAGCTCTGTTGAGAGTGGTTGCTTCTTTTCTTCACTGAAATTCCAACGTTGCAGGAACTGCGACATACATTCCTCGGTTCCAAGAGTGTGTCGTCCCACCATGCGCCTCTATTTGGGTTGATATGCAGGCTGATTGGATTTGACAGCGAAACGACACAGTGTGCATACATGATACATGTTTATCACAATGAGGGATGTGATTTCAGCTGCGACAAGGCTGAATTTGATTGGGCCACTGGCAGCCTCAATGCTGCAGTACCAGGTTGCACCAGATGCTGAGTGGTTGGTGAAGAAGTGGAGTGACCGTTTTGTTGAGTGGATGGTTCAGGGCACAGAAGATAGCGTAAATCATCTAGTTAGTCCTACCGTGTTGAGGATTGGAACAGAATAGGAGGTTTGCAGGTTTGTTTTAAGTACATATGCTTGCGGGTTTGCAGGATGTATGCCATTAAAACTCCTGAGATACCATCTTGCATACATACTTCCTGCCGCAGATAAACTGGCCAATGAACTGCTGAAGCACTGCTGCTCCATATTCGAGACAGCAAGCATCTTGTCGAAAGCCCTGTGCTTTCTTTTCTTTGGGGGAAAAACCTCCGAGAAATTCGTAACAGAAAGTGATTAACATTTGGAAAAAGTTCATATAACCTCTCAAAGCTCGAAAGTTCACCTAGCACCCTAATTTAAAAACCATGTATTTAGCACCATGAACTTTACAGTTCCATCCATATAACCTTCTAACATGGTTTTGCCTATATGGCTTCATGAGTAGATGGTTTTGTCACATAGGATAATAAGTTGACCAAATCTATTATATATTAAAAGCTCATGAAAGTTGCTAAGAAAAAAGAGAAATAGGTTAGAAATTTCCAAAAAAAAGCAAAATATTTAGCCCTTAATCTGGCGGATGATAAATAAGTTGAGCTATAGTAGCCATTGGATATTATTATTTAAAAAAAAACATCTAACCGTCTATTTAGCGATTTAAAGAAAAACATTTAACCATCTATTTACCGGACCTAAGTTATAATGCTTTAGATTAAAATAGAGAGTCCATGCATGGTACAACAAAACAATAACAGAATTCGGATAATGGATCAGCGTACGACATCAGGATGACGACGAGCTTGTCCCTGCAGGGTCTTCTTCCTTCCTCGGTCTTGCTCTTGCAGGACTCCACGAAACTCTGCACGAAGTCACGAACCCAACCCCACAGGTCACCCTCCGGCCTCTCAAGGATAACATACTGTCCTCTAGGCGATCGAGCTAGGGCCGCTGTCACTCCGCAAGATCTATCGAACATATCAGTGAAATCCTCCTTGGCGACCACACCCAGTGGCACATTGGAATCTCGATCCAGCCGTCCAGCGACCTTCCACAGTTCTGCGCCATCGCGAAAGTAAATTCCCTCGCCAATCCATCTCCCCCCGGTGGGCTATGGCAACGTTTCTGCTAAAATTTAAGCAGGGGGTCATCGGTGGAAGCTGCTCGCTCCTGTCATGACAGCGGTTGGTTTGAACGGAACTGTTGGTTTGATAGCTTCGTGCTCCTACTGTTCTCTTCCGCCAAATATTTGCAGTTGTATTTAACGCCCATACATAACTAAATTTAGAATTAAAATTATATAAAAATTAGCTGTGTATATATATACATCCTTGAGAAAACTATGGCAAAGAGTATATAGATAAGGGGTCAAAATTCTATAGATGAGAAAAGAGTATATATACATCTAATGCTACTATTTTGCTGGGCCTTATTTACAACTGCCATCGGATCTTTGAGAAATAGACTAGAAATTCTCAACAAAAAGTAAAATATCTAGCCTTTAATTTGGTGGACCCTAATTAAAAATGCATCATATTGACCATTAGATGCTATTGAGTAGAGATATATATTACTTTGTAGTATAAAATCAAAATAAAAGACAAAACTTACATGGTAGTGGCGGATCGATACATCTGGATCTCATGCGTGATTAAGCCTAATTATAATTTTGATTAGTAAATCATAACAAAAAAAATCAGCACATGAACTCCGACATTACATTGGACGCACCTTGGCACTCAATGCATGTAATTAAAGAAAATACAAATGACCTCATGTTGGTTCAGCCATAACACAAAAGTCACGCAACCCCAAAATTAATTTGTATTTGATTTGGTTTTTCTAAGAACTCCCTAAAACTAGATTGGTTTTGTCGAGAAACAAATAAATCAAGATATTTACTGAATATAGACTTATCCCGTGGATGCCATGGTGTTTGCTGGTGCTCCCCATCAAAGTGATCCCAAGGAAAGAAAAGAAGGGGAAAATAATAACAACATTGCATAAGCTCGATCTCCCTTCGAATCCTTTTCCTTGCACAGCTAGAACAAAAATATAAATCGCTACTTCTTTCTTGACATGGAAAAGTGTGCCTCCTGATCTCCCAATCTAACTCCTACAAAATCAGGATTCCTCAGATTTGTTCTTTTTTTATCTTTAGGTTCATCTACGATAGATTCAACGCCAAGTGTGGCACCGACCTGATCAAAGGAAACAATTGATGCGGTAATAGTGTTCTGGACTTCATAAAAGGCATTACTCTCATCCTATACTGGGTCACGTGATCAAGATCGGTCCTACGGAGCTTCAATAGCATATCATGTAGAGTTGTTAAAAAAAGAAATATGCTAGAAATTCTCATAAAAAAGCAAAACATATAGCTCTTTTGGTGAATCTTAACTAAGTTAAACTATAATAGCCATTAAATTGGATGTTACTATTTCAAAAACATCTAACCATCTATCTAGCGGATCCAAGTTATAAATGCTTAGATTAAAATAAAGAGTATCTGCTAAGTACAACAAAAAAATAACACAAATTTGAAATAAAAATTAAAAACAAATTAGCCATTTGATTTCATATGAACTCCAAATTAAAGCACGTACATTACTAAAAATTAGAATAAAAATTAGGTAAAAATTAGCAATTAGATTTGTATTATCAATTCTAACCCAAAACTAAATAAAAATAAAAATAAGATTAATGGCTTAGATTAAAAAAGAGCTCATACTAAGAACAATAAGAATAACATAAATTCAGAATAAAAAATAAATGAAAAATTATATAAAAATTAGTAGTTGTATTTGTATACGATTTCTATAGTACAACCGATATGCAAAATTAAATAAAAATAACAAATAAAAATTTTAGAATAAAAAATAAAATAAAATTAGCCATTTGATTTTCATATGAACTCTAAATCAAAACTTGAAATTTGAAATTAAATATAAATAACAGAAGAATAAAAATAAAAGGAAATTAGGGATTATTTTTAATCCCATACTAAGTAAAAAATATAAATTTCATTTTATTCAGAATTAAAATTCCAAAAATATGCTAATTTAAGGGGAAATAAAATAAGGTAAGGAATTTGATTTGTATATATATAAATTATTAACTATTATGTAATAAAAGTCAATGACAAGTTTTTTCATAGTTGCTATGAAAATATAGAGTATACTAAAAATTCTCAAAAAATATTCTGACTTTATTTGGTGGATCTTCATGGAACGAAGAAATTAAGAGGGTGATACATCAACAATTGTTTGCTTGGCTATACTGGTATGAGCAATATGATGCGCAATAAAAGAAGTACCGAAAGAAAAGACAAACATTGTAATAACAAAATTAAGAAATGATGATATAAATAGAAAATATATGCTATACTATGTTTACTATTTTGCTATGCGAGTATTCGTAGAAGAAAGTTTCGATTACATGTGATAAGCACAGAGAAACGGAGTGAATATATTCTCTCCTATAATAAACAATATCAAAATGTCACAAATTGTGTTTTGCATTGATCCATTTTTGAAAAAGAAAATCACATATACATTATCAAGTCATTTAAACATATTTTAAGGGTGATGCACGCGCAAATGCGCGGGCCATCTTGCTGGTTAAGTGAATGATAGGTGGGACACAAAGTCGGCCTCCTCCTGTAGTCAAAAGGCCCCTTAAACTTCATCCCCCTCTCGTGCTCTCATCTTGACAGAACGCCGCCATGACACTATGTTCTTCCTAGAGCCCAGCCACTACACGACCACCTCGATCTGCTGCCTCTGAGTCTCCACTAAATTCCTCTTGCCAAGCAGCACCGCCTCCACCACCCCTTGTAGCTTTCTCCAACACCAATTTCACCCCTATGCCACCGTAGCGCCACCACCGCTGCCTTCTTTTTCGAAGCCGGCCACCATCACCTCATCACCACGAAACACCTCCAGCCAAGTCCCGAACATCTTTGTACTTCCCAAAGAACCCTGGTGCTCATGTGTGCACCAGTTCCCAATGGGCGTCGTCAGTTTGTCATCACCACCGTCCAAAATCGGCCTTCGTCTGCCTTTGCTCGTCACCGCCGTGTGTCTCCAACTAACCCGCCGCCACTGGGAGAGAGTCCCCATAACCCTTTCAATCTATTCTCGCCTTCTCCCGTGCCACTGGAGCTGTCCCTTGCCTTACTGTCGCTATCTAGTGTCAGTGTCGTCCCTCTATTTCTATGTTTCAATTTGGGGATAAATCCCTATAGACTATAACTTTTATTCATCTAATTTGGCCAGTTTATCATCCTATGTAGTAAAACCACCCACTTATGAGACCACTTTAGTTAAACCACCTTGCAAAATCAGGCAGGAGTTTATACAGATGGGATTGCAGAGTGCAGAGTCATAGATTCAGTACAAGTGCTACCATTATGTTACAAATGCATGCAAGCGCATCTCCTCAAAAGTCTCAACCAGTCAACCTCCATCTCCTAAAGGTTACAAGGACACAAGTTTGTTTTTGCGATTACAAGATTCACACACACAAGAGTGTGCTTCTGTAGCACAAATAGCCGAGGATAAATTTACGACCTCACGAAATTCCTATTGAAAGCACACTTATATATATATGTTATACACCCATAACTCCACCACCTCCATCAAGCCGTGGTTTGTGACATAGAAGTTTGTTGATTTTGGATTGTCATGACTCTGGATACCCTAGAAAATTATCCGAATAATGTAAGAGCTTGAGACATATACTTTCACGGAGCTTCATGATCCAATTACATAATCAACAATAAAATTCGTATGCACCTACTAAACAAAACACCAATTCTCACAAGAGTATGATATATACTTTTCATATCTTATAAAGTTATTTTTATTAGGCTGAAGGACGTTAAACAAAAGAAATAATAAGGCGCATCCAGTCTTCAACAACAAGAAATAAATCTTCATTGGCATAGTGGAAAATCTAGCATCAGTTTGTCCTTTCCGAAGTCTACTAAAATCCACATCCTACATCTTAATTAGTTTAACTAAAAATGGATTAATTGCTCCTTAAAAGTGGTATAGCCTTAACTTGCAACTTTTCTTGATTTGTTACGAGGTAAGTGTTGCGAAAGAAGTGACACATATCCTACTTCTCTTTGGAGATGTACATGGAGACTACTAGGATTTGGAGAGATGTGCTACAAGGATTATTAGATGGATCTTGATCTAACTAGGATTTATACTTCTCTTTGGAGATGT
The DNA here is from genome assembly GCA_036346375.1 of Guadua angustifolia. Taxonomy (NCBI): domain Eukaryota; kingdom Viridiplantae; phylum Streptophyta; class Magnoliopsida; order Poales; family Poaceae; genus Guadua; species Guadua angustifolia. The sequence continues at coordinate 28,000,576 of CM070503.1, forward strand.
ACATGGGGACTACGTAAACCTTTGAGGTATGGCTATAGCAAACCCAAACCACGAACCAACTTATCCAAAGCAAAAGTTCCATGAGAGGATTAAAGGCTAGTGTATCCATTAGCACTAGATTCTTGTATAGAGTAAAAACCTAAGGGTCTTGTAAAAGTTTCGAAAGGTTTGTAAAAGCAACAATCCTTTGTATTATTTTGAGGTTGCGGGGAATTTGTTGTTGGCTTCGTCAAATTTCTCATCATGGTCACTTTTAAGCCACTATTTCAGTTCTCACTATGAGATTTATCTACTCCGTTCTTGATACCGTGCACGCTCGTACCGTATATCAAATATATGATCCGATCCGATGGCTGCTGCGCTTCAAAAGTGGTAATAGAGTGCAATTAGTGCTGGAAGCGTAATAGAATGCTTGCACGAGCAACACAGATGCTTGTCGCTGGAGAAATATACCTTGCTTGCCGATTGAACAATTAAACAGTTTTTTCATTCTCAGAAGTTTGTAGGAGACACGAGCCTTACCGAAGACATGCAGTAGGAAGATCGAAGCAATTTTCCTAGGCATGGTTCAAGAATTAAGATTACTAAAAACTTGCCTTTGGATATTGGACATGAGCCTTACCGAAGACATTGCTACTATTTTTTGATAATTTTGTTCGTAACCGCATGTGAGATGTTGCAACCTTGCTTATACTCAAATCTATCTAGATCAACCAGTCCTCGTTCTTATGGAAACACGTTTTTCAACTACGTTTTGTTGAGACAGTGCACATACAAAGCAGAATCTTTTCGAGGAAGTTACAAAGTGCTGCAGAATGAAGAGTTTCTTTAAGTCAGAACACTGCGCACGAACAAATACACTTCATACAAATGTTTCATGTGAAGTGAAATGCCTGCATCGAATTGTCAACAGTGTGAAGCTGCGCTCCTGAAACCATAAAAGGCTCGGAGAAAAACGAAGTATCACACAGCATTTAGCTTTACAAATTAAAGACTGTTCAATACAAGTAATACTTTTCAGGAAACAACTTTTGTACACACAAAGTATACAGACAATTCTTGGCCAAAGTCATTTCATAAATGTGATATGTCTGTGTCCAGATTCTAACATAGAAGTACTACAGAATAGCTGCACCAGCTTCAGCCAAGAATTCTCCTCCAGCGTGTGATCATGTTCAGTCAAGTGTCATGTGTCAGAAGTCAGTGGCACGAGACGTTATTCGTTCCGTAACTTAAGCTTTGAAGGCTTGTGTCTGCCATATCTGTCATCCATCTCTGTGGCCCACCGTCATCTCCAATGACATTGTATGCGTAGGATGAAAGCCCGACATCCTCACCACATGAGCTTGCCTTCCCCAGCTTGTATAACTTGTGTGTTCTAGACAGCACGACAAGGTTGGAAAATGTTGAGAAGCTATTGCCAGCAAACACACCTGCTCTCACGCATACCTCAAAGTCAATGGCAGACTTTATGAGATAAGGTTGCCTATCGTAGATGTCAGTAACTCCAAGTCTCTTCTTCTCAAAAGCAATCATACCCACCCTCCAACCGCTGGTTATTGAATCATCTTCTAGAAGGCTGTCAGCTACAGCAAGATAAACTACAACTGGCCGACGTAGATCGGTGATCTGTGAGACCTTATGAATGATCTCTTCTTTACTGCTGCAGATTTCGTTTGAATTAGATCGCTGCTCCCACTTCTTGCAATGGATCATCCAATCTTTCTCTATTCTCATGTGAACAGCAATGTACGGCACAGGCAGATTCGTTGAACCATCTCTCATGTTCTTATTATGAGAAATACCAGCCCCATATCTTGCTTTTTGGCCTGCCTCTCTAATCTTGGATATGACGTTTACTACTTCAGTTTCTATATCAGGAGCCAAGGCAAGGCAATCGAAGATCCTCGCATAGTCTTTGACTGGCCAATGGTCAGGCCACAAAAATGGATGTTTCCCGATAATTTGAATGACTTCAAATTCATCTGCCTTGCCCCCTTTGGATTGCTGCAGTTGATACAAGTCTCTCTCCACCGTCCACCTCCTGCCACTTCCCTTTTGGAGTTTCAAAGGCTCAGTGTGATTCGAAACTTCTGAATACTGAGCTAACCTTACAAACCCATGACAGCGGGCATTGAACTTGTTAAAATCAAACACCTTGTCAAAAGAGATAGGCTGCAGTAAGTCAACCTCTTTGTAGAAAAGTGAAGCACTCAGACTAGGCATGAGCAGAGATCGGTTCAGGAATTTTGCAGTCAAGCATGCTCTGGCAAAAGCAATCTTCTGATTGTTTAATCCCCATATAATCTGTGGAACCTCAACAAACTTGTCTCGCCTAACTCCATGCAGCAAGTTGCGGGTTGTCGACTCATAAAAACTCTCCTTCTCAGACGAGTTAATGGCAAGAAAAGGAGAGACAATTGCTCTCAATAAAATTAGGACAATAACTATGAGAAGGCATTTGCAAATGACAGGCCTCGTTGGCAAGCTAATGTGCTTGAGATGCTTAAGTTCTAGTAGGCTGTTCATTGAATCAGTGCTTTAAATCCTTCTCATCCTATAAAGTCATTTTTTATCACCCAACCATGCAGAGTATCTTATTGCCAGTGCCCATGGCGCATGACCAACTTTTCCCTTTGAATCTTTTTTCTTTGGTTGAAGTACAAACTGCACAGCAATTCAGTGGAATCAATAACCAAACATACTTGCTTTGATGGCTTGACGAGTTCTTCCTGGCCACCGAGTAAAACGGCGGTCAAGTTCTGACCATTCAATTACTAATATCAGCAGACTTCTTGAAAACTTCAGTTAAACACTACAAGTATATGCTCGACCGGAGATGCTGCAAATGCAAGGAGAAGGAAAATAAACTTACAATTAAAGATTGCTGTATTGCCACCCATTATAGAATTCAAAAAATCTACTTAGTGGATACATAAAGAACATTTTTTTTTCATAAGGAACCTTGGGGTGGATGGACCTAGAGTCCTACGGTTCACAAGACCCAGCGAGATCAAGAAACAAACAAAGGGTATCAACAGAGCATGACTAAAATGCAGCAATCAACCAGAGGCGGACCTATTGTGGGGGACCCCCAAACATTTTGGAAAATAAACTTCTAGTATTACACCACGCAACAAACTGCATGGATTGGATTGTCCATCCCAGAAAGAAAGATTTGGATGAGGTTGCTCAGAGGAAAGAAATGATCCCCACGAGGATGTTGACGGGGGATCTCCGGCTGGAGCTCACCGCGCAGGCCGCCGGAGAAGGGGGAGGGGGAGATCTGGAGAACGGTGGAAACGAAGGAAGGGGATGAGAAGAGCTGACCGCGCCGGCCGACGGAGAAGGGGGAGGGGGAGATCCGGAGAACGGTGGAAACGAAGGAAGGGGAGGAGGAGAGCTTACCGCGCCGGCCGCCGGAGAAGGGGACGCAAACGATGGAAACGAAGAGAATAGGCGGAGAACGTCTCGGTCGCTCCTTTGGAGGGCGCAGCGATGTCCGGGAGCGGATGTCTGACTTTGGACGGGAAGCAGACGGCACACCGGGAGAGACAGCCCTTCTTTCTTTCTTTTTTCTTTCTTTTTTCCGTTTTGTTTGCGATAAAAACCGATACAGAGCTCTTACCAACCAGGAATGAAGATGCTAGCGTCATTTCTCAGTTGGCGTACAAATCTAACCGTTTATATGAAATAGATAGTATAGATGAAGTATCGGCAAAGTTTATCTTTACATCATAAAAGAAAAGGATACGCTTCCACAAATCCAGGCTTAGATACAACGAAACTGAGACTAGAAACACAAAGAGAATAACTGGTCATCAGTTGATCAAAACTTTACCATTGAATTTATATCGAACCACTTTAGTTGTTCATATTTGTTCTTATTATAACCACAAACTATAGTAATTTTAATCAGACACCACCACCTCTGTCCCCACCCTACAAGACGCCACCCCCACCCTCGCTACTGTGGCAACGAGGAGTGTGGGTCCTAAGAGAAGCTAATATGCCCCGCTTCACCCAACGTTAGGGTAGCCTTGTCCGTCCCTACTAGGTCTCTCGCGGAAGGTGATCCCGTCCTCACATCGTTAGGGCATCCGCAATGGTGCCTAGTCAGCTATTTATAAGAAGTTCATATCAGCATCTATCCTATGTGGCAAGCAATTAAATGAAGAGAGAGAGCGCTGCTATCTATAGATCTGTAGATTGTCTATTAATTAAATGAAGAAAGAGAGAGCACTCTATTAATTAAAAATAGCTATAGACATCTAATAGATTCACCATTGCAAAGGTTTACTATAGCATGGTATATAGATGACATGGATCTTACTATAGAGAGCAATTATCTTTAACCATTGCGGATGCCCTTAGTGTAGCGGGGGCCAAACCCCTCTCCCGCACAAAGAGATCAACCCCCTCCACTCCAATGAAATTTCCCCCACGAGTAGGGGTGAAACCAGGTCGGATACGAGCGGATATTGCTCGTCCCGTATCCTAACCCATATTTTTTGGGGGGATTCGGAGTCGGATACAGATACGAATTCAAATTATTCGGGATTCGGATACAGAGCGGATACCTGACGGATTCGGGTCGGGATCGGATATCATAATCGAATAGTAGTATAGTACATAATTGTGTACGTAAAAGAACGAATGAAGCATTAACCTTATAACATTTGCTTCAAGTCATAATTATTTCAACGTAGGATAGTAATATAGTTAGAGGTGCAATTTAGTGACTCAACTAATTCCAGTAATTTGAATAGAAAAGAAGTTTATCAAATAAGTTGAACAAATTAATTTAAGTAAAAACATTATGTCATCACTCTATTTGTTTGTTGATAGATTTGTTGAAGCCCGCGCTTAATAACAAAGTAGTGTTTTTTAGTACCAGTATCAAACAACTATTCTATCTATCCAATAATGAACCAAATTAATGGAAGAATAACTGATTTTATCCTGATATCGGGTCGGATATTTACCGGATATCGGGTCGGATATTGCTCTTCCCATATCCTAACCCATATTACATGAGATTTTTCGGATACGGATCGGATATTGCTCTTCCCATATCCTAACCCATATTACATCGGATTTTCCGGATACGGATATGGATAACATCGGTACGGATTTTAAACGGATTCGAGATTGGATCGGACGGATATTTTCTGTCCTGTTTTCACCCCTACCCACGAGGCCCACCGCACGAAGGAAGTTGCCATCCTTATTGTTCACCACTTGATTCGTCGTCTCAACCATCCACTGCCTTCCTAAGACCTAACGTGCCACTAATGATTGACTCCCATCCCTCGTTGTCCTCATCCCTTTATTATTAGGGAGTCTAGTGAACCTAAATCATAAATCGGGTGAAACTTGATCCCTAGCCCCCTAAGACCATCAGACAAGGTGAAGGCATTGTTGGCCAAAGCACGAATTATGGTGCAAATCCAATGGTAAATAATTTGATTGATTTTCTAGGATTTTTAGTTTAATATTGTTTAATAATTTTGCTTAAATTATAGAGTAATATCTTTTTTATCAAATAGAGTAACATCTAACCCTACAATTTTATCTATATACTTCTTTGCACAATAATTATTAAAACTATGGAGAATAAATAATTCTCCTCACTACTCTATAGAAATAAACAAACATACTATGTTAATTTAGTCGATAATTAGATTTATAATCTTTTTTACTATATATTAGCGTCTAGCACATAAATTTATGAGAACACATACAAGCACATATTTGGATATAACAATATCAAAATTTTGTACCATTGCATAAAGAGATTGAGAAATAAATACACATCTTATATATCTTTTATATGCATTCTTTCCAAAATTGTAAAAACAAATGTTTTGACCATTAGTTAAGACAAACAATATTTCTCAAATTGTTATGTACATAGCGTGCACTAATTTCTCTTCTTAGCTCTATTTGTGTTTCATTAGTTCCATTACACACATTTTTTAAAACAATAGAAAAGTGTATTCTTATTGTGTCATTTTTTATATGGAGTTGATAGCATGTATCATACAATATTACTTCCTTCGCCTCGTAACGTAAGTCCATTTTCATGGAAACCATCGTCCCATAATATAAGTTTATTAAGGAGGTTAAAGGTGTAGTCATTACAATATTTCCACTTCGTACCCCTTCTTAATAATAAAAAAATTGATAACCACTTATAGTACACCACTCAATAAGGAATAGGTAGTTTGGTAACTTTTTTTTTAAGATTTGGTTCCTCCTTAGTCTGTGTGTATAGTGAACTTAGACTTATATTGTAGAACGAAAGAAGTAGCGATATTCCCTGCAAGGTATATGCATCCTACTAGTTTCTCAATAATCAAATGAGATATAATTTCATAAAAATTTCTAGATTAACCAATTTTAAAATTTATAAATACTTAGAAACATATAAGCGCTTTAGATAATTTTTTTTGGTTAGACCCCTATTTTTTCTAAGTATTTATAAACATAAGTGATATGATAATTCAAAATGTCCAACTACATCTTTTTTTTGGGTTAGACCCTATTTGAAATTAGGGGATTATATTACTTTATATTAAATATGTAAATTTCTTGTAAAATTCATATGGTTAGTGTCAAGAGTTGGCTTTAAAAAACCACAATAGAGTTTAAAAAATGCAATTCATAAGTGATGTTATTTGGAGAATCTACCACAGTTCAAAACAATAAAAAAATATGCTTTTTTAAGAATTTGGAGTGAGAGAGAGATAAAAAATATCGAGTTGCCTCTATTCTCTCTCCTCTGTATCTCTGCTATCTCTCTTCTCCATGTCTATACACTATCTCCATCTCTCTCCCCTCACTTTCCCTTACCTTCCGATCCCCTCAACAAAATTCGACAATGAGGTAGGATAAGGGAGGGATGGCAATCGGAAGCTAGCCCATGGCTACATGGCTAGGTGTGTAGTCAGGTCACTAAGGTTCAAGTCCTAAACTAGACATTGGTATTCAACGATTTTAGAAGCACACACATACACATTCAATGGGAAAACATGTGCCCATGTTCCATAAGATAGTCCTCGATGCCTCCGATAATTTTCAAGCATGTATAGGGAATATGCATGCATATGTGTACCGTGGTGTGTATCTGCCTTATACTTAAAAAGGGTAATTACACTTTTTTTACCTCTTTCTCTCTACTTGATTTCAAAATAGTGTGTCCCACAACAAAATAATGTTTTTACCGTGTGTCTCAGCAAATATAAACTAAGTGCGGTAACTAGAAGTCAATTTTATCCTTTTGGAAATAAGTTAGGATAGATTATTTTAACTTATTTAATAAAAACGTTCTACTAGTTGTTGAGTGATACGAAAATCCAGTCTATCACACGCGTATCGAATTCCTACACAATTCATAAAGAAGAAAGTTTATATTTGTTACATCTACTCCGTAGATTAGGATATTTTATTCTGTGTTTTCTGAGGGGTTTTGCCACAATAGCGCTGACATAGAGTGGCTTTGCCTCACTGGATACTGACATCGCCTCCCATTGCCACGTCACCAAATCACTCCCAATTTCTCTCTTGTCCATCTCCTACACAATCTTCGTCTCCCAATCCGACAGTAGCTCCTTCACCAACCACTAGGTCGTCATCAAAAGCGGCGCCGGGTGGAGGAAGGCGGAGGGAGCCGGCAAATCCGTTGGAGGGGAAGGTAGCACAATAACACCAGAAAGGGCCTTGTCATTGGAAAGGGCCTTGCCATATCTTTGACTCAAAGTTCGGCCAAGCCGCCGTCGTGACCTTTCTACACTCCCGTTGCCTCGATCAAGCCCTCCCAAATTCTTCCTCATCATGAGATAAACTCCCACATCTTTCCCCTCAAACAATTTCAGTTAAATGCCACCGGAGCCACCGAATCAAAGGTGTCTTTGTCCTAGAGCTGTCACGACACCGTGGTGCCTCCCGCACCTGATCTCCTCCCACAGTGAGTATTCATTCTAACCTTCGGTGTCATACATGTCATAAACTCGGTAGGGTAGTCATCTTCACCAATTGGTCACCATAGACAGTCCACCACACTAGATGTCCTCATTACCGTCGGTTATCATCGCCCCCAACCATCTCGGTCTCTTCAACTCTAGCGAACCGCTTAGCCAGACTTTTCATAGCTCAGTGAGAGATCATAGCTTTTCTAGCCCATTTGTAATTTTTTAAAAAAAATCTGTCCCTCTTACGAATGTAATTGTAAAAGTAGCTTCATCCCCAATCACAAAAGAGCCAAAAAGTGACACATGTCACATTCTGTACTCCATTATTATGGGGACTTGTGTGGCCACCATGGGAGCACCTACCACGCTCTAGGAGTGTAGCTGCTTTGGTGAACTGCTGAGCTCTGATGCGGGAGTGAGGCAAGTGTTATCTTTCTGCGCTTTCGTGGACCATCGCACATTGTCGCTAGGCTGCCATTTAGTATCTCGGTCTTCGAGAATTCCACCCCCACTCAATGGCATTCAAGAATTCCACCCCCAACTCAATGGCATTCAAGAATTCCACCCTCGAGCCCACAGTAGCCACCATGCTTTGTATCTGATGTCTCCCTAGCATCTTGACGCCCTTGGCTATCCTCGAACTCCACAAGTGCTTAGCTCCTCCTCCGTTCAAACGAACAAGACAGAGCCTTCTCTTTCTCCTGCTATGTCAATGAACTTTGGGCCCCGCAACTAAGGACAATGATTAAAGAGAGATTAATATGTCAGCCAATCCTAAGTAGGTCCATGACATTAATATGAGAGATGCTTCTGTGCATCTTTTTTTAAAAGTTGCACAAATATTAAAATATGAATGGAGTGTAGATAGCGATTATTTTTTATTTCATTTGCTTCAAAATTTATGCAAATTGTATCGAGGGAAAATGCATGGAAGCACCTTAAAAGCTGAAATCTAGATAGTGCGCTCATGACAGAGAGGCCCCCACAAGTGGGTTGGATCTTTTGTGGCTAATATGTGCATGCATGCATGTGGTAGCATACCATATAAGCACACTTGCCACTTGGGAAGTCAACTCGGCGCACAAACCACTTTGCTTCCTGTTTGGGTCTAATTTGATCTGATTTTAAAAGTACGAAGGGTTAAATATCTGATTTTACAGTACACGAGTCAAATCAGACCAATTTGACGAACTGCAAAGAACAACGACAAAGTATAACCTTTTTTCCATTCATAAATACGTAAGTGTAACAAAGGAACAATGTTCAACTAAAGAAAGCAAGCCATTGCCGGATCTCATAAGCAAGAATGAAGTTCTTTACAAGGGAATGAAACTCTAAGGCTTTACAAAATCGAGAAAGGAAATGTGTACACAACAGTGGGCAATTACACTTCTTGTAACCAATCAATTCTTCCATATTGGTATGTAGTTCTTGATCACTGAGAAACTGTTCCTCTTCAGATGTCCGTCAACTGCAGCAGGCAAAGAGGAGCTCCTTTGCAGTCCATGTCACTTCTGCAAGATCTTGCAATGACTCGATTGTGTCTTTCTTCAATGGGAAAAGCTTCTCCAAGCAATCTGGCAGGAGGAAAGCTTGACTCAAAATGATAAAGCTTGAAGCGGGATGGCGAATGTAAACTTATTCGGAAAACAGAAAGTCTACCAAACGGTATACCGTTGGGAATCACTTCCAACGGTATACCATGGTTCATTAGGTTCGCGGGTAAGTTTCATTACCAGATTTCACGGGTAAGTTTCATGATGTCTCACGGATAAGTTTCATGGGTTTCATGAGGTTTCAAGTTTCATAAAGTTCGTGTTCATTAAAAAAAGTTTAGCATTGTGCTGTCTGATGAAACCTTTGGTTGAAACTTATCTATGAGACTTTTTTTAATGAAATACGAACCTTATGAAACTTGAAACCTCATGAAATCCATGAAACCTATCCGTGGAAACATCATGAAACTTACCCGTGAAACCTAGTAGCGAAACTTACCCGTGAACCTAATGAACCATGCTATACCGTTAGAAGTGATTCCCAACGGTATAGCGTGTGGTAGTTGCTCTCTTCGGAAAAATGGACCTAGCTATTTACATTGCAACAGAAATATCACTATTTTTTTTTGTGGCAAAAAAAAAGAAGAAGAAACGAAACATCACTATTTTGCCCTGCTAAGATGGAGTATTATAAATCACCCAAAAAAAATTGCGTAGATGATAGATCAACAGTCCACATAGCAATTCCACATCTCATAGACAAGAAAGAGCAGATCTTCCTACAATAGTCCGACAAGGCAAAAACCATGCCCCTCTCGGATGAATTTCATTTTAAACAGCTTATAAATATTAAATATCAAACCAATCATCCCCAGCAAGTAAAATTTCCAACATTTCACGATACCAGTCAAATTGATATGCATGTCTTGGCTAGATAGTAATGTATGCATAGTGTAGTACTCACTCTATTGATTTTTATAAGATGTTCACGCATTTCAAGATTCAAACTTCGTAAATTTTGACCAACAATTAATCTAATAATATATAGAATAGAGAAATTTTATGATGTATTATACTGGTAATATATAATGGGTAGTATAAATCAAATCTAGCTATCGATTTGTTAAGAGTGTTTCTACTACTTTACTACTAGAGGAAGTATAAATAAATACTAGCTAATCTGATTCATTGAATAGAAAATAATGAATGGTCTATATTAAATTTAGTGTACCGTAAAAGAGCTCATAGAATATAGATCATGTGACACAAAAGTGATACTTATTGCATTCGTATTTGAAAACACTATACTATTACGATTTTATAGCTATGAACAAAGTAGTGAAAAAGAAATTAACGGTCAAAGTTCAACTTTAGAGACCGCACCAAGTTAAACAGCGTCTTATAAAAACCAAACGGAGTGAGTACTGTACAAAGGCACTGTAGTGTATCAAGTTTGAATACTGTACTAGGAAATAAATTGAAAAGTGACTATAATGTCAAGAATTCGTTGGAGATGGCCAGAAGAAATGTACCTGGATGTCTCACAAGGTTCAACAGTGACAGTGAAGCAAGCACCCTCTCTTCCAAAACTCTGTCATATCTTAAGCTATCTAAAAGCTTAGGCGCAAGAATGGAGCATGCTAATGGCTGGAGAGTATTGCATCCGTGAAGTGGGGAGAGGGAGCAGCTCATCCATGTAATCGTGACAAGACATGATCGAACCAAACTTGGGATTCCATCAGATATGCAGTTTGACAGTGCCGCAAGGAACTTTTCGTTCCCACTGTTTAGAAACATAAGGGCAAGTTTCTTCAGCCGTTCTTCAACTATCTTTTCTTCTTCCTGGTAATTAAGACAACGTCCAGGTAAAAAAAACACTTAGATTATGCAATAGAACCTAATTTCCAAACCAAATTATAAAGTAAATTACATGTCAGTTTTCAGATCATGACAACATACCACTCGTGCACTCTTATCTTTGAATTTCTCCGTTCTTCTAAAGGATTCTGATAGGGCATCATCTAAACCTGCTCTCTTTAGTAGCCATGCTTCTGCTATGGGTTCTCCTGTGGATGAAAACCGCCCTGCCAAGAGTAAGAGAGCTCGAGCACACTGTTCTTGCACCTTTCTGCTATGTGAACTGTTCTCCAAAGCAGCTATAATAGCATCAATAGCTTCCTCTCTGTAAACGCTGTACTGCCAAGGATCTCCCTGCAAGAAAACTGCAATATTGGGATTGTACAAATACCAAAAGCTTGACTGAGAAAAGGAAGAAAAGATCCATCTTCAAGATGTTACCAGGAGATCAAGCTGAAGTAACATGACTGCTGCTAGTGGATGTTGGACAACAGGAGCTTGCTGGAGATAGACCAATAGAATATGCATTGTATTCAAGCAGCTACCATTTGTCAGCTCCTTGAGAAACTCTACAATCTGGGTTGTTCTGTTCATAGAAGGAAAGAATTAAGGCCAGTTCAAAGGATGTTTTACATGTGCTTCACAGAATCTACACCTTATCGACTAGAGCCATTTTACCTGTTAAGGCAGATCAGTTCAGTCAGCAAGTTAAGGGCAGCAGCACTAGCCTTCTTCTGAGTTCCTAAAAGAAGCTGAACAATAGGCTCCTTCTTCAGATTATCAGCTATGTAGTGTCGACAACTGCCATCAGCTTGGATACATGAAGTCAAGAGAGAGATGCGGTTTTTGCTCTCGCGGGCATCAGCAACTTCAAGTCTGCTCATGAGAAGGTCCAAACCACCTAGAGCAATCATCTGCTTTGCGTTCTCAACATTTCTGTCAACGTCAAATCCCGTAAGGAGCTGATCTAGAAAGTACAATGCAGCTACTTTGGGAGAGTATGTCACAGAAGACAGAAATTGCACCTCCTCCCCACACTCCAATATGTGCAACACTACTGGTATCCAGTCCAATGATAGCATCTGCTTAGCTTTAGGCTTCATCAAATAAAGCACTATAGCTGCCTTCAGGAAAAACTCATTGCTCCTCAGAAGTCTCAAGAAAAGCTCAAGCTGTGGATCTGCATTAAGAACAATCTGTCTATTGACCTGATTCCTCAAAACCAACTCTCCCATTATCAAGATTGCTGACTCCAGTACTGCGTCATCTTTGGAACTGAATGTAACCTCAAGAAGCCCTTGAATAAAAGAGGGACATGCCAGCCAACTTTCAAGAATAGGATTTCCTTGCAAGTTTGAGCATGCTCTGGCTACTTCATGCACAGCATACTCGCACTGCCTAAGACTGTCTGAATTTGATACCACAGAAACTGCTCGTTCAAGAGTCATTGTTAGCTCATTGCTGTCTAGATCTTTCTCCACAGAGACAATTTCTTTCTTTGGTACCTTAGGGTGATTAATAACATTCCTGCTTAGATCTCCACGACATGAGAATAATCGGAAAGAGTAGGATTTGCGTGGTGTAGGTGCTGTTTCTGGAACAATGCCCTCTTTCCGAATGCGGGAATGTTTTTCTTGGAGCACCATGTTACCCTGTCTACTCAAAACAGGCTTAAGTTAAGTAACTTCAAAGGTATATACAGTATTAAAAAATTCAGATGTTGTGAGAAATGAACATTGGAATTTAGCATGCTTCAAACATCAATATCAAAAAGAAGGGAAATGCGCCAGACACACCTGTGCTTTCAAGCTTTTTAATCTATCAAAACGGTTTTGATTTCTTGATATATGTTTGGAGTTTCAGTTCAACTATGTCCTTTTCGGTCAACTTTGAATAACGTTAACTACTGTGAGGGTGTAAAGACAAAGATATTCCAGGAACTGGTGATGTAATGCTCTTGAAATCAATAAAATCTTCCGTTATCAATTCCAGGAACTGGAGGCAGTAGTCAAATTTTCCAGACAATAACTAATCCTACCAGTTAATACATTTCTTTTCACGTTCTCTATTAGTCACAATTAATGGAAAATTTCCCCCTTACCTATGGAGATAATAAATCCATATTGCAAGGTATGCAGAGTGCAATTTACCCCAGGAAGAATCCACGAAAACAAATCCTTGTTTGCTGGCTTCGCTCTTGCAATACTAGGACATGCTAGTTTGCTTCCTCTAAACTAGAAATGCAATACTAGCTAGTTAGTTCAGCCAGTTAGCAACATGAACCTTATATAGGAAAAAGTCCATATAAAACCCCAAACTTTGCTTGAAGTTCGTCTAGTATCCCAAACTATAAAATAAGATATTTAACCTTCAAACTTTGCAATCCGGTTCAAATAACACCCTAACCTGATTATTTTGCTATGTAGGATGACACGTTGGACAAGATTTAGGTGAATGACAGGTGGGGTTCATAGGGGCTTCTCTTCCAGATCGAAATAGAGAGGGAGGAAACTACAGGGGCTGATAGCTATAGAAGCATGATTGAGAGCTTGGCGAGGGAGAAACCCATGTGGGCCCCACCTGTTATTAACCTAACTTAGCAAGTGTCATTCTATATAGCAAAATCGTTCACTCATTGCGTCATACGGGCAATACTACTATGTGAAACTGGGTCAGAGTGTTATTTGAACTGGATTATAAAGTTTGGAGGATCAAATATCTTGTTTCATAATTCGGAATATTGGATGGACTTTCGACCAAAGTTTGAGGGTATTATATGGACTTCTTCCAACTTATATATATGTCAAAGTTTGAACTCACCAATCAAGTGAATAATACAGCTAGATGAACAGCAAGATGTAGAAAAAAACTGTTTATCAGCCACCAATAACAGTAACAATATTTTGGAACGCACTATACCACAGTGGCATTCTAAACCAAGAGACGGATTTTGCGATGTCATCTTATCATTATATACTTTCTCAAAAAATATATATATATACGAATCATAATCAAGAACCGAATTTGATAAATACTTATTTGGCAAAACAAATGAAGCATCGAGGATACAATGCTCTTCAGTTCAATGGCAACTAAAAACCGGACTCTAGTTCTATGTCTACGGTCTACCACCTTAAATCTCTAACTAGAAATGCATCCAAAATTGTCTAGCCCCCACACGGCCACACCATAAAAGACAAAGATGATTAGGGCTCAAACAGCTGTCTCCTTGACACCATCTATTTTTTTTTGAACGGAAAGCGGCAGAAGCGCTACCATGCATTAAAGAAGAAGAGAGGTAACAGAGAACAACCTTCCGGCAAAGAAACACAAGAAGAGGAGAGCCTCCTCGAACAGACAACAACGGTCAGAAGACCCGAGCACTAACTAGCCCGAAAGGACCCAGAAAATTGGGGACACCATCTAAATTATCAGGACTACAATGAGTGAGCACAGTTTGGCGCTTGTTTAAAACATGCTTGTGCTAATTTGACACAGCAACAGGCATACATAGTTACGAGGCTAATCAGCGTACTGAAAATAAAGGAACTGTTCACTCACATGAGAAAGCTTCTCCACCTTCAAGCTACCTGAATAGTCAATCAATTCGACATCCGTCTCCACAACCAATTCAGCCTCATCAGCCAGCTTTGCATCTTTGGCATCTTCCTGCTCCAAAGCTGTGCCAAAAACAGCATTGTACCTGTAAAAATCAGATGAGCATTTACAAGTAATAAAACACGCTCTTACACTGACTCATGATAAGCTGCAAACTTGTTTTTAATGCATCCTATGGCAATGTTCACGCACAAGCTTCTGTTGATCGAACTCCTGCGCACAGAATCCGAGTGCTTCTCCCACGTATCGAAATACCCGGGCATCGAAGGCAATGGCACGGATGGGACCGGAGGCGCATCGGCTCCGGACTTGAGCCATTCCTTGTAGTACATTGCAAACTGAGCCGTGCCACTGTTCATGTGATCGTTGTACAGCCTCTGCAGGCTCTTCATCCTCCTGCTCCGGCCGTCGACGTCCCAATCGGCGACGAGCTCGGCCTCCTTGGTGAACCAGACCTTGATATGGAGCAAATGGGGCAGGAAGACGTGGTCCCAGAGGTCCGGGAGGAGGTTCTTGCGCGTGAGGTAGGGCGCGTCGACGAACACCTGGAGCAGGTGGCGCGCGGAGGCGTGGTCGTTGCGCTCCATTCTGTAGACGACGGACAGGTAGAGCTGCGCGCACGCGGAGAGGTGGGAGTTGGGCACTCCGCAGGTGTAACCCTCATCGGCGGCGGTGGCGGCGCGGGGCGTTGCGTGGAGCGAGGCGACGACGCTGAGGAGGCGGATGGAGTTGCGGAGGGAGCGGATCTTCGCGTCGCGCGGGGTGGCGCCGTCAGCGGCGAGGCGCTCGATGCTCTCGATGCCGAGCTCGAGGTTGGCCATTACGGCGTGCCCCGCGCCCCGCCGCACCGCCGCCGCGAGGCACGCGGCGCACTTCTCCCGGAGCCCCCGCCGGAACTCCGCGTCCTTAAGGAACCGCCCCGCATACCCGGAAAGCAACGCCACCACCACGCCCACCGCTGCCCCGTCGCCGACGCCCCCCTCGTCGCAGGGAGGCGGAGGCGGCGACGCGTGCCTGCTCGACAGCGCGCGCCGCGACGGGGACCGGGCGGCGCGGTGCTGCACGGAGGGCGCGTGGAGTTCGAAGCGATCCTGCGCGAGCAGCTCGCGGAGGGAGGAGGACGGCGGCGGGGACGTCATCGCGGTCGTGGCGGTTCTTGGTCAAGAGCCAGAGGAAGCATATGTGTGGGCGAGCGAGCGAGAGAGAGTAAATGGTGGGCGGCGCGAAGAAGAGAGGGGTTAAAAGCCGCTGCGGCGTGGGACCCACCCGTCAGGCCATGGAGGCGCCCACGCACGCATACATACAGGGGCGGCGTTGGCCAGCTTAGCCTTAACCAGTGTGCTCGTTACTGTGTATGACCCTGACCAGCTTGGCAGAAACAGAAGCCTACACGAGAGACCGTAGTAAAACGGAAGCAGTTCCTGTGCAGTGTCTACGGGTCACAACTTAAGCTGTCCCGATTCAGATCGGTCAAAAATGAAATAAATAGTGTTTACTATAGCATCATAAATAGTAAAATATTTGTATAGTATTTTTAGTCAATCTGAACTGTCTAAATCTGATCGGATGGTAAGCAGTCTCTAAAGGACTACATTGGATCTGCGTCCTCGTAAAACTCACTTGGCTTACATTGTTGTTATACATGGCGTTGATGTATATTATCTGCCTTTTCTCATCAGTGTAAGATTCTAGAAGGATAGCTATTAGATATGTGTTCTTGGTAACAAGTCAAAGAAAACCGATGAGATCAGCGAGGTCACTCAACGCCTCCGGCCCTAGTTCTACCCCTTGTTGCAAAAAGCACCGTTTGGGTAGGAGAGAAATTTCGAAAGGTTTGTGCTCATTATACATAATTTTTGTAAATTTAGATAAAATTCTCAACGCTCTAAATGGGGTCTGATAAATAGCACCGTGCTACTATAGCTTGTGATCTTTTCTCTTTTGAAACCCAATTTGAATGATTAAAACAAGGGAAGAACTAACGCTCGGACGTCTGATACTGTTCATTTCATCGGACGCCTCTTGCAACATTTTTTTTTCAACGTTTGAAACATTTTTTCCGACGTGTGCAACATTTTTTTTAACGCTTGCAACATCCGTTTATTGTGCCGCATTTTACTATTTATCAAAGAAAAATATTGCACGCGTTGGCAAAAAATGTTACACACATAGAAAAAAATGTTGCAATACGTTCAGACATCCGAATTGTGGCAATTCCGTTAAAACAATCAATCATTTGTCTTTGCCACAAGCTAGCCTCAAAGTTTTTTTTTTAAAAAAAACCCCCGGAAAGATTTTGAACGGCAACTTGAACATCACGGCGCGCACGTAGCTCGCAAGTACGTACGAATCTCCAATAACGATAGCTGCACGCATGCACGCACGCATGGGCAACAAAAATACATATATTAACACGTAATGACTGATGAGTACAGCGACTTGGGCTAGCTACATATATAGCATGTCAGCATGTGAGGGTGGTTTAACTTGAGTGAAATTTCACGATACATTATACTGGTAGAAAACGGAGGGTGATAGAAATTAGATTTAGTCATTAATTTGTTAAACATATTTCTATTGCTTTACTATCATAGTAAATATAAATAAATTTTAACTAATCTGATCTATTGGATTAAAAAAATGAACGATTCGTATTGAATTTAACGTACCGTAAAAGAGCTCTAACTTAAACAGTCAGCCACTACTTAGAACTGGTTAATTAACTAGGTGAGCGGATACTGATAATCTGGCTGCGACAACAGCAAGTAGACAAAGCTACAAACCAACGGTTTTGCAAATCAATGTACCTAGATACTGATAGGCTGTTTGTTGCAGACCACTTGGCATGTTCTCCAACTCAAATGTATGTTGCTATTTATTTGTTACGATCCCATTTCGTTTGCTTGCTTGAGATCAGGTTGTAGAGCAGTGGCAGGCAGAGGAGGACACCTCGGGCCCCAGGCCTTTTTCACCCCAGTCCCAGCAGCAACTACGCCTCACCCTCTCATGTAATATATACAGAGCTCTTTTGCAGTAAATTAAAATCAATATAAACCGTCTATTTCTTTAAATTTAATGGTTGAAATCAATTTAGATCAAGTTATACTACCACCTGTAGTATTGGTAGTAAAATTCAGAGAGGGGTAAAAGTGTAAAAAAATCTGTCATACTATTTGTCCTCTGGTAAAACATGTCATGTACGATCCTGATGAATAGCGGATGAATGAATAAAAAGCCTCTGAAGATCACCAGGTATTCGGTGAATCCAAAACTGTGAACGAATTAGGAAAAATCTAAAATACCCTTGATGAATGCATAGTAAAAATCTAAAATACCCTTGAGGAATGAATGATTAGATTTAATTTCTATTATCACTATTTACTAGCTATGTTATCTTCTATAAAATTTCTCTCTATATATATGCACGTCTTTTACAAGGAAAACTGACAAGTTGAATGTTCCGCCCTCTGGAATATGCTCTCTTTCCTTCCACCAAAACCTCGGATGTTGAATGTGCAGATATTTGCAAGAAAAACCAAGAGTTCTTTTTAAAAAAATTTGCCAAAAAGTTTGATATCTTATTAAAATAAAAAAACAACAGCCGAACTACAAACACACATCCACATACTTGGCTCGGTGAGCACCGAGCCGAACTCAAAGTTTGAACCCGAACGGACAGGCTGCACCACAGCCAGCCTTGCCGTCCAAGCTACGGCTCAGTATAGAAAGAAAACCAAGAGATTCTAATTAGGCATCTAATGCTCCCCGGCATTTGCTATAATGCTATTGCAGCTGCAGAGGGGCACACTGCATGCTGTGCGTTAGAGCATCGCCTCGCCTCGGTCGTCCGATCGATAGCCTCTTGCACATGTGTATGCAATGCAAGTCAGAGAAGCATGGGCATCTGTCATGTACGGCCAACTGGACGGCATTACGCGAGAGGGAACCAATGGCTTCATAATACCGGCATGTAGGTATAGTAGCCCCGTACCGACCTAACCTCACTCGTCAACGAGAGCATCACTAGAGCATGCATGCATCGACGTCGCAAGCTATACAAGAGTTTCGACCAACAACGTACAACAACAAAATATCACAAGCTACCAACCAAAGAACAAATGCCACAGGCACGATCGATCCATCTCCAGGACGAAGCTTCCTTTATCTAGCGCTTGACACTAGGTTCACAAAACCATACCGCGAAAATCGAATCGGTTTTCACGGTACGGTTTTCGTAAAAACCGCACGAAAAACCATTAAAAGCCGTTAAAAACCGAAAGAGTTGAAAATTTTTAAAAATTGAAAAAAATCGAAAACCGCGGTTTTCTCGAAAAACCAACCCGTCTAATTGAATGTTCTTCGAAAAGGGTTTTTGAGCGGTTTTTTACGAAAACCGCGGTTTTTCACGAAAAACTATTGACATAAATTTTTTCAAAATTTTTAAATTTTGTCAAAAATTAGAACGATTTACCGAGCGATTTTGGATCTCGAACCGGAGCAGTAAGGTTGAAAACTGCGGTTTTCGAGCGGTTTTTCGCGGTTTTGTGAACCATGCTTGACACACTTTTTTTTAAAAAAAAAGTATAATCCCTTTTAAAATAAATTTGTGCAAATGGCTCTCTCTTCGTTAGCGGAAGGCGCTCCTATACGACGGCAACGTTTCCTGTTGTACCTCGCCTTGGTCGGCGCTTTGATCAATTAATCACTTTTAATTATTTAGCTTGCTGCCAACCTTCTACTGTGTGGCAGGTGACCTACCAAGCCTATGTTGGTTGATCTCAGGGACTGCATGGATATTGCCACCATTATTTTCATACAGTCACTTTCCTAATTAAAAGCTAATCCCGTGATTAGCTATTTCCTTAATTACGCGCCATGATCGGAGGCGCTTTCCATCCAATGGAACTTGCCCCCGAGCTCCTCAGCGCCATATTAAAAGGGAAGAGGTGAGCACGTTCATGGGTGACGATCTATGCACGGTCTCTATCCTTCCAAAACCCTAATCCATCTACCGATCATTACTGGCGTTGAAGGAACTTCGAAGAGCGGTTCAAGGACAGTGCCGGTGGTGCCCTGAAGGTCGCCGTCATCACCCGCAACATCTCCACAGCAGTACCGGCGTACATCCTTCTACCTCACCAACGACCGACCTAATGACGACCTCGTCTTTACCGGGTTAGTTTCACTACTTATTTCCGCATTTGTGATCATGATCTAGATTAGATTAAAAACTTAGTGCTTAGATTAAATTAACAGCCTAGTGCTGCCGCTACCATGGCACAGGAGCACATACAGGGGCGGATCTGCAGTTGTGGCGTCGGGGTCCGGTGACCCCGACGCTCCTGTATTAATCCTTTGTACCCTCCGTCAAACTCTGTTGATGACCTCGATGGCAGATTAGTCTGGACCTTAGCCCCGTGCTTATCCAGCCTGACTAGTTATCCGAAAGCAAACAGCCCGTAGACCGCATATCGGCGATGACCCCAGCGACCAATTTTCCTGGATCCGCCTCTGAGCACATATGTGACATGTGTTGTATGCCGCTGCTTCGATTGTTAGAGATATGGTTATTTTTGCAAATTCGTTATTACAGGGTTACATTTGCACACAAAAGGTATGTCAGGAAGAAAACAAAAACCAAACTCTCTCCCGGCCACATTCATGAGGACGATGAATTCGGCATGCAAGTTGCCGAGGAAACGACATGGGTTTTTGGTAGTGAGTCGCGCCGCGGGGAATCAATTCAATTGCTGCAGATGCAGTGCAGGGTTTGCCGGAGAATAGATCGTCGCGCGCGTGGCGAACAGTGTACCCGTGATCCTGCAGGGCTATAATAATATGACCATCGGGGCCTTCACGATATTTTTAGCTGGATGTGGTTGGTGCTGGTGCGAATCATTCACTGCAGATGCCCTTTGTTTTGTCCGACCCAGTTCATCATCATTCGATGGTCTGATTTGAAGGCGTCAGGCTCTGCATAAGCCGTGCTTGTTTCATTCTTTCCATGATTGGGATTTGGGAGCCCACGGTTTAATCTCCCATCCACTGATCCACAGTTTGCATCAGCACCTGCGGCCATCAGGCTCATCCAATCCACCGTTTGGATTCTCTCGCACGCGCGTAAATCTTACCGTCTTACTGCTTATTCACCCTTCATCCATGCAGCGTAAATGAACTGCAACTTTGCATCGCGTAGAGCAGATTTAGCTTTCCATGCACGCTGAGAACGGATGGTCCTTGGAACTTTTTCTTCGTGGGGACTTGCAATTGATGCAGAATGTGCAGGACTTACATGCCCATCTTTAAAGCCTCAGCTACCGTTGCTGGGTAGAGGAGCAAGGCTGTGTGTTTGCTGCCGTGCACCACTGCAGATTCACTCTTGTAAGCTGACTAGCAGTAGACGGCAATGTTGAGATAACCATCAACCACGTCTCTGGCCTGATGTGAAATTTCCTGAAATCTAAAAAGGTGGTCAGGTACTGTGAGCCTGTGACCCGGCATTATGGGTTCCCAGAGAAGAAACAAGAACAGCCCAAGTGGCTGCTGCGCCTGCTGCTGCTCGACGAAAATAACTCAATGATTTGGTAATTGAGATTGAAAGAGGCCAAGAGATTCAGATGTGCAGCACAGCTGCGTTGATGTACAATGAATGTGTCTCTGCCGAGTGCCGCCATTTCGTACGTCTTTGTAGCAAACTCTGAAGTTATACACATACCATGGAGAGTCCTCACTCGCAGTACGTACTTTCCAGTCGACGCAGCTCTGCTCCAAGAGAGGAACAGTCTGACTTACTGCGTGTCTGCGACCAAGCAAGGATTTGAAGACAGACAGCAACAAAAAACACACTGTTCAGGTTCCTAGACCTCTAGATGCTTCTCGCATATTTGAGCACCACAGGTTTTTTCCTCATCCGCATTGTGTGAGGAAAGAAAGGAGAAAGGTAGATGCCAAATTCAAACCACCCCAGAGATCCAACATTACAGGGCCAGCAGATAAGGAAGGGCACCGGAAAGGAAGAAAGCTAAGCTTTTCTTTTATTGATACCAAGCATCGATCAGCATTTGATGTGTTACAGAATACCCGGCAAAAATATAGAATCAAAAAACGGGAGATAGAGATTTAACGTGAAAAACTCTTTTAAAAAAAATCACAGGCACACAATGACTATATCACTATATAAGGAGATATTTATAATGAAGTTATTACTTTTTCTATGGACTACAGGGACATGTTTATAGTGGCATAGCAAATTTCATGTAGAAGTAGATTTGAGATGGAGTAGGAAATGAA
Source organism: Guadua angustifolia (assembly GCA_036346375.1). Classification (NCBI taxonomy): domain Eukaryota; kingdom Viridiplantae; phylum Streptophyta; class Magnoliopsida; order Poales; family Poaceae; genus Guadua; species Guadua angustifolia. Next base: position 28,022,810 of record CM070503.1, read on the forward strand.
TTTGTATCACACTCAAACTCAACAATCTTCACCTTGAGACGAACTCCTCTCGTAGCCAAAATATAACGCAAATCTTCTTGAAACAAATCAACATAAACACCTAATGTGACGAAAGTCCAAAGGACTTATATGAATAAGAAAGACTAAAACAGTCTTATCTAAACGCTTCTTATAAACCAAAATATCACCTATGGCACTTGATAGATAGCGAAGAACTCATATCATATATATTTCATATGCTCTACTTGGAATACAAAATTTGACAAACAATGCCTATTAGGGAATAACTTGCATGTGTGACTATCATGTACTTCAAACTGCCAACTTGAAAGGTAATCACATTCCATCATATAGTTGAAATTGCTCTTGCAAAACTATCAAAATGAAAGGAGCTCTCGAGCCATCAATGGAGTATAAATTGCAGTGACCCCCTCATATCGAGCTATAACAACTGGACAATGTTGTAGTATCCATGCAAAAGTAAACTCCTTCTTGCACTTTAATTTTTCATTTCAAACTGATATTATAACAAAACCTTCACTTTTAAACTCTAAAACTCTAGAGAGTATAATGCTTGTTACCATTGGGTTGTCATTAAATTTTTAGAATTAATGTTGCCAAAACCTCCATAATAATCGCACAAGTAATTCAAAATTGCAACATATCCAAATTGTGATTGAACACAAAATTCAATTGTCTCCTCAACTAACATTGATTTTTTTCTTAAAATCTCCTCGATCAATCGTAGCCTAAGTTAAATCGTTGTGTTGAAATACCTGCAACTCTACCTTAAATTCTATATGTGCGGATCTTGCCACAGTAACCATAGCAGACGACAGTTCATTGAAGAAATCGCTAATGATTAATCTCATATGTATGTCGCCAATAATAGACACAATGGCCTGAATTGCAATATAATCCGCCTCTAACGGAAGCAATACGACGATCGGCTGTGGCAGACGATTGTCGACTGAGATAACAAAAAATAGCTATCACTTGTTACAAAATGTACGGCAAAATTATAGGATCAAAAGAATAAAAGATATGGATTTAACGTAGAAATCCTTTTTGGGAAAAAAACTATAAATATATAAAGGCTATATTACTATATGAGGAGATGTTTATAGTGAAACTCTTGCTTTTCTTATGGACTACAGAAACATATTTATAGTGGTATGTAACAGACTCTGTATAAGAGTAGATTTGAGATATAGTAGGAAACGAATTTATATCACACTTAAACTCAACAATGCTATGATACTACTTGTTACAAAACATATGGCAAAAATATAGGATCAAAGGAATGAGGACAAGAATTAAACGTGGAAAACCTTTTTGAGATGATTATATTACTGTATGAGGAGATGTTTATAATGAAACTCTTACCTTCCTATGGAATACAGGAACATGTTTAAAGCAGTATATAGTAGACTATGCATAGGAGTAGATTTAAGATGGACTAAAAAACGAATTTATATCACACTTAAACTCAACATGATGCTCACAGCAGCTGTACCATTTTTTTATACAGAGAAGCTGCATCAAGGGCAAACGACAACTTCACTTGACAGCTATGGATCGGTTTAAGCAACAGTGCGGAACAAAGTTGACAATAATGTAGTTCAGACACCCAATTTGCAAACGCTATGCAATTGGCAAGACTTAAACTCAACATGATCATGACGATCATGCAATCGGCTCGGGGAGTTCATATCGGATTGGCCAACGCTGGGACCCTTTCACTGTAGATCATGACGACGATGCAGTTGCAAGGCCCCCTAGTCGGTTTCTTCATCAAGTTGGATCAGCTTTCCACTGATTTTCCTGGTACAACGATCATGATGTGAATATTAATTCTAAGCATCCGTTGCCTGTTTTAGCTAGAATCAATAGATCCGATATCCACCGTAAGACTATAAATAACGACAGCATTTGGTGAAGGCATAATAAGTAGGATACCTTTGATGGTGTGGTTTCTCATCGGACAAAACTTTCAACAGCCTTTCCTCAAACGGCGTGGCATGCCAACTTACCTTCTGGTCCTGATAACAGCGAAGCACTAGAGTAAGTTGTGCAGATAAAATAAATGCGAGGTAAGGAAAGCATTAGATGAAAGTATACCTCTTTGTACTTGGTTGTTGTGTTAGGAATCCCATTACCATCCCACGCCTTGGGCAACACTGGAGTAGGATCGTCATTGTCCCAATTCAGACCAAAAGCTACAAAGATGGGCACATCTGTGAAAAAACTTTTTTGATAGCATGGTTGCTTCCCCACGTTGCCCTCCATGTCACTTTGACTCTCACCATCTGCAGATGAAGGCTCAAGCCAACAAGATAGGCTTGAAACACCATGCTTTCCGTAGTCTGAATTATTTTTCAATAGCTCTCCAGCATCTAGTAGCTGTTGGTTGTCATTTTGATTCTTGGGTTCCTCTTGAGATGTCACTTCTTCATCTTGCTCTGCATTGTTAGCATCAAATGAAAAGGGCGCAGATTTTGATAGCTCTGACTTTTTAGTCATTGAGATCGGAAAAGTCTTCTCAGGTTTCTCAATAGAACCTGCCCTTGAGTATCTTCTCTTTGGAGGATTGGATGACAGCACAGGAGACGAGTCATCTCTTAGTTCCGCCCACTGTATTTTGTTCTCAATAGGCCTCAGGACAGGATAGATGAATTGTCTGTTGGTCCTCGCACGCTTTCCAGGCCTCAAACTCCCCTTGTATGCAGTATAAATTGTTCCAGGAGTCTGCATGTCACCTCTGAGAACCAAAGGGGTTGGATAAGGTGAATCACTAGAATCAAGCTGCTGGTTTCTGATGTTCTGACATGAAGACTTGTCCTGTAAAGATGATCGAGGCACTGATTCAACTCCGAGAAGATGCTCAGTACCTTCATCAGTGTAATGTTCATGGCTCAAAGTACCATGCTCATCACAATTGAACCTGTTTTGGAAGAAACAAAAAATCGATGTTGTAACAATAGTAAAAAAAAAACGTCATATTCACAAAGATTGAGGGTAGTTATTTACCCTTCAGATAAGTTATCTTCAGATATCATTGTCCCTTTAATCACCTTTGCATTGCTGGATATGTCATTGCACTGTGTAAAAAAAGACATCAGACAGCGAATTTTAGAACAAGATTGCAGAAACATGCATCTTACCTCATCAGTTTCTTCGGAATTGATTTGGCTTGATACTTCCCGAATTTCTGGTGGGGTTTCTGATATAGTACCACAGGATTTGAGATATTTTGCCTAGTGATAATGGAAAATCATGAAAATTTCTTTTCAGTGAAATTGGGCATTACGTAATGTATCTGAGTATAATTTTGTGAGACTTCAAACTACAGATTAAAATGATCATCACAGAACATATCGAGGTATTGCCTGGGAAATTCTATACCACAAGCTCACAACCAGTAGAACGCAACCTACCTGAAGATTAAAATCTAAACAGATCAGAATAGTGTTCAACCACCTATATCATATATTTAGATGACCAAAAGGTACAAAAAGAGGGACTTTACAGGATTATGCGTTGAACAACTAACAACTTGTATCTTAATATACTTTAATGAAGCCTGAAAGTACAAAATGAATTGCATCAGTTTTAAACTTTCCAATATACTCTGATAAAAAATTCTGTCACATTCAGTGGAACATAGCCTATATTCAGAGTTAAAACTATGACTTTAGACTAAAAGAGTAGCATTTCCAACCAGGCGTCACATACATCTCCACAACAAGAAAGTAAAAAACGGCAAACAGTGGAATTTTACAGGGCTGCGTACTATTTACGTTCTAGTACTAAATAGGTCAAAATGTCCTATTAATCATGTCAGAGCCCAGCTATAAATCGTAGCTTCAGTTTTGAAAAAAAAAATCACAACCATTGGCATCGAGGCATATAACTCGCAATGTAAGATACAATAATCATCTACCAAATCCCTATTCAGACATTCTACAACACACTTTACCAAGGAATATTCAGGGTGATACCGCCATGCTGGTACAGGGCGCCGAAAAGGCCTAAACCCAAACTCAGTACCAAAATACTATCCAGGCAGACCGTATTCGCAGTATATACATGATAGATAAAATTTTTTTTTGATCAATAGGACATCCATAGATGCCCCGGTTCCATTACATGAAACCACGAAGTGTTCAGTTTAGTCCATACAAAACAAAAAACTCTCCTGACAACAATCAGGCCACTTCACCTTACAAGAACTCAAAAACCGAATTTCAACCTGCTCCCAGAAAGCAAAATCGTATCACTAAACACTCATCAACCACCCGACAGAAGCTACCATCGATCAGAAACAAACAACAGTATAATCAAAACTTAATCACCAAAAACACTCATCACATCCCCATATTTTCCAACTGGACACCAAGATCTTGAACTTCAGGATATCCCTCAGTCGAAATCTCAACATCAGTCTTCAGGAAACAACGCGCCATACTTACTGTCGTCCACCAATTTGCTAATGAAGCTTGAGCGAGTCTTCAATGTTGATATACTTTCACCAACCTGTGCTTCAAGATTGATTTGCGCATTTAAAGAACTACTGGGCCATCCAGCGGAAGCGGTGCTAGAATTTTCTTTTCCAGCACCATGCAGAATTGTTCCATTCACATGATAGATAAATTAGTCTAGGATGCGATAAATTAGTCTAGAATGCATTATCAAATTCAATTTTGGCGGCTCATCATCACCGTTACGGTCAGATAGACTTGCGCACAGAAACAGAAGAAAACGTAGCAGATACCTCTCGCCTGAGCTCCTCGTCGATGCCTCCGCCATTACCGCAATCCTCCTCCAGCGTTCCATCCTCTTCAAGCTCTGCAGACAACAGACCACACAGACGGGACAAACACAGTCAAGTAATTCACCTACCCCAAACCTGAAAACCCGATCGAAACAGCAAAAATGGTATGCAGAAAGGCCCACTTTTCTCATCATCCAGGAACGCGTCCCCGAGGCGGGTCTCACGCGCGAGCGGATCCTGCACCAAGGAACCGCTCAGAGAAACAGATCATCACCATCTGCATCTGTACCGAACCGAACAGAGCTTAAGGTGTAAGGGATCGGGAACCGCAGGGGTTCGCTTACGCGGAGGCAAACGGACGGGTCGTCGGGGCGAGCGCGGAAGCAGGAGAGGAAGCAGCCCATGGCGCCCCCGCCGCCGATCAGCGCGCGGTCAAATGTTTGGGCTAGCTAGGGTTTGGAAGTTGCGGCCGGGGGAAATGGGGAGAGGAGAGGACGGGGAGAAGCGAAGGCGGTGGGATTTGAATGAAAATTGAAACGGAGGCAGCGGGGGCGAGACGAAGAGGGGGAGGAGAGCAGAGAGAAATATTCGAGTTGGGCCTCGTCTTTTACTGGGCCTTGTGGGCTTGCGATGCGAGTACGTACACGTACGCATGCTCTAGTGCCTCTTAGCACATATACTATGAATATATTAAAAATAACTATAATACCTCTAATTATTATCTCTAAGCATTTATATATAAAGAATATTAGGTATATACATATTTATTTATTAGGAGTATTAGGGGTGAAAACGGAACGAAAATTTTCCGAATCGTTTGGACAGCGAAGCTAAGCTCTTTTTCTAAACTAAACGGAATTTTTGAGCGGAAACGAAAGCGAATTTTTTTCCCGGAAGCGGAAGCGAAACGGAGAGTTAATTACGACGGAAGCGAAGCGAACGGAAATTCCGTGTAACTCAAACCGGAATTTCCGAACTTGCGCGCCAAGCCCAGCCCATCTAGCGCAATATAGCCAAACTTGGAAGTAACCCTAGCTGGCTCCTCATCCTCAGTCCTCAATCCAGGCCTCCCTTGCGCCGCCTCCGCCTCCCTACGCCGCCCTACTTCACCAGCCGCGCCTAGGCCCTGCGGCGGCCGACCATGCTTACCCCGCCCAAGAGTTCTACGCGCGAGCCCTGCGCCCTGCGCCAAGCAATGGCGCCCCACGCAGCCTCGCCCCACCGCGTCGCCAGAGTTCGCGCCTTTACGCGCCAGCCCTGCGCCCTGCGACCTGCGACCAGCGCCCCCATCTGCAGCCCTGGCGCCTTATCAGCCCAGCACAAGCCCTCTGCGCCTGCGACAGCGACCAGCGCCCCCGCACAAGTGAGGAGATGTGCTCAAACTCTGTTGCTTCTTAGCTGAATATACACTGGTGGATCGTGCTGTTCGTGCACTTGTATGAATTGAATTGGCGATGCATGCTTGACAGCTTGAGACTTGTAATGTGTTTCTGCAGCTGCGGTTTTTGTAGTGTTGCACCCATGATCATTTCTCATCTCACTTGTACTGATATTGCGATAAATAGCTTAGAATATGATGGACTATGTGTTTGCTATTATGTTGTGATGTTGAATACTAAAACTATATCTGTTTGCTATTATGTTGTGATGGGAAACTATATGTGCTTGCTATTAATTATGTTATGATGTGAAATTATATGTGTTTGTTATTATATTATGACGTGGAACTATTTGGTTGCTGCCTGAAATTGTCTGAACCTTGTGCTTCAGGTGTGTTGAAATCTTTATGCTTGCAAGAAATTCAAATCTGTGATCTTTGCTGATAGGGCTGTTACTAAAGAAACATATTAGTGGTAATTTTTGCTGTTACTAAATCCTATGCGTTACATGTCAGGTAAGATTTTATTTAACCACCTCTTTTTTTTCATCTGACATCTGAATCCTGTTGTTAAGCTCAAATATGTTAATGATTTTTGTTTGGATTGAATGGTGCTGATGTATTAGAGAATGTGGCTTATGCCAGAGCTTATAATACTGATCATCAATCCAGACTTTTGCTGGAGGCAGCTTCCATGATGATTGAGACCAGGCAAGTTCATCTTTTACTCTCTAGTTTATCTCTGAACTTTATGTTACTTTGCATGCAGATCTTATTTTTGTAACACCCTGCCCAGATTATGTGTTAAATAAGTCTGTTTTAATTTTGATATTGATCGTTTCTATTTTGATCAAGTATGACCACATTTTGTATGAAAATATATAAAACAGTCTGTATTTCATGTATTATTATCTGTAGGTAATATTGTTTTGTAGGGACCAATAGTTATTAAGATGTTCTTTGTAACTTTGTATAGATCGTGTACTACATTCTTGTGAAATTTTCCATTTCCGTTTCCGTATCCGCTCCGTTCCGTTCCGTTTCTGTTTCCGTCACTATCCGTTTCCGGAGTTTCCGATTTCGTTTCCGCTATCGGTAAAAAGTATGGAAATGGAAACGGAACAGCCATTTACCGACCGTTTCCGTTCCGTTTTCACCCCTAAGGAGTATAAAGAAAATATTACATTAATTTGTATTGAAACATGACGTCTTATATTTATTTTTGAAAAGATTGGTAGGAGCTTGTCGACGTTTGTTGTCGGCAATAATGAAAAGGGGGCTAGGCGCTGGATCCAAACTCGATGGTAGTACGGGACTCAAGATGTATACAGGTTCGGGCTCTCACGGTGGAGATAATACCCTAATCCTGTGCTCTGGAATTATATGTGATTGGCTAATTGCTAATGAGATCGTGTTTCAATGTTCCCCTGCCTCTCCCTTTATATAGCAGAGGAGAACGGTTACAAAAGAGAGTTCTAGTCGGATACAAAGTAGGGATTATAATTCCTGTTCTTATCCGTATCGTAACGGTCTAGATTACAATCACACCCTACCTAATCCGAGTCGGTCGCCATCTCCAGGACTTCCTTATTGTACACACCTTGGTGCGCCCCTGGTGGCTTCTATCTGTCTGCAATCGACCCGACCCATCCATGTCCGGTTGGACCTCGTTGGCCTGCCATGCAGACACCTAGACGTATATATCCCACAGTAGCCCCCGAGTGCTTCGCGGTCGGATTGCCTTCTTACTTCCAAGGTTTCCCGACTGGTCTTTTATGCCGCCGAGTGCTTTGTAGTAGGCGAGTAGGCCGTGAAGGACTCGACAGAGCTCCACGTGGCGCTATTCCGAGTGGTTCCCAACCAGATTTCTCGGATCAGCACGCGACTCAGCATGGAGAATATCTCCACTCAAGTTGGCTTTTAGCCGAGGGGTACCTGTGCACTAGAGCACACAGCTATTGGCCTATCACGAGGCATATCTCTGGAATTTATATTTTAAACTATCTTCGTGATATCTGGTCCCGTTGCGAACGGTATCCAGCATACGGCCTGTCGTGAGGCATATCATAAGAGGATGTTTATATTTGGAAGGTACCCAAATCCCGTCTAATGCGGTCATTGGCTTTTGGCCCATCATAGAGCATACCATTTCCCAAATCAATTTCGGCCCAATTGAGCTTGTGCACAGTGATTCACTGCACACGGCCTTAGGCCCATCTTGAAGCACGCCCTAGGGCAACCCCAAGTTGTGCGGGGAGCGAAGCATTTTCCCGCTCAAAGCAAAAGCTGGCCCCGCTCCCTATAAATATGAAGCTCGGTGCGACTGAGACGGTTTTGTGCGCACTGTACTCATTTGTTCCTTCATCTTCTTTTGTTCGGCGTTCCTCTCGCGAATCCCACCGCTAGGGTTAGCATCTTTCATCTCCTCAATTCCTCGCGATCGCAGGCTAATTCCGCCCAAAAAAATGTCTTCTTCTCCTCCAAGGATGCTCCTTCTTCCGCATCGGCCAAGGATTGGGCCGCTTCTGTGACGACGGATAGGCAGCTGGAGGAACTAGTTCGCACCGGCGTTTTTCCCCCATTGGTGATGCTTTCTGCTCGTCCTGCCACCGGTAAATCTTGCCCCACTCCTCGTACTGAAGAAGTGGTCGTCTTCGAATCTTTCTTTTTACGTGGATTTGGCCTTCCCGCGTGCCCTTTCTTTCGAGGTCTTCTTGAATTTTATGGAATTGAATTGACTCACCTCAATCCCAATTCTATCCTTCAGATTGCCATTTTTATTCACCTTTGCGAGGCTTTTCTTGGCGTTTGCCCATATTTCAATCTTTTTCGCCACCTTTTCCTCCTCAAGCCTTTCCCTAACAAAAATTCCCCCAAAGCAGTTGGAGGCGTCGGGTTCCAATTGAGGGACGGCCTGAAAAAAGCCTATTTAGCCATTCCCTTCAAAACCTCGAATAAGGGCTGGCACCAGGAGTGGTTTTATTGTTCCAATCCTAAGCCCTCCCTGCCTGCTTTTTCCGGATTGCCATCCAAGCCCTCGGTCAATTGGACATCGCTTCCTTCGGGTGACGGGATGGACCAGGTAATAGACCTTTTAGGAATGATCGCTGAATTGAAGGGGAACGGGCTCACCGGAGTGGCCATTATTCTCAATTTTGGCTCGCGCCGAGTTCAGCCCCTCAAGGAACGAGTTCATCTTGGATATGAACATGAAGGGCCGAACGATCCTACCCGAGAGGTACCTGAGCCAATTTCAAGGGAGGAGCTTCTTAACCGCGTGGCCGACTTGTTCGCTCTGGGTGTTCAGATCGCCAACGACGGATGCCCGAGACCCTTCAAGAAGTCGAACCCTCCACCTCCGGTAAGATGTCTTCTTGTTTCCCTAGGTTGGGTCTTTTGATTTTTACTTGGCTGTAATTGAACATGCGTCTTGTCTATACCTGCAGGGTCGTGATGCTTTCTTTTCTGACGCGCCGTTGCCCGAGTTTCCAGTGCACAAGAGCGCTAAGTGAAGCCGTCCCACCCGCTCCTCGTCCCCGACTCCAAGCGCCAAGAAGAGTAAAGCGGCTGAAGCCGAGGACCCCTTGGGAAAGGGAAAACGTCCAGCCGTCCGTGTGTCCAAGGGAGAGAAGAGGAAGTCGGCGAGACGTGGCGCCTGATCGAGGCCCGGGTTCGGGACTCGGCGGCTGTGTGCCCTCCCCTTGCAACTTCGTCATCTTCAAGTCAATCCGTGACCCAGTGGCCTCGAGCCCCGGCCCGGACTTTCGGCCCGCGGTGCCTCCGCCTCACTTTTGACTGACCAGGGACCCTTTGTCCCCCGCTCGAGGTGTGCAGACTGGTCCTTCTACCAGTGGTACGTCTGCCCAGAAGAACTCGGCATTTAAAATAACGAGATCCGGTAGGTTGGTTTCCTTGTTCATTCTTCTTTCTTCCTTCGGGTCATGTCCTGACTGATTCCTTCTTCAGGGAACCTACTAGCAAGATTCCTGTGGATACGCCGCATCAGGAGCCCCAGAGAGCGGTTGCTGAAGACGCCGCAGGCGCACCGAAAGCTCGTGCACCGGATGTGGCCGAGCCTGCCGCCACTGAGGTGGCCACGGGGCAGTCGACAATAGTTCCATCGCCTGCCGCTGCAGCCGCGAACATCGAGGTTGGCTCAGGCCCGACCAGCCCCCGGTCGCCGACTCCTCCTGAGCCGACTAGTCAAAATGCACCTTCGGAGGCCGCCACCGAGCCTACCGCTGATCCTCTGCTAGAAGAGCTTCCTCAGCCCTCTCACCATTCGCCACTGCCAGAAGAACTCCCTCAGCCTCCCCGCCCGAATTCTCCGATACGGGTTGCCTTCTTCGACAAATATGACAACGGGAGGAACTTTGATGACGAGGATGAGGCTGAGGAGTGGGCGTCGTTCTGTGACGCCGCTTTTACTTGTTATCGTCTTGGCGGCGTGAGTTGCTTATGCTGAGCTATTTTTAGGTATCCCCTTTTTATTGTCTGTGATGCGCGGTGTGTCTTCATTATTCCTGTCGCCATCTTCAGCGCCTGGCTGAACGTGCTCGAGACCGGAACGCCCTTATCCAGGAATTACTTCCGAGGACCAAGATAAGGAAGGACTATGAGGCCGAGGTCGAGCGAGTTCACGTCCGACTGCAGGAGGAACTCAACAGGGCTCGGGTCGAGACCCGAGAGGAACTGGAAAAACTCCAAGCCTAGGTTTCTGCATTCGAAGCGAAGAAGCTGAGTCTGACGTCCTCACTTGATGGTAATTCCTTTGTCCGACTACATTGGTCCGTTTTTTGGCTTTTTACTTCTTGACTCACCCTTCCTTGTCTTGCCTTCGGTCTTCGCTGCTGCAGATCTTCGAGTAAAGCTTAAGTCTTCCGACGAGCAAGTTGAGGAGCTAAAGAAGTCTGAGAAGGAAGCCAAAGCCGGGACAGCCAAGCTGGAGAGAGAGCTAGAAGGTTTACTCCCGACTCGTTTTTTTTTATATTTCCTTCTTGCATTTTGCAGCAACCTTGAACCAATCCGACTGGCTATGCAGTGCACCGCATCAACTCGCAGACCCAGTATCGTGCTCTTGACGAAAAGATCAAATCTACCGAGCTACGGGTTGATAGGATTCAGGAGGGCTCCGAAAAACTGTTGCGGATGTTGAGTCCTAACGAGGCCGGGCCTAGCGGTATTCCATATGACGCGGACGCCACGATCCAGCGACTAGCAGAGGGGCCCAAGAAGCTGGTGGCACGCTTAAAGGAGATAGCGACCACAAGCGCCTGTCAAGCCTTGGCCATAGTGAAATCCCTGTATCCCCGAGTGGAACTCGAGGCGATCAAGGAAGGCTTCGCCTGTACTGTCGATGATGATCAAGCGCTTGCCCTTGTTGATGAAGTTAGGGACACTGCCTCTGCTTTGGTTGAGAACTTGGACTTGAGCACCGTGTAGACATTTGTATTTTGATGCTTGTCCTGTACTTGCTCTTTTGCTTATTGGCGGAATGCTTGATTACTCGTGCTATGTCTTGCTTTTGAATGCTGTAGTTGAGGGGCTCTCTTTCTTTTGGGGTTGAATTTGATTTAGACGGTACCCAATTCCCATCCTTAACACGGTCATTAGCTTTTGGCCCATCGTGGGGCATACCGTATCCTAAATTGAATTCGACCCATCTTGAGATTCCTGTTGCACAGCCATTATCGTGTGTGTCGCCTGGCCCACCTCGAGACGTGCGCTAAGCCATGCCTAATACACACGGAAGGTGAAGCGTTTCCTGCTTAAGGCGGAGGCCGACGTCTCTCTTTATAATGGTAAGCCCTGCCTCGAACGCAGTGGTCTGCTGCACACTACCGCAATCCAGCTGCCTCTTCATCTTCTTTCTTCAAGCATTCCTTCATCCGCCGTTTCGGGGCTTGCATCCGTACGTCTTCCTGATCGCTGCAAGTTCTGCGTTTGTACAAGGATGTAACCGCTGCGTGAGCGATCACCCTTCTCTAAGTTCTTTTTCTTGCTTCTTCCTTCAGATTCTTCATGGCGTCTTCCCCCGAGCTTTTCATGTCCGATGACGAGGCCCCGCCGTCTCCACCCCCGGCGGATGAGCCGATGTTCGATTTAGAAGATGAGGGTCCTCCGCCTCCTGCCGAAGAAGAGGATGATCTCGCCGAGCTCTGGGCTCTATATGAGCTGGCCATGGCCGAGGTTGCGGAGATGGAGGTCGTGGCCCGAGACGCTGCCACTGTTGATGCCTTGATCGAAGTCACTCCGAAGCTCTTCAGGGTTCGGGACGCCCTTATTGAAGCCGTAGGGCGCGTGCGCCGGGCGTAGTCATCTTAGTTTCTACAAGAAATAGTTATGCGATGTTTTGGTGTATATGGACTTCAAGCACCTGGGACAATATCATCTTATGTAATATTATCTTAATTTCCCTGTTGATCTTTTTGACCTGTCCGAGTGGTTTTTTCGTCCTTTATGTTTAAGCGCCCTGACCGACTAGTCTAGCGCCCGAGCGCCGGTAGCTGGCACATGGCCTTTTTTCCCCGGCGTGCTTCTTTGAGTAGCTAGATTTTGCCGTTTTACGGGTCAGAGTTTCACAATCAAGAACTAAAGCACTCGGGGTTAATTGCGATCAAAAGGGTGATAGATGATTCACGAGAAGAGTTGCGCATGCGCAACACTATTAGGTGATTAGGTGTAGCCCCCGATTTACTGCTTAATTGAGCATCAATTGAGTAGCAAGTCAAGATATCAAACTTAATTCATGAACAATATAACTAAAGTACATTATTTTTAAGAGTAAAAACGACGTAGCTGCTCTATGTTCCATGAGTTGCTGATGATAGCACCATCTTGTCGCCCAAGTCTGTAAGCCCCTGGGCATGTGTCGGCATTTCGTAGTACGACCGACAAGTAAATTTATAAGTATAGGGGCCGCGCGCTCCCTCTCCTTGAATGGTTAGACGAAGGGAGCCCAAGATGTATACTGGTTCGAGCCGAACATCCCTACATCTAGTTTGTGTGGTGAATTTGTATTGATCGGGGTGTAATGGACTACACAGAATTACAAGCGGGGGCTAAGGACAGGCCCTCAGCGTTCGTCCGAGTGGGAGAGCTTGGAATGTTTGCCTGGGTCGGACGGCTCGGATTGTGGATGCGAATACGAATTAGAGGAAGAGTGGCAATCGCCCCCTCCCCTGAGGGCCCTGCCTCCCTTTATATAGGCGGAGCGGGCAGGTTACACGGGAGTTTAGAGGAAAAAAGGTAGGGGTATGCTACGCCCGGGAGTTCCTGGTCTTCGGTCTTGATGGTTGACAGGTCCCTATTGTCCCATGCCGGGTTGGTAGACACAACGGACAGTGTTCTGTTGGGAAGGTGCGCACCTGCCCTCCGCACGCCTGTCAGACGCTGACATCGTTATGATGAGCCCTGAAGCCGCCTCGGGGGAGAGCGCGTCTCTCCACTGCGCCTGACGGGGTGAAGCGACCGATGCTTTGACTAAGGTGGCTCTCTGGCTACCTTGGGATGGTGCCCCCTGCCCCAGCATGGGTGTCGTGTCCATGGGGCAGGCGGCCAATTCGGAGTCGACCGGCGACGTGGCGGAGGTGGCTGAGCCAGAGCTCGTCCGGGATCGACTGAGGCGGTCGAACTGCGGGAACGTCCGACCGTGGCGGTCGAACCTCCGGCGTTCAACCCGAGGCCAGGTCGGACCGCCCCTGGTGGGCCTTGAACGAGGCTGAGGATCTTTCGTGGCCCCCCATTGGGCCTAGAGCTGGGCCCAAATCGGATCGTCTGGTGTTCTAGCTGATATTTAGGGATAATCCCATCTGTGAGGGGCAGGGACTTTGGTAATACCCCCTTCAGCGCTCTGCATCGCCTCCAGTCTTGCCGCCACGTGCGAACGATTGAGAGATAGTCGATCTTGAAATAGATGTATACTTTGCTGTGGGGTACCCCTGGTATGAGTATTCGTCAGTAGCCCCGGGGCCATCCTGAAACGCGTGCGTTCCCGGATGGACCCAGCGTCTTCGACGGCGTGATTTCTTCGTATTTACGGCGATGCTTCGGCTTCTGGCGCCCCCATTGATCGGGAACCGCTCGGTTTCTGTGCCTTGAGAGTATATAGGAGAACGGCACGTTTGCGGGAGTTGGAGGAGCCATTCGCCTTTCGGGTCTTCGATTGCTTTGCAACACTTGGATTTTCGCATGGCTTTTCCCCTGGTGTTCAGCTTCAGAGATGACGATGCGTCGACGCCCCTGGACGGGGAGGCATCTCTGGCGGAGCTTTGGGAGGATCTTGAGCTCGCCCAGGCCGAATGGGCTGAGCAAGATGCCATCGCCCATGTGTCGCCCGTCGTTGATCTGTTGTCGACGTCGTCCGGCTTATCAAGGCGAGGGACGCCCTCATCGAGGCGGTTCGGCGCGCGTGCGGCGCCTAGAGCGTTGGGCCACCTTGACGTCTTCGGGTCATTTCGTTGCGGTGCGAGTAGCAACTGTATGTAACTCGCGCTTCATATATATATATATATGAATGTTACCGGCCTCCATTTGTCGAGAACTTTTGTCGACCCGATCTCTTGGAGACCAGTTATAGCACCTCGTAACGAAGTAGCGGGTTCTCTGGGCAACAGATGGCGAGCGGTAGTCTCGACCGCTTGGTCTCTTAGGCTTAGATCTTGGCGCTACACTCTCCCGGGTGTAGCCCCCGAGCCCCCGGGTAGGTTGGAGAGCTGGTCGGGGGGTTACCTCGGTCGGTATACACTCCTCTGAGTGAGGCGAGGATGGTCCCGGTTGGCCCCGAGCCCCCGAGCGGATCGGAAGGCTGCTTTGGTTGGCAGCCCGGCCGACCTGGTCGGCCGGTTTTGGGCCGGTCTTGTGGCCTTCCCGGCAGGGCTCCCGAGCCCTCGGCGGTCGAGAGCCGGGTCGAGTTACTCGGGTTGAGAACGTTCCTTCGGCCGACGGATCCGACCCGATCATACAGGCGCCAGATGCCTTTTGACAAGGTTCTGGTGTCCGAGTGCTTGTTTTACGTCGTAGCTAGACGCGGCCTGGGTCGGCATGGATGTCCAGATGCCTCAACGAGGTTCTGGGCTTCGCATGCTAGTTTTACATCGTAGCTAGACGCGGCCTGGGTCGGCATGGATGTCCAGATGCCTCAACGAGGTTCTGGATTTCGAGTGCTCGTTTTACGTCGTAGCTAGACGCGGCCTGAGTCGGCATGGATGTCCAGATGCCTCAGCGAGGTTCTAGATTCTGAGTGCTCGTTTTACGTCGTAGCTAGACGCGGGGCATCCGTCCCGAGTCATCGTCCGGTGAGGCTGTCTGCGGGAGGAGTGGCCACTGCCTGTCCCACGGATACGCCCGTCCGCAGGTGTGGGACCTGGAGGGGGTGAGCAAGCGCGTGTTTACCGTGCGTTGGTTTGAACACCGTGCTCGTGGAGCTAATAACGGGTTATTCGAGTGGGCCCTGGAGGCTACGTGACCTCCGAGCGGACGATCCTTGCGCCAGGTGTCCGACCCGCTGAGGGCGACCCATAAAAAACCTTTCTTTACTCGAGTCCGTATCGGACCCCGGGCCGTCCGCCGACCCGGAGCGCAGCTGGCTGCTACCCATCGAGGGGCTCCACGGGAGAGCGTGAAGTATGGTCTCGGACACGAGTTAAGACGATTGGGCCATCCGCTGACCCAACTAGAGACCCACTGGGGGTTCGCCTCGTCCTCGCCCCTCGCTCGTTTTGCCTGCTGGGGCGAGAGTGAATCCACTTGGTGGATCCGGCCTTTGGAACCCGCAGCGCCAGGCTTAGTCGTTGGTTATGAGCTATTTTGAGCCCTCTCGCCACCTCGAGGCCGTAGCGGCCCGGTGGGCTTTTTTCACTGCTTGTCAATCGATCCGGCCGAGGCGGATCGAGGGTTCTGAAGCGTCTCGCCGGGCGGTGCCGGCGTCTCCTGCCGACATTTAATGCGTGTGGAGGTAATTAAGTACGAAAGGAAATGATTGGGAACTGACGCGTCTTACCGGCGGCGCGGCGTGGCGCCTTGACGGGACGTGCGACGCTTCAACTGAAGCAATTCTTGCTTTGACTGGCATCCGCGCAGTTGATGCTTGCTCGGTCGGTAAGCAGCCCAACGCTGGCTTGGTCTTCCGTGATCAGGGATTGCCGGGCATGCTTTTTGACGTTACTTCGATCTGCAAATTTGCAAAAGGATCTCTGTCACGCCGTAGAGGCACGGCGGCTGGCGGTGGAGGGGCGTGACGCAGCGGCCACGATGCCGGAGGCGGCTATGTCGGCGAAAAATTGCCGGGCGAGGCGGCTTCGGCGACGGCCGAGCGGTGGCGACCTTCGGGGTCGGCCAGAGGTCTGCGAGTGTTCTCGAATCGCTCGTCGGGGTCGAGGTTGCTTGCCGCCACCCTGGCCCGCGTGCCAGAGCACGCCGAGCGTTTGATGAGTGAGGGGGTCGACCTCGGAGCTCCCTCGGTGCTTGTCTTTGTCATCCTTCATTATGATGGCATCGACCTTGCAGCCGAGGTGATCGTTGGTCGGATGTCGCCGCAGAGCGTCCTCCACCTTGAGCGGAAAAAAGTTAAATTTTTGGTCCTTAGTGATGTAAGGAGCCTCGTTGTGTAATGAAATCGAAGCTTGTTTTAGCGTTTTGGCCAGCCGGGCCATTCCATAGGTCCAGTTTTATCCTTCGAACTTCCTTATGGTGATCAACATTTGATGACCGTAGCTTTAGAAACCGCGGGGGTTGTGCAAGCGTAGGTCGGTATGTCAACACCTTTGAGGATAGCTCAAAGAAAAAATGGGGACTTAAGGAACAAAATGTTTGCTTGTACTCGACACGGGGAAGGAGTGTTCCCGACCGACTGTGGATCACGCCGCACGGGCACTTCCTTCTTCCGCGAAGTGCTACTTCGAAACCGTAGTCTCTGGGGCGTAGGTCGTAGCACTTGGGTCGAGAGGGTTACCGCTAGAGGGAATCGAATAGCCAGTCGGGTCACCGACCCGTGTGAGTGTAGGAACTTGAGTATAAATTGTTCGTCTGCACTTAGCGCGGGAAAGGAGCGTTCCCGACCAACTGCGGATCACACCGCACGGGCACTTCTTTCTTCCGCGAAGTGCTACTTCGAAACCGTAGCCTCTGGGGCGTAGGTCGTAGCACTTGGGTCGAGAGGGTTACCGCTAGGGGGAACCGAGCAGGCAGTCGGGTCGCCGACCCATGTAAGTGTGTGAATGTGTAGCCCCTGAGCGGTGCGTGGTGTCGATGCTGTGGTCGCCGCGCAACGCTTGAATTCGGAGGAATGGAAAATTCGTGCGGGAACGAGAAAAAGTTCTTAGGGTAGAGTTGCCTTAGCTTTTTATTCCGCGTGCTGGATGCGTCGTGGTAGTTAGGCCCGTCGCTCAGCCACCGGAACGGCGAGCAGATGGGCCTTTCACCGCCTTGGGGCCGCAGCGGCCCACGCAGGTCTGCCGTCGTTATGTTGGTGCGGCGGTCGGCAGAGTCAAAATCGAGGGTCGCTGCTGCGATCGTCGGAAATCGTCCGCCCTGCCGTCCCATTGCATTTTAATGCGTGGCGAAGTGGAGGGCGCGTCGTCGCGGCCGGCACGGAGTTAATCGCGGCGTGGCTCCTCGCTCGACGCGGCGCCCGCTTCGGCCACATCGCCCCACTCCTATAAATATCGCGTGGAGGGGGTGACTGCGCCCCACCGTTTTCCCTGCCTCTTCGCCTCCCTGCGCTTTGTTGCCACGCAAGAAGGAGAGGCCCTCGCGTTCCGAACGACAGATGACGGACGGCGGTGACGACCGGAGGGCTAGGAAGCGGGAGGCGGCAGCGGGCCCGTGGGGCTCCGATGCCAAGAGGCCTCGTACCGACATCGGGTCCTCTGCTGCCTCGGCGAGGGGCAGGATCACCCTCCCCTCGTCAATCCTCCGCATTAGGATTCCAAGCCCGGAGTGAGTTCCTTCATTGTAGCCGGATGGTTTTGATTTCGCTGGCGCCGAGTTGCCTCTTCTTTGTCTCTGCCTCGCTCGGGCTCATGGCGGCCGCCGTGGCACCTCCAAAGGCCGCCTCGTGGGGAGGCGACGCGGCCGAGCGGGCCTCCCGGCCTCCCAACAGGAGCAGGCGTGGATCTGGCGTCGCAATGACGAGGTGAAGGCCTCTTCGGCCTTGGTCGCAAGGGCCGCCTCCCAAGCGCGAGGGCGCTGCGCAGGGCCCGGTCCAGCCGCTGAGGAGGAGGCTCGCGAGGGCACGCGAGGAGGCGCAGGCGCAACGGCTCAGGCCGAGGCGCCAAGGGGGAGCTCGCCACGGCGCGCAGGGATGTGGCGACGCTGCAGGCTTGGGCCGAGGACTTCGGGGGAGAGCTGGGCAGGCTGCACTCGGAGTGCTGGACCTCGCGCGAGGCCCTCCTGTCCACGCTCCGCCCGGCCTTCGAGAGCATGAGCAGGAGCCTGGAGCCGCTGGGGGTCAGGCTGAATGAGCCGTTGGACCGTACCTCATCGGGGTACGCCTTCGGCCTCACCCAGGTGGCCGACACCTTGGCCAACCTACCCCACGCCTTGCGCGAGCGCTCCGCCTGCGAGGGGTGGGAAGTCGCCGTCGTTGTGGCGGAGTATGTGCCGACCTGCTGCGCCAGCCGCGACACCTCCTTTGACCCAATGGAAGCCGTTGCCGGGATCGAAGGGGACGTAAGCCTGGCGTGGGCCAGAGTGCGGGCGACGGCGGAGAAGGTGGCGGCGCTAGGCGAGGTCGTGGTGGGTAGCGACAGCTCGGACGGCGACGACGGCTCTGGTTGAGGATCCTCCGGGCGCTTGTGACTAACTTTTGTTTTTGCATGATGTAATGTATTTTGGATACCTCGTTCGATATCTTGCTTTTCCCTTCGCGATGAGCACCTCGCTAGATGACCGTAGCTCTTAGGAACCACTGGAGTTGTTCGAGCGTAGGTCAAAGCGCTGATACTTCGAGGGAAACGCAAAGATAGCAACGGTATTGACAACCCAAAGGCGTCCCTTGGATCGACCAAGGACCACTCCACGCGGGCACTTCCTTTTGCCACAAAGTGCTACTTCGTAACCGTAGCCGCTGGGGCGTAGGTCGTAGCGCTTAGGCCGAAAGGGTTGCCGCTATGGTGGTCGCCATGGTCGATCGGGGCGCTGTTTTGGGCAAGTGTGCGGGCAAGTATCCTCCGGGCGGTGCATGAGGACCAGGGTGTGGTCGACACGCCGCACTTCGAACCTGGAGGATTTGCCGGAGACGAAGGGATAAAAGGGGGAGTTTTTGGGATAGAATCACCTTAACTTCACCGTGGCGCAGCGTGGTGGCCGCAAGTTCTGGCACGGATGCCGAGCAGCAGCCGCTTCCCTTGATCCGCCAGAATGCACTTCTGGAGGACCCCGGAGGGGCTCCTTTTGCATAAGCCTTCTCGACCAGGGCGAAGGACTACGCCCGCCGAGTGAGGCGCCGAGCCACGGTCGGGTCGGCGGGAAGTGATCCGTCAGTCACTCGGTCGACGAAGGGCTCCTTCCAGTCGGAGTTGGCAACCAGCACGCCGTGGACCGGCCCGGGGGATCCCGCGTCCGACTGTTCGGTAGTCGGAGCAGGCACACCCGGTGTGTCGGTCGGCTGCTCGGTTGGCGACTCCAATCGGATGGAAGGTTTGTGGACGGCAGCACGCTTTTCCAGCCCCCGGAGGTTTTGGTGCGCGGCCTTGGCTCCCGGGTCTTCAGGCTCGGGGATGTCGCGAAGCAACATTTTGGCTGGCGCGAGGGAAGAAAAGAAGACCGCCAGACCCCCCAGCCATTCGATGCTAGACCTGGCGGGCGCGTGCGCACACAGTGCCAGGCGCATGTGAGGGCTCGGGCTGGCGCAGCTCCAGGTCGGCCTTGAGTTTGTCCAGCATGGGCCTTCCGAGCCTCTAGCCGCTCGCGATGTTGTTGAAGCTTAGCGTGGCAAGCCCGGAGGCTCACCTCCGCCTCTTGCACCTTGGCATGCTGGGCGGCGGTTTCTGGACTCACGGGGGTCACAGCCGAACCGGCCACGCCCGCCATGTTGCACTCGCGAGAGTACGGGCTGTTCGTAGTGTGCTCCGCGTCGGAGCTGGAGTCGTCACTGGAGGAATCCTCCAACAACTCGTGGACGGAGGCGGGTGCATAGCCAGCCATCGCCGCCAGTCGCGGGCCAGCGGGGGGAAGCCTATGCCCGTAGGGGGTTCCGCATGTCACCACCGAGAGCGCGTGGCGTCAGACGAACTCGGCGCGAGGTCCGTCTTGAGGTCTCAAAATGGAGGTTCTTTGAGGCGTTGACGGAGTCGTGCTCCTAGCGAGGGCCTGGACCTAGGAAGTGGCGGGGACGAGCACGAGCTCTCCCGCCAGAGCGGCACCGAAGTTGAGGGAGCCGAAGCGGACCCAGCTCCCCGACGGAGACGCGCCGTCGCGGGTGAAGAAGGCCATCAAGGAGGTGACTGGGAGTCCGGAGACGAATATGATGGCGCTGAACCCTTTACCGCGCGCGCTAACCGGCGTTCGTAGTAGTATGACCGCAAGTAAATTTGTAAGTATAGGGCCATGCGCTCCTCTCCTTGAATGGTTAGACGAAGGAGCCCAAGATGTATCTTGGTTAATTTGAACATCCCTCGTCCGATTCGTGTGGTGAATTTGTATTGATCGGGGTGTAATGGACTACACAGAATTACAAGCGGGGGCTAAGGACAGGCCCTCAGCGTTTGTCCGAGTGGGAGAGCTCGGAATGTTTGCCTGGGTCAAACGACTCGGATTGTGGATGCGAATACGAATTAGAGGAAGAGTGGCGATCGCCCCCCTCCCCTGAGGGCCCTGCCTCCCTTTATATAGGCGGAGGGGGCAGGTTACATGGGAGTTTAGAGGAAAAAAGGTAGGGGTACGCTACGCCCGGGAGTTCCTGGTCTTCGGTCTTGATGGTTGACAGGTCCCTGTTGCCCCATGCCGGGTTGGTAGACACAACAGACAGTGTTCTATTGGGAAGGTGCGCACCTGCCCTCCGCACGCCTGTCAGATGCTGACATCGTTATGATGAGCCCTGAAGCCGCCTCGGGGGAGAGCGCGTCACTCCACTGCGCCTGTCGGGGTGAAGCGACCGATGCTTTGACTAAGGCGGCTCTCTAGCTACCTTGGGATGGTGCCCCCTGCCCCAGCATGGGTGTCATGTCCATGGGCCAGGCGGCCAATTCGGAATTGACCGGTGACGTGGCGGAGGTGGCTGAGTCGGAGCTCGTCCAGGATCCGACCTGAGGCCAAGTCGAGCTCGGGAACGTCAGGACCGTGGCGGTCGAGCTGCGGGAACGTCAGACCGTGGGTTAGGTCGAGTCAAGTGGGCGTCCGACCCGAGGCCAGGTCGGACCGCCCCTGGTGGGCCTTGAACGAGGCTGAGGATCTTTCGTGGCCCCCCGTTGGGCCTAGAGCTGGGCCTAAATCAGATCGTCTGGTGTTCCAGCTGATATTTAGGGAGAATCCCATCTGTGAGGGGCAGGGACTTTGGTAATACCCCCTTCAGCGCTCCGCATGGCCTCTAGTCTTGCCGCCACGTGCGAACGACTGTGAGATAGTTGATCTTGAAATAGATGTATATTTTGCTGTGGGGTACCCCTGGTATGAGTATTCGTCAGCATGTCACTTCATCGACGATGTAGGGGCCTTCCCAGCTTGGAGAGAGCTTGTGCTCGCGCTTTTGATTTTTTATTAAGACCAGATCTCTCGAAGAAAAGGCACGGCCCCGAACATTTCGGTCGTGGTAGCGGCGCAGGCCCTGGAGGTACTTGGCCGACTGGATTGCAGCGACCTCCCTTGCTTCCTCCAATCGATCGATATCTTCTATTCTGCTCTCCTTCGACTCGGCCTCCTTGTAATTTCGAAACCGAGGGGATCCGAAAGTCAACTCGGTGGGTAAGACCGCTTCTGAGCCATATACTAGGAAAAAAGGTGATCGTCCTAGAGTCTCCGCTGAGTAGTTCTCGACCCAGTCTGAAGGCAATTCTTTTACCCATCGAGCAGCATACGGCTTGAGATGATCGAAAATCCGTGCTTTTAAACCTTGCAACACCATGCCATTCGCTCTCTCCACCTAACCGTTGTTTTTTGGATGAGCCACGGAGGCGAAGCAAATTTTGATGCCGAGCTGCCGCACTAGTCTTGAAATTCTTCACCTCGGAATTGAGTTCCATTATCCGTGATGATCCTGTTTGGTACGCCGAATCTTATCACGATTTCCTGAAAGAACTCTTTGGCCTTGGCCGCCGTGATTGTGACGATAGGTTTTGCCTCGATCCGCTTGGTGAACTTATCGATAGTGACGTAGAGATAAGTGAAACCACTTTGAGCCTTCTTCAATGGACCGACCATGTCGAGCCCCCAGACTGCGAATGGCTAGGTGATCGGAATAGTTTGTAACTCTTGTGCTGGCACGTGTATTTGGCGGGCGAAGAACTGGCAGCTCTCGCAGGTGCGAACGATGTCCTCCGCGTCGGATACGGCAGTCGGCCAGAAGAAGCCTTGACGATAAGCTTTGCCCACCAGGGTGCTTGACGCCGCATGATGCCCGCAAATTCCCGAGTGGATTTCTTTGAGAAGGCTCTTCCCTTCTTGCTCCGATATGCAGCGCCTTAGGACTCCGGAGGCGCTCTTTCGGAAGAGCTCCCCACTGACTACCACGTAGTTCTTACTCCGGCGTGCGATGCGCTCTGCCTCTACGCGGTCTTCGGGTAGCTCGTCTTTTAACAAGTAGTTTAGGAAAGGAGCTGTCTAATCAGGATTGATGACTAAGACTTCTTCTTCGGCCGGTGCTACTTCTGATTTGCTTGGCTCCTGCTGTTGGCTTATTGAAGGTTTATGGAGCTCTTCGACAAATACCCCAGCCGGTACTGTTGCTCGACTGGAGCCTAGTCTTGCGAGCTCGTCTGCTGCTTCATTGTCACGGTGGAGCACGTGAATGAGTTCCAGCCCGTTGAACTTGTCTTCGAGTTTCCTCACTTCTTGGCAATATGCAACCATGTTGTCTCCAACACATGACTAGTCTTTTTGCACTTGGTTGATTACCAGCATGGAGTCGCCACGGATTGTCAGTCATCGAACACCGAGAGATATCGCGATGTGAAGTCCATGGTGAGTGCTTCGTACTCAGCGGCATTGTTTGACGCCGGAAAATAGAGCTGAAGAACGTACTTCAAGCGCTCGCCCGTCGGAGAGATGAGCACCACACCAGCCCCCGTGCCGTTGAGCATGAGGGAGCCATCAAAATACATTGTCCAGCACTCGAGTTCTTCAGTTGTCATGAGGGTTTGTAATTACACCCACTCGGCGGTGAAGTCGGCAAGTACTTGAGATTTTATCGCCGTTCGCGGCCTGAAGGAGATTTCAAAAGCTCCAAGCTCGACCGCCCATTTTGCAATTCTCCCAGTGGCTTCCCGATTGTGGAGTATATCCCCAATCGGAAAAGAGGTGACCACCGAAATCGAATGCTCTTGAAAGTAGTACTTGAGTTTGCGAGAAGTAAGCAGTACAGCATACAATAGTTTTTGTACCTGTGTGTATCGCACCTTGGATTCGCCCAGCACCTCGCTGATGAAATAAACCAGCCACTGGACCTTCTGGAGGTGCCCTTCTTCCTTTCGCTCTACCACAATTGCCGCGCTGACTACATGAGTCGTTGCAGCAATGTAAAGCAAAAGGGGTTCTTCGGGCATTGGTGGGACCAACACCAGTGGCGATGATAAGAATGCCTTGAGTTCTTCGAAGCTTGCTGCGTGCCTCGTAGTCCATTGAAGTTGCCCCGCTTCTTCGAAGTTTAAAAGGGCATTCCCCGCGAACCCAACCGGGAAATGAACCTACCGAGTGCCACCATGCACCCCGTGAGCTTTTGGACATCTTTCTGGTTAGCCGGAGGTTTCATCTTTAGGATAGCATTGATTTTCTCCGGGTTTGCCTCGATGCCCAGTTGTGACACAATGAATCCGAGTAGTTTTCCTGAGGGGACACCAAAGACACACTTTTCAGGGTTGAGTTTCATCTTGTAAGCCCTTAGGCTTTCGAATGTCTCGGCCAAGTCAGATATGAGGTCCTCCTTCGCACGAGACTTGACAACGACATCATCGACATATGCCTCCATGTTGCGTCCGATTTGGGTGTGAAAACACCGCTGTATCGCTCGCTGATAGGTTGCGCCAGCGTTTTTCAGACCGAACGGCATTGTGACATAGTAAAATTCCCCAAACGGAGTGATGAACGAAGTCTTGATGCAGTCTTCTTCTTTTAGCCTGATCTGGTGGTACCCTGAGTAGGTATCCAAAAAGCTAAGGAGCTCGCAGTCTGCCGTTGAATCTACCACCTGGTCAATGCGGGGCAGCTTGAAAGGATCTTTTGGGCATGCTTTGTTAAGATCGGTATAATCAACGCACATGCGCCAGCTTTTATTCTTTTTGTGAACAAGAACTGGGTTCGCCAGCTAGTCGGGATGATATACTTCTTTTATAAAGCCTGCTGCTAAAAGCTTAGTGATTTCTTCCCTAATGGCTTCTCGGCGATCTTGAGCAAATCGTCGGAGTCGCTGCTTGATAGGCTTGGCTTTCTCGTCAACATTTAGAGAGTGCTCGATCACCTCCCTAGGGACACCGGGCATATCGGATGGTTTCCATGCAAAAATGTCCCGGTTTGCCCGAAGAAAGGTGACGAGCGCGTCTTCCTATTTGTGATTGAGTCCTGTCCCAATCAAAGCCGTTTGAGCCGAGTTGGACGGGTCAAGGATTACCTTCTTAGTCCCCTCGTCAGGCTTCATGCTTGTCTTGGCTTGTTTCTTGACCGGCACTTCTCCTTCATCCTGCTGATATGCAGCTGCCTGTTGGATCTTCTCCCTATCGGTTGCTGCTTCTTGAGTTTCGGCCATCTCACAGCTTTCTCTGTCGCACACGAATGACTGCTTGACGTTGCCGCGGACAGAGATAACGCCCTTCGGCCCTGGCATCTTCAAGATGAGATAAGTGTAGTGGGGCACGGCCATGAACCTGGCAAGTCCTGGCCTTCCCAAGATAGCGTGGTATGCCGTCCGAAATCGCCTACTTGGTTGAGGTACTCCGTCCGGTAATTTTCTTTGGTCCCAAACCTGACTGGCAAAGTGATTTGCCCGAGCGGGACCGAAGAGGTTCCGGGAATTACTCCATGGAACGGTGATGAACCCCGCTTTAGCTGTCGTCGAAAGTTTTGGAGAAGAGGACGTAGAGTCCACTCCCCCCGTCAACCAGCACCCTCTTGAGTTTAACACTGCGAACCACAGGGTCCAACACAAGAGGATATCTTCCGGGATAGGGGATGTGATCCGGATGATCCGAGTGGTCAAAAGCAATCGGGACCTCGGACCATCAGAGGTATTGGGGAGTTGTTGGCATGACTGCGTTGATGTCCCGAGCGGTAAGCTTTTGTTTTCGCTTGGACTCATAAGCCATCGAGCCCCCATAGATGTAGTTGAGCTCGCGTTCCGTCTTCTGATACTCGCCCTCATCATCTTCAGGAGGATCTTGTTTTTTCTTTTCTTCATCTTTTGCTTCACCTTTGGCCAGCCGCTTTCTGGATTCCTCGGCGAACCTCCTCAAAGTGAAGCAATCCTTCGCAGCATATTTCCCCTTAGGATGGAAAGGGCAAGTTGCCTCCATTACCGCATCATAGTCATCTGTGCGTGGCGCGCGATGTCACTACCTTTCGCCGCCACAATTTCTTCAGCTTCCGCTTTACACACCGTGTCACGGAGGACTCGGCGTGATCCTTCTTATCTTTATGCCATGGGGGATCGTCTTGTCGTTCGGCCAAGGCATCCGAGGCAGTTGCATAGCGGTCTGCCAATTCAAACATCTCCCTTACCGTGGTCGGCGGCTTCCAGGACATCTTCTTAATCAGATCGGAGTCGTTGACGCCCCTCTGGAATGCCGCAATGACTGCTGCTTCTGAAATATTCCTGATTGTGTTCTTCTTTTGCTTCTGAAATATCCCTGATTGTGTTCTTCTTTTGCATGAAGCGTCGAATAAACTCTCGAAGTGTTTCGCCCTTTTCGCGGTTGATACAGTCCCATTGAGTCTCGTGTCGCTCATTTGGAAGTTGGTGATGAACTGCTCACAAAGATCTCCCCAGGAGTCTATAGAGTTCGTTGGAAGTCCGATGAGCCAGGCTTGAGTTGAAGGAGTAAGCATGACCGCCAGGTAGTTGGCCATCACGTTGTGATCGCCCCCTGCCACCATGATCGCAAGGGAATAAACTTGTAACCAAGCTTCTGGATCTCTTTCTCCGTCAAACTTGGTAATGCCCTTAGGGTTGAATCCTTCAGGCCAAACCACTCGGCGGAGCCGAGGGGTGAAGGCTCGGATGCCCTCAATAGGCCCATCACTGCGCCGCCGTGGGGATCGCCGATGAGGTGATCTAACTCGGCGGTCTTCACTATCACCTTTGTCGCGGTGGAGATGACTTCTGCGATTGTCCCGGTTATCGTGGCGGATGCCAAAACGTTCATAGTCATATTTGCGCCTACGGCGCTCTTCATCCTCTCGGTCTTGCCGTCTGGCATTTAGATCAACTCGGAGGTCACGACTGATACTTCACCGGGCATCTTCTCCTCGTCGAAGCTCACGCCTGGCACGACTGCAAGCTATATTGCTACTAGCAGCCTGCGAGTTGATTATGCGGGTACGGGAGTGCTCTTTCTCCCTTGGCTCCTCCTGGTCCTACTGAATTGCCGCCGCCGTCACCATGGCCTGAACTTGGGCCACGATCGGCGCAGCTGGACTGTCGGAACCGAGCATTGGCCCCAATGTGTCGAGGATCGTCTTGGAATCGACGATATTCTGTTGGGGAGTATGAAAAACCGACTGGTTCCCCATCTTCATCTGCAAAATTTCTTCGTTGACATTGCAGCCTCTGTTCTGGAGAGACTTTGCGCGGCCTTCTTGACGAAGGCGATCTGTCTCTGCCGCATTCGCAAATCATCCTTCATTCTCGGGAATCGCCATGGATCTTCGACATTCTGGCCGCGAAAGCCTTGAAAATTTTCCGCCCTGCCTTCTGGATCAGAAGAACAAGTGGATAGGTGAGACTGACCTTCAGATCCGAGTGGTTCTCTGGCATTCTTGACCACTCGGGAGTCGTCACTAGCCGGCCCTTGCTCAAGACGGGGGACAAACTTTTGGCTTACCGTCCGGAGACAGATGGCCATGCCTGTCCCCGATCCGAGAGCTTGACTGGCTAGGAGAGCAGCAGAATCGCTTCCAGATTGGATCTGATCCGAATCCGAAAGGATGAGTTGGCCAAAATCGTCGGCGATGAAATCCAGACTTCCGAAACGAAACGCCTGGGCCGGCGCGAAGGTGGCCATGTCTTCGTTGAAGATCGCCATCAAGCTTGCTGAGATTGATCTTAGCGTAGCCCCTACCTGACGCGCCAACTGTCGACGTTTGTTGTTGGCAATAATGAAAAGGGGGCTAGGCGCTGGATCCAAACTCGATGGTAGCACGGGACTCAAGATGTATACAGGTTCGGGCTCTCACGGTGGAGATAATACCCTAGTCCTGTGCTCTGGAATTATATGTGATTGGCTAATTGCTAATGAGATCGTGTTTCAATGTTCCCCCGCCCCTCCCTTTATATAGCAGAGGAGGACGGTTACAAAAGAGAGTCCTAGTCGGATACAAAGTAGGGATTATAACTTCTGTTCTTATCCGTATCGTAACGGTCTAGATTACAATCACACCCTACCTAATTCGAGTCGGTCGCCATCTCCAGGACTTCCTTATTGGACACGCCTTGGTGCGCCCCTGGTGGCTTCTATCTGTCTGCAATCGGCTCGACCCATCCATGTCCGGTTGGACCTCGTTGGCCTGCCATGCAGACACCTGGACATATATATCCCACGAGCTCTACCATTCATTCAATATAGGGGGAGAAAAAAACACACACAAAAGTTTGATGTCGTCTTATGGCTACACCCTTTATACCGGAAGGAATTGGCGAGAGCTCAGCCGCTCCACCTGTCCCCCAAGCCAATTTGCAAAAAAGCTCCTCTATTTCTTTGAATTACGGATAGGTCCTTCCGGATTACAAATAGGTCCTTCGCAATTTTTTGTGAGACAAAGATATTTTTTTCTTCGCGTTTGGGTCCGTGGCGCGGTATTTTACGGAAAAATCTCCCGTTAATTTCAAATCGCGAACAAGCCCTTTTCTAATTTTTCAGGATAGCGAATATGTCCAAAAAATTAACAAATAGGTCCCTGGTTCTTACGTTCGGGTCCTTTCTCCGTTTTTCCCGGAAAAAATGTTTTCGCCACCAAAAAAACCGGAAAAATGTTTTCATCACCCAAAAAACCCGAAAAAAATATTTTCGTCACAAAAAAAACACAGATTCGTCGAAGGTTTACAACAACTTATGGATCTGCCAACGGGTCATAACTGCGGTTTTTTTAAAAAAAAAGTAGATTCGTCCGAAGATTTATAGCGACCCATAGATTCGCCGGCGGGTCCTAATGACCCATTTTTTTTAACAAACACGAACAGCCAAAAAATGAAAAAATCAGATTCGTCGAAGGTTTATAGCGGTTCATGAATTCGCCCACGGGTCTGAGCAGCCTTTTAAAAAAAGAAATATATATAAAAAACCATACTTTTATTTTTAAAAAAACACAGATTCAACCGTAATTTTCTAAATAAAACACGCATCGACAAAAAAAACACGAATTCATCGAAATTTTATAACAACTTGTGTATTTGCCAACGGGTCATGACCGTGGGTTTTTTTTTAAAAAAAGTAGATTCGTCCAAAGATTTTTAGCGGCCCATAGATTCGCCGGCGGATCCTAACGACCCATTTTTTTTAACAAACACAGAAAAACACGGATTCAACCACAATTTTCTAAATAGAACACGCATCGACAAAAAAAACACGGATCCGTCGAAGGTTTATAACAACTTATGGATTTGCCAACGGGTCATAACTGTGGGTTTTTTTAAAAAAAACGTAGATTCATCCAACGATTTATAGCGACCCATAGATTCGCCGGCGGGTCCTAACGACCCATTTTTTTAACAAACACAAAAAACAAAAAAACGATCAAATATCCCGAAATACGTAAAAAAACAACCACGGTTTTCTAAAAAAAACACAGATTCGTCGAAGGTTTATAGTAACCCGTAGATTAAACGCGGATTCATCGAAGGTTTGTAATATCCCATGAATTCACCAGCGAGTCCTACCGACCCATTTTATTTAAAAACTGCGGAAATCGAAAATTCGACAAATTTTATGAGACGACGGGTTGTAACCGCGGTTTTCTAAAAAAAACGTAGATTCGTTGAAGGTTTATAGCTAACGACCTATTTTTTAAAACAAATATGAAAACCGAAAATATGACCCCATGAATTTGCCGACGGGTTCTATCGACTCTACAGAACGGCGCAGCGTAGCGCGCTATTATTGCTAGTAAACTCCTTATAAGCGAAGGAATCGGAGGCCAACCAAAGCGTCCACGTGTCAAGCCTCGCCAATTCACGAAAAAGCCTCTCTGTTTCTTCGAATTACGGATAGGTCCCTGCAGATTACGAATAGGTCCTTCGCAATTTTTTGTGAGGGAAAGATTTTTTCCCGTTCATCGCGTTTGGGTTCCTGGCACGCCGTTTTACGAAAAAGCCTCCCGTAAGATTCAAATCGCGGTCAAACCCTTTTCTAATTTTTCAGGATAGCGGACAGGTCCAAACAGGTAACAAACAGGCTCTTGCTATTTACGTCTAGGTCCTTTCTCCGTTTTATTGGAAATTTTTTTTCAGCACCAAAGAAATGTGTGCAGCTCTATTTCTAGACTTTTTCCCCAACTCGAATTTTCATCACGATCTCTGATATTTTTTTAAACATGTATTATTACTCGGTGAACGCGTAGGGTGTTAGGGTCAACAAAAGAAGTTTGTCGTCTCTAATAATTTCTCGCCCTTTTTCCTCTAGACTATTTTTGTCCGGTGGGTGCTTTTGCGAAAATAAAAAAATACATCCAGATCTTCGATCGGTGGTTTTGTAAAAAGAGCCCTATCGTTTCGTATATTCGCGTACGGGTCATTTGCCTTTATTTTTTTTATTTCCAAAAAAAATCCGTAGTTTTTTTATTCGCGGTTGTGTTCTCCGTTTTTCCCGAAAAAAATGTTTTCATCACCAGATAGGCTCGACAAAAGAAGGTTGTCATCTCTAATAATTTTTTGCCCTTTTTTCCTCTAGACTATTTTTGACCGGTGGGTGGTTTTGCGAAAACAAAAAAATACATCCAGACCCTTCTACCGGTAATTTTACAAAAAAACCTTATAGTTTCGTATATCCGCGTACGGGTCATTCGCCTTTATTTTTTCGTTTCAAAAAAAATCCGTAGTTTTTGTATTCACGGTTGGGTTCTTCGTTTTTCCCGAATTTTTTTTTCGTCACCAGAAATATATGTGCAGCTCTATCTCTAGACTTTTTCCCTAGCTCGATTTTCCATCTCGATCTATGATATTTTTTTAAACATGTATTATTACTCGGTGAACGCGTAGAGTATTAGGCTCGACAAAAGGAGGTTGCCGTCTCTAATAATTTTTCGCCCTTTTTCCTCTAGACTATTTTTCACCGGTTGGTGGTTTTGCGAACATGTATTATTACTCGGTGAACACGTAGAGTATTAGGCTCGGCAAAAGAAGGTTGTCATCTCTAATAACTTTTCGCCCTTTTTCCTCTAGACTATTTTTGTCCGGTGGGTGGTTTTGCGAAAATACAAAATTACATCCAGTCCCTTCGATCGGTGGTTTTGCAAAAAAGACCCTATCGTTTCGTATATTCGCGTACGGATCATTCGCCTTTATTTTCCCGTTTCCAAAAAAAAAAACCGTAATTTTTGTATTCGCAGTTGGGTTCTCCGTTTTTCCCAGAAAAAATATTTTCATCATCAGAGATATGTGTGCAGCTCTATCTCTACACTTTTTCCCCAAATCGATTTTCCATCTCGATATCTGATATTTTTTTTAAACATGTATTATTACTAGGTGAACACGTAGAGTATTAGGCTCGACAAAAGAAGATTGTCATCTCTAATAATCTTACGCCCTTTTTTCTCTAGACAATTTTCCACGGTGGGTGGTTTTGCGAACATGTATTACAGAAAGAACTCTGTAGTTTCGTATATTCACGTACGGATCCTAAAACTTTATTTTTTCGAGCGCATACTATCGAAATTCAACCGGCGCAGCGTAACGCGCTTATCTACCTAGTATTTATAAACAAAATTACTAAAAAATACATCCTATAAACTTGAAACCAGTAAGTATTGTATAACCAAATTTAGTTGTGTAAGTACTACGTGCGTACACAAAAGCAGAAGATCAACGAACGAACTCTTCGAAGAAGGCGGCCAGAGGAAACACGTACGTACGGCATGTAATTAACCACCCGCACGTTGACCTTACCCTTTTTCTCTCCTCCGTCCGAACTTATCGGTCTAAGCTTTTCTTTTAATATATAGATTAAGGAGACATTTAAAATAATTATATTATTTCTAATTATTATCACTAAGTACTATACTTAATATATATAGAGAATAAAAGTACAGATTAATATTTATTAAGATACATGGGAAACATTATGTATACTAGTTTTGTATTGGAGTATAAAATACATCTTATATTTACGGATAAAAATACTTAAAATAAATCATATAAACTTAGAACGAGATCCAGTACTAAGCGAAGTATTAGTGGTAGTGTAGAATGACACGGCAGTTCGAGGAGATAAAGTCCACAAGTAGCTAGGTGTTACGTACTCCCTCCGATCACAGAAGAGATATGTTTGGAGTATACGGTTAAGCTTTCTAATTTTTATATATTGATATCTGGTAGGTTTCTAACTTTTATATATTGATATCTTTTTTGAAATAACCCAAAATTTTCAAAAATGAATTTATCTGGATTTTATTGAATGTATTTGAATTTTTGCCGAATTTTTCGGATTTGTTTGAGCCTTTTCCTTGAACCTTTCCCGATTTGGCAATCTTCCTCAAAATCCGCTTTCCATTTCCGAATTCCCGCCTTTTCCCTATTTTCGGCCCTCGGCCCGACTCCCTCTCCCCGCTCGGCCTGTTTTCTCCGGCCTCTTCCTCAGCCCGTCATTTTCTCCGCAGGGCCATTTCTTCCAAGACGGCTTTGAAGGCCGCCTGCTGCCTTCTCCACAAGACGCCACCCTTTCGCTCACCCAGACTTCCGGCCCGCTTCACCGCACTTCGCTCAGCGTCCTGCGCCCCCCGTTCCGTCCGGGTAATTGTCTTCCCTGTCACTGATCGTCAACGCCCCCGTCGCATCGCCCCGTCACCTCACCCACGAATCCTGCCGCCTGCGAATCCTGCTCGTTCTGCTCCTGTCCCCTCCGCCACCAGCTCCACCCGTCACCGTGATGCTTGCCTCCATCCCGTCGCACCTCTCCTCGCCTCCGTGCTATAAAAGGCCCCCTCCGCCCCCATTTTTCTTGCCCGAGTTCACTGCGTCGCGCTCATCTTTCTCCCCCACTTCTTTCGCCCCCTTGCACCCTCTCCGCCTCGCCCCGCGAGCTTCTCCCTCAGCTCCGGCCTCTCCCCGTCGCCACGCCTCTCCGTTCCCTCCCTCCCCCATTTCTCCCCCGCCCAAGCTTCGCCGTGAGGTCTTCTCCCCTCTCCGCCACTCATTTTCCTCCCCCAGCTCCGGCGCCGAGCTCTCGCTCATGCCGCCGCCTTCTGCTAAACTATTTAATATTGAAAGCATATAACCCTTATTTTCTCTCTTCACATTATATTGATACCAAAAATTATCTAATATACATTCCTGTACTTCATTAATATCAATATAGTCTTTAGGTTTAAATTTAAATGTATTAGGAGAAAATATTCTTAATTTATTATCTTCTCTAAACTTATATGCCTCTACTCGATTTGGAAGCGTTGATTTCTTCGTTCCTGCAAAATAGACAAACGAGAAAACATATCAAGTAATTTATTATCAGTACCTTTTATATTCTCAAAACTAACTTTATATCCATTTTCTGAGATTATATCTTCGAACAACACCCATCTTTTTGTTAAACTCTTCTTACTATTAATCTAATTATAATACCTACATATAGCTTCACAGTTTGTTTGAACTATGAATTCTTTAAATCCTAAATATAATTTAAAGGAATTTAGTGCATATATAATTGTTAGAATTTCTCTATCTATATTATTTACCTTTTTAGCTTATAACTTTCCAAAGCGTACATACATATTTTTTTCAGATTTTGGTGAGTATTTATTGGGCTTTTGCTTTAATATAGCCCCTCAACCTATTTTAGATGCATCAATTTCTATAATTAAATAGTTATCGTCTAAAGGTAAATCTAATGGTTTGAGATTTTTTTCTTTATCTTTAATTTTTCTCACTAATTTAACATCATTGGAGTTAAAGTATTTTTGACCCTCCTTTCTTAATTTAGCATATAAAGGACTTTGCTAGATTCTCTAAATAGTTTCTAGTACAGTTTACAATTTTTAGAAATTGTTGTAACATCTTTTTATCATTCGTAGTATATAAAAACTGTCAGATTTTTTTAGCTACGTGCTCTTGTAGATATATCTTACCTTCTCCTAGTTCATGTCCTAAGAACTAAGTCCTTTCTTTACATATTTTTATTTTTTTTAGATAGAATCAACCCATTTTGTTCTACCTTTCTAAAGAATATTTCAAGATGAGCGATGTGTTCTTTATAGGTTTTTTGAAAATATTAAAATATCATCAATATATACTAGTATAAATTCTTGATTTTTGTTATTTTTTTGTATTTTTCTTTAAAATATTGCGGGTACGTTTTTCAAGCCTAAAGGCATTACCAACTATTAAAAATGCCATTGAGGACATGTGAATATTGTCAATTTTATAGAATTTTCTGCCATTTTAACTTGCCAAAACCTAGATTTTAAATCAAATTTTGAGGAATATTTACTTCCTTATATTCTATTTATCCATTCTTATTTATTTGGGATGTTGTACGCGTCATCTACCGTGTTATCATTTAATCTCTTATAATTTATATATACATATATATAAGATGAAGCCTTTTTCGAACTCCCAGAAGTACAAACTCCCACCTCTAATATACCACTTAAATGAACACTTTATACTCCTTTATCATTTTCGGTATACTCCAATAATAATTCTAAGATACTCCAATACGATATGGTTGAAAAATTTTCATTAGAACCCTTTTTTTTTGCTACATACTATTTTCCATATGTAAAAGGAATATATAAACAAATTATGCTATAAAGGGTGGATTTTGATGAAATTTTTCATGGAACTCACTTTGGAGTATCTTATAATTAATATTAGAGTATACTCAAAAGGGTAAAGAGGTATGACAACATCATTTAAATGGTATACTGGAGGTGGGAGTACGTACACCTAGGAGTGTGGAATTATTTTCCTATATATATACATACGGTGGTTGATTTTATTGAGGTTAGTTGAGTCTGTTATGATATCTTTTATAGTAGAGATAAGATTAATTTTATTGTGATAAAGATAATATGATAGTTAATTTATTTATGATAGGGCAATTTCTTTATTTTTTTTGTTAGAGATTTTTAGGAATGAAAGAGGATGTGAAGAGAGATGAGTGGAGATTGAAAAAGTGAAGGTACCATTCACCCCCACTAGGTTCTTTTATAATAACTAGTCATGTGTCCGTGCGTTGCAACGAAAACTCAATTTGCGATAAAAAATTTGTTTCCAAAGAGGACTAACTTTAGTTATGTTTTAATAGTAGAAAAGGCTTGTTCCTTCGAAGAGATTTGAGCGGGAGAGTTGAGAGATTTGAGAGGGAGAGCTGAGCACGCTGGATCAAGGGAGGGGGAGGGGGTGCGGGGTCAAAATTGTTTGAGATGAAAGACATCGTGGGTAGAGCGGTTCGGGCTGCGTGAGCGCATGAGAACATGAGAGGAAGGGGTGCGACTATCGAGTTAAATTCCCTTCTATCTCAGCTGTTTATGGCAGATCCAATGAATCAGATACTCTGGAGAAGAACGGATGACCACCACCAACTCCTAATTAGAAGTAGTAGAGATATGACCTGTTTGGTAGAGTTCCAGATCTCAGCTCCACCTCAGATCTGAAACTTGTAGGCTAAAATAAAGTGAATTAAATTTATATTTTTAGTCTAAAATGTAAATAATATGACTCACCTAAACGCTTTTAATATACCCACAGCTCCAACTTTATGGATCTGTGAAGGTAGTAATATCCAGCTCTACCAGATTCACAGATCTGATAGAGTTGGAGCTGTACCAAATACAGCCATAAATTCATGAAGACAACTTTTTTTCCCAACACTCATCCAGCTTAATTACTGTCCGTGCATGTATGTCCAACTCGAAGAGAGTTGAATAAATCTAATTTGTGAAATAATTTGGATCGATTAAGTGTAACTTGTTTCCCTTGGCACCATCCTTGACAAGAATGGACACGGTCCAAGAAAAGTACTACTAATACTTTTTATTAACTTCCGTGCAGAATCAGAATGCAAGCTTCCAGTTCTTTCCTTTCCTATTTAGGTCGTCATTGCTACAGTGCACGTGATAGCCTGATAGGTGACCAGACACTACTTGACTTTGATAGTACGAGCCACAAATCGAACCCCATGAACACTACTGGAACACGCAGTCATATACGCAGATTAGTACCCCCTCTGTATCAAAATACAACCCATTACAAGAAACGATAAATTCTAAAATATATAATTTTTTTATACAAACATCTATATTTTTCTAAAATAAAAGATAAAATCTGTATTTTTCTGATAGTTTATATAAGAAACCTCTAAAAGTAGAGGTTCGGAGTGATATTAATTAATGAAAATAAATTCGATTTCAATTGTACTTACATTTTCCTTTTAGTAGTAGGGGTATCCAACTCATAGACTTCAGTCAAACAACCTCCCCTTCTCTGAATTGAATTTTTATGAAATTTACTCTAGTCTCTAGGGCGATAGTTTGACCAGCAATTTCTATGAAAATATGTTACTCTATCTGATCATAAAAGAATGTCATTTTTGGTTATGTGCAATCAAACTTTCTAAAATTTGGCTATCAATATTTTTTTCAACATTAGATTGAGCATAATAAAACTAGAATGCATAGATTTATCTTGGAAAGAACTTCCATAAAATTATAATTTCTTAGGTTCCATAAATTAATCTATTACAATATAAATCAATGGTCAAAGTTATGTTTATGAGGTCATGTCGAAGTTTAAAATGACGTACTTTTTTGATTAGAGAGAGCATTTCAAATAAAAATAATTATATGTTATAAAAGTATATTTCATTATGAATCTAGTCACATCAATTTTATGTTGTGTCAAACTAGATAATTCTTTATATATTGAACATCAAACCTAAATATGTTTGACCGATACTTAAACGACTAATATTTTTACAGCAAGGTAGTACTATATATCTTGGTGATACGAATATGCGCAAGAGGAGAAATTCAGGAATCATGCATGTATTCCCCCCTTGAACCATTAAATGAAGAAATTCAAGAACCAATTCAGACATGCTTCTATGCACACACACGTGTTTTTGGCATGCCCGTAAGTTCTCCATCGACCTGGCACATACGTACATTCATATATATGTACGTACATAACAGCACATGTATGTGCAAGGCTATATATATCGATCTTAATTTAAGGAATCGGGAACAGTGCTAGCTGTTTGTTTTTCTACTTAATTTCTTGGGGAGATATATTTAACTAGGTATAATAGCGCGCTACGCCGCGTCGTTGGCGTTAGCTGCGCTTATGGGAATCAGTTACATAATACTATAAATGCTGAACGCGATAAAAAATTTGGTCCGAGTTTTTTGTAAACTGAATTTGCGAAACTACGGGCCTTTTATTCAAAATAATCGGTGGAATGACTTATTTACGATTTAATTTTTTTTAAATTTTCCTGGTCAAAAGAACTGGTTTTTTTTTTCAAAATAACCGGCGGACAGATCTGCTCGTGATCCTAATTTTTTTAAATCTTTCGGACCGAAAGAACCGACGACCTCGTCGAATTTGCGAAACTACGGGGTCCTTTTCGCAAAATAATCGGTGGAAGGACTTGTTCGTGATTTCAAATTTGTTTAAATCTCCCGGGTCGAAAGAACGGGACTACAAGGTCTTTTTTGCAAAATAACCTGTAGAAGGAACTGTTCATGATTTCTAATTTACCGTCTAAGGACTCATTCGTAATTTCCGATTTGAGGGGAGTTTTCCGGAAAATTGATGACGTGGCGGTGGGGTTGCTCCTGAATCCCCCATGCATAACAT
The DNA here is from genome assembly GCA_036346375.1 of Guadua angustifolia. Taxonomy (NCBI): domain Eukaryota; kingdom Viridiplantae; phylum Streptophyta; class Magnoliopsida; order Poales; family Poaceae; genus Guadua; species Guadua angustifolia. The sequence continues at coordinate 28,060,325 of CM070503.1, forward strand.
ATATATTATTATTAGTCCAATGCATGCATATAAGACCGATTTTAATCAGTGGCCACTTCCGAAATCTACATTACTGTACACATAAGAACTTTTTCTTGATTTAGTTTGTACGTCAAACCTATTATGACAAAGATGGCTAACAAATTGTCCTTGCGTAATTAAACAGTTAACTGAACCAGCTGGCAGGAATTATTGATCATTTAATCCGTTTTTTCAAACAAGTGATGAGTGCAAATACAACCTGATGACCATTCGATGCGCACAAACAAACAATGAACAACAACACCATGCTTGCAACCGGCCGGTACTTGAGTCTTGATGAACCTGCAGTGTTTCACAAAAACCTGCCGATCGATGAGTTTTTTTCTCTCTCAAACTAGGGTTCCGAATTTCCTACTTTTGCACACCTTTTTCAGCTAGGAGAAAGTGATTACCATGCATACATGTTTGACTGGACTATGTCAGAAAAGGGAGACCCCATTGGTGCTACGCTTCTTACTTAATTTTCACTCAAATAACTTTAATTATTTATTTGGCCATATATAAGCATAGTCATTGCAAGGTAGGCGGCACAACATCCATACATATATCTGATTATATTATATTAGAATATCTGAATATGTGCTCATTATTTTGGTTCTTGAGCCTGCATCAGCTTGCATCCTGGCCGGAAGAAGAGAAGGGCAGCGGATTAGGGACGATAGAATCTGCTGGAGGCGTGATGATCAGAGGAGGAGGGTTCGAGAGGAAAGGAGTCCGGCGGTACAACCGGACCGACGTGCCGCGGATGCGGTGGACGGAGGAGCTGCACCGCCGCTTCGTCGAGGCCGTCGAGTGCCTCGGCGGACAGGATGGTTAGTACTCTTCGCCGACTTAGCTAGCTACCAGCTTGCTAAACTACAAATCCATGCTGCTGTGGCCTATTTGATTTATGATCATGAGTAGCAGTACTACGTATTGATTAAGTAGCATTAATTTTAGGGTACATATGCTGCTATGCATTAACGCATGGCTGGTTTCTTATGTTACTCTATTATATTTCCCTTTGTGATATATATGAATCGATCGATCTCCCATAGCAAGGTAGCTAGGTTAGGCAGAAGTTGGTGCAAGTTAAAGTTGATTGGAGAGGAAAGAAGCATCCCTGATCCCTCCACATGTGAAATTCGTTCACACACACACAAATATATATATATATAGGGGACATATCTAGTGTAATCATGATTTTAGTGCAATCACCGTGCAATCTAACTAAGAAAAGTTTCAAAAAATTCTGAAAAAAATCATGGATGTACATCTCATCTTACCCCATCTACATATAAAATTTCATGATCAAATTCGTCCTATGCTAAGAGTAATAAAAAAGATAAATTTCTGACAAACTTGAATAGTTCAAATGCATCTCAAATTTGTCTTTTTTGTAACTTCTAGCATAGGACGAATTTGATCATTAAATTTTACATGTTGATGGGGTAAAATGAGATGTACATCCGTAATTTTTTTCAGAATTTTTTGAAACTTTTCTTAGTTGGATTACACGGTGATTACACCAAAATTATGATTGCACTGGATATGTCCCCATATATATATATAGGAAGCTTTTTTCCGTACTCTCGGGAGTACATACTCCCACCTTCAATATACCACTTAAATAAAAGTATTATACTTCTTTATCATTTTCGATATACTCCAATAATGATTGAATTCTAAGATACTTTAATGTGACATGGTTGAAAAAAAATCATCGGAGCCCTATATTTTTTTTTGCTATATACACTTTTACATATGTAAAAAGAATATATAAACAAATTATGCTATAAAGGGTGGACTTTGATGAAATTTTTTGTGGAACTCACTTTGGAATATCTTATAATCAATGTTAGAGTATACTCAAAAGGATAAAGAGATATAATAATATCATTTAAGCGGTATATTGAAGGTGGGAGTACGTACTCCCAGGAGTATATAGAACCATTTCATATATATATATATATATATATATATATATATATATATATATATATATATATTCGTGCATGGTAATGGTATTCGATCCTGTTTTTTCCCCCTGCTTTTGATTGAGATATAGCATCGATTGATTGAGACTGTATTTACCAGAAGATATATCAACTCTTTGTGTTTTATTGAGCATCTCGATCCGGCCCAGACCTTCTTCGTTTTGATCAGTCAATCTAGAAATAATTTAATTACCTGATTTGTTAGTTAGAACTAATTGAAGAATAAAAATATATGAACAACACGTGCAAGGTTAGACTATATATCTGTTATTTTATCAACCAAGGTTACCAAGCAATGTACTTTTACTGAATATTTTCTTCTTTCATACATATGGCCTCTCGCTACTGCATACGCACAGGTACACATTCCAAACCTGAGATAATTAACCATTGCAAAATTCTAATTAATTACGGAGTACTTTATCTAGGTAGATAGTACATATGTACTTATATTGGCAATATTGTGCCATGTACAGTACGTATTAAAATGGTTAACCTACTACTAGTAATAGAAACTAATTTCTTCTCAGTCTTCTACATATACGTATGGCGCTTTCAGCTGGCTGCTTGGCACATGCATATTTACACTACAACTGGCCGACGAAAATAACAATTTTTTCCAACGAAATTTCTGCATTTTTCTGGCGGTTAGGCCGACGAAAATAGCCAAAAAACCGACGAAAATAAGTTAATTTCGTCGGCTAAACCGACGAAAATACATATGCCACGTCAGCACCGAGCGTGGTTCGGGTGCATCGACTAATAATTTCGTCGTTACGTAAGCCGTCGAAAATAAATTTATTTTAAATGCTTCAATTTAAATTCAATCGTATTTTGCTGTTTTTTTTTCGTCGAAAGTCGATTTAAATACCAAAAACCGACGAAAATAGCTATTTTCCGGTTTTTTCAGATTTTCGTCGGCTTTTAGCCGATGAAAATAATGCGGATTCCTGTAGTGTTATATATAATAGCTACAACATGAGTTTTGATCAATGTGTACCTGCAGCATAACAGCATAAAATTATAGATAGAGAGAAGGACCACATATGCCAACTGCTGGATAATCCAACCAGCGTGTAGCAGCTACTGCTCAGTTTCAACTTTCAAGGCTCGCAGCCAGAGTCCATTATATTTGCCACTAATCATGTACGTATTATAAGTGGGTTATTCCTATATGGATCTTTACTATGATTTTCAGAATTTCATATGGTTGATCTGTGAGTTAATTTGTAAGGCTACATATTTATATATATAGCTTAGCTGGAGTGTTTGTTTTGATTATTTTTTTGAGGGGGAAAGCACACATGCATGTAGTGATGTATTGTCAAGTTACAATTCCAATCTGTGAAATAGTTACGATATTATTCATCAATTATTTGTGCAATTCTGTAGCTCTTGATGTAGACAGTACGAAGTGATTAACTTCCTTATTTTACTATGAACAGAAGCCACACCGAAGCGAATTCTACAGCTGATGGGCGAGAAGGGAATCAGCATATCTCATATTAAAAGTCATCTTCAGGTAGCTAGCTAGCTAATAAGACCTACTTATTAATTAATTAACATCTTCAGGCACGTACGTGGTCAATAAAAAAAATCTTCTCGTAATTGATACTAGTGTGCGCGCGCGTGTCCTTTATATGTAATTTTCATGTATTTTTTTGATCGAAAATTTCATGTATTGTTCACCTATATGCATGCACACGAATGCTAGACGAACTTTCGCATCACACATACTGATATATATAGTTGATTCAATTCGTTTTTTGGTCGATAATTAATTGTATATGGACTTTTATTGGTTCTCAAATAGACGTCTATCACATGAAAATGATATTAGTATATATTTGTCATCAATACTACTTTGATATCATTATATTCATAGTAATTTTTACTGACATATAAATAATTAATTAGAAAATGTAATAGTCAAAGCTAGTGTAATATGAGGCAGAGAACTAACGAAGTTAACTCATGCATGCATGATAATTAACATCTCTCTCTCTCTTTTACTGTCCATTGAACAGATGTACAGGAGCTCTAAAAACAACAATTTTAACCGTCAGATGAGCCCCCGGAATTCGACGCTGGATACGACAGATAAATCGACACAGGCGGTTGTCAGTACTTCCCGATTGGAACGTCGCCGTGCTCGTGCTTCTGATCATCAAGATGCACTGCACCCTCTCACGCGTTCTCCGGACAAAGCTAACAACGCCGTGCTCATCTGCAGCAATTCAACGAATCACCAAACGTGAGCAGTTGATTAGGTGCCTTTGGTTAATTACTTACTGTTGTGTTCATGACCATGCTATATATATATATATATATATATATATATATATATATATATATATATATAGGAAGTCTCTTTTCTACTCCCGAGAGTAATTACTCCCTATGCCGTATCTCACAACGTATGGGGTATCTCCTGCACCGGAGGGTATGTACGCGTAGTATACAGTATATAAGATCATCTAGGTGGTATGTACATTTTTTCAAAAGTGGTATGCATATTTTTTGGACATACTCCTTTTTATGTGCATATATGAAGGTAATTGCAAAATACGCTAAAAATCATGGACTTCCTTGCAATTTTTTCATGTAGTTCGTATTGGAGTATCTTATAATTAGCGTATGAGTGTACCCAAAGTGATAAAGGAGTATTTCAAGTTCGTTTAGGTAGTATTTCATAGGTGGGAGTAACTACACCCGAGAGTAAAAGATATTTTTCCTATATATATATATATATATGATTACTGATCATCGATTGATCCTTTCCATATGTATGAACATACGTAGATCGATCGATCTTGGGCATGCATGCACGTCATCCCCGGGGAAAGTCTTTGCAAGTTGGGAACAAGGACAGAGTGCAACGTTCCCTGCTCCATGGAGCAGCTTCAACGTGCTTACAGCAGAAAAGGTAAATCATTTCCTTCCTCGTCCTTTAAGAGAGATTCCGACACTAGCTGGATGCATGTGTGTCTCGTTTAGCTGTGAGTTGTAACCAAAGGTGTCCTCCGCACTCTCTGTCACGTGTAACTATGACTATACTCAAATATCTATGTGTTGTGGTGAAAATATATTTTTGAATCAAATAATCAAATTATGTTATGTATTTATAAAAATAAAATTGCACTTTTGAGCCATCATAGAGAAAGAGAAGTAGGGAATAGCTCGATAGAAGGAGCAGGTGTGGATGAAAAGAGAGAGGTGTGGTTGCTTTTTTATTCATGAGCGATGGGGGAGCGTGTCGCCATCTGTGACCCATATATTGGTGCGCGGCGATTCTTGGGGAGGAGAGAGGGATGATAGATAACCACCACTAATTCATATTTATATATTAGTAAAAATACACCTCTTTAGAAAATTAGTTGCAGTTGTAGCAGGTTGTTGTTCGGTTTTGGTGCATAAATTCAGTTGTGTTATAATCGAAAATTATGTATATACATGCACGCACCTGTACATTGCTTGCATAAATTACTTGCGTGCGTTCTTGCAGATATACAGTACAGGAGGCTACTGCCAGCGAAAACCTCAGCAGAAGCTGCAGGCCGTAGACGGCTGCGAGCTTACGCTGTCGATCGGCGGCGGTGACGCCGGCGCCGGAGGTGAAGAATCGATGAGCGACGTTGACGGCTCGAGCATCAGCGACGAGCTCCCGGCGCTGGCTGTGTCAATTATCAACGGAGGGCACCTTAGCTGCTCCGCTGGGCCGCCGGCAGCGACCGATGGCGCCGGTGACCGGTTTGACCCTAGTACGTAGTACTAATACCAAGGAGAAGGAACCGAGTGGCCACCGGCCGGCCATGAACCTCGACCTGACGATTTCATCTCCTTGCTGGCTCACCGCTTAGATATTTAGATGAGTATATAAGCTTGCAACAGATCTTGTTGCGCACGCATGTACATATACATCTACAAATAACCACACGCCGTACGGGGATGTCTGCGGCCGGCCGGGATTGTATGCTACGGCTTTTAATTTGAGTTGTACTACAGTACTAGTGTACGCAAATTCAGATCAGGAAGCACACTTCTGCCTACTATGTACTCCATCTATTCATTTTTATAAGAAAATCTAGTGCTACCGAGCTTCGGCGGTAGCGTTGGGTCTTTTTCTTTTTCTCGGGCTAAAAACACTCATTCTGGAATTTTTACACCGCCTCTGGAGTGGTAGTACCGCGCTGGGCAGTGCTACCGCCTATGTAGGGACAGTGCTACCGCTGTTTTAGTAGTGAAACACTCATAACTTTTTACTTCGAACTCCGATTTAGGTGATCTTGGACTCTATGCGAAGCATATCAAGAGGATTACAATCTCTATCCATTTTTAAGATTTAAACAGCCATAGATATTTTTAAATGTCATAAAAACAAAGACTCTAATGTAGTCACTCAAGCCTAAAATCTGATTTTTGAAATCTTCACAAAAACTTGATCAAAAGCATGACTACAAGCTAGAATGAGTCAATAAGATTAAATCTTGAGCCATATAATAATCAACTCATGGTCAAAATAATTTTACAAAACACATTTGCAAATAAACTGAGAAGCTGTGAGATCGATCCTCTAGCCATGTAAGGATCAATATACATGATCCCGACACTTTGCAAAACATATTTACATATGCCAACACATACTCTAGGATCGAAACCCACAACCTCTAGCTTATTTGCAAAACACATTTGCAAATAACAAATCAATATTTTGCAAACACAAAGTATAAACTTTACTTAACCTTGTGATGATCAAATCACAAGCTAAAATACTGATGTATAAGCTCTCACCTTTTGTAACATATGCAAAATTTAGCTCCATGCAAAAAACCACATAAACCAAATTACATGAGCTATCTCCCTTTTGCAACACATGCAAATCCATAGCTCCATGTAAAAACCAAATCGATTAAGATCCAATAAGAAGCAAGTATAAGCTCCCTTATTTGCAACACATGCAAATACTTAGTTCATGCAAAATCCAAAACAAGAGAGTGAGCTAGAGTGAACTGGATTGAGTTCATCAACACATGATGAAACTTAAGCTATAAAACTCGACCTCTCTTAATAGTACAACACTTAACTAGCAATTTGGTCTTTCATCCAAACACCGAGACCGGCAAAAAATTAGAAATACATCCTTAGTCCTAGCTAGTTATACCTTTACCTCTAGCACATCGACTTGGAGATTTTATAATTTCCATCATTTTCTCTCCAAGCCGGGTCCTTTCTTCTTATTCATCAACATATGGTGAACCTTCTCTTGCTTCACTTCACTTCAAGATTCATCCCTGAATCTTATCAACACATGATGATTTCTTCTCGATTCTTCGTTTTCTTGTACTCAACCTACTTCACAACTTCATAGAAGATTGTTAGTTAAATAAACACGGTTGTCTTAATCATCAATTGCACTCCATTAACATATAATGGATGCTCTTAAGATCTTTTTATCTTTTTCTTTGATGATTGACCACAACCTAAAGACAAATTGATTGAAAGATTAATTTTGTATTGAGTATACTAATGCAACTAACATTTCATGTACTCAAGACTATTCTGCTTGTTCTTAACCAACAAAGAAACACCATCAACACATGATAAAGCGTTCTTTGATTGATTGAAAGACAACCAAACTCAATTTAAATTTTATTTAAATTGATATGAGTATATATTAACTATACAAGTTTCATATACTCATTTTGATGGTTACTGAGTAATGATCCAAATTATGTTAGAGTGGTGGATAGGGTCAATACTCTTAATATCATCAACAATAGAATAAACTTTATTAAATATGTGCATATAAATAATTGAACTTAGAATCAATATGTACATAATCAATCTTAGATAGCATTTGAGTTTATCTTATATTAACATGAGTATACTACAAGTACATAAGTTAAATATACTCAAGGGGTTGTTTCAAAGTGATGATCATTGATATAGAAAGATGAATTAGATCAATACTTTGAAACTTCAAGATTAAGCATGAACTCCCCCTAAATGTGTGCATTCATGTATAAATGGAGTCGGAAACAAAATGCACATATTAAGGTTAAAATAATGGTGGAGTTCACCCTTTATCTTGAATCAAAGGAATGTATCAAGAAATAATAGAGTGTATTGGATGCATATCTTTGATATTTCTATTTTTCAATGAGATGAGACTAATCAACAATATACTCAATAAAAGAGTTTATCCTTTAACTTGAATCCAAAATATGCATTAAGATATTGTAAAATGAATACAAGTGCATATCTTGGATTTTTCCATCTTTTCATCCAAAAGAGACTAATGAGAGTTAAGCTCAACAAAAGAATAAATCTCATAAAAGATTTGTTATTAATTAACAATTGAGACTAATCAATATTATGATTACCAAAAGAGTTAGTATCAATATTAGATTTTTCATTAACACCAAAACTAATTTAATGGAGCTTGAACTTTTAGCTAGGGCACAGGGCATTGATGCTCAGTTGCTTAGAGTGCTAGGCCACGTAGGGCACTCAGCTAAGTTGGGCACAAGGCGCAGGGCACTTGCGTGCAGGACGTAGGGAAGCCGGGGCGTAGGACACCTTGGCACGGGAGCTGGTTGAGGAGCGCAAGGCGTAGGGCACGGTGGCAGCCAAGCACTGGGCACAGTAGAGCCAGGGCGTAGGAGCCATAAATAAGGGGCCCAGGAGCAGGGGCACGAGAGTTAGGCGCGTGGGGCCAAGAGTAGGGGTGCAGGAGCAAGAGGCACGGCGTCTGTGAGCCAAGGCATAGGGCGCTGGTTCGGTAGGGCTCAGGGCGCTGTCACTCAATTGCCTAGTGCGTAGGGTGCCAGGTCGCGTAGGGTGCAGCGCTCCCAGTCACGCAAGACGCTTGGCTAAGTAGGGCATAGGGGCACAGAGGAGCTGGGACGCAGGGTACTCGCGTGCAGGACGTAGAGGAGCTGAGGCATGTAACACCTAAGCACCAGATGTAGAGGCATAACCATGTAGGGCATGGTGGCAGTAGAGCGCTAAACTCAGCAGAGCCGAGGCGCAAGAGCCAGAAACACGAGGCCTAGGAGTCGGGGCACAGAGCTAGGCTCACGGAAGTCACGCGGGGCACTTGAGCCGGGTGGTGGGGCCTCGAGTGTGCTGGGCACACAGGGAGCACAGGGAGCCGGGTGCATGGGTTGGGTGCAAGGGACTCTTGGCCACACAGGGTGCAAGGCGCTCGGTCACCTTTGGGTGCTAGGAGCAGGAGCCATGTCGGTGGTGCGCAAACTGGGGCAAGGCACTAAGGCATTGGGTTGAGGCCGCCGTGCGTGAGCCGGGTGTCAAGGCATGAAGGCCAGAAGCCAGGGCGTGCAGGTTGGGCGCTAGGGATGGCAAATTTATCCATGGGTTTGGGTACCAGCAGGTACCCATTTCAATTAGAGCGAGCACAGGTAGCACTTTAGACCCATGAGTGTTTGGTATCTGATAAGGTTATAAGATGGACGTGGGTATCAATTTGTATCCATGGGTACCCAATGGGTATCCTATGACATGTAACTATGTGAGCCCCACTTTTTATGAAACATACATTACAAAGCTCAGCTGCACGGCGTGCTAGACCGGCCCACCTCCTTCTGTCTCTCTTCCCCCTTTTCCTCAGTCATTGCCCCTCTCCATTCTTCCCCCTCTCTCTCGCACGCTCCCTCTCTTCCCCCTCTTACCCGAGTGCCTCGCTCCCTCTTCTCCCCCAGGCGCTGCCCTTTCCCTAGCATTGCCAACTCCTTCGGCCTTCTCCTTGCACAGCCGCTAGCCTCTCCTACAATGAAAGTCGCCGCCTTCTTCTCTTACACGCCACCATGTCCTTCGGCCCTCTCGGCTCTTCCCTTTTCCCTCTCTCTCTCACAACTCACCTGGTCACCCCCATCACCCTCGAGCACCACACGTCGCCGTTGGCTCCCTCTCCAGCCTACTTGTCGCTAGATCTGGTGGCACTTTTGTCGGCCTCCTTCCTCAGCCGCCTTTCTCCCTCACCCCGAGCACTAAGTGCCTGTGCTACCTCTATTCCCCTGGCCCTTGGCAGGCTTCCTCGCTGGATCCGATGGCGCTCCACTAGATCTAGCCTCCTCCTACGTCGGTGACGTTTCGGTTGGCCTTCAACAAGGTGAGCCCCTCCTCTCTCTCACTCTATCTCTTTTTCTCCTTCTCACATCCCTCCTTGGTTTTTGTTTCTCTAGGTCGCCACCAAGCGGTTGTTGCCAAGTTTGGTGCTCCTAATGCCACCTCTCCTCCTCCCTTGACCCCGACGTGTTGACCTCACCTCTGCCACCTCCCCTCCTCCCCCAACCTCGACCGTGTCGAAAGCAACTATGGCTGCAGCAGGCATGGTGCGGTGCCCTCCCCTTCCCCCTTTTGGCCAGGTACACGTGCCTCCTCTGTCTTCCCCTTCCCCTTGGTCACTTGCCCACCTCTACCCATGGGTACCTATTAGGTATCGAATACCCATCGGGTTCGGGCGTGGCCACAGATTTGTGCCCATGAAGCTTAGTGGGTTCGGGTGAGTGGCATGTGTTTAGGTTTGGGTGGCAGGTCTGAGACAGTTATATCTAGAGGTACCTACTCAATTGCTATCCTTATTGGCGCTCGGGCATAGGGCGCCCGCTGCTTCGGGGTGAAGGGTGCCTGCTAGAGGGGAGCAGGACACCAGCTAGAGGGGGCAAGGCATTGACCAGAGGGGCGTAGGGTGTTAGCCTTAGGGAGCTCGTAAGGGCAGGGTGCTTTGGCCACGGGGCATGGGTTGCTAGGAGCATGATTCGGCCACAAAGCATCCTACCTCGCGGAGTTCCAAGTGCAGGTGTTAGGCATAAGGGCACTGAGCGATGGCACATCAGGGCGCTAGGGTTTGTTGGTCGCAAGGACGCATGTCACCGGGACTTGCTAGCTGTAGGGATGTCGGGGATGCTGGGCGCAAAGGCTCACGTTTGGGTGCTTGGGCATGGGGCGATTCCAGGTGCATGGCGCCACCCAAGGGCACGGGTTGCTTGTTGTGTGGGCGTCGACCGCAATTGTAAGGAGCCAATTGCAGCTAGTGGCTAAATGCCGCCCATGGCCATCCAAAGGCATTGAGCACCAACTACCCTCCGCAAGACACCAGCCAAGGCCGTAATAAACTGACTAGTTGATGCTTTTCGACATTTCCCAAATAAGCCTTCATGTGACATTGACCCTTTCCTTTGCTCCTTGTCTAATAGGTACCCCTGCAACCTCTTGATGGCCAAGGATCGAGACCCTCCTCGACAGGGGGAGGGAGCCAACTAGATTCTTGATGAGATGACTGTCACCAAGCATGAGACGCTTGAGGAGGCAGGTATCTCTGATGGCTAGGAATGCAAAAACATTGCTGGCAGTCTGATGGTGGAGCATTCCCAAAGACTTAGACAAATTTTGGCTTGATGTTGCGTGAATTCTTCACACGAGGAGCGAGTGCTCTATGCGAGGCATGAGCTTGAGGCATCCTCTCGAGGCGCCAATGACATAGTCAAATTTTGGCTCAAGGAGCACACGAGCATCCAAGATAGCCAAATTTTTGCTTGACGCCGGGCGAGTGCTCCACGCGAGGGGTGAGGGCTCCATGAGGCATGAGGCTTGAGGGATCCATGCAAGGGCTTCCATGACTGGCGCATGTGTGCACCACACGAGGGGTGAGGTTTCTGTGCAAGGCAAGAGGCTTAAGGGATCCACACAGGGTTGCATGACTGGTGCACGCATGCTCCATGTGAGGGTCGAGGCCTCTGTGCAAGGCATGAGGCTCAAGGGATTTGCCCAAGTGCACCCATGACTTAGCTAAATTTCTACTCGATGGGCACACGGGCAGCCAAGACTTAGCCAAATTTTAACTTGATGCCACATACATGGGCGAGGCCTCCGTGCGAGGCATGAGGCTTGAGGGATTTTTGTGAGGACGTACGTGCCCACTAGGAGGGCATGTCTCCTAGTTCTTGTGGATATCATTGGAATTATAGAATCGTTTCTTAAATGGGTGAATGTCCCCGAGTAGGTTCATTCCCCACCGGGCAAAAGGCTAGGTGATTGATATTGGGTGTAGGGGAGTGGCAGGAGTGTGGTGACTAGAAGCCATCTTTTGGCACCGTTCACATGACTTGAAGATGTTGACTGCGTCTTGCACTATTAGAAGATTAGCCTCAACCTTAAAAAGATATGCATCTTCAAGTCTGAAGAGCCATGCTTCCTTTAGGTCTCCCTCTAGGCGAAGCTTGAGAGGGTGCCTCTCCCAAGGGGGCCCATTTTCAATGTGTCAGAGCAAAGTCGAGGGATGCACCATCTCCCCACATCCTTTGGCTCAAGGAGGTTGACATTAGTGGGGTCAGTTTTTGCCTTGTTGTATAGTTGACGAGCCAAGTCTTGATCACCTGTGACGGAATAACTCTACAAGACCTGGTATCTTAAGGCACAAGTAGTTTTAATGGACCGTTGTGTAGGGACGGTTGAGGGTCACTCTTCCCATGATTGTATTGAATGGAGACTCGATATCAATGACTTTGTATCTAACAGCCTCAGTGTGGTGGTTCTCTCGTGACCCAAAGGTCACAAGGAGCTTGATCCTCCCAAGAGGTTGGATGGATTTCCCCGATACGAATCCCGTGAGAGGGGATCCGACGAGAATAAGATACCTGGATGGTAGCCCCCGTGACTCTCACAACTCCTTGAGTACACAAGGTAGAGTATATCCGTGGAGCTTCCCCCATTGACGAGTATACAGGAGACTTCGCAGTTAGACATTGTGGTAGTTACCAAGAGGGTATTGTCTTGGGAGAACCTTAGGCCCTTTGCATCCTTGACAGTGAAGATTAACGGAATGCTTACCCACTTTTGAGGGGTACTTCACTGGGTTACCCCCATGACAATGACCTCTCAGACGTACTCCTTTCACTGGCACTTGGATTCTTGCTTGTAGGCCGAGCCTCCCATTATGACGTTCACTTGTCTTTGTGGCACTTGGAAGGGAAGCTCCTACTCTGCATCTTGCGGAAGTGTAAATTCAACCTTCATTAGTTATGGTTTTGGTGTTAATGACAAATCTAATATCCCTTAATGTGATTTTATTATTAATGACAAATCTTATATCGAGACTAACTTGTTTATTTAGAATATCTTTGATTAGTCTCATCGCATTAAAAGAATGGAAAACCCAAGGTATGTTTATGATCGATTCTAGTATTAGTTGCATACTTTGGAGTCAAGTTAAAATATGAATGTCCTCATTATATTAACCACAAAATGTGCATCATGTTTCCCAATCCATATATTACATGGATGCACACACTTAGGGGAGTTTATAGTTTAACTTGAAAGTCTCTTTGTATTGATCTAATTCTTATTGACACATATAAGGATCAAGACAAAGAAACTAAATACATGAGTATATGAAAACTTGAGTAGTTAGTATATACTCATATCAATTTAAATGATAATTTAAATTGAGTTCATTTGTCTTGTTAATCATTAAAGAACATTTCATCATGTGTTGATGGTGTTCCTTGATTAATTAAGGACAAATGAATAGCTCTTAAGTATAATAAAGCATGAGTTGCACTATTGTACTTAAGACACACTTAAATCATTCAAATTGATTTAGGTTGTGTTCAATTGATCTAAAGGCATCCATTATGTGTTAATGGAGTGCAAGAGATAATTGAGACAACCATGCATCTTGGACTAACAAGTTTTATGAGTTGTGATTGAGTTAGGTCCAAAGATGGATGAGATGATAAAGAAGAGGAGTCGAGTGATGATCCCAAGGGAGTATCAAGTGAAGATCATAAAGACCCCAAAGGGATTGCTTGTGGCAAGGCGAAGGTATAACTAGATAGGCTAAGGACTTTTGTAGTCTTTGAGTCTAGTTTTATCGCCGTACTATTAAGAGGGGTTGTCTCTAACTTGAGTTTCATCATGTGTTGATGATCTCAATCGCGTTCACTCAAGCTCAAATCATTTGGATTTGGTTTTTGCATAAGAGTTAACCATTTGGCATGTGTTGCGAATGGGTTAAGTTTATGCTCGGTTGTTATTGGTTTATGCTCTGATTTGCATATGTTGCAAAGAGGAAGAGCATATGCATTTGGTTTTCGCATAATGCTTTGATTTGCATGTGTTGCAAATAGGATAAGCAGTATGCGTTGGCTTTTGCGTGAAGTTCACTTTTGCATGTGTTGCAAATGTTGAAGCCTCATGTTTTGTTTTCTCTTTACAACACAAATCTTTCTTAAATCAAAGTAGTTGCTTGGAGCTAAGATTTGCATGTGTTGCAAATAGTGAGCTCATGTATTTGAGTTTGTTTGGTTTTGTTTGGAGCTAGGTTTTGTATGAGTTGCAAAACGAGGATGCTCAAGCGAGTTGGATTTGGAGTTTATATGCGGTTCTTTAAAGCATGTGAATAGTATTTGCAAATGTGTTTTGCAAATTATTTTGATCATGAGTTGATCATCACATGATTCAAGTTTTAATCTTGTTGAACCCTTGCTAGCTTGTAGTCATGTTTTTATCAAGTCTATGTGAAGTATTTGAGAAAATCAGATTTTAGACTTGAATGACTACATTAGAGTTTAGTTTTGGTGATATTAAAAAATATCTATGGTTGCTTAAATCTTGAAAATGGGTGGAGATTGTAGCCCTCGTGATAAGCTTCGCATAGAATCAAAAATCACCTAAATCGGAGTTCGGAGTAAAAAGTTATGAGCGTTTAAGTAATCAGAGTCAGCGGTACTACCGCCCGTAGAGGCCAGTAGTACCGCCCTTTGATAACTTTTGGCGAAGAATGGTTTTTGATCCCTAGGCGGTACTACCGCCCGTAGGGGCCGGTAGTACCATAAAATCTGTAACAACGGCTAGTTTTAGCTCGTTTAATGCCGTTTGCCCCCAACGGCTAGTTTTCTTTGTGAGGCTATAAAAAGAGGTCATGGGGGCATTTGCTGGTTGCTAGAGTATATTGGGTGAGGTGGTTCATGTATTGAAGCTCTCATTTGTGTATTGGCTCTTGTGTGAGTATTTGAGAGGTGATTTGCATGTATTGCATTTCCATAAGTTGTTCTTGAGCAAGAGTGAGACTAATTGCATGTGTTGCAATTAGAAGTGGGTTGAGAGTCTCTTGTGCATGTGTTGCACTTGAGGGAGGTCCTTGTGCATGTGTTGCACTTGGTGATCACCGGGCGCGATTCGTTGTGCTCGGTGAAGTTCAAGCGAAGGAGCGACTTGTTACTCTTGGAGGTTGCCGACTCTAGGCGGCGTGGGCGTCGTCTTGTGCGGAGCTCTCAAGGTGTGAAGCCCGGCAAGTTTGTGAAGGTTCGGGTTGAGCCTACGGCATAGCGTGAAAAACCACGACTAGTGGAAGCGAGGCGGTGCTCGGCGGGAGCCGGTCCAAGTGGTTGGGCTTGCCTCAACGTGGACTAGGGGAGACCGGCAAGTCTCCGAACACCACGAAAAAATATCGGTTGTGTTTTTTACCTTCAAGCATTTACTTTATTGTATATTTATCAATTGCTTGATTATAATTAGAATTGCTTAGTATTGATTGTTTGCTCAATTTAGCAATTCTAGTATAGAGACATAATTTAGTTAGTGCACTAGTAAGCCTAGTTGATTTAGGCTTTAATTGTCAAAACCGAGTTTTAAGCTTCGCATATATCTTTGATTAGGTTTTGACTTAGGGTGTATTAGAGCGAATTATTTTAGTGAGCGATCGAATTTTGTAAAACGCCTATTCACCCCCCCTCTAGGCGCATCCTCGATCCTACAAGTGGTATCAGAGCCACGGTCACTCTCATTTTAGGCTTAACCGCTTAGAGAGTAAAAGGGATGGCGACTAGAGGTTTAGTGCACTCACACGATCCACTCATACTAACTGAATCAAATTATGCTTCATGAAAATTATTTATGATTGATCATTTTAAATCCATGAGCCCACAAATTTGGTGGATCGTAGATGTCGGCATTTCTTCTCCACTAAATGATATTGCTCCAACTAAAGGAGAGGAGAAATGTCTACATCTCGACGCTCAAGCTACTAATGTTTTATTTAGCGTTGTGAGCGTAGAAATATTTCATCTCATATGCAATCTCTCGAGCGCTCATGCAATGTGGATCAAGCTTCAAGAAGAATTCGAATTATCCACATCGATTGAGGATTGCAATGATGAAGAAGTGTCGGTTGACGATTCAACTTCAACATCAAGCGATGAACCGACATCTCCTTCAACCTCAACCTCCGCCTCAAGCGACGACGAATCTTCACTTATATCAAAAATTCGTTGCTTCATGGCAAAAGGTAAAAATGAGGTATGTGATGACGAAGAGCCCTCATATGATGATTTAATGGATATGTTAGAGGAGCTCAATAATTATCTTGGAAAGGAGAAAACAAAATATAAGATTTTGAAGCTTGAACATGAATCACTTCGAAGTGATTATAATATGCTTAAAGAAAATCATGAATTCCTCCTTCTCAAAGAAATTTATAAGTCTAAGGTGGATATAGGAACCACATGTGATTTAATTGATGAAATGCCATGCTTAGATGTAAATTCTAATATTTCATCAAAAATTGACATGTCCACCTCTTGTGAAGATTTAATTGATATACCTTATTGCTCTAATTCAATTGCTAGCACTTCCTCTATGCGTGTTGAGGCTAACCTTGTAGAGGAAAACAATGAGCTCAAGGCTCAAGTCATTAAGTTGGAAAATGACTTGAAAAGGTGCGTTAAAGGAAAAGCCATCCTCGACGAGATCTTGAGCAAGCCAAGGGCGCATCAAGACAAGCGAGGACTCTGCTTCAACTCCAAGAGGAGAATAGCAAGACGAGGCACAACGCGTCCACACGAAGACAATCAAGTGCTTCAATTGCAACAAGAAGGGCCACCTCGCCTCCGTGTGCCCTAATCAAGTGGATAACAAGGCCACAAAATCAACAATGAGGCAAACCGGCATGGAGCAAGTCAAATCGGTCAAGAGAGAGCCAAATAGCGTGACATGCTTCAATTGCCGGGAGAAGGGACACTTCGGTAAGGATTGTCCCAAAGATATAACTCCTAAGCCTATTCTCATTAATGAAAATTATTTGCTTAGGAAGGACAAGAATGGCAATGTGTTTGCCAAGCTTGTCAAGTCCCCTATGCCCGCTAAAAGTGATATTCATTTGCATAGGAAGAATAATTCTAGAAATGTGTTTGCTCAAAATGCTAGATTTCCTAAGACTATGAAAAATCATGAAAATCATGTGCTTAGGAAAAATAACTATAGCAAAACATTTGCTAGAAATGCTAGATCCTCTAAGCGTTCTTACTATAATGATTATCACATGCTTAGAAGAGATCAAACTAGAAATAGCTTTGCAAAATATCAATGTCCTCCTATGCCCTTCCATAAAAATACAAGTATTTTGCCTAGGAGGAATAATTATCGCAAAACTATTCCTAGTCATGTTAGTCAATTCAATAATGTTAAAATTAAGATCATTTGGGTTCCTAAATCAATTGTGACTAACATTGTCGGACCCAACAAGGAGTGGGTACCAAAAATCGCCTAAAAGATTTTTAGGTGATATGAGATGGATTGGACGCTTGCTCATTCAAGAGGAGAAGGATTATCGTTTTATACAAGTGGTGTCAAGCTTAAAGACAATCATGTCCATCATGAGCCAATGCCATCTCGGTAACAAGCATTTAAATTGATTACTATTATGTCTTATAGCCTTGTGTAGGTTATATTGAAATATAAATGAAAAATCAATTTAGATTACTTGTTGTGAGAACTTGCTCTCGCCTCTTATCTATTCTCTTATTGCAAATCTTGAGCAAGTTAGGAAGTGGCACATTTAGGGGGAGTGTTAATTCATATTCATGTGTATCACATCCCTACGTGTGCCCATATTAATATAAGTGCATATATATATAATTTCAAAATCAAACCATTTAGCCAAAATCAAAATTTTGTATACTATTACTAATCTTATGAAAAACTAGTTGAAAAATGTATACAAATGCTTTCAAAAGGTTTTCCAAAGGTTTTTGGCTTTACAAAAACTATTTTGAAAAGGAAAATGAGTTTTAACTCCAAAAGCCAGTTACTAGTATCTTGTTTTGGATTTAAACTTATAATTTTCATAGAAATAAAAGTAAAAGGATTTTGAAAATAATTCCAAAACAAAAATCCTAGAGTTGGTCACACTTAACAATTCTTGTGTTCAAAAGATTTTCAAAAGACCAACTCATCAAAAGTTATTTGATTTTGAAACTCGCCGAAAAACTATACTTGACCCATAATGGTCATATTCTTGCACTTAGTGAGTTTCTCCATTTGGATCAATTCTTGTGTAGAATTTTGATTCAAAATGGTATTTTAGACTCATACACAAAATTCAAATCTTTATATCTTACCCCGTGCTAAATTTGAACTCTTTGTGCTGTTGAATTTGACTTTGCTTCTAAAAAGGGACTATTTAGGTCAAAAGTCAAAATTCATATTTAAAAGGCTCAAATTTGTGAAAAGCTTTGAAAAAGTATTCTATTAAGTATTTCAAAGGTTTTACAAGCTTTCAAAATGAAAAACTCTATGTTGAAATCGAATTTGGCTCAAAACGATTCAATTTAATCCAAAATAGCCTAATTGAGCAATATGCTAAAATCGTGGTATTCAAGTTGGATTTCATTATAAATCTTGGCTAGAAACATTCTTGATACACCAATCTAAGCCATGAAAGTTGAAATTGCGTGAAATCCAAATTGAGTTGCAATTTGAGGCTTTTCATGAAAATTCATTTCCGTTTATGCTTCAAAGCGCAAATTGCCATATCTCTCAAAATAAAATTGCTTTTGAGAAAATTCTTTTTGCAAAACCTTCTAAATAGTCCAAAGTTGGTTTCCTGAAAATTTCAAATTATTTAGACTTCATTTGAATCTTTTTCTGGCAAAATTTGCAAAGAATCCGAAGTCTCGACTTTGCCGATTCTTGGTAGTCTGCCTGACCAGCATGTAGTCTGGGGTTCTTGGTACTACTGGGCTGAGTGAGCTGTGATAATACAAGACTGCATGTTGACTCTGTTTTTCAAAATTTTCTCGAGTTTCACTTTGGGATATCTTTTGATTGGTACTTCCTTTTTCAAGATTTCTTTTTGTAAAAGATTCTTGTAATCTCAAAGTTCATTTGTGCAAAATTTGAAAAGCTCTGCAATTTATTGAATCGCTTTCTCAAGTGGTATCAGTTTGAGCATTAAATTGATTTAAAGAGTGATATTCACTTGATCTTTTGAAAAGACAAAACTTGTGTCATTCAAATGCATATAACACCATGATTCATTCGTTGAACATCTTGGGGAGTTCATTTATATCAAGTTTTGGGCATAATTGCTTCAAGTGATATCATGTCTTTGATTTGCTCTGATACTCTATCTTTGCGAGTTTCACCTCTTGGACCGGATTCTTGATCATATCTTGGTTCCAAATGGTATTTCAAACTCATACATAAAAATTCTAACCAAACATCTTCTTATTTGATTTATTTGATACTTTTTGAAATAATGTTGAAAACTATATGCATGAATATCCTTCAAATGAACCTCTTTGGTCAAAAGTCAAAATTTTTGTTTCAAAGGCCAATATTTGTAAAAATCTTTATAAAAGTCCTTAAATATGTATTTCAAATGTTTTCCAATGCTTTCGGAGTAAAAATTCCTATTTTAGAAACAAAATAGCAAATTTGACCTCAAATAGATCTTATAGGATCTTGTTTTTGAATTAAATGAAAAATTTTCATAAGTTAAAATCTATTGAGTTTTTGAAAAAGTGGTCAATACAAAACTTGTAGAGTTGATCATTTTAAGCATTTCATTAGTTCAAAGTTTTTTCAAATGACCAACCGTTCAAAAGTTATAGCATTTGAATTTAGCCAAAATCATCCATTTGACCCAAAATTACCTATTCTTGCGTTTTGCGAGTTTTGCAATTTGAGTTGGATTTCTTTGTGTATCTTGGCTTG
This sequence comes from Guadua angustifolia, assembly GCA_036346375.1. Taxonomy (NCBI): domain Eukaryota; kingdom Viridiplantae; phylum Streptophyta; class Magnoliopsida; order Poales; family Poaceae; genus Guadua; species Guadua angustifolia. The sequence goes on from CM070503.1 coordinate 28,080,358, forward strand.
AAATAGTATTTCTAACTCATTCAAAGCTATGAAAGTTCAAATCTCCATGAAATCCAAGTTATATTGCATTTTGAGTTTTCGATACAAATTGAATTTGTCCTTATACCTACAAAGCGCAACCTGCCATATCTTTTGAACGAAATATGCTTTTAAGGAAATTCTTTTTTAGAAACCTTCTAAATAGCTTAAAGTTCATTTCTGGAAATTATCAAAATGTTTTGACTTTATTTGAAAAGGTTTTGTCTTTTCTTCTCTTTGAGTAAAATTCATGCCTACAAAGCAAAATTTGGCACATCTTTTGATTGGAGACTCCTTTTTGGAAAATTCTTTTTGGAAAAGTTTCTTAGGAGTCTAAAGCATGTTTCTGCACAATTTGAAATAATTTCAACTTAATTTGCAAAAGTTATGGCTTTTTCTCACTTTGATCAAATGCTGAAAATTCAGACTTTTGCATGATTTTGAGCTGATTTGTGATTTTTGTATCTTCAAATCAGAGCATAATTTGAGAGAAACATATTTGTAAGAATTGATCCTCAATAGTTGGTCTATAACACAAAATTTTATCAGATTTTTTAGACTTCATATGAGTAGTTTTTCGGCCCTCATTTAAAGCCTAAATGAAATGCTAAAATCTGAAAACCTGAAATTTCAGCTTTTGAAATCCTTGTGATTTTCATATCTTCAAAGTTGTTTTAAGTTGAAAGAACCTCCCAAAACAAAACATAAGCATGTTTAGATGTATTAGCTCTATGATTTACCATAGAATCTTTTTGGAGCTTGTTTAATCGAGTTTTGTGTATTTGGAAGATGCTCTCATTTTGGCTATGTCATAATATCAACGTTTTCTTTCCCATAAGTGGTATCTTGTATTTTATTGCTCATTTCTTATATGATATCCTTGACTATTTGATTTCCTTTTTAAGTGGTATCATTGAATTCAATTATTTCCTACAAGTGGTATTTCATTGCCTATTTGTAGCATTACAAATACCCACATTCTTGATTAAGATTTTTCCTCCTAAAATAAAATTGTAAGTTCAATCGCTTAAGAATTCTCTTTGTGAGATTCTTTATGAATTGAAATACATTAAAGAGGAAAATCTCTAGTTGAGCATTGTTCTTCAACAAAAATTTAAAAATGCTCATTTCTCTTGAATCTTCAAGTAAAGCCCTTGAGATAGATTTAAAGTGATATCTATTTGCTCAAGTGGTGTTCATTTCTTTTGGGTTCCTTGTTTAACCCGGTTAGGTAATGTATTGGATTCTTCAAAAGAATCATGTTGAAAATTTGCAAAGCCTAATAAAATGAGGAGTGAGTTATTTGAATATGTTTCAAATAACCCGTGTGATACCCTTCCTTGCCTTTTTATGCTTATCTTTTCAAGTGGTATCCAAATCTTATTCCTTGCAAAGGTCATAAGTGTTAATTCTATTTCTTGTATGACCTTCATTAAAAGAGATAGTTAAATACCCAAAAGGGGGAGATAATGATAAATCTCATTAATGCCAAAAGGGGGTAGATTGCTTAAAAATGGAGAAACCATCTATGAGAAATATTTTTTAGTGTTTAATGCCAAAAGGGGGAGAATTAGGAGCTTAATATCATTTGGCTTAAAAAGGGAGCTTAATATGATTAAGGGGAAGAATTGATTCTCATATGCACTCAAATAGTTTAAATTCTCTCAATATGTTAGTTTTAATCCAAATGTGCTTATTAAGCTTGGATTTGTCATTAATCACCAAAAAGGGGGAGATTGTAAATTCAACCTTCATTAGTTATGGTTTTGGTGTTAATGACAAATCTAATATCCCTTAATGTGATTTTATTATTAATGACAAATCTTATATCGAGACTAACTTGTTTATTTAGAATATCTTTGATTAGTCTCATCGCATTAAAAGAATGGAAAACCCAAGGTATGTTTGCGTATCGATTCTAGTATTAGTTGCATACTTTGGAGTCAAGTTAAAATATGAATGTCCTCATTATATTAACCACAAAATGTGCATCATGTTTCCCAATCCATATATTACATGGATGCACACACTTAGGAGGAGTTTATAGTTTAACTTGAAAGTCTCTTTGTATTGATCTAATTCTTATTGACACATATAAGGATCAAGACAAAGAAACTAAATACATGAGTATATGAAAACTTGAGTAGTTAGTATATACTCATATCAATTTAAATGATAATTTAAATTGAGTTCATTTGTCTTGTTAATCATTAAAGAACATTTCATCATGTGTTGATGGTGTTCCTTGATTAATTAAGGACAAATGAATAGCTCTTAAGTATAATAAAGCATGAGTTGCACTATTGTACTTAAGACACACTTAAATCATTCAAATTGATTTAGGTTGTGCTCAATTGATCTAAAGGCATCCATTATGTGTTAATGGAGTGCAAGAGATAATTGAGACAACCATGCATCTTGGACTAACAAGTTTTATGAGTTGTGATTGAGTTAGGTCCAAAGATGGATGAGATGATAAAGAAGAGGAGTCGAGTGATGATCCCAAGGGAGTATCAAGTGAAGATCATAAAGACCCCAAAGGGATTGCTTGAGCTTGCATGCGAAGGTATAACTAGATAGGCTAAGGACTTTTGTAGTCTTTGAGTCTAGTTTTATCGCCGTACTATTAAGAGGGGTTGTCTCCTAACTTGAGTTTCATCATGTGTTGATGATCTCAATCCGCGTTCACTCAAGCTCAAATTATTTGGATTTGGTTTTTGCATAAGAGTTAACCATTTGGCATGTGTTGCGAATGGGTTAAGTTTATGCTCGGTTGTTATTGGTTTATGCTCGATTTGCATATGTTGCAAAGAGGAAGAGCATATGCATTTGGTTTTCAGATAATGCTTTGATTTGCATGTGTTGCAAATAGGATAAGCAGATATCGTTGGCTTTTATGTGAAGTTCACTTTTGCATGTGTTGCAAATGTTGAAGCCTCATGTTTTGTTTTCTCTTTACAACACAAATCTTTCTTAAATCAAAGTAGTTGCTTGGAGCTAAGATTTGCATGTGTTGCAAATAGTGAGCTCATGTATTTGAGTTTGTTTGGTTTTGTTTGGAGCTAGGTTTTGTATGAGTTGCAAAACGAGGATGCTCAAGCGAGTTGGATTTGGAGTTTATATGCGGTTCTTTAAAGCATGTGAATAGTATTTGCAAATGTGTTTTGCAAATTATTTTGATCATGAGTTGATCATCACATGATTCAAGTTTTAATCTTGTTGAACCCTTGCTAGCTTGTAGTCATGTTTTTTATCAAGTCTATGTGAAGTATTTCGAGAAAATCAGATTTTAGACTTGAATGACTACATTAGAGTTTAGTTTTGGTGATATTAAAAAATATCTATGGTTGCTTAAATCTTGAAAATGGGTGGAGATTGTAGCCCTCGTGATAAGCTTCGCATAGAATCAAAAATCACCTAAATCGGAGTTCGGAGTAAAAAGTTATGAGCGTTTTAGTAACTGTACTACCGCAAAAGCGGTACTACCGCCCGTAGGGGCCGGTAGTACCGCCCTTATGATAACTTTTTGGCAGAGAATGGTTTTTGATCCCTAGGCGGTACTACCGCCCGTGTAGAAACGGTAGTACCGCAAGTCTCTGTAGCAACGGCTAGTTTTAGCTTGTTTAATGCCGTTTGCCCCCAACGGCTAGTTTTCTTTGTGAGGCTATAAAAGGAGGTCATGGGGGGCATTTGCTGGTTGCTAGAGTATATTGGGTGAGGTGGTTCATGTATTGAAGCTCTCATTTGTGTATTGGCTCTTGTGTGAGTATTTGAGAGGTGATTTGCATGTATTGCATTTCCGCAAGTTGTTCTTGAGCAAGAGTGAGACTAATTGCATGTGTTGCAATTAGAAGTGGGTTGAGAGTCTCTTGTGCATGTGTTGCACTTGAGGGAGGTCCTTGTGCATGTGTTGCACTTGGTGATCACCGGGAGCGCATTCGTTGTGCTCGGTGAAGTTCAAGCGAAGGAGCGACTTGTTACTCTTGGAGGTTGCCGACTCCTAGACGGCGTAGGCGTCGTCTTGGGAGCTCTCAAGGTGTGAAAGCCCCGCAAGTTTGTGAAGGTTCGGGTTGAGCCTCACGCATAGCGTGAAAAACCACGACTAGTGGAAGCGAGGCGGGTGCTCGAGCGGGAGCCGGTCCAAGTGGTTGGGCTTGCCTCAACGTGGACTAGGGGAGACCGGCAAGTCTCCGAACACCACGAAAAAATATCGGTTGTGTTTTTTACCTTCAAGCATTTACTTTATTGTATATTTATCAATTGCTTGATTATAATTAGAATTGCTTAGTATTGATTGTTTGCTCAATTTAGCAATTCTAGTATAGAGACATAATTTAGTTAGTGCACTAGTAAGCCTAGTTGATTTAGGCTTTAATTGTCAAAATCGAGTTTTTCGCTTCCGCATATATCTTTGATTAGGTTTTGACTTAGGGGTGTATTAGAGCGAATTATTTTAGTGAGCGATCGAATTTTGTAAAACGCCTATTCACCCCCCTCTAGGCGCATCCTCGATCCTACAGGAAGTTCTCCTAAAGGAGGGCCACTAGGAGGCATTGTGGGTGCAGGATGAATCACTTGAAGAGGTATGGCTTCCGTGGCCCTAGGATGTGGCGATGATCCTCGGTGTGGCTCAGGTCCCCGCTTAAGGAGTTTTTCCACCTCGATAGCATATTGATGACACTCGTTCATGCCGTGCCCACCCATCTTGTGATAAGCACACCAGTGACCATCGTCCTGGTTTTGGTTTTCCTCCCTTTTGTTGAGACTATCGTTGCAAGCATGATGAGCCTTAGGCTTGGAACCTTTCTTAGATCCTTTTGAGGGACCTTTTCCATGTGATGGAGTATAAGTTACGGTGAGGACTTTGGAGTCACGTCCTCCATTGGAGAAGTTCCTCTGGTCTTTGTTCTTTTTCCCAGAGGAGTCACTTCCGGCTTGAAGGAGGAGCCATTTCTTAGCCAAATCATGCTCCTCTCCTCGGGTGTACTTTTCCACGATCTCGAAGAGTTGTTGGGTTGTTCTTAGGGGGTCCCTCCCTAGTGCCGAGTTTAGTTCACCGGGGAGAAGCCCTTCCTTACACACATTAATGACTGTGGAATCCAGGGTGTCTGCCACCTAGTTGCGCACCTGGGAAAAACGCTTAAGGAAGTCTCGTGTGGACTCATCCTTCTATTGCTTGACAGTGAAGAGTTGATTAGAAGTGTGGGGCATTTGTAACTTCCCTGAAAGTTCATGCTAAATTATTTACATAGCTAAGTCCAGGAATGGATGGAGCCTCTCCTCTAATCAAGAACTATGACTATGTCGTCCCTGAAAGAAAGAGCGAGAGGTAATTGCACATCTCTACTTCCCTGCCTCCCCTAGCACGAATAGCCGTGGCATAGACCTTTGTATGAGATCAGAGCCTCCTTCGCATGGTGCATCGACGGTGATGGCAGTAATGAGACTCTTCAGAATAGTGAGAGCTTGAGGCTTGTTGAGGGCGATGTTTGTGTTCAGGAAATCCGAAGTACTCCTACTGATGCCCGGTTTGGGCAAGCTGTGAAACTAGAGACTCAGCCCCTCCTTCGGAGCGGTGATGACCATGATGATTTGGCAATGTAGGAGCACGTCCAGTGCTTGTGGAATGGCAGTTCCTCCCTTAGCTTGGCTTTGCTGGACTTTGACTCAGGTCCTTTGATCCTTGTGAGTGCTCGTGGACACCCATAGGTGGAATTCGTTGCCCGCTCATGAATGCTCTTGGATCAACTCTTGGAGAAGCGGTTGCCTTTGGTCTTGGAGGCTCCCCTTCCACCTTGGGCCACGTTGCGCCTCAAGGGTGAGACTTCGCCTCGATCGGCCGATGGGAGTTGGCTCACCAACTCTAGATGTAGACGCATTTGTCCGCGAGGAGCTTGAGTGGGAGGGCCTGGAACTCCTGCCCTTGGAGGTGCAAGCTTGGGCCTCAAGGGTTGCGGTGATGGCACGAACTGCAACGGTATGGTATTTGGCAGGCGTAGCGACTAGAAGTGAGCCCCATTCAACACCGTTGCATGGGCGAGCGGAGGGTGGTTGTATGGATTCCCCCCTTGCTCACCTCCATAGACAAAAGGCTGAGCCTCCACGTGCCCCCGGATCGATGGTCACTTGGACCGAGGGCGGTGGTAAGAGCGGTGAGAAGTGTGGAGGACTGCCAAGAGGGTGGTAAGAAGCCATCATGTAGTCCACAGTTTGTCTTGTAGTTATTTTCACCATAGCTTGCCACTTGGTCTTGTCAATTGCATCAAGAATGACAGTCGGCTCAGGGGTCCCAACCCCGCAGCAGCAAGAGTACCATGGACCTCGTTCCCTTGGTCCACGATAGCTAATGCGAGGGAGGAGGGCATGTCTTGGGGCCCCAGAACATGTAGAATGTTGTCTATCCCGAGGTGGATAGCTCCAATCTCCGAAGGAGGCACACATTTGGGGTTCCATCAGGGAGGATGATCATCCACGTGCTCCTTGCGCTTTAGGGTTGGTAGAGTCTTGGAGTGTTTCTTGGTAAGAGTCATAGCCTTCTAGTTAGCTATGTCTCCACGGATGGCGCCAATGTTGATTGTGTAATAACCAAATGCGAGTAAGCGGGTGGATGTTGTTTGTTTAATGGGCCCTCGTCCACGAGAGAGGAAGTGACACGATAGTTTATACAAGTTCGGGGGTTCGAGAGGACTGCTATACTCCTGTCGGCGAGCCTATGGGGTAGTCTCTGAAAAGCAGAGCCCCGATGGCTCGCTAATTTAAGAGTTCTCTTGTATTGCTCAAAAGAGCTCAAGTTACCAATGAGAGGTACATGGTGTATTTATAGGCTTTTGGACCTATACAAATGACCGCAATACCCCTCATAGAGTTGACTAGTCTATAAGTACAAACTAAGGGTAATATTATCCTTTTTAGGCGTAGCTGCATTACTTTGGTCCATGTATAGTACAGTGAGTTGCCTATTAGGTATTTTCCAACACATGTGTATGTCTATTTTTAAAATTTTTCATCCAAAACTTTAGCTCAGACGGAAAGACGGGCGCAACATTGGCGGGCTCACAAGTAGACCTGGGCATATGGGCCGTGCCTTAGTGGGCCGGCCCGAGGCACGGAGGGCACTAGACGCAGTCCAAGCCCTACCAAGACGTTAGAGGCGTCTTGGCCGGCCCGATCTCAGAGCTTCGGTAGTCTTGGCCCAAAAATCTTGACACGATGGCGCGTGACCGCCCGACCATTTGGGCCGTGCTGTCGGCCCGACGAAAAGACACGTCGATCTGGAGCAACACATTCTTTCTTTGCTCTAAGAACTCCCAAGCTCGGATCTTGGAAATGATCGGGGCTCAAATCTTAATCGAAAGAGGCACAAGGACCGGAGGTCCAAGTCTTGAAGAACACTAGAATTTATGAACTATTAAAGCTTGAAAAAGTTGAAATGTTGGGGTATAAATGAAGTCTAACCAAACTTCACCTACACTTGACCAAAAGGAGATTTCCAAGATAGCAAATGCAACATTCACATGATAATGATACATTCACATTTGAACCAAGAATTAAATAACATCTTTCTATTTTGCGATATTACTACTAATAGTTTATAAGGGTATTTTTTACAATCAACTTCATGTGTCTTGGGCCTTTTCCTCTCGTCATAATAGTATAAATGGGCGGAACTGGCCTAAGACAAGACGAAGCCAGAAGCACAAATGGGCCGTGCTTGGGCTCGCCGAAGATGAGTCGGGCGGCCCGTCCGCACGGCGGCACGACGGGCCGTTTCGGCCCGGCACGATTCCAGCCCGAAGCACGATGGGCCTGTGCCGGACCGGCCCGACCCGGCACGATGCCCACCTCTACTCACAAGCAACCACGCGCTCGAGCCAACTATATGCTCAGTCCCCTGTTCTTTCTCCTATTACTAGAGAACATTGTGTGCTTGCCACAACAAGCAGCGTATGCCTTTCGAGAGGGCGCCCAACAAATCGAAATAGAAGTTTCTCCATAGAAAAGTTTCCCAACTGTGCCTCCTCCAATTTGTTGTACCGATTCATCGACTTCAGAGTTTTCAGCTGGCTTGTTGAAGTTGTGCGCTGATTTGTTACCGGCTTCCTGATGTATCATTTTCATAGCTGTCTGTTTGTTCTAGATGAGCAGGATGGTAGTAACTAGTAAGTAACACTTACCTGCAGCAACACGATGGTGATCCAACGTTGCGTGCACAAATAGTGCGTGCAGATTAGCGGGATGAGACGTCGAGACTGTACTTGAACGGAGACAGACGAACAAGAGACTGACTGACTCTACTCTAGCTTAGGACTTACGAGGCTCAGCTCGGATGCATATCCTCTGGACCATCCATCACTTATCCGGCTGATGATTGGGATCAATCTGCGAAGAGCAAACTGAAAATGTCTCTCTCTGAAAGAAAAACCAATACTGTACGAGTTCAGATCTGCTTCGTAACGTATAATAATACGGTTAAATATGATGTTCTGCTGTGCAACCATACCACATGGTATGTTTCTGAAATCTTTTACGAACATAACATCTTATTTAGAAAATCTATTTTCGACAAGACCCTCGGCAGCAACTGACCACATTCGCTAGTATAAAGTCCAGCACCCACCACTGCCAAAAGACAAATCCCACCCGCCACCGCAAAACCCAGCGTCCACGTGGCGCCATCTCGTCCCTTTATTTAACCCCCACTTCCTCCCATAGTCCCATAACCCGAGCGCAACTCAGGCGTAAGCCACTACCACCCCAAGAAGCCAAGAAGCGGACACCATGGCCACCACCCCCACCACCGCCGGCGGCGGCGCAGTGGCGCCGGCGGCGGAGCACGCGGGATTCCGACTCGTCGGTCACCGCCGATTCGTCCGCGCTAACCCGCGCACCGACCGCTTCCACGCGCTGTCGTTCCACCACGTCGAGCTCTGGTGCGCCTCCGCCGCCTCCGCCGCCGGCCGCTTCTCCTTCGCGCTCGGCGCGCCGCTCTCCGCGCGGTCCGACCTTTCCACGGGGAACTCCGCGCACGCATCCCTCCTTCTCCGCTCCGGCTCCGTCGCGTTCCTCTTCACCGCCCCCTACGCGCAACACCTCGCCGACCCCGCCACCGCCTCCGTGCCCTCCTTCTCCGCCGGCGCAGCGCGCAGCTTCGCCACCGAGCATGGCCTCGCGGTGCGCGCCGTCGCGGTCCGCGTAGCCGATGCCGCCGAAGCCTTCCGCGCCAGCGTCGACGCCGGCGCGCGCCCCGCCTTCGTCCCCACTGAGCTCGACCGCGGCTTCGGTCTCGCAGAGGTCGAGCTCTACGGCGACGTCGTGCTCCGCTTCGTGAGCTACCCAGACGACACGGACGCGCCATTCTTGCCGGGGTTCGAGAACGTGAGCAATCCTGGGGCTCTGGACTACGGGCTGCGGCGTTTCGACCACATCGTCGGCAACGTCCCGGATCTGGCTCCGGTTTCTGCGTACATTGCCGGGTTCACGGGGTTCCACGAGTTCGCCGAGTTCACCGCGGAGGACGTGGGCACGGCAGAGAGCGGGCTAAACTCGGTAGTGCTCGCCAACAACTCGGAAACCGTGCTGCTCCCGCTCAACGAGCCAGTGCACGGCACGAAGCGCCGGAGCCAGATACAGACGTACCTGGACCACCACGGAGGCCCAGGCGTGCAGCACATCGCACTGGCCAGCGAAGACGTGCTCAGAACGCTGAGGGAGATGCGGGCGCGCTCCGCGATGGGCGGCTTCGAGTTCTTGGCGCCCCCGCCACCTAACTACTATGACGGTGTGCGGCGGCGCGCCGGAGACGTGCTCTCGGACGCGCAGATTAAGGAGTGCCAAGAACTGGGGGTGCTGGTGGACAGGGATGACCAGGGTGTATTGCTCCAAATCTTCACCAAGCCCGTGGGAGACAGGTAAAAATGAGACCTTTTTCCAGCTTTTCACTATGATTTGAGTTCTACATTAGTTGATGCACGCAAATGAATAGTCTCACAATTTCAAATTTGTAGTCAGCTAATGGGACGATTTCATAGATGTGGTGCAGAAAGGTATCAAAAGGATGCATGAGTCATATGATAGTGCCATAATCCTATTGAAACTCCTTTTGTGTCTCCATGCTTGAAGCATCCTTGTGAAGATTATGACAACGTCTCCACTCTCCACACACACACACACACACACACAAAGATTGTGACAACTAAAAGGGAATAAAGGTCCATGTGCATATTGAAAAGTCAGTATATGTTGCTTCTTGCAAGCCTCCAATTGGTAGCATGCTGTAATACACAGATTGTCATAGATGGTTATTTGCACTTTGGTTTTGATGTATAGATCCAGAGCAAGGCTTATTTAGCGCTTTTTGCCAACTCGATGAACGTAAATCAGCAATGCTATTGGGAACAACTTCGTAGTAATCAATGCAACTTTAGGTTTAGGAGGTAGTATTTGTGTTCTAATTCAGTAATTTGAGATTTGGTATTCTAGTAACTTCTGGCTGCATCTTTATTTTGTTATTTCCTCGCACTCTCTGATTCCAAATCTAACTGGATCAGCTATTTCATTCAGGCCAACCTTGTTCTTGGAGATAATCCAAAGGATCGGGTGCATGGAGAAGGACGAGAGTGGGCAGGAGTATCAGAGGGGTGGCTGCGGCGGGTTTGGCAAGGGCAACTTCTCTGAGCTGTTCAAGTCCATCGAGGAGTATGAGAAGTCCCTTGAAGCCAGGCAAGTTGCTGCGGCTCAGGAATCGTAGGATAGGAGCTGGAGCAACAGATGCATTGCTTTGTTATATGTGACATGCAAATGTTGCTCTTATAATCGTTGAAGCTGAAGACAGATGATGCTATTGATCATTGTAATAGATGGTAGAGAGGGCTCAGACACCAGAATATAATGGATTGTTGGCACTGTTGTTGTACAATCTTGCTTGCAAATAAAAAAATAATCTACCTGGGAACCTGTCCTATGATGCTTGTAATCACCTGATCTCATTTTTTCTTGAACAAAACGGTTGTCTTCTACTTCCTCCGAGGTAGAACTGCGAGCAGACTTTCACAAAATTGTATTCGGCAACCTAAAAGAAGAAGAGAAAACGCAGAATAAGGCCATCTGAACATCTAGCTGGGTGTGTCACGTGGTCATCTTATTTTTCTGGCCTTGAATGGCGCAAATTGGACTTGTCAGGTCTCTAATCTATGTTAAAAAAGATTAGTATTATGCACAACAAGATTCAGCAAATGAAGCTGAAGCCTGAAGCACCACTGTCCACCGGATTGAATGAACTGCTCGTCATGTCTGTTAGAAGACGTCACTCGAAGAGTTTTTCGTCACTCAATACCATGTTATAGATGTTTTATATGTTGGAAATATGCCTAAGAAACTAATTATGAAGATGATTAGCTTGTATTTTTGCTTATGTTGTTCCTTTGATAACGCCAGATTATAGATAATCAAGTATGTGACTTGGTCATGAAATTCTGTAATTTGATTATGATATTATTATAAGTTGCTCATTATTTATTTATTGGTTAGGACACCAACAATATTTATTCAAAATAAACACATGAATTGTTTGATAATCATGTTTCATGGATTATGAGTGTGTGATACAATTCAATCATGTAAATACATGTAAGTGTACAAGCTATTGGACTGATCCGCTTATGAAACATCTTTTGAGGATTTGATTGATGTCAAGTTGTTTCATACAATAATAATGATTGATCCTTAAACCTGAGATCAACCTAGTTTCTTACATGAGAATGGTATGCTTTGATGTTGTCTAACGTTGTCTGTAACTAGATAATTATAAAGACAACACTCAGGTATGCTTTGAATCATGTAGAGAAATTGTATGATTAAAATGGAATTTGTTCTCTTTGTACTGAGGGAAAGATATCGATCAACTACTCAATAAAATAGACTAAAGAATATGCATGGCCATGCCCGAACGATTAAGGTGTTAAACTGTTAATTGATCGATCTTATTAGCCTACTTCAGAGAATCGAGGAAATTTTACAGTAAAAGGATGACACCTCAACCTTAAGTTAAACTATGATATCAAAGTGACAAAGGGATCGATATGTATTTATTAAAGGTTTGTCGGATAAATAACATTCATGCAATTTAGGTAGTCGTAATATTTTGCTAGGAGCCACTTACGACTTGTGAATCGAAAAAAGAGTTTTTGGGATTACTACCAATGTTGCATGAACCTAAGGGTCACACATAATAATAGGCTTAAGACAAGTTTAGGGAAACATTGTAGCAACCGACATAGTGCTGTAGCATGGCAGGTGCTACTATAGCAACTGACATTGCTACAATATTCTCATGTGTTGTAGCATCGATTTTGCTACAGTGTTTTTGCTATCAATACACGGCGCCAGGTTCTGAAAAATAGATGAAAAATTGAGAGGAAAAGAAAAGGAAGCTGAAAAAGTTTTACCTGAACCAGATAAAAGGGTCACAAGAGTTGTATTGCACGGTACTAGCATACCAGCATACTATGTTATCCGTCTGTTCGTGTGGATATCTGAAAGTCGTAGCTACTATTGCCACGAAGATCTGACGTATTCATTTCCACTACTACGTCCAGGCAATGAAGCTATGAGCTAAGCTTCGCCGAGAGCTTGTCCAAAAGCTTTGTATTTGCACTTCCAAGACTACGTTACGCATTTATTGTTTTCAGTATTTTCTAAATTATGGTTCTAATGTATGTGATCGATCTGGAAAAGAGATAAATTTTTGAAATTTACTGAGTTTTTCCAATCTGATTCCCAACATTATACAGAGTAAAACATATCCCTATGAATTAGTTAACTGGGTTATTCTGGGAATAAGGGGGTACAATGATAATGGCATCCTACGTCAGAATAATATCAAAGCATACATAATTGACCTCTGTGTTGTGGATGTTTGAAGGTTATGTACATGAGAAAGAAAGGTATGGAAGCAGAGTTCGAAATCTCGACGAAATTTCGAATCTCAGTCGGAGCCGAGATTCTAAATCTCGGTAGAATAAAAAAAATTGGCAATTAGGGTTTTCTACAATAATTTTGGTAGATCCCGGCGTGATTTCGGTGATTTGGAGTAGTTTTGATTTTTTTAAAACCAATTTTGATGGTTTTTGGACCGGATTTTGCGCCAAATTTTTTGTGAAGAATTGTAATGTTTTTTTATGAGGAATACATGTGAAAAGTTTGTAAAAAAATACATATACAAATTATGTAAACCTAACCATAAACCCTAACTTGGTTTTCGGCTTAAATCCTAACTTGAATTTCAGCCTTAATTGATGTATTTCAGTCTAAGCCCTAACTTGGATTTCGGCTTTCAATGATGTATCTTGGCCTAAACCCTAACTTGCATTTCAGCTTTAAACGATGTATTTCGGCCTTAAATTGTAGTTCGACCTTTAACTCTAAACCATAACTTGGGCATTCTATGTGGAAATACTTAGTATTTTGCATTTAAACAGATACGAAATGTAGATAAATGTTTGCATGATTTTTTTAATATTTTTCTCAATTTTTTCAAGCCTTCGGAGATAATTTCATAGGGGGTTAAAAAACCACTGAAATTTGGCCAATTTCGCTAAAAGTTCGGTGATTTCAGCCGAAATTTCGGTTTAGGGTTCCTAAAAATTTCCAGATTTGAAATTTGATTCAGATTTTAGCCAAATTTTCAAATTTCGACCACCTTGAGATGCGATACAAAAACAAAATTTGGAATCTTGTATGGAAGTACACCTCACTGTCAGGAGCATCAAGCAGAGGTCCAGTCTGTGATGCTTAGGGTGTGTTTGTTTAGTGGATGAGTTTAAATGGGATGGAATGGTGTTGACGCTAAAAACTTGAAGTAGGGTTTTTGGTTGTAACACATCAAACGAACACCGGGTTCAAGCGTGCCAATCGATTTGACCTGCAATCGATAAGGAAAAAATCGTAAAATTCACTTAAAGCCGATATAAGAGAATAATCGGCTAAACCCGGATTAGCCAAAGGCCGATCGAAACATGAACAGATTAGCCGACTAAGGCTAATCAAAAGGATAAAGGCAGATTAGCTCTGAGAAGGCGATGCGCAATAAAACAGAACAAATTAGACTTGAGATGAAATCGAAAGCGACCAACAATCAGCGATGCGCAACTTTATTGATCGAAATTGACTTACAAACGAAAGTATTACAAGACTAAAAAGCTAAAGAAAAATAAAACCGGCAGATGTGGTTTTCTTGTTGTGTGTCCCCTTCAAGCGGCCTGGGTTCATCTTATATACCCGTCAGTAGATCTGAGTTCAGTTTCACCACGACAACAAAGTCCGAGTCGGCTAAGGTTTCCTAAACGATCTCTCGTTTCTAAATATTCACCGTACGTTATCCAAACTCCCGCGGATTTGCTGATTTGCTTCGTACTTTCCAAAATTTGGTGCAAACAGATGGTTCTGTACCATTTGGTTTCATTGTGTTTGGGTGAATGGAATGGTTGAACATCTACAGGGAATATTCCTCAAACTTATATCACACCATTTAGGATAGAATGGTTTCATTCAAGTAGCCAAACACATGAATAACATATTTTTTTAACAATCTCATATATATATCACTTAATAAAAGCAACCAAACATGCACACCCTTACCCTTAAGCGACATCACGGTCCCTGGATCCACTTCACCACCATCCTTTCAGCATCTGGCGTAACCTGGTGCAGCAGCAAGGAAGCAGCCAGCGGTCCGATCAGAATCAGACTGAGCCTGGTCGCGGAAGAGATCACGTTCCTCATTGTGACAAACTTGTAGGCACGCTACGTTGTCTCGCTGTCAAAGTCCAACCAGCACTATCGTTTCGCTTGTCCTTTCCTGAACTGGTTTGAGTGCTTGGCACTCCAATCGTTTCAGACCTCACTGCCTTTGACTCTTGCTTCTTTCTAGTGCTACTTTGCCTACCGGTTTGTGCTTCTTGCACGGGATGGGTTCCTCGAAAGGGTTGATAACTTCAACAAAAGGGAAGTCGAATAGGTCCTCAACGTCTGGGTCGCCCTCACAGTACGTGTTCAGCGGGATCGATCAGCACGTTGCCTCTTCATAGCAGCCAGCTCCTCCCTCAATTTATCCCGCTCAGCTGCATGATTGGCCTCATCTACAGTCTCTGTGCTACTTCACACTTATAACTCTACAGTCTTATATAATAATTTCGTACCATCGTAAATCTAACATATATATTTTAAATTTGCTAAAAGTATAATAAAATATTGGGTTTTGATAAATATCACCCGGATGTTTTGTTGCTAAAAATCATCCAAATCTTGGAACGTTGGATCTTCTCCGAGATTTGTGTGATTGATGAAACGGAGATATCACGACAGAAAAACAAACCAAAACGAGGCCAACCTGAATTGCATCTTGTGATATCAGTCATTGATTTAACCTGAATTGCATATTGTGATATTGTTAGAGTCTTGATCTAACGGTTAGGCCATTAGATCCAATAGTGCAAAATTTGGATGTTACTTTACAAAAAAACATCCGGGAGATTGCTATACACTCCCTAAAATATTTCTAAGGTCTTAAAAATCTCAAATCACTATCACTACTACAGAACGGCACATCAAAATCGGTTCTTTTTTAGCATTAGAATCGGTTCTAGTGGCGATACGATGTCCTTAGATAGTGATGAGGTGGAGCTATCAGAATCGGTTTTGACCCGATCGTGATAAAATGTCATCAGAATCGGTTCTTTAAGGGAAGTGATTCTCATTCTGATGATCCATTGGGGTGTGCCATTTTTGCAAATTCTCCAAAAAAAGCACAGATTAAATTCTCAATACATAATATACAATATATATCATCACATTCACAGAACAGAGCACATGATGCATATATCACATTCACAGAACAGAAACGCTTTAATTACAACACATATATATCATAGTCGTTCACAATATACAACTCAAACATGCTTGACAATCAGTACATGGACTTCCTCTGATACATATCAAATTGACATATATTATTAATATTGTTTTCATATGGACTAGTAGGATGCTTCAGGATCTCTAAACCTGCCATCCTCTGATATAACTTCTAACCAGTACCACTGGCATAAGTGGTCTCGTAAATTGTTGAGTGCTTTGCTATCTAAACTCTTCTGGGGGATATTGATCTTACGCAAAATGCGAAATATCGTATTAATTTCAGTTTCAAAATTTCTATGTAAAAGGCTAAGTATATTATTATGCACGTACATATACCTTAGGGAAAAGTTGTGAGTTGCCGACCACGATGAGCATGTCTTTGCATGACATAGAAGCCGCAATGGTCACCGCCTTACTGTTGATGGCACTGTGAAGAGAGAAAAGAAATTCAGCCCACGAAGATTAGATGTCAAAAAATTAATCATATATATGCTAGGCACTTGTACCTTAAATCGCTTATCTTTGCAGTTGTCTTGCCCTTTTTGTCGTCGTGCGGCCCTCCTTCATCGACATAGTCCGAGAAACCCCTACATACATTGGAGAGCACCATTGAGTCAAAAAAATAAGCGTAGTTAAATTCCTCGGATGTGTTAGGTTTCAATAATGCGCTTATACGCAAAGGAGGCTTGATCGCGTATGCCATCGGTCTCTTCTCGTCGAGTTAAATGTGTAGATGTGTTTTCACTCGGAGCGAGGACGAGTAGAACCCAATGGTTGCTTATTAAATAAAATGTAGTGCAAGGAAATAAGTTCACATACGGTTTTAAGTGCGTACAAGTAATTGAATCGAAAAGTACTACTTACTCCTCGTGAGTGCGGCAATACAATGAAGTCCTTCTTCGACTCGACTTGCAATACCCCTTGATGTAGCTAGCAACGAACCCGGTTGAAGCCTAGCCATGATCGCAGAACACAAGCTCGGGTCGACAAACCCAACCGTGTAGATTCGTCACGGCTCGTTGTCTCATTATCCCGCAACTCGTGTTGAATGTGAGAAAACATAATGCAAAATCCTATAAAAGTCATGGCGCAAGCTATATGGTGTGATACTCACAGCGTCCATGATCGTAAAGTAGAAATATCGGCGGCTTTCATTTGGTACACACGGAATAGATCCTCAAACCGGCGGGAATGTTCCATGCTCCTCACGGTGAAAATGTACCATTTTATACTTCACGTTAAAGTCGACTCGGCGCTCTTCCCCTTCACCTTATCAAGGTACCATCCATGGAGGAGGCGAGTCCACTTGCCTAGATCATTCGGTTAAATGCGATGCAATCGGGGCTTTCCATGCTCGTAGGCCTTATAATCATCTGAGGTGCTCAGGGCTGTCTTGACTCTTCTTTCTGGGCGAAGGAGTCTCAGAGGTCGGGCGATGGGCTTTTGGTACCTTAAGGGCGCCTGGCCTCTGTCGGCTTTGCCCTCTTGGCGGAAGGAGTCTCGGAGGCCTCTTGTGGTTCTCTGAGAGTCTCGGAGGCCTCCTGTGGTTCTCTGAGGCAGGAGGAGGCATAAGCGCAGGAGCAGGAGCGGTGTGGCGGCAGAGCAGAGCAAAGAGGAGGCGGGAGGCGAGATCGAGCGCAGAGGCGGGGAGGCGGCGAGGAGGAACCTCTGAAGCACGCATATATTTAACTTCTGCGGTAATCTTTGGAATGGTAGAGAAGGCGTGGAGGACTTTTTATCTTGACCAAGATCGACACCGTCGTGGGCCACTTGATGAATGACATGCGTGCTTGCGAGAGTGGTGATATCTTCGTTGGGGAAATCGAGCACATGTGATAAGAAGTCTTCGTGGGCGTAGTCCACCGCACCCTCATGTAGCCCTTCCCCACAGTGACCATGCACATGTCGGTCTCGTTGCATGGAAATGCAACCCGCGTCAGACCTCGACGGAAATCCATCCTCCGTCATGATGGTGAGTGGCACTTCGCAGCACTGCAAGAAGTGTACAACGAGGAAAAACATTGCGGGAGTTACACTCGTAGTTTTAACTCGGAAAAATTAATTATTACCTTCATTGGGGACCGGTCTTATCATTTTGGAACCGCATTTGCTAGGTCGAACACGACTTCTCTATGATGATCGAGGGCATCGCTCGACTCGGGAAATCATCGCCATCATCTCGGCCCTCGAGCGATCCTCACGTGCCATCATCTCCCTCTTATCTCCTCCTCACGTCGTGTCATCTCCCCTCATCTCCTCCTTAATCTCCTCCCTCACCGCTCCCTTAGTGTGTCCTTGAGGCGCTCCTCACGTGCTGCCATGACCTTGATCTGGCACTCGCAGGCGTCATCTTGAAAGTAGGACTTCTTCATGTGTCCCGCCCTCGGCAAGCACCGCCCTTATGGTCGGACTTCCGATCGCAGACGACAGGATGTCCTTCGACCCTTGGCTCGGGAAGGTCCCTGTTCTTTTCATTTGGCTTACCTCTTCTGTAATAAGCAAGTCTGAATTAGATTTGAAATACAACAAGTTGGGTCAATTGTATTGTACTAAGTTAGATGTCTTCACGATGGTAGAGACGACTTGAGCGGTAGCGAGGTTTGCAACTACAAGCTGCCCGTCGAGTTTTCTTTGTCCTCGCTAATACCCGATTGCGTGCCGCTCCTCGATATGTGGGAGTAAGGCATCACCGTCCGGAGTGAGTGCACTCCTCGGCTAGTCGCGCCCACTCGCCTTCTTCCCTCATAGCCACTTTGTCTGAGGTGGTGCGGGTGCGTGTTAAGCCTCTGGACAGCGGTGTTCCTCTCTCTCAGCTGCTCTGCCTCGGGCGTACCCTTCATCCTCGTGAACTCCGCCCAAACATCAGGGGTCACAAATGGATACCTCTCGAATGGTGTACGGCCTTTCAGCACGTAGTCGCTGTGCATAAGGGTCTTGAAGTGCCTCAAGGCCACACCCATCCTCTTCAAGGCGTACTGTCTCGCTTTGGGTTCATCTTCCTCCTCTATAATCCATTTACTCTTAACCTCGTCCCCACAACCGATTCTTCGCTCGTGGCCGACTTCCTTTCTCCTATCCTTAATTGTTATGGGCACTCTCTCCCTCACCAATTGGCCAAGAAATGACCATGTCGCCCCATGTACTTAGGAGGGCCGTCACTTCCCGTGGCATTGAAGCGGAGAACTGCGGCGTTCTCTCTGTAGCCCTTTGTTTGGTCCTCGGGTCTTCCTCACCTTACTCGGCCCTTTAGTAATTGGAACCATGCTCGGCCCTCGGCGACACCTTCTACTGTTCATGCGACGAGCGATGCTCTCTAGTTGCGACATTTTGAGTTTTCTTATCGATAAGGTCATATGTGTGACATGAGAGAAAGCAATTTGATGCTACTATATGCACTTGACAATAAATCTTGTAAAGGATCAACAGATAATTCATAGTATGCAATTGTTCCAACAAAAGTCTATCTATTGACCAACTAAATAAGTTGAATGATAACTCCTAATCTCTAAATTGACGGATACATGTGGGTTCACGAACTTGAACTCTAACCTATGATCGATAAAAAACAAATGCCCATTCCATATGACAAGTGAATTTAGCACTAGCAGATGTTTACTTATACCAACAAGTTTGATTTCACAACATCAACAGAGAATTTGAGCATTAATGTACTAATGCAATGGCAATAATACTTGCAAGACAATGGGAACAATAGGTTGGTTTTCGATACTTGCAAGAATAGCAACACAAGAAGGTCAAGTTAGTGCGACATAACATGCAATATCTGTTGACCAACTAAATACGTACCAACGATAACCCTAATCTCTAAATAGGTTTGGTCCTAATCCCATTCGAGGATATGTGGTTGAGCAAGTTCCTAAGCCGTTGTACAACCGAGAGAAAATTTGGCGACATCTCATTGTTCTCCGGATACACGTCTCGACAACAGTCAAGAGGGTGTGTATCCGGAGAACACCGAAACGCTACCAAATCAACTCTGAGTTGTACAACATAGCTTAGAACTTGCCCAACCACATATCCTCGAACTATCCAAAAACGTGGACAATTGAGATCGTTTGCTTATGAATATCTGAAATGGCATATTCATAATCAAGTACTCTCGAGCAGGAGGCGTATATTACGCATTTTGAACTCTAACGTAGATCATATTACAAGAACAATAATAACATGTAGGTAAAAAATACAAGTACAGTAAAAAAGCACTATACCCTGGATTGTTGGAAAAATTGCGAATATAAGAGCAAGACTTTGTACATTATTCCTTTAAAACATATGAATAAGAATACATAATCCTCTAGCAACCAGTATGACACAAATATGACAATATTTAACCATTTTGTGTCATCCATTCTAAGAATTATGTCTATCACAGAAGAGCATCAAATCACCGAATAGTAAGCCAAGGCATAAAAGATTTTAGGGTTGGAAAAGATGCGAGTATAAGAGCAAGTATTTATTCCTTAATACATATATCAATTTGATTCCATATACATGATTCAAAGATGGCCATTCAGACATAATTAAGGAGAAGTAAATTATGTAGACTATGGCAAATAAGAAAAGAATCATGTCTACTTTGGCAATGTGAAGTTAATTAAGTATGATTGCTCTCAGTTATTGGGTTTAAAATGAAGATTAGAATCTTCACCTCAATCACAAATGGGCAAAACAATTGATTGAGTGTATAAGGCCTTAAATTCTTACCACCTTAACATGCACAATAAGAACCGAAAATGAGATTCACATGTTATTAAGTTCTTCTTGAGATTATAAATTCGAAAGAGAAAATTTATCTAAACAAACATATATTGATGACACTCTAAGTTCAGATCAACTTAATATCGATCGGTTTATGACAATGAATTCAGTAAAACAGATAGGGCAAATAGCGGTCTTCTTGCATAATTTATTGAACCAACAGACAAGTATATCACAAGCAGTTTATTACGATTGTCCTTCAAAGCGATGGTGAGCGAATAATTCAAAGCGATAAGCTAATCCAATCTATCCAGTTATCGGGACTTAGATGAAATCACAGACGATCAATATGCTACTCAAAGAACAAGACTTTCAGACGGTGAATAACTTCAATACTTCTCTGACATGTATCTCTATCAATTTAAGGCCTTATTCACAAAATAATTGTTACTATCATCATAACCCTAAAATCATCACGAGCAATACCTCTCCTTTAGCCAAAGAAGAACCAAGAAACAAGTGCGATCTGTAGAGGTGAGGAAGACGAGGCGAGGCACCGGCGGCACGGATTCGGCGGCGAGGCGAGGCACCGGCGGCGGACGACCTTGAGGCGAGACGACCGGCGACAAGCGAGGCGGGAGGCGAGGCGGCACCGGCGGCGGGACGAAGCGGCGAGGCGAGGCTTCGGGCGTCGGCGGCTAGGGTTAGCGTGGAAGCGGCAGCTGCCTGTAATGGCTATCTGATCGCGAGATGGGCGGGTTTTAAGAAAACCGAGAGATTGCACACTCATTAATATCACTCTTTTAAGAAAACCGACACTGATGAATTGTTATTAGTATCACTCTTTTAAGAAAACCGACATCGATGCTTTATCATTAGTATCACTTTTTAATAAAACCGACATCTTGATGCTTTATCATTAGTATCACTTTTTTAATAAAACCGATACTGATGCTATATCATCACTTTTCTAATAGAACAATGATGTTAGTCATCAGTATCACTTGTTTAATAAAACCGATACTGATGCTTTATCATTACTATCACTTTTTAATAAAACCGAATCTCGATGCTTTATCATTAGTATCACTTTTTAATAAAACCGACATCGATGCTATATCATCACTTTTCTAATAGAACAACGATGTTAGTCATCGGTATCACTTGTTTAATAAAACCGATCTCGATGCTTTATCATTAGTATCACTTTTTAATAAAACCGAAATCGATGCTATATCATCACTTTTCTAATAGAACAACGATGTTAGTCATCGGTATCACTTGTTTAATAAAACCGACTTGATGCTTTATCATTACTATGACTTTTTAATAAAACCGAAATCGATACTTGATCATCACTTTTCTAATAGAACAACGATGTTAGTCATCGATATCACTTTTTTAATAAAACCGACAACGATGTAGTTTATTGCACTATTCCTTTTCGGACATCGCAAGTTCTGAATTTTCAGCATTTCATCAAAGAGAGAAAATGCCATAACTTTGTCATACATTGTTGAAATTATTAGAAATTTTGCAGAAACATATTTCAGGATACTGCAAAACTTTTCATAAAATAATTTTTGGAAAAATTGACCTCATTCAAGAAATATGCCAAAATTCATTTCGTAGACATGATTTGTGCGTAAAGCGTAGAAAAGTCAAAACTTTTTCAAATTAATCTGGAATTGTACGCAAATTTCCAGAAATGAGCTTTCGACTATTTACAAGCTTTCCCAAAAGTAATTTTGTCAAATGGAATTTTCTTTCACAACATATGGCACAAAGTGCAGGCATAAAGAGAAATTGCATGCATTTCAATCGAAGCCTCCAAACAGCAATTTTACATACATTATAATAGTCCATTTATTTACAATACTGCCCTTCATGATGATCTACTCGCATGTAATTGGCTCCATGTGTGTCGTCATCCCGCTAAGACAAGCCCCATCTCGCAAATGAAGGTTTCTCATCGAATTGGTTATACTCTTCTTCATCTACAACATCTTCAACTCCTCGATCCGTCTCTTGCCATGAAGAACGGCGTGCAACCTCGGATTGGCGGATCGCGACGTAAAAGACTTGAGTTGCTTGCCGCAGGACAAACGGATCATCTTTGTAGGCGAGTCTCTCGAGATCCACAATAGTAAAGCCTCTCTTGTCGACCTTCACTCCATGTGGAAGTCGTACCCACTTACATCGAACAATGGAACTTGGTATATTCCATAATCGAGCTCCCAAATTTTTTCGATCATCCCATAGTAGGAGTTCATTGCGGTTGGGGAGACTGTTTTGAGTGATGATCATCGAGAAAGCATTTATACTCACACCTTTGTTTTGGACAAGATACTCTTGGCATCTTGACTCTCGATGTAAAAGGTGTAACCATTAATATCGTACCCTGCCATATGCGTATATTAAATCTTGGTCCGTCGACCAACCATTTTACATTCTCGATAAAGGAGACCTCCGTTTTTCTTTGAACCATGTGAGAATCGATCATTGTGTTCTTGTGCGATGGAAAGCTCATCCATTTGTGGATTCTCTTCCGTAATATCAACTTATCTTTGCTTTCGATGTATGGACGAACTTCTGCGCTATTCTGCAAGACTGTGAAATGTGCCTTGCAATACATATCAAACCTTGGACTCATTAGTTTGGACCCAACGGTTCCTTTACCAGCAAGTCTGCCCTCATGACTGCAACTCGTCATCCGGTTCCACCGTATCTTCGTTGCATGTCGGAAGGGTACTACCTGCCTCCCCGTGATGGATCCAACATGTGTAATTCCTCACGAAGCCACGTCGAATCAGGTGGTCCTCAATTTGAGATGAGTTGTTAAATCTCCTCAGATTCGTGCAATCAATGCAAGGACAATATATGAAGTTTACACCCCTCCTCACCATGTCGTCTTCTGCAATTTTTTTGAACTCCTTAACACCCCTCTGAAATTCAGCACTCACACGGCTTTTCTGATACATCCATTCCTCACGGTCCATCTGCAATTAAATTTCGCACAATAAATTAAGGAAAAACTGGAGCGACAACTAGCTATAGCTATTTTAAATATTGAGACATCATTTCAATTAATATTACCTTTGCAAAATAGTGGATGAGGTTCAATATATGTAAATGTACTCGATCGATACCTAGCTTCTTCCCCGGTTTAAAGCTTCCAATTCCTACATAAGAGACATAAATTTTTAACATCAACAATGATATCAAATAATCTAATTATATAGCTAGTGCGATAGCTTGCAAATCTTTCTACTACAACGAAACAAAACAAGGGTACCAACGATGACTCCTAATCTCTAAATAGGTTAGGTCCTAATCCCATTCGAGGATATATGGTTGGGCAAGTTCTAAGCCGTTGTACAACTCGATGAAAATTTGAGACATCTCCCGTTGTTCTCCGGATACGTCTCGACAACAGTCAAGAGGGTGTGTATCAGGAGAACACCGAGAGACGCTACGAAATCTACTCGAAGTTGTACAACACACTTCGAACTTGCTCGAACCATATATCTCGAATCAAAAATGTGGACAATTCGAGATCGCTTAAACTTATAAATATGCTCTTTCGTTCAAAGATATTTATAAATAAGCACCCTCGAGCAGGAGGCGTGGAGGTTCGCCGCCTAAACTCTAATAACAGATTACCACATGATAGCAATAATAATTCCATATAAGCAGAGATCGCACTACAAAATTAAATAGATATGTGCTTGTCAAATAAAGAGTGTGAAATATGAAAGCACGTACACAATTCGAAAGCAACCTAAACTTTATTGACGACATATCGAAATTATCGATTGCAAAATTGAAGGGTTTAAAGAATTGCTAATCACATTTTGAAGAAAACCGCAAAACAAAGGCGTGAACAGGGAATCTCCTCAAGATAGGGTTTCAATTTTGCCCTCTTAATACCCACCCAAGTATTGCTTCAAATTTTCTTACCCAAGTATTGCTTCCAACCACACAATATGAGCTATTTTCTCGGGTGGCGGCGGAGAGATCTCCTCTGGAGCAACAACAGAGAAGAGTTCAGTGCGAGTGGTATATATAACCTAGTGAGGCACATCAGAATCGGTTCTTTTCAAAAAGCGATAGTGATGTGCACGGCCATCACTTGCTGACAAGCACGAGCACATCAGAATCGGGTCTTTTCAACAAGCAATAGTGATGTGCACGGTCATCACTATCGCTTCTATAAAAAGAACCGATAGTGATAACCATGTGCACATCACTATCACTTCTATGAAAAGAACCGATAGTGATGACCGTGCACATCACTATCACTTTTAATAGAGAACCGATTCGGATGTGTCAAATTACATCACAATCACTTATAATCTCGAACCGATAGTGATTATTACTAACACCCCTCCGAAGTTACTTATCACAATCGTTTTTTTCGAAAAACTTAAGAACCGACACAGATACAGTGATAGTGATGTGTCGTTCTGTAGTAGTGTATAATCAAAACTAATTCAACCAACAGATTTAGCCTATTAGAGAGGTGAAATTTTAACGTTTATCAATTTTTTGAGGGTCACAGCACCCACTGGTTCCGCCCATGTCTGTGCCGTCATCACTGCCACTGCCACTGCCACCTCCCTCTGTGCATATATGGTTCGTCATCTGCCTCCAATGCATGCATGGTCGCTGCATTCATATTGCACCTGTTCATCAACGCCCTGCCCACCATGGACCTTGGTATGAGGTGTAATTACCACTTGCTCTCTTCCTCATGACGCGCAAGGTACTTCTTCTCAGGTTCATGCTGCCTGACCATCTTACTAACATCATCATCAGTCTGAATCTCAACCAGGCTTGACAAGCCATTCTCACCTCTTTTCTTATGGTACAGGTAATCCACAGTAGAGTATTCAACTCTCATCTCTTTTCTTACGGTACAGGTAATCCACTGTACAGTATCCAACTTTCTCAATCAAGCGAACAGGACTGAAATAGCACACAAAATCGGCAGCAGATTTGGTGAAAACCACTCTTACCGTAAAAACTCCATAAAAATCACACGTAAAAGTTTTGAAAAATTCTCAAAAAATTATCATATGTAGGAGATGTGAGCTTCTACAACCCTGCAAAATTTGAAGACGAAACTCAATCGCATTTGAAAGATATGAAAAGGACAAATTTAGCCTGAATTTTTTTACTGTTTAACATTATTTATTTTGCTGTTTGTCTTTTTCATATCTTTCAAATGCGATTGAGTTTCATCTTCAAATTTTGCAAGATTGTAGAAGCTCACCTCCCCTATATATGGTAATTTTTTAAGAATTTTTCAAAACTTTTACATATAGTTTTCACAGAGTTTTTATAGTAAAGATGGTTTTCACCGAATATGCTGCCCACAAAATCTATGTCCACCCTTCGCTGAACATAACTTTGCTGCCCAGGTGGAGCATCCTCGCAGTACAAAGAATTCACCATCCATATGTCGTCACCCATCTGCCATGAGATTTCTTTAGGTCACTTTGTTCTGGAAAGCATACGACCACAAAACTGTAACCCAACTGAAAATTTGACATCACCACTACCAAATTGACGATGCTCTGTCACTACTCATTGCTCAGTCCAGCTACAGACGGGATGCACTATATACCCGACATTTACAAGGCCAACCCCTAAAACTGGAATAATCCAACAAAACACACTAGCTGCTCACGCCTTCCTTCTAGCTCAAAGGACGAAAATTTCAGTCAAGATCCAACGCTCTCCACAAAATTCTAGTGCGATCGACAACACCGAGCCGAAGCGCAATCTACCCTAATTAACCTCGGCAACACCGAGACGTTTTTGTTGATATATAATTGTGATTCACTTGTACATCTGTTTAAAAGCATGGTTTCGTGATAGTTTTAATACAATGGTGGTGTAGTTTTACGAAGTTTACTCAAAATTAATCCGCTCACTGATACAGAGATATTCGTATGTGTTGTATAAGGATTTGCATCGTGCGAGAATATTCAGGCACGGGGAAATCGATCAACCCAGGTGCAGTACACGTGCAGCTAGCTAGACACAGAGACACATTCATATCAGCTTAGGATTCACGTCCGAGAGATGAATCTAGCCTCTGCCAGCCTGGCTGGCTGCAGTCTGAACCTGGCAAAAATTAATGACGATATTTGGACGCATGGGACAAGAGAATTGAAATCCATCAGAGGAAAGGGCCATGTAATACAGCCTGAATTCGAGGGCTCAGAGCAGAGGGCTGCAGACATGCAGAGCCCCACGCCATGCATGCATGCACGCACGTATCCTGTAGATGCCAGCCAGAATGCAACCAGGCTCAGCGCTTCTCTACAAGATCGATCCGGTCTTGCCAGTTACCACCGTTAAATTCATTTATCTTCGACGGTACGGCCGGATCAGCAGAGCTGTTGATCTGCCCGTGATCTCTCTCTCTCTCTCTCTCTCTATTGTGTATGCATGTCCAGCAACCATGCATCATCTCTCCCATCATCTCAAATAGATTTCGTCCCAGAATGTGTGTATCTGTACTGGGGAGATCGTGTCGATACCTAGAACGACATGTAAAAAGGACAATAGGAAGAGTGGTATTTGATTGTATCCGCCGTTGGACTTACTACTCTATATTTCTGAAGGATAGTACTATAGTATGTGCTGTAAAAATTCCCTCCCTCGAAATATATTCTCATAGAAGAAACAGTACAACAGCAGAAGGTAGTACTGGTTCATCGCATCAAATTATCACCGATTGGAGTACATGCGTTAATAAGCGGAGGAAGAGATATATGAGAGAGAGTGATGTTTTTTTCACCGAGAAAGAAACAAGTCGTCATGCAAATTCAGGCAAGTGTTCGTTATGGGGGATGTGAGTGCACGTTGCAGCGCAGTCTTGAACCAATTGTAGTGCTACAAATTAATAGTGATTCAGAGCTGCGCTAAGTTACTCTTGCCATAGATCTTGGCACGCACGTACCTTTGTACGTACTAATCTTCAGTTTCATCAATCTACGTTGCTGTCCAAGACTAAATTAATCATACACCTGAGAGACTCGAACAAATATATATATAATTCCCTCAATCCTTGCACGAGTAGCACCATGAATCCATCAAATGAATAATACTACACGAATGAGTTATCTCCTTAATTGCATTGAGAATTCTCTGAATAGCTGCTGGTCTCTCTTAATTACAACATAATTGTCTGCACTTCAGCTTCTATTGTTTGATCGTCAACACTAATAAATTAACCAGCAATTAATGCATTTGGATACCTCAAAAAACCTCAAATTTGCATCAAGGACACGCAATCATTTGAGGTTTTTCAGATGTCAGTAATCGATCAGCATCATCACCATACCAACATGGTTAATTATCTGCACTTGAAAATGCAGATGCAGTACCATATATATATAGGCTGACTGCCAACATCCTGAGGAAGCAAGGACAGTGCACATAAAACACGCAAGCATACGTACATATGATACAGCAGATCGAGACAGTGGTGGTGAGGGCAAAACGGCAGTGTCACGAGCTGTGAGCGAGGGACCATGCTTGCAACAACCACCACCATGCGCGCGCGCGCACACACCCTCGTGCCATCGTTTTGTCTTCTCTCTCCCATTTGGCCACTGTTATATATCGTGAGACATACAGGCCGTAGAAAGGTACATGCCAATAGCCACACTTCTCTCCCCATCCTTGGTCTATCACCAATTCTTGCAAGAACAGGGCGGGGCATTTTGCTGGTGTGAGAGATTGAAGCTGCCAGCATGATCTGGTCGTCGAACATGGACCGACCGAGTCTATGCGAGCGTTGGTAGCGCATGCAATTATCATTTTAATTTCTTGTAAGATTAGTTTTCAAGATCTTTGTCGTGTCCAAGTGCGGAGCAAGGTTTTGGCTCTTGATGAGTGTTGATATATACTAGAAGAGGTGTGGGTTAATTTGGTGGTAGAAATTCGATCCATTGCTCTTGTAAGGTTTAGGGATGCTAGATCATGTTGCAGGAGGTGTGCATGGGTTTGGTTGGGGGCAACTATCATGCATGGAATTTGGCTCCATCAGATCATGTTGCAGTTTCACTCTCTCACCACCACCAAAAGATCTGAAGGAGATTGTGCAGGTTCTTCTCTTGTTTCTTGTCCAGACAGATATGCATGGAAGGTATATCTTCTAATCTATTATTGTTTGCACTACCGTTTTCTTCTCTTCAGTAGATATTCTTTCATTACGACGTTTCTCTTTTCTTTAAGAGGTTCCATTATGTATCCTTTTAGCCGAGCTGTGGATATGTTTACTTAAATTACTACAGTCTGTTTTGCAAAAGTTCTATCATTCAAATTCTCTCAACCTTTTCAAGGTGCATTTCGTTAACATATATTATGAATTAAGTGGGTTCAAAAAAATATTATGAATTTAGGATGTATAATCTATTCGGTTGCATCAGATCTCCCTCTTGCTTATCCAATAAAAGAAAGCTCTTTTTTAGCAAAATGGAAGGAAATTAAGGGAACCAATTATCATTTGTCCCACACACGCTTCAGTACTGTTTATTTCATATCCTAATGAATTAACTTTGCACAGCGCTAGCATATGTTAAAGTTTTGCGTAACTTTGCTACAATCCTACAGAAATTCAAACTGGATAGTCTAATTTCTTGGATGGATTAATATTTATGTCCTCATTAATGTATCAAAGATTTCATCTAGAACAACACCCGCAGTCTCAGCACTAGATTTGCAGTACTGTTGTGTAAACTGTCAGCTTCTCCAAAAAGAAAAAACAATATGCTACAGTTAATACAATGAGAGCTAATTTATTGCCTAACATGCTTCCATTTTGCCTGTATAATGACAATTGCAATGCCTCAAAAAGAAAAGAAAAACTTGCAACTTATACATCGCTAATATAGATATAGTACTGTACTGACAAATTCTAGCAGAACGCACCAATTGGGCCGGTATGAGTACGAAAACAGACAACACAGCAATGATAATGCCATATCTAACGCTCAGAATCAAAGCTCACACAGTCAAATAGTACAGAAAAGAATTTTCGCACAAGAAACAAATATAGGAAAAAAGACAGGTCACTCCCGAAGGTAAGGCAAGTATTTGTGAATTGAGATGTGGGTAAATGGTAGCATAAAAACAGGGTACATAGTAACATAAAAACAGTACGCTGCAGGAGAGAACTAAAATAAGGTACAGATTATCCAACGAGCAATGCTTCTATGCTTTTTCTCCCAATCCAAATTGCATAAATTTTGAAGCAAGTAAGGGGTGGGTAATTATCGTCTAGTCGTCTAACTTTCATTTATACTTTAACATTTATGCAACTTGAAAAAAGGAAAACATAGAAGCACCTCTCCCAACCAAATATGATCATGTGCAATTAGATTCCTTGCCTCCAAAAGGCCATGCAACTCATAGACTGCATCACTGCGTACTAATCAAGCATATAAAAGATTCCGATGCTTGTGCTTATACATACATGCATCATGCTACTCCTTTAGGCTCCCTGTTCAGTCACAATGACTCGCACATTCCGTGGAAGAGACCAGGCCAACATGCATTCTGACCTCAATCTGAAAACTAGTTTTTTTTTATCTTGATTTATTAGTGGTTCATGTTGACCATCTAAATCATGTTAGTGGTGGACTTGAAATATTTCTGTTGCTTAGTTGGCTGAAAAGACAAATATAATGATCACCATTTTGTTGATTAATTTAACTCTAGGTGTCCTTTATTAGTTTGTGCTTTATGCAGATTATTTCATCCAAATATTTCCTAATTTTTTTTACAGGTTAGGCAACTCCAACTATTTGTGCCTGTACGTTCAGAAGTGGATGAAAGCATCTAAGTTGACTGAAATATGAGAGGATTGCATAGTCAGATTTTTGGTGGGGCAGAGGGCTTGAAAATGATGTCTTAAGGCATGCCTTTTCAGTTGTCAAAAATGAGGAAAATAGCAATATCAACGTAAAGGCCATCAAGGAGGAATTTATTTACACAGGTATTAAATAAAAACTGTCGAAAGTAAGTTAATGCTCAATGAGCTCACCTAAAGTCTCCATGCGACATGTGGAAAACTGAAGATGTGAAAGGGCCAAGTTTTTATTATGTGGATTGTCGATGATGTTGTCGCTCCAAAGAACATTTGAGGGGAAGGACTTTCTGAAACAAATGTTTGCTCACATGTTTTCGAAATATACATCAAGGAAACTTGAACAGAAATAATACCTGAAAGAGAAATGTTAGAGATAACAAATTAAGTTTGATGACTTGATCACCAATGAGCAATGGTTGTCTCTCAATCTTAGGCTTCCAAAATAAGGGAGGTAGCATAAGGACAAGTCCTGCTAATCTATCATCATGGACTGTACAAACATATGAATAGCTTTATGCAGCAACAGAGAGGAGCACAATGGATTTTTAATTTTCTTGCACGTTAAGGGCATGTTCATAGCCAAATCTCGACACGTCAATGGCTAAAAAAGTATAAGATTCTTTTTTGTTAGCTAAAGTGTAACTTCAATTTTAATAACCAAGCCTTAGTCAAGTGTAACAACAAAATTGTAGCAAATCCTAACAACCTTATACGAACTAATCAGCCGAAAGTCAGCCGTAAGTTTTGTTAGATCCGAGCTGAGACCCCATCGACACAGAAACATCAGAATAGAATGAAGTCAAACCCGCATGATTCAAAGCTGAGATAGATCACGTTTGGCACTAGTACTGAAAACACATCCATTGAAGATTGTTAGATCCAAGCGCTTCACTCATGCACTGAAACAAGTCAAATGACTTAGGCCCTGTTTGTTTCAGCTTCTGATTCTGGATTCTGACCCCAAAAGCAGAATCAGAAACAAACAGCTTGATTCTAGAATCCGATTCTCACAATCCAGCACACCCATATACACTAGAATCCACAATCCACTTCATATGTGCTTCTGGATTCCAGCTTTTGAAGAATCAGCTTCTCTACAACCACAATCCAGAATCAGCTTTTAGAGAATTCAAAGCTGAAACAAACAGGCCCTTACAAGTCAAAAACTTGCTCGCGACTCATCTAGCAATAATATTAACTGGGAACATTCATTTCAAAAGAAAATATCAACATGGAACACAACCATGACAGACACAGGGATGCATACTGTAACACAAAATATCAGAAACTTATTCACGAATCACGACTCAACTAGCAAACCTTGATGAAGGCTATCTCAAGTTCACTGAACCATAACATTGCAACCATACACCAAGGTCTGAAACAAAAGGGCATGCAGGCTGTGACAGGCACAGCTGAAATAGCGACAGCAGCTTATGCATCGTCAAGGGCAAGGACACCTGGGAGAGTCTTGCCTTCCAACAACTCCAAGCTCGCACCACCGCCAGTCGAAATGTGGCTCATCTTGTCGGCCAGCCCAGCCTTCTCAACAGCAGCAACAGAGTCACCACCGCCAATAATGGTCGTGACACCATTTGCAGTAAGCTCAGCCAACTTCTTGGCAATTGCCTGAGGAAAGACAATCGTACTTAGCAACCAGAAACCCAAAGAGACAGAAACCAACGGATGTAATGCAAAAAATAATACTAACATCAGTGCCTGCTGCAAACTTCTCAAACTCGAAGACTCCCATAGGTCCATTCCAAATAATAGTCTTGGAGGTGTCCAACACATCATTGAAAGTCTTGATGGCGTCTGGGCCAACATCAAGGCCCATCCAATCATCGGGGATAGAAGTGGCGGGAACAATCTGTAAATGATGTTAAGAGCGAGCCTCACAAGATAGCTGAAGATAAATGTTTTCATATAATTTAATATCTGCAAGATGAAATTACTCTACATCCAATTCTTATCTAGCATGATTGAATATATGATTTATTTCAAGTGGCTATTATCAGTGGAGGCTGAAGTGCCATGCATGGCACTATGGCAGAATACATTAAGCTTTCATAATCTATTATGCTTGATTGCTCGGTAATGAGTTCAAGTTAATATTTCCAGTTTTTTTGGAACGCCTAGTCTTCCTACTTTGGTGCACAATGTCAGTAGCAAAATGAATTCCAAACAGCCTTTGTAGCTAAAGTTTGGAACATAAAATATTTTCACCAGGATCATCGCAGGTGTAAATTGTGTAAATAAACAAACCTTGCTTTCAGCATCTGCTGCAAACTTGTCAGCTACAATAACATCAGTGGGAAGCAAGAGAGAAACGCCCTTTGCCTTCGCCTTCTCAATAAGTGAAGTTGCAAGTTCAAGTTTGTCTTCCTCCACAAGAGATTTTCCAACAGAATATCCCTGGGCTTTGTAAAATGTGAAGATCATACCACCACCAAGGATGAGGATATCAACCTTCGCCAGCAGAGACTCAATCACCCCAATCTTAGTCGAGACCTTGGACCCACCAACGATGGCAGCAAATGGCTTCTTTGGGTTGGCAACAGCTCCAACCAGATAGTCAAGTTCCTGGGATAATTGTAATTATTAGTTGAACCATACTTTTTTGTTCCGACATACTAGTTCTGAAGCTTTTCAAAAAAATTTATCCAGGGTATCTTTTGAAGGATGCAAAATAAACCAATAGTCAAAATGAAGAGGATCCATGTACTTTCACATTATGTTCTTTAACATTCCATGTCATCTCTTATCAAGGTTCTAAAAATAGGTAACGGGTACTCGACGTATGTGGCATAACAGGCAGCTACATGGCAACAGGTAGGGGCACACATGTATACCACCTAGTAGACCCATTTTTAGAACACTGTCTCCTATGATATATTTCAGTCTAAAAGTCGCCCATGGTAGATTGAGTGTTCGCAGCTTCGAAATGAGTATAGATTGATCGAGGTGAATAATGTATATTGACCCAATTCCTACTAATAGCAGCAGGACCTGAATATTACAGGAAAGGGAGATGCTACACAACAGTATACCGTTGCAACGGTATACCTCCAACACCGGCTGCTGCCCTCGTCTCCCTCTCTCTTCTCCACGCCAGGTGCCCTCCTCACCTTCTTCTCTGGCTCCGGCCATACCTCCACGCTCTTCCTCCACCACCGGCGACCTTGCTGCTGTATCCCCCTCCTCCGCCTAACCTAATATTCACTGCACCGCTGCCTCGCCCGTGCCACCCTCCTCCGCCACCGCCATCAACCAACAGGCCATCGCCGCCACAGCCTCCCTCTACACCCCCCCGCGCCCACAGCCCGTCGCGGCAGGGGGGGGGTTGCGGCGACCCCCTTGCAAGAGATGGATCGCTGAAGCTTGCAGGAGAGAGTTGCGGTAGACGGAGCTATAATGTCGAATCGCAAGAAAACAGTACAACGTTTTCTGGTTTTTCTCCACAGGAAAATACGATTAAGCAAATAATAAGCTGGACAGATATTCGATTTCAGCAATACCTTCTGCATGAGGAAGCCAGCAACAGCAGGCTTCAAAAACTTAGTCACCCCCTCTGTTGAAGCATGGGCTCTGTGTGCTGTGCCAAAAGCATCGTTTACATAAAGGTCAGCAACAGATGCAAGCTTCTTAGCAAACTCAGGATCATTCTTTTCTTCCTCCCTGTAGAATCTAACATTCTCTAGGAGTAGAACACCGCCATCTGGCAAAGCAGCAGCTAACTTCTCTACTTCCTCACCGATGCAGTCATTGGCCATCAAAACCTATTTGCGCACAGAAACAGATGTAGGAATATAAAAGTTGCTCTTAAGCTAGTTCAAAGACAAAAGGAAGTAACAATGAGCTAATCATCCCATAACATACATTGACTCCAAGGAGCTCAGACAAGCGTGGGACAAGAGGCTTCAAGCTGAACTTGGGGGTGACACCTTTTGGGCGGCCCTGGAAATCATGATTGTGAATTACATTAGAAAAGGTCAAAAGGAAAAATCAACAATCACATTCAGTACATTTGACAGTAAATTTTCCTTGTGTTTCTGATCACAGAAAGCAGCACAAGTAAAAGATTTTTTTTTACAAAAAATAAAAAAGTCTGGACTGATTTGAACAATGAACTACTAATCCAAATGTTACAGCCTGAAGTGTCATCCATATGAAATCAATTAAAATTTTAAAAGCAATATAATTACTTGTCCTATAATATAACCGTCAGTGTTCGCCTAAACGGCCTAGACGGCCGTTTAAACGGCGTTTAAACGGTAAACGGTGGCCAACTGTGTCGTTTAGTGTGTAAACAGTCCATTAAACGGTTGAACGGAGATAAACGGCCTAAACGGCCTAAACGGTCTAAACAGAACGGAGGTAAACGCTATTAAACGAGCTAAACGGCTGTTTAACCCACTGTTTAGGCGAACACAGCCAAATTCACTTGAGTTTTTTCATATATTATTATGTATATCTTATATTATTCATACATAAATATGTATACTTGATTTGTTACATGTATAAATACGTATATATATTTTTTACATGCATAAATATGTGTACTTGCTCTAATATTTTATTCTTCTATAAGCATAAATATGTTTATTTTAATGCTACAGTACAAAACCGTTTAGACCGTTTAACTCCGTGTAAATATCGTTTAAACGGTCTAAACGCTAAACAAAGGGCGACCGACTGTTTACCGTTTAGCGTTTAGGATAACATTGATAACCGTTTTAGTTTGGATCATAGTTACCAAATTCGTTGTAAACCCCCCACAAATTGTGAATCAGATTTATCGAATCCAAATCGGTTTAGGGTATGGGGTTCATGTTTGCAGTGGAAATTAGAAGAAAAAGTTGTGACCCATGAACCCACATCCCTTACTGCTACTCGGACGAATAGTGTTTCTGATACCTATGGTTTGGATGATTCTAAACTCAGTACATTCTCTTGACAATTATCATGATGCAGAAGGTTTCAAGATCTTTTGTCAATATGTATTTCTTTATCAGATGCCAGATAACCCATCATGATGTACTGTACTATACTGTACTATTTATCATACTTTCCAAGTCGAAGCAATCAAATGCTGTTTACAGCGGAGGACAACATTAAAGAAACATGCCCTGGATGTAATATGTGAAATGTGGAAGCAGAAACAGCTTGATAGGTCTTTGTAACCACTCCTACTCAAAGAACATAACCAACATATGTAGCACACAAAGGGTACAACTTTTTAAACCACCATTTAATGATCTGTTATAGACTAGGAAAATTGCATCAGCTGGAAGCAACAGCAAAGAAAACAATCACCCAGGTATTTTTCATGGGATAGATAGCCTAATTATAATTATAATCTA
The DNA here is from genome assembly GCA_036346375.1 of Guadua angustifolia. NCBI lineage: Eukaryota > Viridiplantae > Streptophyta > Magnoliopsida > Poales > Poaceae > Guadua > Guadua angustifolia. The sequence goes on from CM070503.1 coordinate 28,116,256, forward strand.
GAAACATAAAAATTCAACCTTTCATGCTGACAAATTTTAAATTTCTTCTACCTTACTAAATGTACAAAAACTAGAATAACACTAGAAACCTTGTCGGACTATGCCGAATGGTTCAGAAGCAGATTACTCCAACCAGAATGGTTCGCAACCAGATGTTGAAAGGTAAACTATTTATAAAATAGCAGACCACTCCAACCAGAATGGTTTGCAAGCACAAAGTCAGAACACAGCATTAAACAAATGCATTGGTCCAACAACCACAAGTGAATAAGTTCATTTTGGGCAGCGATTGAATAAAATAAGAAAACAAACAACTAAATTTGTTAAATAAAAAAGACTGCAGGACAAGTTGGAGAGGTACCCTTGCATTTCAATCTCCTCACAATTATGAAGTAATCATTCAGCACGGTTACACTCATACATTACTAATTGCCAATTGGCTATAATACTGTAACAACTGATCTAATAAAAAGGAACACATCTGTGCAAAATGACTTACTGGCAGTAAACCAGAAAAGTGGAGGGGAAATTAACTCCACCTCAGTGCTTTTGGAAAAATAACATGGCATAACATTAATTTAATTCCATAGATCTGCAATGAAAATATGAAGATAAACATTGCATCTACAAGATGATTACTAGCAGCCAGCAGATTTATAAAACATGCCAGTAAAGAAGGCACGCCTACACATGCTAGATAGTTCAACTGATACATAGATATAAACAATACTATCATAACAACATGCATTCCCATCAGATTTAATCACAATAGAAAGATTCCTTGGACCAAGAACAACTCAGTCCGAGGCACATATGGTTTGGAGCGTTATGGTCATGCTCCCGTACCCTCTCGTGAGCTTATTAGAGATTACCCAAATCTCATAGATTGCGACCTCACAATCTAACTCACATAGTTGTGTTCTTTCGAGTGTACTCTGCAGGATAGCACCTTGCCATAAAAATGGGCTTTAGAACACATTGACATAAAAGTCATCCTCCCATGCAATACTTGAGAGTACACATCTCCTAACAGGAAAAGGTAAGTACGGATGTACTCTCCAGTTACCCCGTAGTTTGTTTTTCCTATCACCTAATTCATGGGACCTCCATTCACATTGGCTGGGTTTCCAATGTGAAACAACTCAAGTGGGTCTCAAACCAATCTCCCTCGATGCACCATCTGTCACTGCATGTGATAGTCCCCTCATAAAAGGGTCCACCAGGTTTTTAGCTGTATTAATATAATTCACAACGACCACTCCAGTATTTCTCAAATTCCTGACGGATTTGATTCGCCGTATCACCTGTTTTGAGGACTTCAAATTATCTTTTGCACTCCTAACCTTAGTGATAACAATTTGATTGTCACAGTACAAAAATATAGCCGATATTGGTTTTTCAACTATTAGCAAGTCCAACAAGAGCTCATGCAACCACTCTGCCTCAACAGTAGCTATGTCAAGTGCTACAAGCTTAGCCTCCATGGTTGACCTCATCAATATGGTCTATTTGCATGACCTCTATGAAACTACAACACTACCCAAAATGAATACATATCCGCTAGTGGCTTTGATCTCATCAGCATCTGAGATCCAAATGGAATCAATATAACCCTCCATTACTGCAGAGGATACCTATTATAGTGAAGTTCATAAGCATTGGTACCTCTCAAGTATCTCATGACATGATCTAGTGCAGTCCAATGATCATTTCCTTGGTTTGAAGTAAACTGACCCAATTTGCTTACAACAAATGAAATGTCAAGCCTGATTGCACTAGCTAGATACATCAGAGAACCAATTATTTGATAGTATCTCAATTGATCTATCCCTTATCCTCTGTTCTTTTGAAGTTTTGGACTCGGACCATAGGGTGTTAGAGATATTTTGCAATCCGAGTACTCAAAACGATTTAGAATTTTCTCCACATAATGAGACTGCTTTAAAGTAATCCCATTCTCACCCTTAATAAGCTTGATGTTAAGAATAACATCAGCCTCTCCTATCCTTCATATGAAAACTTTGTCACATTGATACTAGTCCCAAAGATCAGTATATCATCGACATACAAACACATACTCCCTTACCCCCCCACAAAACCTATAATACACACATCTGTCAGCCTCATTTACCGCAAAGTCGGCAGACGTCAGAGTTTTATCAAACTTTCCATGCCACTGTTTAGGTGCTTACTTGAGGCTATACAAAGACTTTCGAAGCCTACAATCCATACTCTTGTCCAGGTGCTACATACCAGTCAAGTTGCTTCATATAAATTTACTCATTCAGTTCTCCATTTAGGATAGCTGTTTTTACATCCATTCGATGAATGTAAAACTTATATAAAGCCGCTAGTGCAAGAAGCACCCTGATAGTAGCTAGCCTAGCAACAAGTGAGTAAGTATAAAAAAAGTCCTCTCCTTTCTTTTGTGTAAAATCCTTAGCCACAAGTCTAGTCTTGTACTTCTCAATAGTACCATCAGGTCTAAGCTTTTTCTTGAAAATCCATTTACATCTAACTGGATTGCAGCAAGAGGACATTCACAGACTTCTCATATTCCATTAGAAATAATGGAATCCATTTCGCTTTGGACCACTTCCTTCCAGTACTTTGCATCAGGTGATGCATATGCCTCTAATTGGAACATCGTCCACGAGATACACAGCCATGACGGTATTCACAGACTTCCCGTGTTCCATTAGCAATAATGGAATCCATTTTGCTTTGGATTGCTTCTTTCCAGTACTCTGCAACGGGTGATGCATATGCCTCTGAAAGAGTTTTTGGCACATCGTCCATGAGATACACAGTAAAGTCATCACTAAAGGGTTTTTCAACCCTTTGTCTCTTGTTCCTACGAGGAGCTTCTATACTGTCATTCACCTTAATAGTATCTTAATGAAAGGTGAGAGGTCCAGAAGGTGGATTAAAGAATGCTTGACTAGAGGATGCACTAATATCCTTCATAGGAAAGATATTCTCAAAGAAGCTTACAGCAGAGATTCAATAACAGTGTTAACATGAACATCAAAAATCTCATATTCACTACTAAAATTCTATAAGCTGCACTATGCTGCGCATAGCCTAGAAAGACACAATCCATAGACTTAGGTCCTAGCTTACGTTTCTTACATTGTGGTACATTAACTTTCGCCAAGCACCCCCATGCGCGTAAGAAACCAAGAGAAGGTTTTCTTCCTTTCCATCCCTCATATGGAGTAACCTCACCTTTTGATAAGGGGACTCTATTAAAGACGAAACATGCGATCAAAATGGCTTCCCCCACTATGGCATGGATAAACCGGCACTGTATCATGGCATTAACCAAGTCTGTAAGTATTCATTTTTTCCTCTCAACCACCCCATTTGGCTAGGGTGAATAGCGAGCTGTAGTCTCATGGATAATTTCATGTTCCGCACAGTACAAGAAAAACTCATTAGAGATGTACTCTCCTCCCCTGTCTAATCTTAGACATTTGATTTTCTTTTCTAGTTGATTTTCAACCTCAGCTTTATAGATTTTAAAGTACTTTAGTGCCTCATCTTTCTTTTTAAGTAGATACAATTGGTAATATCTAATAACATCATCAATAAATGTTATAAGGTATTTTTTTCCTTACTTTAGTTAATACTCCATTCATCTCACACAGATCTAAATGAATTAAATCTAATGGTGTCAGACTTTTCTCCCCTATAGCCTTGAAAGGTTTTTGAGATTGCTTAGATTGCATACACGTCTAACACTTAGATCTTCTAACTATGGAAAAGCTTGGAATTAAATTGAAATTAACCAAATGAGCTATTCTATCATAATTAGTATGCAATAAACAAGAGTGCCAAACAATGACATCTCCTTCATTATTTGCCAAACAAGATAATGTGTTCACAAAGTTGCAACCATCAAGAACAGAAAGGTGGAACATGCCTCCGCTATCATAACATTTGCCAACAAATAAACCAAACTTCGAAATAATAAATTTATTTGACTAAAAAACTAGCCGATAACCATCACGACATGAAAGAGAACCACTGATTAGGTTCCTATTTATTCCAAGAGCATGCTGCACATTCTGCAATGACAGAGTCTTCCCTAAAATTAACCTCAGATCCACTCTACCAATTCCATGCACAGCGGCGCATGATCCATTCCCCATCAAGACGTAAGACGGAGGAACAACTGATAGCTTGATAAGAGGAAAACAGACTAAAGTCAACACACACATGTACATTAGCTCCTGTGTCAATCCACACATCGATAGATTGACATGCTAGAGAGAAACAGGTACATACCCTGACCCTCCAGCCTCGCTAATAGTAACATTGGTAGATTTCTATCCCTGTTGATAGTCATTTTTACCTTCACACCAACGGCATTTTCTGGCTATATGGCCAGGCTCACCGCACAAAAAGAAAGTAAGGTTCTCCTTGCTCTTCTTTTTAAAGCTAGTTGTCTGTTTGGCTTTTCCTTTACTCTTGTTCTTCGTCTCACCAAATTTGCCACCCACAAAATTTGCATTAGATGTGCCTTCCTATGAGGGACGAGGGACATCCTTCGCTCTTGCCTTCTCCACAACATCAAGAGTTGCGATCAATTCCTCAATGGTCATGATCTTCCTCTTATGCTTCAAAGTCGTGGCAAAGTTTCTCCAAGAGAGAGGCAACTTGGCAATTATGCTAACGGCCACAAACTTATTTGGAAGAACGCAATCAAAATGCCGAGTTCCCCCAACAAGAGGCTGGAGCTCATGAGCCTGTTTCATTACAGAATGGTTATCCACCATTCTGAAGTCATGGTACTGCTCATTCACATATAGCTCACGTCCAGCATCCGACACCGCATATTTGTGGTCTAGGGCCTCCCACAAATCGACAGCAATGGCAAGGTGCATATACACATCACACAATTGGTCCGAAAGGAGAGACAATTGGCAGTCGAGACAAATGTCATTGCTCATCTCATAATCACTTATTTGTTGTTGGACCGTGTGGGGGGGGTGCCATCATTCACCACAGGTTCATTGACACGAACCAAAATTTGGCATGTGTCTGCCACCTCTTGAACTTCTCTCCTCCGAACCTCTAGGTTTCATTGCATCAGATGGTTGTGCCATATTAGGTTTCTAGATTTTTGGAAAAATAACATGGCATAACATTAATTTAATTCCATAGATATAGCCAGCAGATTTATAAAACATGCTAGTAAAGAAGGCACACCTACACATACTAGATAACCCAACTGATACGTAGGTGTAAACAATACTATCATAACAGCATGCATTCCCATCGGATTTAATCACAATAGAAAGTTTGCTTAGACCAAGAACTACTCAATCCGAGGCACTTACAGTGGGCTTGGTGAAGAACTAGAAATTGTGAAGGAGCAACGCGTCGATCGAAGATGAAGACGAGCAATCGCGCAGTGCGGCGATTCCCAGAAACCGATCGCTGGTCTCCCGTGCAGGGCATCAAGTGGCCAGCATCGGATTAGAGACACTGCTCTCCCTTACGCCTGTTGCACGACAGGCAAAGGGATAGAACGACTCAGGTGGCAACAAGCACAGAGGAAGTCGAAAGTGTCAGGGGAGAGCGAGATTGGTTTTCTATCGCGTCTTTCTTCACGTACAAGGAGGATGTCTCCCTTAAGAAAGCGCGTAAGACCAAAACCGCCTCATGATAACACATATCGAACTGCCACGATTCCAGGAACCGCCCCCTGGAATCTCACATCACGGGTAAACGGACTAACCGCACAAGAACGTGCGTCTTGATTAGCCCACGGCACCACGTCGGCAGTCGATGTGTAAGATGATAATCGATACACATGGCAAAAAGTTAAATACACTTGGCACGTCTCGGTCGCTTGCCGTCGCAAGCCATATATACGCAATAAACACACGAAATACCCGATATATGTGTGCGTGTGTGTACATAGCCTAGCCTAGCGAACCATGTGTACCTCTAGCCTTGCCACCAACTCATACTAGAGTCCATGCATAAGCTCCCCTTATAAGTTAGTTGTTCTCCACCTAGCTAAGCAATATGAGACTAAAGTCTCATACCATCAACTCAACACCCATTTGACTTCTTCCATTGAAGTAATTCCAACAAGTGAAACCCACGTATAACAATAAATTGATTACAGGCAGGTACTGACATAAAGAGTTGAAAGTCTGACTTAAATTACAGATCTACAGATATGAAATTAAGGCCCCGTTTGGTACGGTTCCAGATTCTAGTAGAAACGGAAACGGTTCCGGATTCTTGGTAGAAACGTTTCAGGTAGAATCAGAATCCGGAGGAACGGGTTGCTAGCCGATTCGACCACGGCGTGTAAAAATCAGAAACGATTCGCTTTGAAACGTTCCGAGTCATATTCCGTTTGGTTGGATTTATTTCAGATTCTAAGAGAAACAATCCGGTTCCAAGTTGCCAAACGGGGCCTAACTCTTGAGAACAAAAATGGAACACATCTGCCCCATGTTCACATCCTCGAAATAACGAATACTCAAACTGTAGCAACTGCTCTAGGATCCGGTATTAAGTACAACACTAACAAAAGTACATACCGTTCTTATAGCCACTGATCTAAATTCTAACGTAACTCAAAATTTTCGCAGTACGATAACACAGAACCACTAAACCGCATCCAATCCACCAGATCCTCCAAACACGCATCCAATCCCATAAACAAATCCAAGATTAACTTTACTGGCTACGCAATATGGCGCGGGTCAGGAAGCGTGGGTGCTCACCAGATGGCTGGCCAGGATGACCCTGGCGCCCTTCTCGAGGAGGAACTTGATGGTGGGCACGGAGGCGCGGATGCGGGTGTCGTCGGTGATCTTTTGGCTGTCGTCGAGCGGCACGTTGAGGTCGGCGCGCACGAATACCTTCTTCCCCCTGAGAGCCCCCTCCCCCAGGGCGCCGACGCTCCTCTTGGTCGCCATTCCTTCTTGCTGCCTGCACCAAATCTGACGTCGCGAAGGTCAGACGACAGCTCGCGAGGAGGCGGCCACGGATCCGGATACGCCAAGGCGATCGGAGGAGGAAACTCACCCTGGAGAAACCAGATTGAATCGGAGGCGACTTGCGAGATTGGAGTGAGAAGGCGCGGCTTTGGATGTGGCGACGCAGGGCGGGCGCTCCGGTTCCTTTATAGGGGCGGAGCTCGCGACCGGGGAATATTCGGTGGAGTGTGCTGCAGTGTCTCACTGACATATGGGGTCGGTTGGATGGGACCGACGAGACAGTGAGAGAGCAGGGTTCACGGGAGTAAGAGGGGTGCGGCGCCTGCGGGTTCTGGACCCACGGATTGGCGACGGACGGTGTGGATTCGATGGTTTTCGAACGGAGGGCGGGCGGAGAAGCTTCTGGAAGCCTGGTGGTGCGCAGAAATTCCAACCCGTCCTGGACGGTGGATGGATTGGATGGACCGATGGTTTTGGCGATGGAATCGGATTCTCTTGTCTCTCCAAGTCTCCGTCTTATACAAATGTATTATCACAAATGTATTATCATTATAAACTTTTCTTTTCCCTGATACAAATGTATTATCACATTAATTCCCTAAAAAAATGTATTATATCACATTAGTTGCCAACATTTTTTTTTTTGAAAACGGCAGAAGCCGTGAGATATATTAGGAGGTGAAAAGTTAAATACATGGTGCAAAGGTCGCACCGAGATTGGAGAGAAAGAGCAAGAAAGAAAAAGAAAGGGAAAAAGAAAGGAAGGGTCACGTCGGTAGTGGAGGATGGTTTGTAGGTGAGTCGCCCCATGCGCCCCATAGAGCGACCTCATCCTTAATGGATGAAAAATCTGTCGTGGGTCGCCCAGATTGTCTGAAAGTTCGCTATTTCTCCTTCCACCATTGCCGAGAAGCGAGGATGATAACGGTTTTGAGGCCCTTTTTGGTCGATAACGATTTGTGCTCGCAGCACCATGCCTCAATGGAAGCGAGTTACGCCAAGAGCACGGGTGAAGTGGCGACGCGCGACCCATTGCGCAACAGAGGCCCATATTCGACGAGCCTCGGGGCAATGGAGAAAGCAGTGGACGGCCGCTTCAGTTCTGCGGACATGAGATGAAGTATTGATTTGGCCATCCTCGCAATTGAAAACGCTTGGCCGTCCATAGCCGATTTAATGAGCGAGCGAAAGAAGATCTTTATTCTTAGCGGTGCCCAAGCATTCCAAAGCGTGGAGCGAAAAGGTCGTGGCGTGCTTCCAAGAATTGGCAATGATAAGCGGATCTGGTGAGTAGAGACCATTTGAAGTCGGCTTCGAGACGATAGCGTCCTCCCTATGGGGTCAGCAGAGGCGATTGAACAATGATCCTGGCGGACGTATTCCCTTATTAGGCGTGGCGTAGCGGTGTCGGATGTCGCGAATCCGGTTGTTATTGAGTAAGGCTTCGTGAACCATTCTCCCTTCCGCCTAGAGTGCACGAATAGCATTGGCGCAATCTGACAAGCGCCATGCCTCGTAGCGAGAGGAGGTCGAGAAAAGAGCCCTTTGCCATTGCCGATGATGATTTCCGTGGTGGACATGAATAGTTTGTTTGTCATTTGTTGTCACAGGGGACGGTTATTTGAGCCACGCCTTTGCAGACTTGCAAATCGAAGCCAACCAGTAGACTGAGAGCTCATGCGAACACGATGACTCTATGACGCCAAGACCGCCGAGATCGAAGCGGGCGACAAAGCTGTTCCCGAGCAACCTTGCGATTCCGCCATGCATTTGCCCATTCTTGCGCCCAAAGGAATTTTCGTCTTATCTTGTCGATGTCGGCGATGAACCTCTTGGGTGTTTTGAGAGCCGTTAAAACATATATAGGTACAGAGGTGAGCCTTTGCTTTAACGGTCGGTAGCCCACGATCGAGAGGTGAATTGATCGCCATCTCGCCGAACGATCGCAATCTGCCGACGATGGGTTTGAAGGTGGACGGCCGCATGACCACCAAGTGAGCATCATGCCAAGGTATTTGGTAGGAAACCCGAGACAGTGCCTCGAACGGCCGATGATGGCGTTGAGATCAAGATTACGACGGTGGATCGGCACTATAGAGCTTTTTCGCATGTTGACCCGGAGGCCCGAGGCGTCACCGAAGTGTTGCAAAATTGAAATGACGGCCTGGAGCTCCTCCCTTACCGGGTTCAGGAAGATAACCGCATCATCGGCAGACTGGCGATAGTCGGGCGTATATGCGCCTTGTCTCGGATAGGAGATAGGACCCCATCATCAGTTGCTTTTTTTAGGAGGTAGTGAAGCGGGTCGATTGCTAGGTTGAAAAGGTAAGGCGATAGCGGGTCGCCTTGACGCAAGCCACGCCGATGAAGTATGGAAGGTCCTGGCACTCCATTAAGGAGTACAGAGGACGTTGAAGTCTCGAGACATTGCGAAAGCCAACGTCGCCAACGATTCCCAAATCCACGCGCTTGTAAAGGTCCAGAGGTATTCCTCAGAAACCAATCGAAGGCTTTGGTGATGTCAAGCTTGAGCATAAGCGGTGATGCATGCGGCCGGTTATGAAGGCAAGCACGACTCACGGACCGCCAGAAGTTTTCTGGATGCTTCTTCCTTTAATGAAAGCACTTTGAGATGGCGAAATTAGGGAGTCAATGTAGCGAGCAAGGCGATCGCAAGGACCTTGGAGATGATCTTGGAGACGAGTGGATCAAGCTAATAGGCCGGTAGTCATTGGCCTCTTGACTCCATCCTCTTTGGGATGAGGGCAATGGAAGCCCGATTAATCGGTGCAAAGGCGCTGAAGCTCCATCTTGAAAAGACCTCGGAGAGACATGATGTCAAGACTAATAATTTCCCAACAAGAAGCTTGAAAAAAGCACCGGTGAAACCATCCGGTCTGGTGCTTTATCGACGGAAGTGATTTGACACAATGAAGACCTCGTCCTCCGTGAAATCTGCCTGGAGGGCTCCCAAATCAAGAGTCGGGAGGTTTAGGTTTGACCAGGCTATGCTCTGTGAACGTGGCCTCCTTGTCCCTAGGAGTTGTGAGAAATGCTGAAAGAGTAAAAGCTCTTTGTCTTTGTGTGAAGTCACCGATCCCAGGCGAGAGCGAAGCGACTGAATGAAGTTTTTGCGACGACGCCCATTGGCCTTTAGGTGGAAAAACCGGGTGTTGGCATCTCCCTCCTTGAGCCAAGTGAATCTGGAAGCTTGTCTTCTGCGTGCCTTTTCAACCGCAGCCAGTCCCGTGACCTTGATTTTAAGGGCCTTCCGAAGTTGCAACTCCGCCTGCGACAAGTGTCTGGAGTCTTGGGCAGCATCAAGTCGAAGGATCACGGCATTTGTTAGGAGGAACTGCTGGGCCGCGTCACCAAAAAAAGTTCTGCTCCAGTTGCGAAGCGCACGAGCTGCTGCTTGAAGCTTGTGTGCAACCCGCCTGACCGGCTCACTCGGCCCGTTAGTGGAGCTCCATGCATCTTGGACAGTCTGCAAGAAACCTGGAAGACGAGTCCAGAAATTTTCAAATTTGAAATTCCAGGTTCTGGGCGTGCTAGAGTCTTCAGTGAGCAGCAAAGGGCAGTGATCCGACATTGAGGTGGAAAGCGCCTGCAGCAAATGATCGAGAACAGAGTATCCCACTCATGGTTGCAGAGGGCTCGGTCAAGTCTGACCAAAGTTGGATCGTGTCTCTCATTGCTCGAGTGAATCTTACATTCAAAGCGGCAACTCCTGGCGCCTGCCGGTTGATGATTTGTCTGCAAGCGCGCCATTAATCGGTGGTTTAGGTTGTTATTGTTCTTGTCCCTTGCGTCATATATAAGGTTAAAGTCACCGAGAAGGAGCCACGGGACACACTCCGGCGGTGCAATGGATTCAATTTCTTCCAGGAATTGAGGCTTGTCATGGTCAGTGCTCGGGCCATACACTGTGGTAAGCAGGAAAACGGTTCCATCTGAGCGGATGGAGACGTTTGCCGTTAGGGAGAAATTTCGTACCACTATCTGCGTGATATGCACCAATTCATCGTCCCAGAGTAGGAGGATCCCACCACGCGACCCTTGCGCAGGAAGGGAGGCAGCCGATGAGAGACGTTGCCCACCAATCTGACGAAGGATGGAACTGTCATAGGATTGAAGCTTAGATTCCTGAAGACAAACAATCGCAGGTGAACATTCTTGAAGAGTCTGGAACACAGTTGCACGTCTGACCGGCGCATTAAGACCGCGTACATTCCAGGAAACGACGCGGCAATTAGGCATGGTTTTTTGCAAGACAACACAGACAGTTGAGACAGGAGCTAAGCAAACACATGGATATAAGGATGCATGCTGCATTGAGTTGTAACATGAACGTCGACAGGCCGCCAGTAGACAGAGCAAAAGGCGCCGTTACGCAAAAGCCGTTCTGAGCAACAGACCCACATGACCAGACACATGAAGCAAAATACATTAGCGGGAAGGACACGAGGACAACTAAGGTGCAACGCCTAGGCATTGTCGGCCTGCACAGCAACATCACCAGGGGCCGGCTGGATGGCTTGCATTATCTCCATTGTCTCGTCGTCAATGCGGCAGATGGTCTTGAGTGCGGCAATTGAGTCCGTGGAAAGGGGGGCATCAAACATGGACACCAGCCTGCGCAGATCTTCAGGTGCAACCTTCTTTGACCGCGGGGAGCAGAAACCCAGGCGCCTGGCTAGTAATTCCTGTGCCATCTTTGCCGTTGGGACAGGACGGGCTTTAGACGCCCGATCGGCAACAAGGACAAGCCCCCTGCATTCTTGGCGAGAAGGTTCAACAACGAAGCGATGGTCGCATGATCGACGAAGCGTCATGGCAATGGTGAGGCGGCTTGTAGAAGACCTCCTGGAGGAACTGGTTGGCGCGGTCCGGGCCTTCATCTGAACTGGCGTGATGTCCTGAAGAGGCTTGCGCAGTCTGATGTTGGAGCTGAACTGAGAGGCCAGCAGCAGTCGAGTGAAAAGGGTGTGGGGCCATAGATGAAGCACAGACTTCAGCCTGGGAGTGCACGAGCTGGTCAGCATCTGAAACTTGCTGCGTCATATTTTCGCTGGGAACGCTCATATTTTCGCTGCCAACATTGTACCTATGCTTGGTCCGTGGGAGATTGGCGCCACTAACACTCTTTAAAATTCGTGATTCAGTTTATGACACCCTGACCCACTGTACACTCAGATGGACCCACATGTCATAGACACACCGCAAAAAGCCAACGAATTAGGTGTCGCTGGATTTTTCCCATGGTCCGTGGTAGGCATTCACATTTTATTTATTTCCCTTCTTTTTTAGTTCATACTATATCTGCACAACACACATATAGCATACATATGCACCATGCATGCACGCTTAATAATTGTTTATCTTGTCGTAGCCTTCCTTCTTACACAGGATCCATGTCGTCGTCTTCTTATTTCTTTCTTTCTTTTGAAAGAATGGATGGATCTGTACTTATTTCTTGCTCCAATTAGTTTGGCATGCTGCTCTGATCTATTTACGTGATTTTGATCTATCTTTTGTTACTCAGCATGCAGGTGAAATTCACGTCTCAACAAAAAAACTGATAGTATTGAAGTTGAATCAACATTTACTATCTTCACCGATCATCAGTCACAATTTTTCAGTCCGCGAGAGATAAATAATGGCTCTTTGGAAGATCCATACGTCCAAAATAATATATACATCCAAATAAAATAACCGTAAGTTTTTTTGTTAAAATTCGAAAAATCTGTATCATTTTTTTCGTCTCAAATGTATCTCCGAATGACAATGCCATGCGTCTCCGAATGTACTACAACCTATACAAATACATGATTTGTTAACTTTTGTTCCATTTGTGCTTAATGGGTTATAATCAAGTAATTAAGAGCGAGAGCTATCCAGTAATTTTTCTTCTAATGGTCTCATTCTAAATATTTTGAAACCTGATGTGTTGAATGAACTTTCTATCTTCTTTTTTCAATTTACGTCTGAGCTGATAAAGGGCTTATATGTAACTAAATCCTGGGACTTCTATGTAACTAAGGGCCTATTTGTTTTTACTTTTCATTTCAGATTCTAGCCCTAAAAGTAGAATAAAAAAACAAACATCCTGAATACACTAGAATACATAATCCATTTCATATTTGCTTTTGGATTCTAACTTTTAGATAATCAGCTTCTCTACAACCACAATCTAGAATTAGCTTTTAGAGAATCCAAAGCTAAAATAAACAGGGCGCCTAAATTAAAATATGACAATACTTGATTTTGCTCACACATTTGACTAAACTTTTACATATTAACATTTCATAGTGATTCTGTAATTTACATGATATGTCTCTACTATCAAAAAAAAAAAATGCAGTGAACCATCCAAACAACCAATCGACCAATCTAGCATGCAATATACTATTTCACTGCATCCAAATTGAGATGCCACCATTGAAATATTAGTCGCAAGCTGTGAACCTGTGAGGGCCAGGTACTCTACTCAAGGTGATCAGCATTGGGGGGTACCTAGCAAGAACGATTGCCCGGTCGTTCTCTTCCAGAAGAGAAAAGTTCCTGCATCAAATTCGAATATACTATGGCTTTTCGGAACTCGTTCTTTCCTGTTTTGTAGATATTCCTGTATCAGTCTATCAGCTGCCTATAATGTTGGGACGGTGTGCCAATGTGAACCTTCTATTTGTCATGTCTCAATATGATGTGGACAAACTATAGTGTCTTAATATGTTGTGGAAATACCCAGATTCTATGACTGTCAAATAAACATAGATTTCATCAGAGAGCTATGTTTTAGTAAACAACTCCATCAAAACCGGAGGGGGCATCCATACCATGTTGAAATATCGTCCACAGCATCACCTACCATTGATGGATTGTAGGATTTATAAACTATCTCAACTCCGGTTGACAAATTGTAGGTTTCACCGGACAATCAAGAAGACAACTTTAGCAAACAACAGATTCAGAACTGAATGATTTTAAATATCTGCAAAATTACATCAAATTACAATGTTACAACATAATTGGGCACAGAAGCCTCATCCAGAATTCAATGGAAATATGAGGGATTACAAGCCGTGGATCCACGTTCTAAGTTCTAACCCACAGTGCTAAACGAACCAGATATACAAATTTGAATGAGACAGCTTCATATGTGGTACAAGCCTCTAGCAGAACTAGGAGAAAAAGAAAAATCAAAATAACCTACTCAACACACTACTTGGACCGTGGTGAATTTTTTTTTCATTGCAAGCTATCAAAGAAGTCAGGGCCAGCCTTTGCTTTCAGCTCGTGGCCGGCATCTTTACCCATCGCAACCATGTCATCAAAAGAATATGGTCCACTTCTTGATGTCTCATATACTGCAGGCCGAAACACACACAAAAAAAGTGTCATTCCTAAATAAAATGCAGCTATTTCATATCATAACTTTTCATTGAAAGCAATGATACCTTTATATCCATCTGGTGAAGCCAATAGCCCTCGGAATGAACAATTACCATCCTTATCACGATAAGCATATGCAGCAATTGGAGTTCGGCAGTTACCATCAAGAACCGCCAAGAATTCTCTTTCACATGCAACAGCTAATCTGGTATCTTCATGGTTCAATGAGGATAGATAATTCATCTACAAAAAGGACAAAAAAGAGGGAGGTTTCAGCATCTTTAGCAAGAGGGGTGTAAATAAAAGAACAGCTCAGGTAAGCGCCTGGCGTGCTCTGCACAGCTGCACAGGGCATTCATGTACATCGCTGAATAGAATAGAAATATGCACTCAGACATCAGAAATATTCTATAAGCATGCTATAAGTCTATCAGGGGTTACATAAATGAAATATTTTTGGAAAATCCAAAAATATGCAGCATGGTCAGGGTAAAGAGCAACAAACAACAGGGTTGGAGGCTGCACTAGGCAAATAAAAATGTGAGGAGTTGGCTGACAAAGCATTTGGTTTTGGAAACAATTGTCTGTGGTGTGTTAATAACATGTAGTAAAGCTGTCAACCAGAAAATAGACACTCACTTTATCAGAGGAGCATGCAAATTTGAATTGCTACGAGATAGTGCAGCTGGAGTCAGATTAGGATATGGCATTATACATTCATTCTATGTTTCTTATTGTACTAGCATATTTAGAACATTATATCACCTACCATTTTGTCATCATTGCTTCTGCAAGCTATGCCAATAGCACCTTGAGCAACAGCTGGAAGCATTTCTTCCACTGACAGTACAGATGTTACATTTTCCACCATATTTAACCTTTTTAGTCCAGCCAATGCCAACAATGTAGCTTGAACATCCCTTTCTTTGAGTTTCCTTAACCTTGTCTGAACATTTCCTCTGAAGTTAACAACCTGAAAAGCATTAACTACTGTTGAGCCCTACATTAATCGAGATGAATATCTAATCAAATCTTGCTTGTAAAATTAATAAAACAGTACATATGACTTAAGTAGAAGGCTGAGGATAGTCTGCTGGATAGAACCAGTCCTCTTTATGAGGAAAGTAATATTGCAAGAATACATCCTGGTTAGGCGTACTTTTTTACATACTATGACATGGGAAACCACCCCCTTCACAATAGCAGTCTAAAATACATGTGCTTATACAAGGATTTTCTTTTGACAGCATAAACAACTGTGTGTTCTGCATTGCCAAGAAAGAGCTCAAAGATCTCTCCATAAAAGGCACAAGCTTTACAGTGCATGAGGAAGTATTAATGAGTGGACAGTTCATTATCTAGTTCATTATCTAGCAGTAAAAATATAACTGGTATATGCATGACATAAAACATCGAGCAAACTTATGAGTGAAGTATGGAGTATTTTAAGCATGATAAACAACAAAGGAAGAAAACAAAAGCAAAAATATGTACAATGATGAATGTAGTCATGCACTTACTTTTAGTGATGGATATCTGTAGAGAATCTGAGATTGTCTACGCAGGGAAGCACTTCCAACAACGCTACCAGCAGGAAGTTCCGCAAGAGATTTTGCAGTCAAGCATATGAATGCATCTCTAACGTCTTCTCGTGGAAGGTTACAGGGCAATATCGTGCCTTCTGGTAGATATGTTGGAACATCTTTCATCGAGTGAACAGCAATGTCAATCCTTCCCTGCAAGAGTGCATCATCTATCTCCTTGGTGAATAAACCCTTGCCTCCAATATCTGCTAGTGGTTTGTCCAAGATCATGTCTCCTGTGGTCTTTATGATGACAATCTCAACAGCCCCATCCTCAGCTAACTCCGAATGTGCAGCCTTCAGTTTATCTCGAGTTTCATGAGCTTGCGCAAGAGCAAGAGGACTGTCCTAAATAGCCAATAATTTGAATCATAGACTCGCATATTTCAAGCAAGATATTACAGTCCACAAAAAAAAGGCAATAAAGACGCTTTCAACTGAACATTGAAAAGACAAAGTAGGATTCAACCTTAAACAATAACTTGTGTTGTGGATTTCTACTCAGAGCTTTTTTTTCCCCCAACCAAAAAAAGCCAAAATGATGCATACTATCCAAGTCAAAGCCAGAACTCACTATGCCAAAACAAGCAGAAAGGCAGCTCAAGTATTGACCAACAATTGTACAGATAACGTCTAAAGGTACAATTTTACCGATTGCAAAAGTCTAGTCATTACCTCTATTAAGGTCAATGGCGTGTTACTACAGATCCAATATTCTAACAAAATGAAGCTAAAACGTATATCTTGGTAAACATCCTCAGTACTTAAATTCACCCAGTGCACACAATGTCTGACACCCATCCCAAACGCAATTGGATCAGAACTAAGAACCACATCTCAAAACCCAGGTTCCCATAAAAAGAGCTAAACACAGGATCTTGCGGGCACATCCACCGCATTGTCACCCCCAAATCCAACCAACAGCACCTAAAAGACTCGATCTTTCCCAACTTCACCACAAACTAACCGAAAATTTCCCCATCATCTCGACCAAAGAAAGCATAACAAAGGCTCGATTTTGATCACCTCCCGCGTGTGCCAATCCGGATGAGGGAGACCTTGGCCTGCGCTTCGGCCTCGACGGCGACGGCGGCGGGCACCACGGCGGGGCAGCTCCGGCGCGGGCGCGCGAGGCAGGTCGGGGAGCCGAGGAGGGAGTGGTGAGCGGTGGTGGTGCATTTCAGTGGCACCATCTCCGGCGGTTGGCAGGAGAGGTCAGAGGAGAAGAGGAGAGACCAAGAAGAAAGAATTCTTCTCTGTTCTATAGGGATGTGATGTGCTTTCGTTGTGTAATGTTCTCGGGGTCGGCACGGATGGATGAGGGGGAGAGGATAATGTGTCCGGATTGGCCAACCACAGCGAAGTTGACTCGACTCTACTGCACACGGAGATGATGCCTCTATCCATGATTTTTACTGCTTGGATCTTGTCTTCAGCTATGCGGTTAATTGGTTTTTCTTTTCTTTTCGGTCTGTTCAGTTTGATCAGGTATGAATCAATCCTATGGTTTGGTTCGACGTAGTTCGAATCAATTTTGATTTTTGACTTAGGTATTTGCAAGGAGTATACAATCTTATTTGAGTGATTTTTCCTTCTACGCCATCGATTTAATGCACATTCTGGAGTGCCAATGAAAACTGTATAACTGTTATCGCGTCATTAGTTTGTGCTAACTGTAACACGATCAACGACACTTCGATCGATTTAAAATGACTCTTCTACCCTTTGAAACGCTAAAATTTTTCGATTGGGTACTTGTCGGGGATTGGATGTACTGTGTCTAGACGACCATCGAAGCCCGGTGCCAGCCGACCATACCCCTTGCCCGGGCAACGCGTCCATGCCCGACCTTCGCGTGCCCCGGCCCCGAGCAATGAAGCTCGGGGGGCCACGACAAGGCGACGTGGCATTTAATGCCAGCGGCGCGGGATATCGCGCGCCGGGATCTGTATTTGCCCGATGCGCTGCTTGATCAAGCGCCTCACACTATCGTCGTCGCATGGTACCCGGTGGTGGCGCGCTACTATCTTTATCGTCCTCTGATGAAGCGCCCCACGCATTAAGTGATTTGTCTCCTGTAATTCTCTATAAATACCCCCTCCCGCGATGTGCTGAGGGTTGGACCTTCTGTACTACACACACTTACACACCTCGCTTGCTTACGGGAGCCCTTAGGATCGTTCAGCGCCTCCCGAGCAAGCGCATTGTAACCCACTTTCGCATACTAGTGCAATCACTGGACGTAGGGTTATTATCTCCCCCGTGAGAGGCCCGAACCAGACAAAAAACGACCCCCTGTGCCTTACAATCGCCCAGTATACCTTCGTCCCGTTGCTCGGCATACTCTCAGACGATAACCCTTGCGGAAAAGAGGCCTTAGGTTGATCCCTCATTCAACAAGTAAGCTCGGCGAGGGACCCCTGTCCCGAATCGTCGACAGCTGGCACCGTCCGTGGGGAACGACTGAAGTCCTTCTGCAAGGGGTCCCTGAGGATACCAAACTCGCAAGACAATCAAGACCTCTGCGTCTTTGACGACGTGGAGGACGGCGATGAATACTACGCCAGCGACGGCATGGGTGGTGCGGTCAATCCGTATACACACCAAACCGGAGTCTTTCCCGTGGGCTGCGGCGAGAGCGTTTCCTCCGCTCGTGACCAGATACCCTCGCTTGCGAGGATGAATCTGGCGATCTATATGACAGTCGGACCGCCCCCGACCATCTCGAGCTCAGCCAGGGGACTGCGTCATACGACACCACTTCGGTGTCGCCCGTGCAGTCCTGGTCCTCCCGCCGCGTCTGCATGGCGGGAAGGGAGGACGACCATGAGGAGCGGCTGTCTCCAGCGGCCTCTCCTCCTCGCCGACATAACGATGGTGAGGAGCACCGGGAGCTATCCCCGGGCGGGGACCCGGCGGTCGTCCACCGCCAATCCGGCGGCGGAGCTGGCACCGAGGCCGGAGATCGGGCTCGCAAGGACCCGATTCTTGTTCCCGAGTCTGGCCGCCGCCCTTCAAGGTCGCCTCCGCTGCTCCTCGAGCGCCGAGCGACCAGCGCCATGGCGACGGTGCGTCGCAACCTCGAACCGCTAACCAGCGGACTGGCGGCCATAGGGGCCTCGTGGCGAAAATATGGAAAAGCTTGCGCGACATCGGGCTCCTGGGACCCCTGGCGTTCAGGCCCCGGATGTTTCCGGGGCGTTAGCGCCATTCTCACCCAGGCCTCCCGGCCTCGCTCAGGAAACCCCGAAAGCAGCGTCAACACCATGAGGATGTCCGGAGTACTTCCCGGGCAGCCTCACGGGCTCACGGGCATGCCCGGCCCGCCCGTGAGCGCTCCGTATGTTCCACATCGAACCCGCCACCGTCGCACCGGCATGAGGGCGTGTTCTCTCACCTCACCTTGCGCGCCAAGGACCGCCTGGGTCCCGGTCGCCACGACCGCCACACCCGGAGGGCTCGCCATGATGGCCCGGCGTTCGGATGCCGGGCTTTCTCGGCGTCCCTCCGCGACGTCAAGTGGCCGAGCAAATTCAAGCCCGGCCACATCGAGCGTTTTAACGGGACCCAAAACCCCGACGAGTTCATCTCGATCTACTCCACCGCCGTCCAGGCGGCCGGCGGAGATGAAGGGGTCATGGCTAACTACCTCCCCACGGTCTCGGCGGCTCGCCAGACTTGGCTCTTTAACGAAGGAGGATCGATCCGTTCGTGGAGGCAGCTCTCGGAGGCCCTCCCGCAAACTTCAAAGTTGCTACACCGCCCGGCAACGAGCGCGACCTCGGCGGCTCATCCAAGCGGACAAGGAAGCGCTCTGCGACTTCGTCCAAAGGTTCATAAAGGTAAGGAACTCCATCCCGAGCATCTCGGACGAAGCGGTGGTCCGGGCCTTCAAGTTCGGGGTCCGCGACGTCCGCTTCACACAAGACTTGGAGATTCACCCCGACCTATCGGCCAACGAACTGTTTCGCATGGCCGACCGCTACGCGAACGCCGACGAAGCCGTGCAATGGAAAAAAGCACACGATGAGGGCAAGCTACCGCCTTAGCCCGGCCTGGAGGGCGCCTCGAGCAAGAGACCCCCGGGCTCCGCGGAGAAGAAGGTTAAGAAGAAGAAGAAATTGCGCGCGCCGGACATGGTCGCGCCGCCGAGCGACGCTTGGCCGCGCTCCGCAGTTCTCGGCAGCTGGGCGGGGCGTGGTCGGGCGCCATGCAAGACAACGGCCAAGCAGCATACCGACCAAGGCGAAGACGACCAAGGTCGCGAGGGCCAGGGTCGCGGCGAAGAGGGCGCCCCCACGGGCGACCGCTTCTGCCCGCTCCATCAGGTGGTCGGCCACGACCTCCGCAACTGTAGGACCTGGGCATATCGCCTGGAGAAATTCTACAAGGGCGAGGGCCCCATGCCGACTCTCCCAAGCAAGGGGGAGAGCAGCAAAGGCAAAGGCCCGCCACGACGAGGACGACATGGATTACCAGGAACCCCATAATCACATCGCCGTCATATTCGGGGGCTCCTCGGCCTATAAGTCCCGAAGGGATTTGAAGGAGGCCGCGCGGGAGGTCGGCCACATCGCCCATGGCAGGCCCCCCGTATAGCAGCTCAGATGGTCTGAGTTGCCCATCATGTTCTCCAAGGATGATTGTCCCCTTGGAATGACTAAACCCCAGAAGCTCCCGTTGGTCGTGAGCCCAACCATCAACAACGCGAAAGTCGGCCGGGTCCTGATCGATGGCGGGAGCTCCTTGGACCTCATATCCGTTTGGTATTGGGCGAGATCAGTCCTCGTTCCAAGATCAAGAGCATCGCCGTCCCGTTCTTCGGATTGTCCCGACACCTCGATCAAGCCTTTGGGCGGATCGTCTTGCCCGTAACGTTCGGGACACCGCGAACTTCCGGACCGAGCTAGTCAATTTCGTCGTGGACTTGAGTTCGGCCTACAACGCCATCTGGGCGGCCGCCCTCTCCAAGTTCATGGCCGCCACGCATCACGCCTATCATCGCCTAAAGGTCCCCGGACCCAAAGGCGTCGTCATCGTGAAGGGCGACCACAGGGCGGCCCTGAGCTGCGATGAGAAGTCCCTCGACATGGTCGGGCAGCTGCCTCAGCGTGGCCCCGACCAAGCACCGGCACCTTCCCGGCCTAAAGTCACCCTCCAGCCCGGAGGAGAAACCAAGGCGGTCCCTCTCGACGAGGCTGACCCGACCAAGGTCCTCCATTTGGGGTCTTCCTTAGACCCCAAATAGGAACTCGAGCTCATCACCTTCCTCCGGCGGAGCTCGGACGTGTTCGCCTGGGAGCCGTCCGATATGCCCGGGGTCCCAAGGGAGGTGATCGAGCCAGTCGGGTGCTGACTGACAAAGACTCAGGCGCCAGAGGCTCAGCGATTTTCCCGAGAAACAGTAATCATCAGGAAGAACTCGAAAAACTCCTCAAGGCCGGCCGTCGGAGAAGTCGGCACACGGAGTGGTGGCGAATCCGTAATCGTCAAAAAGAAGGGGGCAAATGGCGCATGTGTGTAATTACACTTTGGTTTAAACGCCGCATGCGAAGGACAACTTCCCTCTCTGGCGCATCGACCGGTGGTGGGCGCGACGGCGGAATCCTGTAACGAGCTTTCTGGACGCATATTCGGGTTATCACCAGATTAGCCTGTTCCCAGGGGACGAGGAGAAGACTTCCTTCATCACGCCTTTCGGCACGTTCTGCTACACGACCATGTCTTTCGGTCTGCGAACGCGAGGGCGACCTTCGGTAATTGATGCAAAAGACCTTCTGGAGCAGATAGGTAGGAACACGGAGGTATATGTAGATGACATCGTAGTTAAGAGTAAAATCCTCGGGCCATATATCCGGCCTTGAGGAGACCTTTTGTAATCTCCGTAGGCATCGAATAAAGCTTAACCCGAAAAGTGCATTTTTGGTGTAAAATCCGTAAAGTGCTCGGGTATATCATCGGTAGCAGGCATCGGCGCCAACCCTAAAAGATCGAAGCCATCGAAGAATCGACCCCCAAACTTCGGTAAGGAGGTTCAAACCACGGCCGACGAATGGCCGCTTTAAGCCGCTTCATTTCCGGTCGGGGCGCGGCTTGCCCTTCTTTAAGGCGCTCATAAGCATGATGGTTTCGCTGATGACGGCTAACCGCTCATTCGAGGAACCAAAGCGATGATTCGACCCTCCCGATCTGGCCATGCCAAGGTCGGGAGCCACTTTGCTATACCTCGCAATGACGCCCAGTCAAGCGCGGTCTTGTGATAAGCGAGAAGGGACGCAGCGCCCGGTATACTACGTCAGCGAAGTGTTGCACGGACCAAAGGAGCGTTACCCTGAGGTCCAGAAACTCTTATACTCGCTGCTCGTAGCCTCGAGGAAGCTGCGCCACTACTTCCAAGCTCACAAGGTCGTTGTCCCGACCAGCTTTCCACTTAGGGAGATCCTAAGAAATCTGGACGCCAGCGGCCGGATAGCGAAGTGGGCCATGGAACTCGCAGAGTTCGATGTCCACTTCTCTGCCCGCACCGCGATCAAATCTCAAATTCTAGCGGACTTTGTGGTGGAATGGACGAACCCCGCCCAGCCCACCACCAAGGACCACGAATCTGAGGCCGGTCGCTGGACCATGTACTTCGACGGGTCCCGAGCTTTCGACGCCGGGTCAAGTTATCTTGTGTCCCCCAAGGAACAGCTCGATCGTCATTCAATTACACTTCCCCGCAACAAACAATGCGGCGGAGTATGAAGGCCTCCTGGCCGGACTCCGAGCGTCCAAGGCGCTCGGAGTCCAGCGACTGACTGTGAAAGGTGATTCACAGCTGGTCATCAACCAAGTCAACAAAGAGTATCAGTGTTTCGATCGCTCAATGGCGCTTTACTTGGTTGAAGTGAGGAAGATGGAGCGGTACTTCAGAAATTTTGAAGTACTCTACATCCCCAGGAAGGATAATTCCCTGGCCGACCAACTTTCCAAGGTCGGTTCCTCGCAGGTGCCCGCCCCTCCAGGGGCGCTAGTCGAGCATCTGCACAAGCCCTCCATTCCCTCAGAGGAGGCACCACCCAGATGCCCGCCACCGGGCGCCACGAAACATTTGCGAAGCCCTCCATTCCCTCTGTAGAGGAGGCATCAGAGGCGTGCGGTAACGTCTCCTTCCTCGAGCAAGGTGCGGATTGGATGGCGCCATTCATCCAGTATTTCGCCCATGGGACATTGCCCGAGGAAGCCGCCGAGCGTTCCCGGCTGCAAAGGCGGTCATCTGTCTACAAGCTGGTAGACGGCGCCTTGTACCGCAAAGGGGCGCTTGGAGTCCTCTCCAAGTGCATATCTCGGGGGGAGGGCGAGTTCCTTCTCCGAGATATCCATGAAGGAATGTGCGGAGCCCACTCGTCCTTCCGGACGCTCGTGAGCAAGGCATTCCGGTTGGGATACTATTATTATGGCGCTAGACGGCGCCGAGCGATCGTGGCAACTTGTCGGGCGTGCCAGTTTTACGCCCGTAAGTCCCACCAGCCAGCCTACGCACTGCAAACCATCCCACTCTCATGGCCATTCTCGACCTGGGGGGCTGACATCCTCGGGCCTTTCCCCCGTGGTCGAAAGGGTTGCAAATTCTTGCTCGTCGCAATCGACACTTTCTCCAAGTGGATCGAGGCCGAGCCCGTTTCAACCATTTCGGCTCAAGCAACCAAAAGATTTTTCCGCAGTAATGTGGTGACGCGCTTTGGGGTACCTAATCGCCTCATCACAAACAACGGCACCCAGTTCACCAGCGAACTGTTTCAAGCCTACTGCGAGGACATTGGCACAAAAATATGCTTCGCCTCTGTAGCCCATCCGCAGAGCAATGGAGCACCAAAGAAAGCGAACGGCGCCACTCAAGGATCAAGAAAAGGGTCTTGAGAGACCTCTCCGGCAAGGCGGGTCATGGGTGGACGAGCTTCTTCCGTCCTCACGGTGCATCGGCGCACCACGACAAAAGTCGAAGCACGGCGAACGCCATTCCAGCTCGTCTATGGTGCAGAGGCCGTCTTGCCCGCCGAAATCGTTCTCGGATCCCCAAGAGTCCATTTGGCCGACACCGTTCACCAAGGTCGTGAGCGTCGCCTAGACCTCGATCTCGCCGAAGAATCTTGCCTCAAGGCACAGCTCCGATCAGCCGTGTACCAACAGGCACTTCACCAGCACGCAGTCAAGACAGTCCGACCACGACCCTTGCAGGTTGGCGACCTTGTCCTACGCCGAATTCAGGACTTGTCAAAGACCAACAAGCTCTCCCCCAAATGGGAAGGACCATTCACGGTCGTCTCAGCGACGCGCCCGGGGGCTGTCCGCCTTGCCATGGAGGACGGCCGCGAGCTCCCCAATTCATGGAACATCGACCAGCTGCGCAAGTTCTATGTCTAAACTCATAATCTGTTTACGTTATGTTGTAAATCCACGTCCCTACTTTTCGAGCAATACAGCTTTCATCCGACCGGTACCCTTTCATCCTGCTGCCACGGGATTGCGCGTGCATAATGACACAACGTACCGCGAGCAACATCCGCCCACTGAACGCTCACCACCAAAGGCTTCGGTCTCGATAAGCCGACCTTGGTCCGCAGTAGTTATTCGCTGCGCGATACAAGTCGCAAACAGACACCCTTTCGGTCGGTCCGAGTTTTAGCTCGGCTTGCGCGTGTTGGTCGCTACACACTTCGTCAATTGCCCACGCGCCCTCCCTTCAAACGAGCAACACCCGCAAATTAGGGACGCGCGTCCTAAGCGTTAACAAATTTCAGCACACGCTCGTTTTTCCTCCACCGACCTATCCCACGCTTGTTGCTCGCACAGGCCCGTGCTTTGGTCGGAGGGGCCGCGCGTTTTCCTTCACCTCTCCTGCGAACAAACTCGTGCTCACAATTTGGTGCACGAGCATTATTCGCAGCGGGGGCTGGATGGAAGCGAGTTCCCGAGCTCGCGTATTTTTATCGCTAAGGCACTACTCGCCGTAAAGTGTTGCTCCCCGTCGAGCATCGCCTTACGACGCGAAGTCATTCCTTTTGCAACTTATTTCAGGCCCGTGTCGCCCATGCATCGACCTGACCTACGTCTATCTCGCAGTCATCTTTCGCAGGAAAAAGAAAAAGGCACCGCTACAGAATACTACACTCGACCAAGGAAGAATTTTCATTCAAGACGTCGCCACCCAAAAGTTTTCCGAAGCAAAAAAGTATACAACTCTATGAGCCGCATTTGCCTCGAAGGCCATGAAAGCTTCTACCTATAATCGGCAATTTTGGCCTGGAGATCGATCACCTTCAGCGGGCCATGACCTTCGTTGGCCTCCTCACGGAGTTGCTCGATCTCTTCTTTATCCTGGTTTGAGAGCGGCGCGCTCGCACCGCCCGCTAGTTTGGCCACCTTGGCTTCGAGGCTTTGGGCACGCCTTTCCTTGAGCTCTGCTCGGCCAAGAGTCTTTTCCCGGCTAAGGGCTAGGTCCTTCTCCAGATGGTGGCGTTCCTTCCACCGCCAAGTTCTTCCTTGGCCTCACTGGACCCTCGAGCTTGACCACCTCGGCCTCCGTGGTCCGGCATGCTCCTTCCGTTGTTGAAGCTCTTGCTCGAGGCGCGGACTTTGTCACTGCTAAGGGCAAGGTCCTTCTCCGACGACCGGCGGCTTGCCTCAACTGTCCCAACTCTTGCTTGAGCGCGAGCACCCTCTTCTCGGTGGCGGCAGCGTTCTCCTTGCACTGGCGAGCAGTCCTTTCTTGCTCAAGCTCCCGCCGAGCACGAGGAACGTTCCTTAGACTTCGAGACGCCAGCTGCGCTCTGTCTCGAGGCGTCTTTGCTCAAGCAGGGCGACCTCCTGCTTAAGTTCGCCCACTTTCTCCTCCAGCCCATCGGCACGAGCTTCGCTTTCTTCATAGAAGCGGTTCACGGAGTTGGGGACGATCAGCACCTCTTCAAAGTCGTTCAGGGTTTTTTCAAGAAGCTGCGGACGGAAAATACCCTAAGTAAGGCTCCCCCCCGCAAAATCCAAAGAAGGAAAGTCGGGGTGGTACCAGAACATCCTTTCCTCGGCAACGTTGGCGCGCAGGTTCACCCGGTATTGCTCAAAGATCGCAGCCGCCTGAAGCTCTCCGGACCTCGGCAGGAGGGGACGCTCAGGCCCAGAGTCCCTGAAAAGGCGGGCGCTCGGGGGCAGCAAGCTTCCCGGGCGGAATCGCCATGAAGCGCCTCGCTCCCTCCCTGAGCGAGCTCCTTGCTCAGGGTCTTCTCGCTGTCCCCCGCGGCACGTTGTTCGCCCGGGGGCAGCGGAAGGTCGCCCCGAGCATGTTGTTCGCTCGGGGCTTCAAGCCTTCTTAGGCGATTCTTCGTCCGAATCTTGAAGCTCGACCACCTCTCGACGCTCTACCGTGCTCGGGAGGGCCAGGGGTTTCGCCCCGCCTTCGTCGTCGGCGACAAACTTCTCCATCGCCTCCACTCCCTCGGCCATCACAATGTCGGCGGCATCGGAGCATATCGCCGCTAAGACATTGTCAAGGATCTCGTAAGCCACTTTTCGGCAGTCCGGAATAGACCTACGAGCTATGTTGCCTACATCAGTTAGGTGGGGCTAGCTCGGGTCGAAGCACACGAAAACAAAGCTAAAGCCAAGCATGTATCGAGACTCACCCTTGGCCGCGCCTTCCTCGTCGCCGGTGGTTGGATTCTCCGCCGCCGCAAGCACCAGTTTGGCCTTCTCATCGGCGGCTTG
The DNA here is from genome assembly GCA_036346375.1 of Guadua angustifolia. NCBI lineage: Eukaryota > Viridiplantae > Streptophyta > Magnoliopsida > Poales > Poaceae > Guadua > Guadua angustifolia. The sequence goes on from CM070503.1 coordinate 28,142,939, forward strand.
GGTGATTCTCGCCAGTTTGGGGTCGACCTCCTCCATGTCGACCCCCACCAACGTCTTTCCCGATTGCTCGGGCTCCATTACGGTGAGTTGCGCACGGCCGATGATCCCGAACTCCCGAGCCTTGGCAGCTCGGTCGCGTTGGTCCCTCACGTCCTCGATCTCCCTCGCCAGGGCGTCCTGCCGCGCCTGCACCATCCCCTCGATCAATCTCCCCTCCGCCTCGATTTGCTCGATCTGAATTGCCAGGCTATAATTCTTCAACCAGAGCCTCAGGCGGCTTACCTCCATCCGATCGGCATACTCCAAGTGTCGCTTCGGGGGGTCTCCGTGTGCCGCTGTGTGCCTCTTTGACGCCCGGGTGCTTGCGGGTGGCGGCGCCGACCTTTTGCCCTTCCCTTTTTTGGCCTTGGTCATGGAAGGAGCACGCCGCTATTACCCACCTTGGATTTGAGCTCGCCACGCCCACTCGGCGGTCTTCTCCTACCAAAGGACAGCGGAATGCCGTCAGAGTAGCTCGGATGTTGTTCCCGTGCGCAAGTACTCAATGGCTCGAATGCCCTTCCCGAGCACAAATGGCCAAGGAGGCTTACCACGTCGCACCGAAAGCAAGCACGTTCTTGGACTTGGCGGTCGCAGAAGCTCCTTGCCGCCGGGTTCGAACATCTCGGCGACCCTCTTCTCGACCCGATCGAAGCCCCGGTCACACCACATTGCACGAGGTCAAGACGGCTCGAGCGATATATATGGGACAAAATTGCCGCAAGTCATGGGACCTTACCCGATTCTCCTTCGGGGTGATGTCGTCCCACCCGCCGATTTTGAAGAAAGGGTGCTCTCTCTGCCTCAGCGGGGATATCCGGTTCCCAAAAGTCACGGACGATATCCCGCCGGTGAGCCCCATGTTTGTGAGCTCGTGGATCGCCATCGATCCGCTCCTCCTCGAGGCGGCCGTGCGCGGCGTCTCGGTATTTAGCACCGCCCCGGTGTAGCGCAGAGAGCTCCCGGCGGCTTCTGCGAGTAGAACCAATGCTGCCCACCAAGAATCGAGTCCTTGAGGGTGAAGACGGGAACTCAGACGCAGGCGATTGGGCCTCGGCGGAAGTATAGGGCACCGTGAGCGAAGAGCCCCGTCTGAAAAAGGTTGTAAAATGGAAGAAAAGGTCCCACAGAGGAAGGACGCCCACGAAGCCTTCGCAGAGGTGGGCAAAAATGTCCAGAACAAGGATGGAGTTGGGGTTCAGGTGAGTGACCTCACACTGGCATTGCTCTAGCACGCCCTCCAGGAACTCGCTCTCGGGCATTCGGAGCCCGTTGACGGTGTAGAGCTCACACGAGACTATCTCGTCGTCGCGCGGCGCCGGGGCTCCTTCGCCATCCGGACCCTCCAAGAATAAGGGTCCAGTATCCGTGATCTGCAAAGACCACGAGCCTCTCCGCCGTGATCTTGCTTCGCACCGAACCGCGCCATGGGAGGACTCGGTAGAGCAGGCGCCGCGAAATGAAAGGAAGTTTGGAAGATAGGAAATCTGGGGCGGAGTGTTTGCGCGGAAGATGAAAAAGAAAATAGCAGGCCTTTTCGAGGCGTGCCCGATGTAATTTGTAGGCGGAGAAGTTGGGTGGACGGGTAAAGGCAGTCGATTGCCGGTGCGTGGCGGTTCGGTCTCCAAAGCGGGCCTGGCGAGGCGCAGTTCTCGAAAAAACTGTCAGAGCCGCGCCGCGACGCTTCATGAGGAAGGAACCGCTGCGAAATTTCGCGCGCTCCACTCACAAGTGCTATTTGGTCCAGGTCTCGGCCAAGTACGCTCGGTCTCGCTGGGGCGCACTTATCCCCCGGGCCAGGTTGCTTGGATGCCACAACATGTCTTCCTTCTCGTTGCGAGCCCTTTTTCTCCCAAGTGGCGGCCGGATGTCATGGCGATTCTTCAAGAAGGTTCCCTTCCGAGCATAGTTGCTCGAGCGCCGTAGCAGTTTTCCGCTACCAAGATCCCTCACCCCCGAGCAAGGAAGCTCGGGTCCCGCGGTAGCTTTTTCACCGCATGACTCCAATCCCTCTTTTTCGAGGAGTTTAGAGGCTTAAGGCGGGGGCCTCTTCAAGACCTTTCCCCCTTTAGCCTCGGGGGCTAGCTGTCGGGGATTGGATGTACTGCGTCTAGACGACCATCGGCCCCAAGGCCACCGACCATGCCCTTGCAGAACAGCAGCGTCCATGCCCGACCTTCACGTGCCGGCCCGAGCAATGAAGCTCGGGGCCACGACAAGGCGACGTGGCATTTAATGCCGCGCGGCGGATATCAGCGCGCGGGATACGCTTGCCTTTGTCTGCGCCGCCTTGATCACGCACCTGTACCCACGTCGCATGGTACCGGCGGGTGGCGCGGCTACTATGTTTGCATCGTCCTCTGATGAAGCGCCCACGCATTAAGTGATTTGTCTCTGTAATTCTCTATAAATACCCCTCCCGCGATGTCTTTGAGGGTTGGACCTTCAGACTACACACACTTACACACCTCGCTTGCTTACGGAGCCCTTAGGATCGTTCGGCGCCTCTGAGCAAGCGCATTGTAACCCACTTTCGCATACTAGTGCAATCACTGGACGTAGGGTTATTATCTCCCCCGTGAGAGGCCCGAACCAGACAAAAAACGACCCCCTGTGCCTTACAATCGCCCGGTATACCTTCGTCCCGTTGCTCGGCATACTCTCAGACGATAACCCTTGCGGAAAAGGGGCCTTAGGTTGATCCCTCATTCAACAAGTAAGCTCGGCGAGGGACCCCTATCCCGAATCGTCGACGGTACTATTCCTTTTCTTTCTGTTAGGGTCTTATCTGTGATAGGTCTTAGGCGAGTTGGTGAGGTATGCGGAGATCAGGGTTTACAAAACCGTTGAAAACCATAGTTTTCGAGCGTACCGCTGCGGTTCGAAATCAAAAACTGCTCGATAAACCGGTTTAATTTAAAAAATTCAAAAAATATGCGTTGAAAACTGTTCGAAAATCGTTGAAAAACCGCTCAAAAACCGTTTTTTAAGAACAATTAGCCTGTTGTTTTTGTGAAAAACCGAGCAGTTTCTCGTGAAAAACCGTGGTTTCTCGCTAAAAACATAACGGTTTTTATTTTTTTGAATTTTTTCAGATGTTTTTGATTTCTTAACCCTTCGGTTTCTAACAGTTTTCGAATTTTGCTCGGTTTTTTGAAATTCAGTTTTTTGAACCCTGGCGGAGACAACGATGTGTTACTGGTGGCAAGATCCGAGTACTACTGTAGTCACTGCTTAGTGTCCTAATTAGATATACGTCACTCTTTATTCGAAATTTTGAAATATGCCATTTCTAAGACAGGGTAGCCTGAGGATTGCGATCATAGAGCTTTTGAGCCAATTTCCCCAAATACACCTCCTGTATTTGAACCCGTATTTTCATAAGGACAAGAATGCCCTTAGCTTGGCTCGACTAAAAACACGACTCCATCGAATGGTACCAGGCCCGATCCAATCAAGCTACAGTTCTGTCTGAAATGAAGGAGCAGATTACTAGTTGCTTCAAGTTGTGTATGAAATGAAGAAGCATAGCATGAAAATGATTGATGCTATGGGTGAAATCAAGGAATAGAATGCTCAAATAGCTGCTGTCATTGGAGCTTTAATTTGAAGGAGCATATAAGGGCCCGTGATGATAAGCTAGCAGGGATAGGTGCTTGCATTGTAATATGCTTATTTCCTTTGCTTGTAGCTATAATTTGCAAGCAGATTGTGGTTGTGAACAATGAAGAATTTGTGATCATTTTCTGCCATTGTGGTTGTAAGCTATGTTTTGTGCCAAGTGAATAAAATTCAGCTTTGCTATTGTCCTGTTATATTGGAGCATTTGTTGTCATCTTGTTCAGTGAACAACTAGGAGAGATTACAAAATAACATGCACAAGGAACAACCATGTATAACCAGGTTCCACACATAACCATATATAACCAGACATAACCAGGTTCAACACTTAAAACTAGATAACTAGGTTCAACATATAAGAAAGCAAAGGTAGAAGTGACAAAGCATTGAGTTAAACTTAATCGAAATCATTTCCCTAATACTATCAACAAGGTCAGCAACATTCAAGCCTTTGTAAGGTTTTATGTATTTGTTGAAACTCTCCAAAATATTTTTATTGACATAATCCACTTTGTTAACCTTAGAAAATCCACACCTATACCGGATAAGCAGATGTTGTACCTCTAGGTTATATATAGAGAGAGAGAGAGAGATCCTGATGGATTGGCATTTAAGGCCGGCGATGAGGTCTATTCATAGGATCAGTTCCAGAGTTATCAGGAAGATTTCTCAGTGTACTACTACTATCCCAACTACTATCAGGAGGGCTAAGAGTTTCTATAGGCCTTATTATGTTTCTAGGAGGTATTTAGTGTGTTTAGGCAGTAATATTCTCTTTTGCTGTATCAAGGTTTTGATGTAATACTATGTAATGGACATATAATCTAAGTATGGCTTGAAATGAATATATTTTCATTCAGTCTCTAATTATTGTTCTATTGTAACACTTTGAAAACGGCATAATAGTTGGTAAAGCATCGGATATTCCGATCTTTTTCCAGTAGCTATGCCAAGATTTGTGTAACTATCTTGGGGTGATGACAGTAGTACTGTCGCTATCCTGAACTAATTATATGGGTCGTCACAATCTAATAATATAAACTTTTTTAAAGAACAAAGAGCTGTATATATATTACTAAACAACGGGTTATTTCTAGGGCTGTAAACGAGCCGAGCTCGAGTGAGCTTGACCCTCCAGGCTCAAGCTCGGTAAGGCTCGAACCGAGCTCGAGCCGAGCTTGAGTTAGGGTTCGAGCCTCGATCCAGATTCGAGCTCGGCTCGGTCCAAACTCGAGTAGGCTTAAGCTTAGCTCGACTAAGCTCGGTAAGCTTGATAAGCTCGAGTAAACTCGGTAAGCTCGAATAAACTCGGTTATTCTGGTAAGCTCAGTAGGTTTGGTAACAAGCTCAAGAAAGCTCGGCTCAAGGAAACTCGGTCCAGGCTCAAGTAGGCTCGTGAACTATTCGAGCTCGGCTCCCGAGTCTCGAGCTTTTTTTACAGCCTTAGTTGCTTCAGAGAAAATGTTTATGCCTCCAAGTTGGAGGAGCCAAAAGTTGAAATTTTTATACCCTTTATGTAAGTCTACTGGTAAGTCCTAACTGCTAAGACTCCAATTTTGAGACTAGTACTTTGTAAAGAAAATTGACTCGTTCTTACTTGATGTCTATTTTTCCAGTTTTCCTAGCACATTGGAACGTAATTGTGCGGACGGAAAGATATAGAAATACTTCATCTTCAGTTTGCGGGTGCGGTAATATAAACTTCAAAAGGTTTGTCTCTAAGTTTTCTATGTCAAATCTAGCAGAATGTTATAGAAAGGAGAGTGAAATCCCTTTTCAAAATACCCGAATGCAAGCAAGCCCTAAACCCCGTTGAAATGCGGTAATTTCATCAGAAAATAAGGGAACATTTCTCGCCCTCAAAAGGGGGCTAAACACAACCAATTATGAAGCTATTTTTAAACACTCAATTGAATCAGTAAGATTGACAATAATTCAGTCCAACGCCTCCAACAAAGAGAGAGAAGAATATAGTAGAACCCATCATAAACATGTAGGGATCCAACCTGTATAAGAGCAATAATGCAAGAGTCGGTGCGATTAGTTGCAGAGAAAGACGCACTCAAGGAAAAGAAAAGAAAATCTCATCTCTTCTCTCTACAAGTTTTCGGTGCGAACAGAGCAAGTGCTTACTCGAGAGGGGCTCCCTCCCTCCCGAACGCGGGCACTGCAACCTTCGATCCGAGCAGCTCGTAAGTTTCCTCTCTCTCTCTGCAACCCGACCAATTCGCTTCGTTTCCGAACTGGGCCTGTCTCACGGTTCCGAGTTCTTAGATCTTTGGATGCAGTAGTGCGAGGTTTCGCTCCATCTTTGGGTTCCTGGACGCGTTTTCCTTTTTGCACAAATTATACTGAGTGAGACGTACGATAGGTTTTTACACTTATTTTGGTATTTTCTGGTGTATTTTGTGGCTGGTTAGAATGATCCATCCCAGATTAGATCTATCGATCGATTTATCTATTTTGGATGTAGTTTTTCTTAACCAAAGCCTGCGTGTAGTTCAAGAAACTTCACAATTTCCTCCCATAATGTAAGGAGACGTGTGGAAGTTTTGCTCCGTTGAATATGTCTCATTTGCTTGGTTGATTAGTATTCCTTTGTGAGGAACAAGGGCGGCCATTTTGGGTACTCCTGCCAACTATAAAAGTTTTCACTGAATAGTCACTCTCTTTGCTTGTTTAGCAAAATCGTTCATCTATTATCTGGCAGTGGCGGACATATAACATTATTAATGGGTGTTCCAAATAAAATATTATAATATCTTTGAATGTAGATAAATACTCTTTTCGTTATTTTTAAGTGATATTTTAGAACATGTGCAATAAAAATATAACATTCAACAATAAGTGTATTTATAGTGATCTAGATTGACAATTCTAATGAAAAGTATTTTCATAAAATTATTATTTTTACCATGAAAATCTATGATGTCATTTAAAATAGAATTTGAAGAGATTAACAAGCTAAGTATTTAGATGACTCAACTAGCTTACTACAATTAAAAGATAATACACTTTATTTTAGCACAGATCTAATATAAGTCACTCTTTTTTAAAGCTGATATCTAGCAATTATACTCTTCTCTTTTCTTATCGTTATCCTAGCATATCTGTGTAAAGAAATTAGTTATTTGTTTTATATATAGACTAGATTCATTACCATAGATATAATCTAGTTTGTTTTAAGAAAAAAATATCAAAAGCACATAGATATTTCTAAGTACTTATAAATTTTAAAATTAGTTAATCTAGAATCTTCTTATGAAATTATCTCTTTTTTGATTCTACAGGAATTAGTTGGGTGAATACACCTTACAAGGAATATTGTTGCTTTTTCCGTTCTACAATATAAGTTTAAGCTCATTATACACACAGACCAAGGAGGAACTAAATCTAAAAAATGTTACTGAACCACGCTTACCACTACTGAGTGGTGTACTACAACTAGTTATCCACTTTTTCATTATTAAAGCAGACGCACGAAGTGAAAATATTGCAATAACTACACATTTAATCTTCTCAATAGACTTATATTGTGGGGTGATACTTTCCATGAAATAGAAATATTGCGAGTCAAAGGGAGTAAAATGGTACGGTATAAGCTATCGTTCCATATAAAAAATGACATAAAAATAAGAATACACTTTTTCTATTGTTTAAAAAATTTGTATAATGAAACTAATTAAACACAAATAGAGCTAAGAAGAGAAATTAGCACAATTTATATACATAACTATTTGAGAAATATCGTTTATCTTAACTAGTAGCCAAAACCTTATTTATGCAATTTTGAAAAGAGTGCATATAAAAGATATGTAAGATGTGTATAACTTTCTCAAGCTCTTAATGCGATGATACAAAATTTTGATATTGTTGTATACACATGTGTGCTTACATGTGTTTGTATAAACTTATATTCTAGACTCTAATATATAATAAAACAAGATTAGAAATCTAATTATTTGGTTAAATTAACTATACAATGATTGTTTCTATCTATAGAGTAGCAAGGAGAATGATTCAATCTCTACAATTTCAATAATTGTTCTACAAAGAAGTATATAGATATAATTGTAGTGTTATATGGTACTCTATTTGACAAAAGAAGATATTACCCTATAATTTAAACAGAATTGTTAAATAATATTCAACTAAAGATCTTAGAAAATAAATCAAATTCCTTACCATTGGAGTTACACCATATTTCATGCTTAGGTCGACAAGACCTTTGACTTATCCGACGGTATGATACGATTAGGGTTCAAGTTCACCCTATTGAGGGTTTGACTTGTTCGACGGTCTGATAGGGCTAGTGTTCAAGTTTACCTGATTTAGAATTTGAACTCATTAGAATCTCCAACAATAGAGGGAGGCGACAAAACGGAAGTGACGCCACTGTCCGTGGGTATGTAAGAGGAGGACAAAAGGTATTAAGGGGAGTTAAGGGGATGGGAGACAATTATGAGTGGCATGTTAGGTCTTAGGAAAGTGGTAGATGGTTGAGATGACAGATCAAGTGGTAGAGGGTAGGAATGGCAATTTCCTCTGTGAGACGGTGTCTGTGGGGAAATTCCTATGGGGGTGGGGGTGAGCAAGGGAGGAGGTTGATCTCCTTGCACAGGGGAATAGGGTTTGACCTTTGCTTCACTAGTGGGGTGGGGACGGGGTCGCCTTCCCTCCATGAGGCCCCATGGAGACTCGATTAAAATCATAAATATATTATTTTGTTTCTAAATCTATTTGTTTCTTATACGTTGGGATTAAAACCTGAATCTATATGTTTGGATATAATTTTTGAATTATTTTTTAAAAAATACATAAATACTTATAAATTAATAAATAAAGACATTATTTTTTAAAACATATTTGAATATATTATTTAATCCCTATAGGTTGCCCCCTAGATCAAGGACATGGTGCCCCTCGAGAGGCCTAGCCTACCCTAACGTGGGGTTGGGGGTGTGGGAGCTTCTGTTAAGACCTCCGCACCCTGTTGCCATAGGGTAGGGGTGTCTTGTGGGATGGGGCAGAGGTGGTAGTGGCTAACTAGGATTGCTATGGTTTGTGATTATAATAAGAATGAGTAGAAACAAGTAAAAAGGTTCGATATAAATTCAATGCTAGAATTTCGAGCAACTCATGACTAGTCATTCTCTTTGTTTTGTTTAATTAGAGAAGTATTTTTGTACGAAGAAATCACACCCAAGACTCGATATGGTTGAACCGCGTCCTCTCTTTTTTGTGGTCTAAAGATAAACTTTGACTTTACTATGTCCATACCGCCGTTTTCTAGGAGAGGTTAGATTTATAGGTCAACTGATGAGCAACAACCAACATCTTCTTTCCTTTCCCTTCCCTTGTGTTCTTCTTGTCCATGTTGGCAGGAGCAAGGTTTCAAATTTCGGTTTCAGATCACATCTCGGAGGCGGTCAAAATCCAAAATTTCAGCGAGATTTCAGAATTTTGGTCGAAATCCAAATGAAATTCAAAACGCAAATTTAAAAAATACCAAAATTTTGGCCAAATTCACCGAAGTTTCAGTGAATTTCAACACTTATGAAATGGTCTCCTGAGGCTAGAAAAAATTATAACCATGATGTCATGGCATGAAGTTCAGATGACCTAGTTGGTCTTTGCCATCACATTAAGGTTCCGGTCTTTGAAAGGTCATGGGATTGAATCCCACTCTCAACTTTAAATTTATTTGGCATGTGAAATCCGGATTCCACTAGCTTTTTGCATATTATTGCCTAATTAACAAGCTAAAAATTCCATGAAAAAATTGGTTGCCAGATTCAAACCTGAGTCTCACCTGTGGGAGCCAAGTATCACAACCACCTAGACTTAAATGAAATTGTGAATGCTCTTATATACATACACACATACATTTTCACATGTACTCCGGTCCTAGAAACATCCAATCAGATCGATTGTACCAATTTCGGTTCCAAATCGCAAAATTTCGATAAAATTGACCAAAATTTATCGAGATTTCTGTAATTATTGTAGCATTTTATTTTTTTATTTTTTTCCACCAAGATTTTAAATCTTTTCTAGGACCAAAATACGTAGATTTTGCGAAATTTCGTCGAAATTTTTTTCCTTGTGCAGGAGCCACTTCGCGTCCAAATCAGACGATGCCCTTCGTCCGGGCATCGCTTCGCCGGTTCGCCCTCCCACTTCCCCCAAAACGAGCCTACCGACTACCGAGACGTTCGCCGCCTCTTCTCTTCGTTCCCACCGTACGCGTCCCCCTTCTCCGGCGGCCGGCGCGGTGAGCTCTTCTCCCCCCTTCCTTCGTTTCCACCGTTCTCCAGATCTCCCCCCTCCCCCTTCTCCGGCGGCCGGCGCGGTCAGCTCTTCTCCTCCCCTTCCGTCGTTTCCACCGTTCTCCAGATCCCCCCCTCCCCTTTCTCCGATGGCCGGCGCTGTGAGCTCCTACCGGAGATCCCCCGTCAACATCCTCGTGGGGGATCATCCAAATCCTTCTTTCTACTCCAACCCGTGCAGTTTGTTGCGTGCTGGAGTACTAATAGCAGTTTATTTTCCAAATTTTTTTGGGGGTTCATCTGAACCCCCATGCCCCACGTTAGGTCCGCCCCTGTTATCTGGCATTCTGGTACAACATTTCTAAGGCTTTGTTGCTTCAGTTCTTCGTGCATCCTCATTGGTTAGAGACTAGTACCAAAGAAACAAGCAGTTGCATTTGTAGCTCTGAATGTTGCGTGTGTACTGCAATGAATATGTCGGGTACCAAAATGGATTTAGTGGAGCCGGAAATTTGTGCATTTCACAGAGAGAGGAATTGTGGAAAACTTGCCTTTCCTATATGGCAATGAAATTGGTTTGTTGTCTGTTTCCTAGTTCGTACCGTCATGTTCCATTTGTTTGTTGCTCTATATATCTTTGGAGAAATAAATATAGACTGTCCATTCTTTTGAATCTAACTGACCAGATTAGTTTTCTTTATACTACCTTCATGTAGTATAACTGTATAAGTACAGTTCTTTAAGGGGCAAAAAACTGTTATTAAGTTGAATTCTTAAGAAAGCCAGGCAAATTTAAAGAGGGCAAATTTGTAATCTCAATGGTTCCTCTCCAGCCGTCACGTAGCAATAGAGAACCCTAATCCTGTTGCTGTTTGTTTGTGTATTAATTTACTTGTATTACCATGGTGCATTTGTCATTTCGTCCAGATTGCAATGGACTGCACCAGAACAGAAAAAAAAGAGAACATGTTCGGCGGTGACGAAGTGTTGACAATGTTGTCGCCTAGCTGATGTAGGGACACCGTGATCGAGGTTCATTATGGCGGTGTCGAGAATCTGAATGGCAGCCTGTATGGAACGCAGGGACGAGGGGTAAAAAAATAACTATTGTCAATTCGTGATAATGGTGGTGAGGTGTAGGATGATGCTGAGGTGGGACAGAGGCGGGTCAATAGAATTCGGTGATTGTCTCTACCAGAATATAGCGAAGTGTTTGATTTGATTAAGTCATATTCTGGAAACCAATATGTATCAAGTCGATATTTATGAGGAAGAAACATACTTTGCTGATGAGTTTCTGCCATTGTTAATTTGCGCCTACAATTTATTCAACAAACTGATTGGGGTTCTATGAGGTTGAAAGAAATAAAATCAAGATGGATGCAATCCATTCTTTTCATTTGCACAGCCTGAAGAAATTTGATCGTATGGATATTAAAACTTACGAACCACCACTTAAGATGTCTGAATCGTAATTGAAATCAGTAAGGGATTGATATGAGGCATGAGATTTGTTTTCACCTTATATAAGTTAGACGATCATATTTTTTAGAACGAATTGGAGATTAGATTTAGCTTGTGCACTAAAAGTCCATAATACCCCTTTATGATTTGACGGTTATATTTAATTTCTATTACCACTTGGTTGAGCGGAATGTACTGTAAAAATTCTCTTAAAAAAATAGCAAATTTTCATGTGAGCACCTCTATATTAGCTGTTGGTTTAGTGTGGAATTCCTTCTTTTGAAAACGATCATTGGGTGCCTAGGATCTCTGTTCTGCATGCAATGGGCACTACGATTGAGTCTTCAAAAAAATAAAAGAAAGAATTCACTTAAAAAAAAATACCAAATTTTCATGTGAACACCTCCTCTATATTGGCAATCAGTTTTACGAGGAATTCCTTCTTTTGAAAACGATCACTGGGTGGCTATGATCTCTGTTCTGCATGAAACAGGCACTAGGATTGAGTCTTCTAAAAAATAAAAGAAAGAAAGAAATGAAATGGACACTAGGAACTATATGTCTGTATACTTCAATCTTGATATTTCTTCTTGAATGTCTAAATGGATAATGCATAATACCAGCATAGAAGCCATTAAATGTTATGTCTTGAACATGAGCTTCTTGTTTGCTACTCGCCACCAGTTTCTTTATAATTGCAATTGTTTTGCATGTTATTATGCAGATGCATGCTCTTAACTGTTAGTACCACTGTGCTTTTTGTGCATGTTATTATGCAGATGCATGCTCTTAACTGTTAGTACCGTCACCAAACTGTATTTTCTTACCTTTGCAGCCTACAGTCAACCCATATATTCTCAATGTTCCTTCTGAGGTAGCATGTCTGAACAACAGGATCATGTTAGTAAAAGCACTTGTTCAAGTATTAGCAGCAGTACTCAGGGGAGCGAGGAGGATGTGACTATTGGTACCCTTTTAACTGACGCGAATAACAGTGGACATAGTCTTGGAAAGCGCCTGTCCCACTTAGATTCAATCCCGGTACTAATCTATCAATTATTGAATGTGTTTATGATAATTTTGGTGCCTTCTGCTTCCTTGAAATTTACCTTTTAGGTCTGCTATAATTACTGGCGGGAGCTATTTCTCTGTTGAGTTGTTTGGCATGATAAAGAAATAAATCTTGTTTACGTATCATTCAATAAAGCTAAATAGCTAATTGATACCAATGAACAATCTAGTGTAGAATAGTGTCTGCATTCATTATTAAATCAAATTATTATGCTGCACGTTATTAAATCAAATTATTATGCATTCATTATTATACCTTGCAAGTACTTGCCCCTGTACCAAGTTACTGATGTTGTCCTCAATGGCAGCACACTCCTCGAGTTAATGGGAAAATTCCTGATGTTAATAATGCAACGTTAGACCATGAAACATTATTGGAAAGGTAAATGTTGTATTGTGTTACTGCTTTTACCCTCTGTTTTATGTTTGGTTCATTTACCTCAAACTTCTTTCTGACAGATTGGGCACTTATGGCTTAGCCGAATTCCAAATAGAAGGAGATGGGAATTGTCAGGTTATTTTTCTTGCATTCTTAAAATAATAACAATTTTGATTTTTATAGACAAATATTTTCAAAGAACATTTCTACTACATTTTGAATAAAGCACCTAGCTCACCGTTGATTAAGTGCTGAACGATATGTTCATCGTTCATGCATACTGATGGAACGAGTGGGTCCGTGGGCTCTGTTGCTTGAATCTACACTACATTTAGGTATTATTAATTTATTATATCTTCTTCCTTATTTGAACAGATACTAACTTTGCCATAAAAAAAAACTCTTCTAAAGAAATGTTATGTTATAGTTATCATATTTCAACTCATCTTCCAGGTTGAGTTTTTATTGTGTCTCCGACCTTTCCCAATTTTGTGTTGTGTGTTTTCTCTGCAGTTCCGAGCTCTGGCAGACCAGATATTCCGCAATCCAGACTATCACAAACATGTTAGGAAGGCAGTGCTGAAGCAGGTAGGTCCCTCCCTCCCTTTATTTGTGTGATAGATCTCTTGCCTCAACAAAACTTGTTTATTTTGTGAATAAATAGGCTGTTATCTTAGTTACATCCTCCTCCATCTTGTTTCATGTATATGTAACTATGATGAAATATGATCTCTCTATTTTAGCTAAAGGAATACAGGAAACACTATGAAGGCTATGTACCGATGGAATATAAGCTTTACTTGAAGAAAATGAAAAGGTTTCAGTCCATTCTCCATAGGAGATTTTAGATGCCTATCATGTGAACCATTCAATTTGTTGTTCATCTCCTTATGCATGCTATCTTATTTATGACATTGTAGATCTGGAGAATGGGGAGATCATGTGACCTTACAAGCGGCTGCAGACCGGGTAACATAGCACTTTCAAAATGGCTAATTGGTTTAAATCTAATGTTTATGACACTTTCAAGATGGCTGTAGCTTAAATCTGATGATTTCTCGTCCTAATAAATTTGAAGCTAGTAATATATTGTTTCTATTATTGTTGAGTTTGACAGACTAAGAAGTTTGACTGTCATGTCCTATGATCTCTATCTAAATTGGCGAGCAACACCATGTTTTTAATATTTAGCTGCTTATTTTCTTTCTTCAACCAGGCAATCTATAATTCACATTTCTTATACTTCATTTTAGAGTTGCACCTTCTGTAAATCAGGTGCACTTGGATGTTCTCTTAAATAAGACAGGTCACCTTATATGAACAATACCAAAGTTTCGCCTTGATAGACACAAGCTTTCAGTAATTAATTGTTTTGTATTAATACGCATCATATGTCAGTTATGATCTAACACCCTTTGGACCTTTTAAATCAGTTTGCTGCCAAAATTAGCCTGCTGACATCGTTTAGAGACAAATGCCTAATCGAGATAGTCCCCAGGGATGTCACTCCCACAAGAGGTTAGAGCTGCGATCTTGTTTGCTCCAATGCTCACATATTCTATTCCACGTCAAACTTCTGTCTCGTTTAGTGTTAACCACTTTGTTATTGTGATAATCCTTCATTGTAGAAATCTTTGCCCTCTGCTAGCAGCTAAATCCTCCATATTCATAAATGATACGGGGGGTAAATCCCAGGGAAAAATGTGGTGTTTGATCATTCTCTTGTTGCCTTTTGCAGAGCTTTGGCTAAGTTTCTGGAGTGAAGTACACTACAATTCCTTGTATGCAACTGAAGGTGAGGAGTGTTTTGCTCGATGATATCTACCAGTTATAATAGAAATTTAGTGCTTGCATTTGAAAATTATCTACCAGATATTTCTGCGTCGATGGTTAGTTGATGTAGTTCACAGTGACCTCCTAGTTATCATATACTCTGTACTTTGCAGATCTTCCGACACGCAAGACTAAAAAGAAGCATTGGCTGTTCTAGGTAGGCTTTGGCAGTTCTTGGATTTACTACCTGCCACTGCTCTTTCTCCACTCGGTCCAGCAGCATCTGTAACCTCCTTTCATATTGCTAATGTTGTAAGTTGCAATGTCACCCCGGGGAAAAAAAAACTCATGTAAGCTTATGTACAGTAAAGTACTGAAAATATCTATTGCTTTGCATGGAGGAGGAAGAAGGGAATGCTAGCTGTACAGTTTTGAGCTGTTTCTTTAGTTATCGCGTTAATTCGCCGAATTTTGAAGTGGTGACGGTTGTGTAAAGCCCTGCAAGTTGAGCAGCAGGAGCAGGAGTCATTGCACGTTTGATTCTACTAATACATAATATGTTTGGATTTATTTTTTCATGAGAAGTGGCGAATCATAGTCAAATCTGTTCTGTTGTGCGTCCTTCCACAAAGGTGTTTATCAGAAGGCCCATAGGGATTATGAATTATTCGTTCATAATGGCTAGCTCACTAGCATAACGGCAAATCTGCACAGGGCAAGGCAAAAGGGCACACATAGAATGAAGCTGGCATTCATTAACAGACATTCCTGTGCGTTACACATTTTTGTAAACACTAGCAGGCAGCAGCTACTGCTTTCATTGCTTTGGGTTTTGGAATAATGCTCCCCGGACACTGAAATGTGCTACTTCCAACATCCATCACATGAATAATATAGTAGCGAACTCGCTTTATTCTCTCTGATGTACATCTGAAGGATACCCATCCTACTGTCGACTTCGTAAAAATCCCTGCCCTATTCACAGTATACAAGTATCAAATTTTATACAAGCATGTGGATCGAGAGGTCGGCTTATATAACCACAGGTTGCCATTATATCATTGTTACAGTATTAGTAGGCATCATATATCTTACTTCCTTTTGATTTGTTAAATCATTTTGCAGACAAAATTTGTCTGCTGACGTCGTTTAGGGAAACGTGCCTAATTGAGTCTCCACTCCCCAGGGATGTCGCTCCCACTAGAGGTTAAGAGTCGGGACCCTGTTTGTTCTAATGCTCACATATTCTATAATGTGTCGAACTTTTGTCTCATCAGTGCCAACCACTTTATTATTGTGATAATCTTTCATGTGTGACCCCAAAATGCTTCATGTAGACAGAAATATTTGTCCGCTGTCAGCACTAAATCCCCCCTTCATCATATATGACACGGGTAAACCCAACGAATAATGTGGTGCTTAATCATTCCCTTGTTTCTTCTTGCAAAGCTTTGGCCAGGTTTCTGTAGTGAAGCGAAGTACATTATAATTTCTTGTATGCAACTGAAGGTGAGGAGTATTTTGCTAGCTTATATCTACCAGTTAGAACAGAATTTCAATTCTTGCATTTCAACAATTTATACTGGGATATTTCTCTGTCTATGGTTAGCTCCCCTGACCTCATAGTCACCGCATAATATGTACTTTCAGATCAACCAACGCGCAAGACTAAAAAGAAGCACTGGCTGTTCTAGATGGGTATGGTGATTCTTTTCCATTCAGTCCAGCATATGTAACCTTTTTCAATTGAGCTAATGTTGCAACTTGTAATGTCACCCTGGGAAACATAACTCATGCAAGATTTTGTACCGTTAACTCCTAAGTTCCACTGCTTTACGAGGAAGAAGACAAAAATAAAGTTTTGGTTTGTTTCTTTAGCCATTGCATTAATCGAATTTTGAAGTTCTGACCAAAAAAAGTACAGCGCTCTGCATTTTAGACCAAAACCGAAGCAATATAATGGTCATACTGAAGCAATGGAATGGTCATCTGCGCAAGGAAACAACACAGTGTGTGGGTGTGTCATTGTGTCGAGTCGACCAAGAATTAGCAGAGGTGAACCAATCCTTAGTCAAGATGAACCTGTGAATACAAAGTTCGTAATATCCATTTTGTTGTGGATTGTAGTGTCAGGTGGACCATGCAGTATAAGATTGTACTTTCTAACTGTAGTTGTGGTAGGATCAGTTTCAATGGATCAGTTAATTTTGAATTGAATGAATCAGTTTGAATGGATGAGTTCTTGTGGTATTATCCAATTTGTGTATTGCTGTGTTGATTCAATAAATCGCTGTAGTTTGATTTCTGAAATCAGGAATTGACAGTGGGTTTTTTCACCGCTTCTCAGCAGCTTGTCTGACAGAGATTGGCATCGTGTGTGTGGAATTTTTGTGTTCCATGGTTCCACTGGGAAGTTAGGTGTTCAGTACTTGCTAGGTGACTAGTCTAGTTTGCTAATGTTTGTAAAAATCGTAAGATAGTGGATGTATGAATGAGATAAGTTTTGACTCCTTGTACGAGAGGCAGAATGTATGTTGATTTGTTCGGATTGTAGTATGTTGATTGTTGAGGTACATATGCATGTTTGGTCTGTAATTGCAATGAATGGATGCTGCTTGTCAGCTTGTGGATGAATGAAATGTGTATCTGCGTAACTTTGAATGAATGAATGCATGCTGCTAGCAGAGCTACAGATAACAGATGCTTGCTTTTGCGGCTAGGTGCCTGCTGCTGCTTTGTATAACTAATTAACTACTTCCATCAAATGCAATGAAGATATAATAAGATGATATTGTCTGCAACAAAGCGTACCATTCTCATGACACATTTTAGAAGGTCCGCTACAAGCATTCATTCACAGTGGTGTACGCAGGATAAAAATAGAGAGGGTGCTCGTGGAAGTCCGCTAATTGAAGAAAACCGTACTAAAATGCATTACATTATCTTATGTGTATTTTACATTTTTACTGTGACTCTTGTCTATTTACATATAAATTTTGATTGCACTAATTATTTTGAATTGCATACATTTTAGTATTGTTTTCTTCTATTAGTAGACTTCCACGAGTACCTCCCTCTATTTTTATTCTGTGTACGCCACTGAGGACAACCTCACCAGATATGAATTCTCTTCCCTCTGCATAGTGGTCAAATTGGCGCATGGCCTTGATGTGCCCAGTGTTACCTAGCTCAAGAACCCGGACTGACTGGGATGCATTCAGTGGCGGAGCCAGGATTCGTCAAAGTCTCGGGCCGAAAATTAAGCGACAATAACTAACGCCAAAATATACACACACCGAGATACAATAAAAACATTACACAAATACACAATTAAAGATAAATTTGAATTCCATGCTTAACATTTCAATAAAATAGATAAATTGTTCATCATGTATTTTCTATTACATCAAATTGAGTTCAATCAATTAATTATGAAATGTATAAATTGTTCAAATCAATATACTCAAATCTAGCATCAGTGCATAAGCATAATAACTAATTCATAGATACAATCATACAACTATCCTTTTCAACAGTTCAATCAGCAATCTGTAACAACTAACAAATAGCAAATAGTACCGAAGCAATACAATCAGTAATCTATAATCATTCAACATTTCAACAGTTCAACTGAATTACCAACTATGGACTATCATTCTATTATTGAATCATTCATTCATTCTATAGAGTATAGTATGAATGAGGAAGAGTAGTATGCTATGGACTTGGCTATTATTGATCCTTGCTTTCTCATGGTTCTCCGAAGATATGAGTAATAATTATCGATATTATACATTATCGATAGTATAGTATAACCGCATTTAGTTTACGCCACGAAGATCAAGAAACCATATGCTAGTTTAAACTAAAATAAGTCGACTCGAGTCTGCGTGCCTGCATGGAGGTTCGGTTACTTGATCGAGAGTTGCACTTTGTATTGGTAATTGTTCCGGATTAGAGCGGATGAATTGCATTTAGTGTTCCTTGTTAGCATATAAAGCTTGTGCCCAAGTTAAGTTAGTTAGCTTTGCATTATCCTATTACGTACTACTTTTATTCTTGCATGAGTGCACTAGTTGTGTGGATGTTTTGCATGTAGTTCGGTGACGCATGTTCACACGTCCCAGCTTATTTTTTGTGCCATGTTCGTGACGCACGTCGCACGATCGTGGAGATAAGGATGGCTTTGGTCGTGGCTTAAGCGTCGAGTTTGTTCATTCCGTTAGTTTCGTTGAGAATAAATAGAGATGAAGTCGATCCGTAAAAGTCATCGATTCTGCAGACAACAATTCCATTGTCTTCCGGTTGTTTTGTGCTCGCGTGTGTTTACATCTTGCCACTTTGTTTTTGGTTAGCTGCAATATTTCTTGGGTAGGTCTAACATTCCTTGTATTTGAGCTGGGCCTGGGGCCCAGGCCCCAGTGGCCCCAGGCCCAGCTCCGCCCCTGGATGCATTGTTCGGGTGCAGACGGTTAGGGTTTGGGACAGCCGGGAGTCGTTTGATAACAATGGCAACTATATGCCGCTCTTTGATCCTCTGCCACCGCCGCCCCCACCTGCCACACGTCGCTCCTATTCCACCACCAGCTCACCTCCAGTAGCAGCAACCAGCATGCTCTCCAAGCCTCTCTCTGGATTTGGCACGTACTACCATGGCAGCGTGATTACATCAATAGCTTCTTCCCCTTGCCGCTGCTAGACCATGGGCACTCTTTGCCCAAGAGCATCGCCGACCTGGAGGCTAAAGTTCCAACGTATCAATAACTGTCTTGCTACGAAGGAGCTAGCGCACTTCATTGACATGGCCACCAAGCTCAAGAGCCTGCACACAACTGCCTGGATAGCTGCTCCAAGGAATTGCTGGATCATGCCGCAGCACGCAAGCTGATGCATGTCAAGGCACGAACCCTTTTCTTGGAAGCTATTCATAATTAAGCTCGGCTCGGCCGCTAGCCCAGACCCGGTGGGGCGGGCTGCTGTGGACAAGGTGCCCCATGTCATGTTCTCCAGCTATCTGTAACCTCTGGTATGTGTTTTGTTCTCCTTTGTTGTGCCCTCAAGTTTGTAACTAGGGTGCAATCGGCGATCCCGTGCACTCATACAATTATTAAATCTCATCTATTGGATCTAGATAAATGAGGGGACAGTGGAATGGTTTTTCTTTATAAAAAAATCCTATATAAGGAGGGCAGTGGGAGGTTTTTTTTTTTGAAAAAGTCAAGCAACCGTTAGATTTTGATCCGCTGGCCATCGTCGCATGATTGCATAAGCTTCATGCCCTTTACAATTTTTTTATTTTTCTTGTTACATAATTACAAGTTTTTTCTGATTTTTTTTATAATTTTCTAATTATCCCTGTATAGTTATGAATTTTTACTTTTTTATCAATTTTTTTTTGAATGGGCGGGATCTTTATCCTTGTCCTTGCCAAACAATGGCCTGGATTAATTCCCCAGGAGGGGATAATTTCCCATAAAATCCCCTCCAGAGAATTCTTCCATAGGGAAACTTTCCCCCACCTCCCAAACAAGCGCTAAATTTTTTGTGCTCAGACAGCAGAAATACTGTTCATCATTTATCATTCTGTTCTCCGGGGAGTGCATCATCATTTATTAAGCACTGTACTCTTGAGAAAAGATATGCACGAAGTTCAATTTCGATCGGAGATTAGCTTTAGATGCCGTAAATTAAGTTGGATTTAGAGGTGGGTAAATGCAGATGGAGTATTATTCTGATATTTAGACATGTCAGTAGTTTCTAGTGGCTACTCTGTTATTGTCATCAAGGTTGCTGATCTATTTTCATGTCTGAAGAGTCCCATAAACATACAGGAAATGTTTGTGATTTTGTGAACAAGTGCATGCCAGAGTAGAGCTTCAAGAGATATCGAGGCAAGAATACAGTGTCAATCAGTACCATCAGAACACACGCATGCATAGGCATAGCCATATATGCAGCTGCAGTTTTGGCCCGTTGCAGGGATCAGCGTCAAGGTTTGGTCTTTTTTGTGTTCATGGTCTTTTAGTCGATGCGATGTGGGTAAAGAAAAAGTTGGGACTGTTAGGGTGCTTGATCGGTAGGATGAGGTTGAGTGAGATAGGATGGTTCTGTACGATTTGGTTCTATTATTTTAGGTGAATAGAATAGTTCAGCATTTATAGAAATTATTTTTTAAATTTATATCCCACCATTTAGAATGAGATAGTTTTATTCAAACAATAAAACACATGAATAGCTTTTTTTAATCATCTCATATATACCACTGATACAAACAATCAAACACACCCTTAGTTTCTAGCACTGTAAACACTAAACAAGAACATCTGATAGCCACCGGGTTAAGAACGATCACCAGGAATTGACTGACTGTAAATGAAACTAGGATATTTTGTGCGGCGTATATGCCGCGTGCGCTGTTTTTTTTCGTGAGAAAATTTCGGTTTTTTTCCGTCAGCGTTTTTTTAAAAAAAACATGAGAAAACACGCGAAACGGTTGAAAAAACAAAAACGCATCTGCGTTTGCGCTAAATAGAAAGGTCCTTTTCATGTAAAATAGTCGGAATGATCCAAACGTCAATACGTTTTTTTTATCTATCTAGAGGGAAAATGGTGAAAAATTATTAGAGATAACAACCTTCTTTTGTCGAGTCTAACACTCTACGCGCTCACCGAGTAATAATACATGTTTTAAAAAATATTAGAGATCGAGATGGGAAATCAAGCTGGGAAAAAAGTCTAGAGATAGAGCTGCACACATATTTCTGGTGACGAAAACATTTTTTTGTGGGAAAAACAGAGAAAGGACCTAGACGTAAGGAGCAAAAACCTGACTGTTACGTTTTTGGACCTGTCCGCTATCCCCAAAAATTAGAAAAGGGTTTGTTCGCGATTTGAATTTAATGGGAGTTTTTTTTCCGTAAAATGGCACACGAGGGACCCAAACGCGATTTAGGAAAAAATATCTTCACCTCACAAAAAATTACGAAGGACCTATTCGTAATTATGGATTTTGTCAGGGACCAAAACGCATAAAATAAATTTTGAGCCGAGCCAGAGCCGGCTGGCGGCTCAAAGTCACAGAGAAGCGGAAGTAAAATTGGTCTGGGCGTGACGTGGAGTGTGTCTCCTGCCAAGAACTTTTTTGACATTAGTAGAGGGTATGATGGGTTCTCTTCTCTCTCACCGATGTGTTTGGAATGCTTTTTTTTTAGAAAAAAATTGATCAAGAGCACTGGCACTTCATTATAAAGGAAAGAAACAACCGACGAGCTACATACGCACTCACGCACGCCACACACACGCACACACGCACGCCCGCGCAGTATTCGCCGCCTTCGCGCGTGCCCACGCCGAGCCAAGCTCGAACGCGGGCGGGCGGGGCGAGCGCCTCTCGCCCCCACCAGTGGGCCAAAGCGCCACTCACATGTGTTTGGAATGCTAGATCTGGTTGTCACGTGATTACATTAGTCAACGGATTATTTAGACCGCCACTGCTTACCTGTCTACTTTAAAGCCCTCGGCCCTTTCAACATCGCACTTAGGCTATTCCCAGTGCATGGTAATATACCCATTTAATGCATGTCACATAATCATTTTTGATGATGTGGCAAGAGAGTTAAGAGGGGAGAGAAGAAAGTTGTATCTTGAGGAATATATCACTTTGGCACGAAATCATAGACATTGAAACTTGAATCATCTAAGTGGTCCACAATTCATACTCTCATATACATCTAGCATTTAATTATCTTGTGGGGACTAAGAAACAATCCATAATACCATGCATTGGAATAGTTGTATCTTCTATAATATCATATGACATGGCAGTTTTGGATATTGTGACAAGATACAATGCACTGTGAATAGCCTTAGAGCATGTACAATGGTACATATCAGTAGTCTCTAAGTTTTGTCATGTAGGATAAAAAATGATGTGGATGAGAGAGGATGCATCTAGAGAGTTAAGCCGTCTTTTAATCTAGAGTCGACTCTAGCACGAGAACCAAAGACAGGTTGTGTATGGGAAGAAACTATCTACTCATAAATAAGCTGTCTATACCATTGCATGGGTTGTCTCTAACGCTGTCTATAAATAACATGTTAGTTTGTTATAGACAGTAGTTATCTATACCGTTATACATGCTCTTATCAAAACATTATAAATCTTGCAGCATTTTAAAAGGACATTAGTACCGAAGAAGCAATCTGAGCATAGCATGTCGCACGTTATTTCCCACTGTTTCTGCTAACTAATCCTTGTTCATTCCATTCTTGAAGCTCTCTGTTTGGCCTGATTTTTAGCCCAAGACAAAGCACTTATTTGGACGAGTTTAGCTTTCTTTCACCGCTAAGCACGGAGTTTCCAATTGAACACATGTTAAATTTACACTCACTAGTTTGGCTCGTGTTAAGTTTGGATAATCTTAGATTTTTGGGTTTAATGATGTTTAGGGCTGGGCCTAGATAAAGACGGAAAAAAAACCAATTACTGCATGACAGCAACCTATAGGACTGTAAATCAAATTCAAATAGTCCTTAGCGTTCGTTTGTTTTTGTTTTTATTTTGGATTCTAGCTTTGAAATCAGAATAAAAACCAAACAGCCCGATTTTAAAATTCGATTCTCACAATCTAACCCGCCTATATACACTAGAATCTACAATTTACTTCATATATATTTTAATTCTAACTTTTAGAGAATCAGCTTCTCTATAACTATAATTTAGAAACGGTTTTTAGAGAATATAAAGCTAAATCAAACTGGCCCTTAGACTGACCAAGGGCACTTGAATCTCTTTTCCTGAATGAATGCATACAAGTGAAAAACAAAAAAAAATGCGCTGAAAGAAAAAACCAGAAGCCAAACCCTTTCTCTCAGCACCAATGGCACGGTATCTTCTTCCTTCCACCACCACCACGGCGGCCACCTCTTCCATCCCCAAGAATGCCAAGACCTCGCCGGCACCGATCCTTGGCCTCTGCACGCTCGCATCCAAGTCCAAGAGGATCTGCCCTATCATGGCGGTGGAGTCGGAGCAGTCCACCGCGCCCACCAAATACTCCAAGGTGGCCGCCCCCACCACCGGCCCGATTCCTGCCACCGAGCTTCTCGGCGTCATCCAGGCCGCTGCCAAGGCCGGGACCGAGGTGTGTTTGAGCTTCTTTTCTTGTCACTTCTCCCTTCCGTGGCTGGTTCTGGTCAATGATTGATCCGCAGGTTGATTGGTTTGCTTGGATTGTGGTGGGAATTGTGACAAAATTGTATTTTTAGTGTACAGCAATAAGATTAAATTGGCCTTTTCTGGTTAATGTGCTATGATGCGAAGAACTACTGGTTCCATAATTCGGGGTCTTTGGACTAGTTAGAGAGGCCAAACCGGTTCTTTTGCTCGGAAAATTGAATTAACATAGTAGCATAACCGAGAATAAGGATTGCACTGCGGCAGTTCGTAGTATTGTAAATGCTCAAAGTTCATCATTTCTTTTTTTGATGATGAAAGGAGGAAGTACGGAATTTTCATGCTCTTAAGGAAGTTCTCCACACCCTTATCTTTCTACTTTTGATGAACCAATTCTCAAGGCAGTTTTCCTTGTCTTCCATTCATTTTAGGTTGTAATGGAAGCTGTTAACAAGCCACGCAATATCCACTACAAGGGAGTTGCAGACTTGGTGACAGAGTAAGAATACTTGTCACTTATCTTGTTGAATCCACATGTGTTGTTAATTTGTTGTTATATGCTTGTGTCGTGCCAATAATCTTGAAACACATTATCACTTTGGAACTTCAAGTGCTGCTGTTTGCTAATGTCATCTGTTTATGAGCACTATCCACTGTAAACAACATTAGCATTTGAATATAGAGTGCTCTGTACTTTTTGTTCAGCACAGACAAGTTGAGTGAGTCAGTCATTCTGGAAGTTGTGAGGAAGAACTTCCAAGACCACCTCATACTTGGGGAGGAAGGTGGTCTTATTGGAGATTCCTTGTCAGAGTATCTGTGGTGCATTGATCCTTTAGGTTAGTTTCCTCCATTCCTACTTATAATCTGATGATCAATTATTCCTGCAGTGGGGTTGATTTGGTTTTTAGCCATCGCGATACTGGATGATTCCTGTAGTCTTTCAGATGCTTTCTTGATTTTAGTAGAAGCATCCTGTTCACTTGTATGGGTCCCCCTTTCTCTGATTTGGAAGGTGGCAGGCAAATGGATGGATAGAATGATTTGGATTTTTCATAATTCTGAAATCATATCCTGGATCATATAGGTACTTTAGTATCTAATTTTGAGGCATTATCATTTTATTCTTGGAGCCATTTTGAGTTTTGGCTAGACAAGATGGAAAATAACCTTTAAATTTAATAGAAATTTTAGGTCATTTTAGTGGTCTTCTTCATTGGGGGTCTAATAGTGAATTTCTTCCCATTAGATGGAACAACGAACTTTGCACATGGTTACCCCAGCTTTTCTGTATCCATTGGAGTTTTGTTCCGTGGAAAGCCTGCTGCTGCCACTGTGGTATGTGTATGCATATCTTATTGTCAAACTGACTGATATATTGAATACTGGGACCACATATTATCGGGTCTTCATAGTATATAAATAGTTTCTCTCTGCTTATTCACATTTTTTGCCATCTCATTTAGGTAGAATTTTGTGGTGGACCTATGTGCTGGAGCACTCGTACAATTTCTGCATCTTCTGGTAGGATCATTGATCAACAATCGACATGCTTCTTTCTATTAGGACACTATGAAGTTAGTTTTTAAGGTTTTCCTTGCTCCTTGAACAGGTGGAGGTGCTTATTGTAATGGGAAAAAGATTCATGTCAGTCAGACAGACAAGGTAGCGTATTTACTCTTATACAAGTAACGGTATGTGCAGTCGTGTGTGTGCCTGCCATGACAATCTCTCTGTGCTCAATTCCTCATATGCTCCATATATCTGTTCATGCAATGTGAATTGATGTAATATAAATAGTTCATGCCACCAGATTTCACTTTATCAGCTTTCATCTCTAATTGATTCTCTAGGTGGAACAATCTCTTCTGGTAACTGGATTTGGATATGAACATGATGATGCATGGCTGACCAATATAAATTTGTTCAAGGAATTTACTGACATTAGCAGGGTAAGTTAATGTCTCCCTGATTATTGTGCACCTAATTTTCTCCTTTTGTTGTTTCTTTTGTCCTTTTTTTTAAAAAAATATACTTTTTTTAGGGAGTGCGAAGGCTAGGCTCTGCTGCTGCTGACATGTCCCATGTTGGCCTAGGCATTGCAGAAGGCTATTGGGAATATCGGCTTAAGCCATGGGACATGGCTGCTGGCATTCTGGTAATCTTTTTTACCCCATGGGAATGTCCGCAATTAATAACTGTATTCAGATTTGATAATAATAATCAAGTTTAGCATGAATAGGTGTTGACTTATCTGTTCATGTTCAACTCTTACGTCCTTTTTATTCAGATAATCCCTTGTTTATGAGGATTCTTATGTTTCCATGTTCTGACATTTGGGGCTGGCACTAAGCAGTTTCAAACTGGTTTTTGAATGCTGTTGATGGCATTTTCTGCAACCAATTATGGTGTTCGCACAAAAAAACAAGAGCTTTCAAATGGATATGTATATTCTGAATTTTATTTGTTTACTGCATTCTTGATTTCAATGAGATCAATTGTTGCTCGTTAAGCATGAGTAGACGACGTATTTTTTCTGCGATCAATTATAATTACTTGATATATTTGTTCATTTTTTCAACAGATAGTTGAAGAAGCTGGTGGAGTGGTGTCACGCATGGATGGTGGAGAGTTTACAGTCTTTGATCGTTCTGTTCTTGTTTCTAATGGCATTGTCCATGAACAGGTTTGTTCTTAAAAAAGTAGTTTATTCTCTCATGTTTTAAAAATCTAAACCGGAACCCCCTAATGTTGTTTCAATACTAATCTCTCAAGCATTCAAAGGATATCACCAAAGAGTCAATTATGTGAACTTAGAATCCAAATCAAAAGATTTGTAACACTAGGGGATCTCCGGGCTTAGGGTGTGAGTGCTGTTTGTTGTATGCTGTATGCATTACCTAGAGGAATGATATTTCTATGGGATTGTTTTTTAGAGAAATGTTATGGGGTGGTTGTTGATTCCTGTTACTGAATTGCAGCTTTTGGATCGGATTGCCCCTGCTACTGAAGGTCTTAAGAAGAAAGGAATTGATTTCTCCTTGTGGTTTAAGCCTGACAAGTACCCTACCGACTTTTGAGTTGCACCACCCTTCAGCTATTTTGTTTTCTGTCAACAACAAATAAAAAAGGATATTTTGTTCAACAGCCATGTACTTAGGCTGACAATACATTTTAAAGTCGTTCGACTCAATCAGCTGGGATATTAATGTCAAACTTTAGAAAAAAAGGATAGAGCTTTATACTTGCGCATGGGACATATATCCATTTACTTTTGCTTTAATCAAATGTGTCAGAAATTGAGGTCTGCAAAGAGTGTTGTATGTATAGTTTCTGCCTGCTGTATTTATCAAAACTCAAAAATCATTACCACCATCTATACCAATCATGGATAATGGCAAGATTGCTCAAGACCAAGAATTTGCCGTTTCTCAAGGAGAACATGGTGGCATGGTGATGTTACAATCATGCGAAATCTGTGGAATTTTGTGCATTGTCATTTCGCCCTGTAAATAGTCTTCAAATCCAGAGTTCCTGGGGAGAAATGTGCTGTCACGACGCACTTTCATTTCTTTCAATACAACTGATTTCTTCTTCTGAGCTACAGTGACCTGCTACTATTCTTTGAGAAATCATGTAGTGAAGCTTGTAGCTGCAGACGACCAGCAAACGCATGGAATTACCATTTACCGGGCGCAAGAACTTACTTCCAACAACCTCTTGGTTTTGCATTGGGCGTATTAACATATGTAGCAGAAACTTGTAATTAGGAGATCCCTAAAGAAAAGCCGTAGATATTAGTTATTCCACTCACCGAACACTGCCAATGCAACCCAGCACATCAACCAGAATTTATTTGTCTTTTGGATAAGAGAACCTGAATGATAGGTCTTATGAGGTTCAAAAGGGATTTTAGGGAACACTAGATAGAGCAAGCCAAGAGAAAAAACTTGGAAGACGATTTGTCCTCTTACAATTCCTTCCTCTCACACTCCCACTACCATCACAAGCAACCACAAGCTCAGGCAAATCTTGAAGGCTCGACGATATTCTCTCCCTCTTATGGTCGACCGGCACGGCGAAGGTGCTCCTCGCCGCGTGCTCCGATGAGCAGCAGGTGGAGCAGGTCACCATCATTGTCAAGTCCATGATTGCAGATCGGGGCCCACGCGGCAGTGGACCAACAGTACTCTGCCATTACGGCAGAAGGTCCGCGTCCCAGGTCCATGCACGTGCACAAAGGAGCCCAAGAGACTGTTCACCAATGAACAGAGACATTTTTTTAGGTCTTGTCTGACAGAACTCTAGATCCTAGCTCCACTCACCTTGTAAGCTAAAATAAAGTGAATTAAATTTATATTTTTAGTCTAAAATATAAACAAGATGACTCACCTAAACACTCTTAATATACCCATAGCTCTAACTCCACGGATCTGGTGGAGTTAGGAATATCCCGTGCCAAACACAGCCTTAGAAACTAACAAAAGAAAAAATCAACATCTGGTGGAGCTAGGAATATCCCGTGCCAAACACAGCCTTAGAAGCTAGGAATATCTGGTGGAGTAGGATTCGCGGCGCGGGTAGGTTGAGCGACAGGACAGGGTGAGACAGCACACGACGGAGGTGACAAGCGTTGAAACTCGGCGCTGGGGAAGAAGAGTACCAGGCGAGGCTAAGCTCGGACCGGGCGGAGCGGCGATCGGACCGGGAGGAGCTGGTGGAGGAGGTGACTGGGTGAGGCACAGCGAGATTCGCGGCAGCGAGGACGACGAGACGGGGAGCGGGGTTTGGACCTGGCGAAGCGGCGAGGGACCGGGCGGGAGGAAGAAGGGGGTGGCGCGGGCTGGCGCGTAGGGATTGGGCCGAGCTAGCGAAGCTGGCCGGGGGACGGTGGGCCGCGCGGGAAAAGGAGGTGGGCCGTGGGGACTTGGCCGGAGCGGGGCGAGAAAATGGGCCGAGCGGCCAGGCCAGGCCGAAAGGCTGAAAAGGGACATTTCCAAAAAGGTAAAGCGCCAAAAATGGAAGACTTTCCCGAAATGGAAAGTTTTCAAAGAAGGCTCAAATAAATTCGAATAAATCCGAACAAATTCAAATAAAATCCAAATAAATTAAATAAACTTATTTTGAAATTTTCGGGGTGTTTCAGCTTTCTTTAAGTAATAAAACATGAAGCAGCTGTGGTAATCACCTTTGTTCTACCAAATCTCTACTGCGATAATCGCTCGTGTACTAGTACTGCTATAGGAGGGCCACTGGAGTAGACAGTGTATCAGATCCCCTCACCAACTGCCATCTTAGAGGTGCTGTTCGCAGTCTGCATTAGGGGTGGAAACGAGCTCGCTTGGGCTCGGTAAGGGAGCGAGCCGAGCCAGGACTAGCTCGGCTCGGTTATTCGGCGAGCTTGAAGAGCCGGCTCGGCTCGGCTCGCCCCTGGCTCGCGAGCCGGTTCGTTGGCTCGCCGAGCCAGAGATTCAATAGTGACAAAAAATTTGCAATTCTGCTATCTCCTGTGGAACTTCTCCAGTCAAGTTATTATTGCTTAAATCTAGTATCTCCAACATTGCAAGGCCACTCATTTCCTTAGGCATTGGTTCATTTTTGTTACTAAGGATTGAAATCAATAATTGTCGGTTGGTTAGATATACACACTTTAGATGTCGTAACTAATAATGGTAATGACATTAGACAAATCATCAACCACATAGAATCATCTACTTATCTAGTACTATTTAGCACATTGCAAGAAAATCAATTATCAAAATACCAATATAATGTTGTGCATGCATCATCAAGGGTTCAAGAATTCAAAATTGAAGGTATTGCTTGAGTTTTGCTCATATGGGCTAATTGGGCCGAACCAACGAGCCGGCTCATGAAATGCGAGCGAGCCGAATGAGCTCTCGCTATAAAACCGAAACCACAAAAATCGGCTCGGCTCGGGCTCGTTCCGAGCCGCGAGCCTGACCGAGCCGAGCCGAGCCTGGCCAAGCCCGAGCCGAGCTGCGAGCCGCGAGCCAAATTTCCAGCCCTAGTCTGCATCAGCCACCAAGTCTGAGAGAGCATATGTAAGAGAAATTACAATAACAAAATTCATTATTTACTATATCATCTAGAGTAAGGGTGCATTTGGTAGGACTCTAGCTCCACCAGATCCGTGAATCTGGCGAAGCTGGGTATTTCTAGCTCCACAGATCTATGGTGCTAAAGCTGTGAGTATATTAAAAGTGTTTAAATGGATCATATTGTTTATATTTTAGACCAAAAATATAAACCTAATTCACTTTATTTTAGTCTACAAGTTTCAGATTTCAGGTGAAACTAAGATCTGGAGCTCTACCAAATAGGCCCTAAATAAATAAACCAGTTTATATAGGCAACATATCTAGTTAAAACTATTTTTATCGTGAAAACTCCATAAAATTTACGTGTAAAAGTTTTAAAAAATTCTTAAAAATTACCATACATAGGGAAAGTAAGCTTTTACAATCCTGCAAAATTTGAAGACCAAACTCAATTACATTTGAAAGATACGAAAAGACAATTTCAGCCTAAATAGTGATTTTTACTGTGTAGCACTATTTATTTCACTGTTTATCTTTTTCATATCTTTCAAATTACATAGTTTGGTCTTGAAATTTTGCAAGATTGTAGAAGCTTATCTCCCTATGTATGGTAATTTTTAAAGAATTTTTCAAAACTTGTACACATAGGTTTCACAGAGTTTTTACGGTAAGAGTGGTTTTCACCGGATATGTTGTCGTTTATATAATAACTATATATAAATGTTCTCTTCAGATGCTATACAATAACTCTCTTCTCTCTTATACATAAGAGCAGGTATAATAACAAAACCCACTACTTACTCCGTCTCTCATCCATGTCATCTAGAGTAAACAATAAAGTCATTTTGTACAATAACTATCTCTAAAGATTGTCTCTAGATACTGCGCAATAACTATCTCTTCTCTTTTGTACATAACTAATCTATCTTGTTTCTTACGCTATAATGACTCTTGCATAAGAGCCAGCTTTCTTCTCTTTTCTCACTCTTTTACATAGGACAAAATTGATATGTATATGCTAAAAGTAAACTAAGATAGCATTATCGTATATACCCTAACTAATCTGTCATATTTCTCGTGCCATGCTGACTCTTCCATAAAAGTCGGCTCTCTTTTCTCCTCTCTTTTTCCAATTTTCTACATAAGACAAAACTCTTCTCTATCCTCTTTTCTTATTCTTCTACATAGGACAGAGCTGATGTGTATATACTAAGAGTAAGCTAATGTAGTCTTACTGTACATGCCGTAACTAATCTAACTTATTCCCCTGCTATGCTGGCTCTTGCATAAGAGTTAGCTTTTTTTTCTATCCTCCTTTTCTACTCTTTTATATAGGACAAAACTAATGTGTATATGCTAAGAACAATTTGAAGTGGCTTTAGTGTACCTTGCCTGGATGATTGATTGTTTACGCATTCCAATGACCCAACCGAACCATACAATGTTCAACCCGTGAGGGCGAGTAGAGCAAGAATCTTATGTGCGTTAGTTGGAGCCTCGAAAGAAGGCAGCACTCCAATCAATTAGGTGTTAGTATAAGGGCTTAATTAAGCACCACACGCCATCTTGGACTGATAGGAATTGATGCGAAGTTTCTGCTGTATTGTAAGCCTTCGTTGTGGCTTTACATTTTCATCCCTATGCAAGTCGATGTTTGCAAATCTAGTGTGGTGCTTTTCACCATGGGATTGCACCACCTTTACTTCACTCGCCCTCATCTTCCTTCTGCTTTATTTTCTGCACATATCTGAAATGTGTAGCTGCACAAATGGAGCCGCTCATCTCCCAAATTCGGTCCATTGGATGTTCTCTCCTAAGTACGCACGCCCAAACGTGTCTAAGTAAAAAATGGCACGTCCACCTTCAATGGGATCATATATTTATTCCTGGTCAGACGCTTCTACTACAGAGAGCGTGGAATGTGCCTTCTGTGGTGGGACGAGAAGCTTGATTTGTAATTTCTTTTGGAAGGAAGTTATTTTTTTTTAAAAATGAAACGGACTAGAAAAGCGTTCATTTCTTTATTCAGGCGGGATGTATTTTTTAATAACATTATCTATAAATAAAAGATGTATTTTATTTTTTAATACAAAATTAGTTGTGATAGTTCGTTTATATCTCTAATAAATATTTAGATTGATTTGATATTCTTCAAATGTGCTATGTATTAAGTATACTGCTTAGAGACAATAATAATTACAGATAATATAATTATTTTTAATATCCGGAGAAGAGAATTTTTCAGTTTATTTTGCAGAATGGGAATAAGAGCCCGTTTGTTTCAGCTTTGAATTCTCTAAAAAGGTGATTCTGGATTCTGGAATCCAAAAGCATAAATAAAGTGAATTATTGATTCTAATATATATAGGAGGACTGGATTGTAATAATCGGATTTTAGAATCATACTAGAGCCACCAAATCAAGGATCAAGGGAACCCGGAGAAAGGAAGCGGCGCCGAGCAGATTTGATGGTTTGCCCCGTTTTTGTGGGTGCAATTCCTTCGTCCGCCCTCTGATCATGTCCATGGCCTCCTCCAGACTGTTGTGGGCTTCGCGCGTCGCCTCCTACTTCCACCTTCGCCAGGACCTTCTCCACCGGTATCGCTCTCCTCTTTACGTCCACCTTGTCCCCTCCCAGTCTGACGGTTTTCTTGTTTGCGCATGTATCTTGTGTTCCGTGCTGTGTGTCCTGGGATCACAGGTCCTTTGTATCGGAATGGCATGATCTTGCTGTCTATTTTCTCCCCAAGATCGGATTTTGGGAAGACGCACGATTCTTGTAGTCATCGGATGATAGATTTGTGTGGGTTGATCTCTTTAGTGGGGAAGGTTTCGTCTTTTCTAGAAAGGAATCTTGTCTCCGTTTCTGCTTTTGGCTGATTTGATGGTAACCGCGTATGTATGAAAAATTCAACATTTTGTTCCATTGGATATGTACTGTGCTGCTTTTTTTTAGCAGAGTGATTTGTCAAGATTAGCCTTATGTTGATGCCGATGAGGAAGACACCTGTCTAAAATTTTCATTGTGGTGTTTATCTGATGCATTTAAATGTTCCTCATTATCATAGCAGAACCATGCCGTGCATGAGTCAGTTTAAAGTTTCAGACTGATGTATGTAGTACTTCAGAATTTAGATGAGGAATAGGCTTGTAAAATCCATTAGGAGTAAAAAGGCTACCTACCAACCTACAACGGAGAAAAGTTTCCAATGAGAGGATGAATAAATAGTTGTGTTGTTAAAATGGTGCATATGAAGTACAGATGCACAAGAAATAAGCTGGGAAACGCTTCTTATAGTAGATTTTATTGCATAAAAATGGTTACCTATACACTGGTTTTAGGAAAGAAAAATATATGGATGTAGGTATTTATCCCCTGAAATTTGCTGTTGAAGAGGCTTGGCTTTCAATCAACATTGGCTAAATGGTGACAGGGAAAAGCATTTTTGTGGTATTTTTTGTCTTAGCTTATATGTTAGTTGCAAGGGGTCACTAATTGGAGTGGTTATGGTTCTTTTTATGTGCACATTGTTGATGCATTACTGCTTCACTGCCACTTCAGTGTTTAACACATCTCATGCTTTGCATTTCCCCTTTTTCCAGTGCTGAAGGATCTGAAGTATGCTGACACTCATGAGTGGGTGAAGGTTGAGGGTGACTCAGCAACTGTTGGGATTACTGACCATGCCCAGGTTGATACATTCATACATTCTATCACCGTGAACAAATTTAGGTGTTACACCTTCTAGATGTTAGGTTATTCAGTGCTTCATTTGGCCTGATGTACATAATGCATGCATCCAAGTCCATTGCTTAAACATTTTTTTTAAGAAGACATCACTTAAACATTTTGACTTCCAATATATTATCATTGTTCAGCATACAGTCAGGCTTGCAATGCTTAAGTTAATAGTGTGTCGTTTTTCCTTCCAGGACCATCTGGGTGATGTTGTGTATGTGGAGCTACCAGAAGTTGGCAGCAGTGTATCCCAAGGAAAGAACTTTGGTGCTGTTGAAAGTGTGAAGGCAACCAGTGATATCAACTCACCAGTATCTGGTGAGGTCGTTAAAGTGAACGATGAATTAAGTGAGAAACCTAGGTTGGTAGGTGTTAACTCGTAATAACCCAGCACACATTTAAATAAGAGAGGTGTTTCCATACTTTTCTTTTTAACAGTTACACAAATATTAAAGTATAAATGAATGGTAGATGATGATTACTTACCCCTTCGCTTGTTTTAAGATTTGTACAACTTGTATTGGAAAGGAAAGTATTGAAGCTGCTCTTGAAATAAACCTTTGTAAGTAGATTAAATTCTGCTATAACGGGTATGTTTGTTTTTTTTTCCTGCATAGGTCAATGCAAGTCCATATGAGACTGGGTAGATTATCAAGGTCAAGATCAGTGATTCAGGTGAGCTCAATTCTCTGATGGATGACGAGAAGTACTCAAAATTCTGCAAGGAAGAAGACAGCAAGCATTGAACAAATAACAGTGGCTTCTGAACAGCAAGAATCTGTGGATCGATCCTTGTTGATGCTCATGATGTGCCATCAAGCACTAACCTCACCCACGTGCTGTCTGAAATCAGCAAGGAACAACGTATGGAATAAATTAGTTTTGGCATTTGCCTCTTCTACAAGGCTTGCAAAATTCGAACCTGTTAAGGACATGAGTTTCTTTATTTCTTTGTAGTATTGCCATGATTTCATTTTTAATTATAGTTGTCTTGCTCTCTTAATATTTGAATTACGTGTTCCTGGCCTCTGCCGTATATTGGTATTTGGCGGTGCACTAATAGCTGATCAGGAGATGTTTGTGAAGAAATCCGTGTTGGGATGAAGTGATCCTTAAACATACAGGAATTTTTCATGTTGGGATACCTTTCATTATGAGTTCTGAACTCCTGATTTCTAGTGCTCAGTTCTTTCTTATGATATTAGACAAACAAGTAAACCAATATAACCTGTGCAACCTTAACCTCTAGGCATATTGCAAAGAGATCTATAACTGCAGTATATTGATTTAGATTTTAGACATACCAAAGTTCGTATCACATCCTCCTGTCAGGATATAGATCGCCAAAATAGAATTGAAACTGAAGGATACAAACAATGCATCTGCAGATGTGTATAGAAAAGCCAGCATGAAAAGAGAGAGATTTAGTATTTTGCCACTTCAAACATGTGGCTTCGCAAATTTGCCACTGGACCCACATTTCATTGACTCAGATGGTCCCATATGTCATTGGCTCAAGTGGCATCATAATCAAAGAGTCAATTTTTGAAGTGGCAAATAACCAAATTTTTCTGGTTTCGCATTGCAGGATCTTTCAGTAAAGGTCAGCAACACAACTAGCATCGGTGCTAAATACAGTGATCCTGAACAACTATTTTGCATATGACCTTAGATACAAAAACCTAGAAGATAAAAGAAAAAAAGGGGGGTGCTGGTGGTCTGGTACAGCAATTTCGTCAACAAAACACAAGAGGGGACCAAGCTGCATGCTACAATGAAGCAAAATTTGTCTCACGATTTGATGTTCCACCTGTGTGCTGATCGTGGACCGCTACTAATTCCATCATAGTATTGCAATGGTAACTTTCCTTTGTTCCACTCTTTAACAAACTTCTCGAACAGATCACGAGCAGACTCTGAAGAAAGATCAGAGAAATATTTGCCTTTTTCTTCCTTCAACCAGGTTGCAAACTCGTTGTTCTTTGAGAAGTAGTCATCTTTGGATATTTCTTTGAAACCCTGTTTCAGTGAAAAAAAAATGATAGGCGTGGAAAACTCAAGGAGAAAGGCAAAGGGA
This sequence comes from Guadua angustifolia, assembly GCA_036346375.1. Classification (NCBI taxonomy): domain Eukaryota; kingdom Viridiplantae; phylum Streptophyta; class Magnoliopsida; order Poales; family Poaceae; genus Guadua; species Guadua angustifolia. The sequence goes on from CM070503.1 coordinate 28,178,608, forward strand.
AAGAGCAAGGAGACCAAGGTTCACTATATGTAAATCATTTCTGTCTTGGCAACTTGCCCAAAAAAAAATCACTTCTATCTTTATCTTGGCAGGGGCATGTATAGCGAACTGGTGCATTCAAATACATTTAGTGCATTCTGTCTGTTCTTAAACACATGCTACTTTCGCTGCATACCAGTTAACCTTACAATGAAAAATGACATGCTACCAATATCATAGTCTTGGAGCACAAACTACGACTCTCACTTCTCAAGATCTCTGCAGGCATGATACAGCATAAAAATTTGTGGGAGAGAAAGCAACCTCCTAAAAACAACTTAATACCTAAATTGACACAACCATTTTAGCTCAATTTGAACAGCCTAAAAATTCTTGTCCTTCTATTCAGCCTTCAGACGCAAAATACATTCTGGCAAGTTTTCATGAAACTCCATTTTCCATGGCAACACAACTACACAAGAGACTTTCACTTTGGCTATGATAATTGTAGAAATTTGCGATACCTTATCTCTCATTTCATGCTCTCAAGATTTACCAGAATTAGGAACAGGTTCTAAGTTTGGTTCTACTTGTAAGGTAAACCAACATCATCCCTTGATATGGTTCTATTTTGGACCATTATTCCATTATCAGACCTTCCCAGAATCTCAAGCTTCTACAACAATTCTTCCACCACAAAAGGAGTCTGGAAGAGGTAGTAAATCCAGAATCTAATCGACGTATGCAAACTATTTGCTTGACGATGTCTGGTAAAACCAAGCATATCGTTCTGAGCACTTACAGCATCCTTGTCTTTTCGCCTGCTCTTCTTCTCATTGGAATGCCTCTCCTTCGAATCTCTATCTGTCAAAACACAAAGAGTAATATACACATCAACATCAAATCTAGCACGATAGGTATCATCACAAAATATCCATCTCAGTGCACAAGCACCTGGCAGAAATTACTTACATACATAGACTAAGATATCACAAGCACGAAACTAAACATGATTTCTAGTAAAGAGAACAGAAACTGCGCTAGAACCAAAAAAGAAAGGAAATCAAGTCCTAGAGACTAAAGGAACCCTACCTTTGTCTTTGGATTTATCCCCGTCGTTGTGCTTCTTCTTCTTCCTCCTCTTCTTAAGCCTCTTCTCCTCGTCCCCCCTATCATCCCGGCTGCTACTCCTGCCCTCCTTCTTGTCCCGCCTCTTCTTCCGCTCCCTCTCCTCTTCCTCCCCTGAGCCAACCAAGAAAAGAAGTCAGCACACACCGAAGCAGAGAGAAGGGTGTGACCAACCGCGAAAGGACCGAGATCTTTGGTCACCCGAGGAGGGAGAAGAGCGTCGCTTCCTCGACTTGCCCTCGCCGCCCATCGTCGCCGCCGGCCTTCGCTTCCTCCGCCTCCGAGAGAAGGAAGAGAGGACTCAAGTAGGCCTGGTGTGTCGTGATGGGCCCGTATAGAATTAATTAAGCCCATACATTTCGCCCATTCTATCGTTCGGCCCAATAATCAATTGGATCGGGCGCAACACGGTATTACGGTGAAGTCCGAGGGGCTCGAATACAAAATTATCCATTAGGCTCCGTTGTTCTCGATCCTGGCCGTGTATAATCGATCAGACAGTTACAAGTGATCGAGCCTGGGTCGCAAATTTCCATCGCGATCCAACTCGGAGCGGGTGCGAACGGTAATGCGACGGTTTCCGAGGGCTCGTAAGCAAAAGTACCCGTGGGGCTCCCCCATTTCTCGATCCTGGCCGTATATAATCGATCGTACGGTTAAGAGTGATCGATCCAACTCGGGACGGGCGCAGACCGTAATACAGTGGACATCGAGGGCTCCTTTGCAAAACTGGGCGGGGTCATCCGCTCGTCTCAATCTCAGCCGTGGCAAATACATCGGACGGCAACTATCGTGTCATACGATCGTCCGTGGCCGCTCCCAGGTCTCCACGGCGGCGGCGGCGGCGGCGACGACTGCGGCGTGGTCATCGAGTTTGCTCGATGCATGCTGCCTGCAAGACAGGTGATTTCTTGGTCCAGTATTTGCAATCTCTCTTTCAAAACTTCTCACTCTTGCAAAGAACTTGACCTCTGGTTCTTCTAAAAAAATAAGGACCTGACCTCTGTGTTCATGCATATGCCGTAGTTCTCAAGCATATATAGCAGAATGGCGTGTGTATTTATGCAGTATCCGATCGATTTGCTCGCTTGTACTGGACTTCCGGGCGCTATTCGATCGCATTCTATTTTTTCGTAATAATAAGATGATTTCAACGTGGCAACGCTATAGAACAAATTAATGGCATCGATTTTTTTTCTAAACTAATTAATCTTTACATAGAGAACGGTAGGATGTCTGTCAAACTAATCAATCGGCACTAAGAACATACACAACAAAACATAGCCGCTTCATGTATGTAACTATATATGTACCATTAATTTACCACTCGATCACGAAAGCACTTGGTAAAGCTTATTAGTAACTATTACATCCCCGATCGAACGTCGACGCATGACTATAGGCATGCATTAGTACTACCAACAAACTGAACTACTAGCTTAATTAATTAGGCACACACAATTAACATGCATAATTACCCAGATGACTTAGAGATACAAACATATATATATTACTTATCCTGATGAACAAACCCACACAACTGAGCTCTCTTAGTTCCAAATTAGTCCTCAGCCTTGCTTCATATCTTCCACGCTGTGATCCTCCTCAATTCTTCTCCTTGCATCAATCGTGCATACATACACTGCACGCACCCATGCAATGCACATCTGTGCAAATAAACAGTGAAGTTTCATAGGATCAACACAGCATGTAATTAATTAAGCAAACACTTATTAATCGCCATGTTTAAGTATATGATATACATAAATACACACCTGAGTGAACAGATGTGCAACTAGTGCATGCATGTGTACGTCGTTCTTACCACAGCTGCAGGCCGTGGCCGCCGTCTTGGAGAGCACTGCAGGCCGGGTCCTGCAGGTTGGGCTGAGTAGGCTGCAGCCGGAAGCCGCCGACCGCGGCGTCGCCGTGCAGCTGAGGCGGCGACGTCAGCTGCAGCGCCGTGCTCGACGACTCCTCGCCGTAGTACGCCGCGGGATGCCCGAAGGCCGCCGCGGTCGGAGTCAACATAGACAGCACCGTTGCCATCTCCCCCATCTTCACGTCGCCGCCCACGGCCTGCTGGTTCTCATTGACCTGAAAGAGTCAAGATGTGGCACAATTGATTAATGCACACGTTCTTCAAGAACATAATTATTCCATGCAAACAACTCTACTTAATTACCATGCGACACAGGAAGCTGTTCTGGTCTTCCAAGATGTGCTCCTGTTGATTAGTCGTTACATAAGGATTAATCATTCATTCACACATCAGATGTAACATCAATTAGTGGATGAGAAATTCATGAAGTTACACAACGCATGTTGTGTTCTGGATCAAAGAATTAATGATGTATGTCATATATTACCTTGCGACGTAAGTTGTCGAGCTGCTGGTTCAGGAGCTGATGCTGCAAGCAGATGCATGCATTGGTCAGGCAAGTGATGTAGCTAATTAACTAAATCCTGCCATGAGAAATTGATTCTGAAGATTTACAGCAGCACGTACCTTTCTTGCGCGGATTTTGGTGACAGAATACTCGAGCTGCTGCTCGAGGTCGTTGATGTCGGCCAGGGTGAGGGAGGAGAGGTCGTCGCCGGTGTACCTCCTGATGCCCGTCTCCAGCTTGTCCATCTCGTTCCTCATCCGTGTCATTTCCACAAATATTTGCTGCGCTCATACAAGAAAATTAATTAATTCGTAGATATATGCGCATGTTATTTTTAGCACTAAAGCATGCCTATTATTTGTGTGTATGCGTGTTGTACCTGATCGTGGTTGATCTCCTCGAAGTGACTGTTGGTGACGGTCTGGTACTGCTCAATGAGCTCCCTCAAGCTAAATTATCAAATTATGTAACAAGTATGTACATTAGTATTTTAGTTAATTAACACGCTCACGATTGATATATACATGCATCTACTTAATTATGAATTATAGTCTGTGACTAATTCATGCAAAAGGGGATCTAATTTTTTTTCATCTCAGATTAAATTGCTTGAGAAATTAATATGTAATGAGCATCTTCTTGATGCTGTATACTATGTGAACAGAACAATACAGTTCAAGTCCTGATCTGTTGGAGCTACACCAATTTCAATTTGCAGCAAGTTATTAGCTTCTACCAAAACTAGGGTGTTCGATCACATGTATAGTCTTGCACTGCTCTGGTATACTACAGAATTTTAGGAGCACGTACGGTAAGATATGATCATACTTCTTGTCCAAAATTTTCCCTTTTGATTTTGGGTTGTTGAATATAAGCAGCTAACATCCATGCGTGTAGTTATCAACATCGATCGACCCGAATAATGAGTTTGTATGATTGGTGATAGATTCATACACAACATGATCTACATAGGGTCAGATCGAGGCGCTTGCAGACCAAGAAATCCCTCAAAATTAGGCTTTGATAACATATTAAATGAGTAGGAAGATCTCAAGACAGTAAAAATTATATGCTCAATATCATGCATGAGATGAAGTGGTGTAAGTGAAACATACGTTACGTTATATGTATGCACAAATCAAATGATCATAAATTATTGAGCAAAGAAAGCAAGGGGAAAAACTACAAGTGTAGTAATTAATTGTCTCTGCAAAACCTAGAACAAGGTAGAAAAAAACTCAAGAAAAAACTTAATCTCTTGGTGTTTGAGAAATTAACAAGAAACCAATCAATCATTATGCATCTGCACATAAAGAAGGAACAGCTGATAGATGAACAAGGCATACAGACCTGCAAGTAGGGCTGCAGTACTCGAACATCCTGCCAGTGCTGGAGAAGATGACGACGCCGACGCGCGCGTCACACAGCACGGCGAGCTCGTTGGACTTCTTCAGCAGCCCTCCCCGGCGCTTGGAGAAGGTGACCTGCCGGTTCGTCGCGTTCTCGATCCTCTTGATCTCGATCTTCCCACGACCCATGGCTACGATCGATGTAACGTGTCTCGAAGAGGAACTAATTAAGCTTGTCTTTCCTTTTATCCTGCAGGAGGAACAGCAAGGGTTAACGTTAGATAATGGATGGATTTAATTTGATGGAATTAATTAACATGCGTCATGTACTCAAAATTGGATCTAGTCACATAAAGAAATTGCTCCAACCAATTAAAGGATACAATAAGAAGTAGATTTTTTTTTTTTTTTTTGCAGAGATATAGCTCTCTTTGTGAAGAACGAGGAACTAGAAAAGAAAAGGCTCCATTTTCTTGTATTAATCACAAAGATAGAGGTAGCTAGAGAGGGCAGGACAGGAGTAGGTAGGGACACAGTGCTATGTACGTACCTTGTGAGGTGATTGCTTCAAAGGCTAAGGCAGGAGTGCAGAAGGAGAGACATATATAGCAGAGTAAGGTGTAGTTCTAGCTAGGTCTCCACAGTACTCCTGCTCAAGTTACTCAGCATGCTGTAACACTTCATTAATTATTTAACTGTAACTAATGCTAGCTTTTATTTGGTTTAGATTTACCACTGTAAAAATTAACGTACTGTTTTTCAGGACATGTACAATCAAGCTTGCCAGTGAGTCAAAGCCTGCAACAATAGTCCACATGACCAGCATGACCTGTGCGGCTGTGCATGCATTTGCGTATCTATGTATATATGTTGCATGCAATGATGCATCCCTGCACATATGCACGAGCCTTGTGAGGCACACGCTGCAGATCACGCACACAAATTCAGAGGCTGCAACAGTAGTGCAATGCATGCATAGCTGGCTACCATATCATGGATTGCTAGCTCATGGGAGCGCTGCACAATTAATTAATTTAGCTTGTTGCATGCATGCACTGTACTGTACTGCAGTAGAGAGATGATCGACATGCCATGAATACATGCGAGTGTGAGGAGGCGTAGCTAGCAACTATCTGCATGCCCTCACAGGGCACCATGGAAAGCAACGTTGAGCTCACAGAGAGAGAGAGAGAGAGGTGTGTGTGTGCGCGCGCGCGCTCATGTATGTGGACTTGTAACCACCCTCTGACCGTGTGGCCCCGCGCGGTTTCCTCCTCCTTGCCGATCTCGGCTGGTTCTTTCGGTGGCCATGGCCATGGGGTGGAGCCAGAGACAGGGACACTTGCTGCTTATGGCAACAGAGCCAAGAAACCCTAGCTTGCTAGAGAGAGAG